>OY992536.1:196440819-197109652 GCA_963921195.1 Pegoplata infirma
AAAAGAAAACGGGATAGAAAAAAAATCACTAATTCTGTTTTCCAACCACTGTTGGAAATAAAGCCATACATGGCTTTACTCATTTGAATATTTTTAAAAATGTTCATCATTATTTTGCGGAGAGTGTGGAAATATATTTAGCGAAGCCGCTAAATTAATTTATGGAGTTTGAAATGGCGTACGGACATAGCGCTCAAGGTCTTATCGCCCAAAACCGTAAATGTCATATCGCCCAATCTGCGACATTTAGCCCAAAATGATAGGTCTAAAAATGTTATTTCTCCCAAAACCAAATTGTCAAAAAATCCAAAATATTTTTTTTTGACGAAATGTCGAAATTACGACTTCTATGATTTGTTTTTTTTGTAAAATAAAAATAAATAAATAAAAATTTAATTTTTATTTTTAGACTTAAAATCAATTTTTTATAATTTTTCATGTAGTTAAATTAACTGTTTATTTATAAACATTGTCAAGTAGAAATTTGTAACCGATTATGGCCTTTTGGCTAGGTTATAGAAAACAATAAATTAAATTAAATTAAATTAAATTAAAAAAAAAAATAAAGGTTTTCTTCGTACCCGGCCTTTGGCCGGGCTTAGGGATTGCATACTTCATGCATTAAGCCCACCCTCTCCGCAAACCTAAGCTATTTTGGTTATCAGGCCTTATTGAGGCATAACAAATTTGATAGCGCAAAGCCCTGCTACAGGGTGGGAGAGGGTGGGCTTAATGCATGGATTTTGTAATCCCTAAGCCCGGCCGAAGGCCGGCTAACCAGAAAACTTGTTTTTGTTTAATAATCTTTAAATTAAAAACCCTGCTAGCAAACAAAATATTTTGCGGAGAGGGTGGAGAATCCTGTCCACAGGCGTCTAAGGAATGGAGTTTGTAATCCCTAAGATAGTTAAACATAGTTAAAAAAAAAAATTTTCTGCGTAGCCTTCGGCCGGGCTTGGGGATTACAAACTCCATAAATTAATTTAGCGGCTTCGCTAAATAATTTTTTTTTGGGCAGGAGGATTTACTTGGAAATATATTTCCGCACTTTTAACTGATATGGCTTTATTTCCATTTCGGTTGCAAAATCAATATGACTTTATTTCTCAATCGTGTTGGTAATAAGGCCATATGGCCTTATTTCCCAAAGAATTGAGAAAAAAGGCCATATGGCCTTATTGCCTATGGCTTTATTTCACCACCCCCCCCCCCCTTTTTAAAGCGCCTTATTTTTTGTAACATCATCAATTTCTGGGTGGGATCTTACAAAAAGAAGTGAAAAAATCACTTCTAATTTAGAAGTTCTAAATCACAAAATAAAAATGACATAATCACAACCAAAATGCCAAGAAATATGTACTTCTAAAGAAGTGATGAAAAAACGCTTCCAAAAGGTCAAGTTATATTAACATCCGGATCACTACTTCAGAAGTTGTGATAAAAATGTTAATATATATGTACATAATAAACACTAGTGATATATGTTTTACTTAAGTGTCAAAGAACATACTTTGTGTGTCACGCCCATATTAAATTCATCAATGTTTCAGTTGAAGAAGACGCACATCTGGTTCATAAGTTGTAGTGAATGGTAAGCTCTTTTTTGCTGGGTACTATTTTAACTGTGTTGGGATTAACTTAATAATATTCTGAACTACCTATGTATTAATAAAACTAGAATAAAAACTTACCCATATTTTACCCATTTCCTGACCAACTGTGTCAAATATTCGTATAACCGGTTTAGCTGTTCCTTTTACGGGTACAATTTTACTGGGGTCTCTTGTCACCGCAATGGGTCCACCATAAGGTGCACATACCACTTTCATATATTCCAAATCTAAGTCTAAGGGCCAGTCTGGAGTATGTAAATCTAATTTTCTGTTTTTTTTACACAAATAAGTGGGTGGAGATTATCATAGTTTCATAGAAAATTATTTGTTGTATTTACCTATATGTAGTTGGTCGTAAAACGAACCAATCCCCAGTATTATACATTATGGGCATTTTTCTGAATTTTATTATTTTCCGCTTGTAAACCTTTAATTTACTTTATCGACTGAATACAATTTTTTCCAGATTGCAAAAAAAATTTAATTTGATTTGTTCCAACAAAAAAAAGTTTTGTATCAAAACAAATTGAGATAAAATTCGAGAGAAAGAAAAACAAAACAAACAGTTGAGTAATTCCAGGGTTCGAAGATTAACCAGAGTTATAGCGTACGAAATCGACTGTTTTGTAGATCTGGCATCACCAAAAATAGTTCGAAAACTCTGGCAATGCCACACTCAGTGTCTCTTCACGATACACACTGTTGCCAAGTTGGAGGTTTTCCCGCTAAATCTAGCGCTTTTTGTTTGGTTTTAGCGGGAACGGTGCTTTAGCGGGAAAACCTAGCGCTTTTTATTTGGATTTAGTGGGACAAATCTAGAGATTTTTTCCAATTTTTCTTTTTTTTTCAATCGAAAACGCCAAGTTTGTCGAATTTTAGCGCCTTTTTTTTTAATTTAGCGGGAGAATTTTGTATTTTCCCGCTAAAATTTTTTCGACCGTTTCTTGCGCGTTTTTAATGAAAAGTAAATTTTCGTAGAAAAAATAATTTGGAGGTTTTTTTAAAATTTTTTCTTTTTTGTCAATCAAAAATGCCAAGTTTTTCGGTTTTCAGCGCTTTTTTTTGTAATTTAGCGGGAAAATTTTAAATTTTCCCCGCTAAATTAATTTTTGGCGGTTTCTAGCGCTTTTTTCGTGAAATTTAGAGGTTTTTGGTTAAAAATAGTTGGCAACAGTGACGATACAGCAGCAACAGCCACTGTTGCCAATTTAGCTATTTTGTAGCTAGATTTAGCTATTTTTTTTTGCATTTAGCGACAAAAAAAGTCATTTAGCTCTTAGCTACAAATCTAGCTACTTTTTTTTGGTCGCAAAATTTGTAAAAAAATGTTTTTTAAAAACGTTTTATTAGCCATATTTTCAAGTTGACATTTCGTTAGCGAGCTATTTAAGTGAGTATGACATCTGCCAGTTTTTCAACTTTTCAAAAAATTTTATCAAGGGTTTTCTATGCTATTTCCTTTAACTTCAAACAAAAATTTAAAATTTGTCAAAAATCTCTCCATGATAAAGTTAAGCTTGATTCACACGTTAACTACCCTTGACCACCCTTATCTACTATTTCCCAGTATTGGGGGATAACGATTGTCAAATTCAAATAATTTTTCATACAAAATTATTTAAACCCGGCAAATCGTATCACTAATACTGGGAAATAGGAGATAAGGGTGGTCAAGGGTAGTTAACGTGTAAATTGCCCTTTACTTAAAAAGTTTAAAATCAAGCAAGTATCGTATTGGCATAACTCATAGAGAATGAAGTTTAGTACCAACATAAAGAAAAAACAGCTATGGGGTTAAAAATATAATAGTTTTCATCTCTCGAATAACGGATAAAATTTTTCACCAGCATTCATAACCAAAAAAACGAGTGGCTATAATCGAGCTTTTAATTCGCATTCAGAAAATTGTGTACCCGGCTAAAAATGAATTGTATATGAGCATATATGAACACATCTGACCATACGTCATTAAGTCGAAAACATATATGATCATATATGAACATATATTAAAATTGGTGCTTATTCAATATATGACCATATATGGTAAAACATATGATAATATGCGATCATATATTGGCCCATCCTTAACATAAATTATCATATATGATCGTACATGAGCTTGTATACATTATTTTTAGCCGGGAATTAAAAAATTTGGTACTGCGAAATAACTCCCAAATGAAATAAATCCCAATTCAATAATTCCTAATGATATAAGTCCTAAGAGAAATGAATAAACTCCCAACTTTAAAAAATAAAATAAGTCCCAAAGAAAAAAATGAAATAAGTCCCAATATTTGGGAGCTATTTAAAATCAAAATACTTACTCTCAAAAAAATTAAAGAACTCCGAATGAAATAAGTCCCAAAAAATAATATAAGTTCCCATTACTAGAATTATGTCTATTATAAGTACTTTTTACGTATACAAAATGAGGCCCTATGTTCCAACTAGGAGTTTTAAAGGACTAAATATATAAAATGAGGTGCCGATTCGCAGAAAATAGTCATAACCCAATCATAACTTATTTTTTCCCCAAAGCATGGCCGAAGGCCGGCTTAACAGAAAAACTTTTAACAAAAAAATAAAAATGAACTGCAATATTTTATTTTAAATGAGAAGCGTCCCAACAACTCTCAATGTTAGAAATGAAATAAAATAACTCTCAAAATAGTTTTTCGGAGCTATTTCATTAGGGAATTGTTTCATAACGAAATAACTCCCAACAAAAATTGTGAAATAAGATAATTCAGCCATTTTTTTTGTGATCTGATATCTGCGATATAAAATATGAGTATTTAAACTTTTTTGTTTGCAAAATTTAATAAAAATATTTGAAAATATTCGTTTTAAAACCAAAACTAACTTATTTTATTATTAAATTAAAAACTTTTGCAAATAAAACCTTTTAAAAACCACTAATTCAAAATCTAGCTATAAAATAGCTAGATTTTACAACTGTTTATACAAATCTAGCTACAAAATAGCTAGATTTTTTAACTGTTTTTAAATTTAGCTATTTCTAGCTATTTTTTTGTCCAATCTAGCTACATTTTTTTAAAAATAGTTGGCATCAGTGGCAACAGCAGACAGCAAAATTTTTACATGTATTTTGTTCACTGTTGCCAACTATTTTTGACCAAAAACCTCTAAATTTCACTAAAAAAGCGCTAGAAACCGCCAAAAATAAATTTAGCGGGGAAAATTTCAAATTCTCCCGCTAAATTACGAAAAAAAGCGCTGAAAACCGAAAAACTTGGCATTTTTAATTGACAAAAAAGAAACATTTAAAAAAAACCTCCAAATTATTTTTTCTACGAAGCGCAAGAAACCCCCGAAAAAAATTTAGCGGGAAAATATAAAATTCTCCCGCTAAGTTACAAAAAAAAGCGATAAAATTCGACAAACTTAGCGTTTCCGATTGAAAAAAAATAAAAATTGGAAAAAAAACTCTAATTTTTTCCCACTAAATCCAAACAAAAAGCGCTAGATTTTCCCGCTAAAGTACCGTTCCCGCTAAAACCAATTTTCCCCCGCTAAATCCAAACAAAAAGCGCTAGATTTAGCGAGAAAACCTCCAACTTGGCAACAGTGATTTTGTTGTTAGCGCAACAACTTTAGCATTATTTTATCTTACATTTATCTTTTAATTTCACCATATTTATTTTGGTATATTTTACCAAGTTTTTGCTTAAATAGCACAATCATTTTCTTCAAAATTTTTTACATAAGCGTTTTGGCTAAATTACGAAAACTACTTCGTCGGTTGTAGTTTTAGCATATATACTGGAGAAAATTGTACAAAAATGGTCAGTTGGTCGGTGGTAAATTAAATCCTACACAGCATTTATTATATTAATATGGATTTATTGTGTGAAAATTTTAAATTCAACAAATATACAAATTTTTACGAAAAATTTTGTATATTTCACCTAATAATTTTGGTATATTTCACCATATTTCTTTTGGTATATTTTACCAAGTTTTTGCTTAAATAGCATAAGCATTTTCTTCAAAATTGTTTACGTAAGTGTATTGGCTAAATTGCGAAAACTACTTCGTCGGTTCTAGTCCGACATAGATCTTTTTTTGCGTGAACGCGCCATTAAAAAAATAGATGCCAGATCGGTTTTTATTGTTGCACTCACTCCTAAGTGTCTCTTCACAATACAGCAGCAGACAGCAAAATTTGTACATGTATTTTGTTGTTGCGGCAACAAAAAGTACATGTAAAAATTTTGCTGTCTGCTGCTGTATTGTGAAGAAACGCTAAGTCGTAGAATGTGTTTCCATGGTAGCTTTAAACAAGCTATAAACCGCTGTTTTCTCCTAAAATCGCTTAGTTTTTCCCCATTTTTTGTTGTAAAACTCTGCTGTCGAGTCTGTATATAGTCTGTGATATTGAAATGAAAAAAATTTTGAATACCCCCAAACATTTCTTAAAAAAACCCCAAAATTATAATCCAAATTTTTACCCCCAAACGAGAAAAAAACCCTAAATCTGGCAACACTGGTTCTAGCGTTTTTTTTTGTCAAATTCAGAGATTTTTGGTAAAAAATAATTGGCAACAGTTTTTGCACCATAGTATTTATACTACGACACGTTTTGCATTTCCGACAGTGTGTTGATAAAATCACTTTCGATTTATTTATAATTGTGGATTTAAATCGAAAAAATAAAAACATGAGCGATAATCAAGTTCCCGTGGTTGAGGGCGTAGAAGCTTTAACAATAATTCCAAAAGATTTGGAAGAAGAACCAATAGCAACTGCCGTTGAAGTCACTGCTGGTGAGGATGATCAAAATGATGTTGTTGATCCATGGAATGTAACTAGCAGCAGTGATAGTGGCATCGACTATGAGAAATTAATAAGTAAGTGGCAATAAAATATTGGAAAATAAAATTTTCTCATTGTATTAAACTGCCTTAGAACGTTTCGGTTCCTCAAGAATTGATGATGAATTAATAGCTCGATTCGAAAAGCTAACTGGCAAGCCAGCTCATCATATGATACGTCGTGGTATATTTTTTTCACATCGTGAACTAAATACCATATTAACATTGAAAGAACAAGGTAAACCATTTTACCTTTATACTGGACGTGGACCCAGTTCAGAGTCTTTGCATTTGGGTCATTTGATACCTTTCATTATGACTAAGTAAGAACACAATATTTGGGTTATGCTATAAAATATATACTTAGATTTTCCCCTTCCACAGATATCTCCAAGATGTATTTGATGTACCTTTGGTCATACAAATGTCTGATGATGAAAAGACTTTGTGGAAGGATTTAAAAGTTGAAGATGCTATTAAATTGTCTCATGAAAATGCTAAAGATATTATTGCTATGGGTTTTGATGTAAAAAATACATTTATATTCAATAATTTAACTTTTATGGGGTAAGTACACACAAACATTATATTCTATCAGTTTCCTTACACATGCTTTCTATGGGGAACACCTCCGTAAACAAAAGAGTTTTATTAATAGTACATACAGTGCCGTTCAAAAAACTAGCACCAGACTGATTTTTTTTTAATTCTATGCCTAATGGTTTATTTGGCAATATTTACATCCTTTTTTCCGTGGGCGTGGCTTTTAGGCTAAAATTAGCCATATCTACCAATACAAACACTTATGAAACTACTTAGCATATCTGCTAAACTACTAATCAGGTTTAAACCAAATAAATTTTAATCGAAAGCTTATAAAAATGCCTTTTCATCCAATTTTTTTTCTTATTAATAGAGCTTTATGTCAATGTATTGCGTAAAGATTTTTATAACGATATCAAAAATTACGAAATTGAAGTTTTTGTATTGGGCAATGTCACATTTAATCTGGTAAAGGTATTATGATACTTGCTAGTTTCTGTATTGGATTTTTTTAGGATTGATCGAATGAAACAACAAATGCGAGAAAGAACAAGAAATTTACACCTTAAGCATTTTAATACATTATAAACGTTAAGCGAGGTAGAAAATTCTATTCTCTACAGATTTTGTTTACGTCTCTACTTTTTAGTCTTATGGAAGAACATACAATTTTAAAATTATCTACACTATTTTTACTTATTGAAAATTACATAGACCTAACTACCTCACTTCTAAACTGATTATGGCTTTATTCACAACAGATCTTATTAGGATTTCCAGTTTTGTTACATAATTACATACATACTAAATATTAAATTTTAATGTTCAGTTTCTGAAATATGATGTGAATTTCCAGAGATTATAGATTTGTCCGATTTTAGCAATAAACTGCGCCCACTAAAAATGAAGGGCATATTAAAAACGAAAAAGCATATTTTCTTAGAGAAGTTTTCTGAACGTTTTTATTTTTGTAGTAACCGTTGGAGTCATTTCGTCTTTTTAGAATTGGTCTTCTCTGCAGCATGGTAAAAATACATAAATTACAGGTACGACAAAAAAATTAAAAAAAATTATTTTTTTTTTGACCACAGCTGTATGTATAAATGCACATAAATATGATAAAAAGTCTTTGTTTAAAGGGTATTTCCCGTTATTTTGTTGAAATAAATGATGAAATCATGTTTCGATATTACTGCAATGAAAAAATATTAAAGCGGAAATTGCCCTAACTAATCATCATTAGTGGTATTCACTTGCCCTGGTACTGGACAATAGAAGTGCTTATTGTAAAATCTTGATAAGTCGCATGTAGTATCCGATGAACTATTTTAGTCTTTTCGTCACCTTAGAACTGGGCTTCTCTATAGCATGGTAAAAATGCATAAATTACAAATATTAAAAAAAATGTCACTGGTACTATTTTTTTGACCACACATGCATAAATGCACATAAAATATATTTGTTTTAAGGGTATTTCCCGTTATTTTGTATAAATAAATGACGAAATCTTATTTCGCTTTTACTACAATGAAAAAATAAGTTAGCGGAAAATGCCCCCAATTAATCATCATTAGTGGTTTTCACTTGCCCTGGTACTGGTTATTTTAACTTAATAAAGCTAATCCTAATCTTAATCCAATCTGCAAAAAACAAGACTATTATGTGAAAGTACTGCACTTGAACCCAGGATATAATTTTCTTTTTTTGGTTCGCCCCCTTTTGTGGGGGCGAATGTCAATTAAATACAAAAAATTTTAAAAATCACTGTCAACATTGAGATACACGATGTTAAGGTACCTTCAGACGACGCAATATTATGCACAATATTTTTGACGTTTTCCCACAAAAAGCATACATAAAATTACTGTATATTTAAAATTACTGCAGATTTAAAATCGAGGATACTCTAGAACAATGGTTCTCAAACGGTGGGTCGCAAACAAATTTGTTAAAACCTTAAATTTTGGTAAATTTAAAACACATTTTTTTATTATTGTGTTATAAAAATATACAATTACTTTTATTCAAGAAAAAAAAAATTTTCATCACTTAAGGTCCCTCCGTAATCACTGTGCAGTTGTTAATTTCTCGGGATGCCCAACACTTATTTGTGAAGTGTTTTGGCTGAATTTGGGATCTGACAGTTCGTTTTCTATTAATTTTTCGATGCTGATTCCGAATCTGGGTTCCAAATTTTTCTAGTACGTTAGGTTTTTGAGAAAATTAAAGGCAAAGTTCATTAAAACGTATTCTTTGCTTTGTTTGTGAAATTTTCGGATGCGTCTGGGATCTGACCACTTTTATCGATTTACTTTTTAATGCTGATTCCAAACTTGGATCCGAATAACGGATCTAGAGTCGTTATCAAGCTAAATTTCGATCAATACTAAACATTGGTACATAATTTTGAAAAAAGAACTATCATTACTCCAAATTGGACTTTAAATGCTTTCATGGTAAACATTTCTTCATTTCTGATCAGGTTTAACTGGTGTTTTTCTTTTATTTTTGGAAATAAAAAATCGATGAATATAGTAAGTTTCGATATAAAATGCAGTAGTTCGGGACCTGGTTTCCAAATTTTTGAGAAAACTGAGGTCAAAGTTCACAAAAATTGTGTTTTTATTTTTAAGAAGTTTTTTACTTGAAAGTTTTGGTATGCGTCTGGGATCTGACCACACGGTTTAGATTAATCTTTCAATGCTGCTTCTGAATTTGGTTTCCAAATTTCAGGTTTTAGAAAAAAAAAACCGAGGGCAAAGTTCACGTTAATTTTTTTTTTTATGTTGGGGGGTCGCGAAAGGTTTGAAATATTGAAAAGGGGTCGCAAGGAAAAAGTTAGTGAGAAGCTCTGCTCTAGAAAAAAAGAAAGAAAATGTTGAATCGTAAAATTTGACAAGGACCATTTTTCTCATCCAAGAGAATGAAGGTCATATTAAGAAAAATCGTAAAATGGGTTTAAACAATTAAAAGTGGGGCTAAATTGAATTTTTTATACAAACCTATTGAGATAAAGACAATTTTTTTTTTTTTTACTAAATTTATTTTTTTTGTTAAAATTTTTTTATGACTTTTTTTACTAAAATTTTTTTCCCTCAAATTTTTTTTTTTCACTTAAAACAAATAAATTCGAATTTCTTTTTGTTTATAAAATATTTTGCTCTTGGATAGAAAACAAAAACTATAGAGGTATTCAGAGTCTTGCTTGCCAGCCCTGGCACTGGGGGGAAAAAGCACTTTTCAAAATTACTTTTCAAAATACATGTATTTTTTGAAAGAAGTACTCTTTTGCTACATTGCCAGGGGTGGCAACTAGACTCTGAATACCTCTTATGTATTTCACGACTTTAAACTACGTTTGAAATTCATTGCCTTAGGATGCATTAAAAATGACTGTAAAATAGAAAACGAAACGTTTTGGCCACTTTAAAAAAATATGATAACCAAATTTATTTAAAATTTTGTTTTAATTTTTATATAATAAATAATTTTTCTATTCCAGACAAAATCCTGCTATGTATCAAAATGTAATACGCATTCAAAAGTGCGTAACCTTTAATCAAGTTAAAGGTATTTTTGGATTTGGTGATTCTGACATAATTGGCAAAATTGGCTTTCCTGCTGCCCAAGCAGCCCCAGCATTATCAAGTACTTTTCCTTTCATATTTGGTGAACGTAAAGTACACTGTTTAATACCCTGCGCCATTGATCAGGATCCGTATTTCCGAATGTGTCGAGATGTAGCTCCACGCCTCGGTTTTCCAAAATGTGCACTAATACATTCAACCTTTTTCCCAGCCCTACAAGGAGCAAAATCTAAAATGTCTGCTAGTGATCAAAATTCGGCAGTATTCTTAACTGATACTCCCAAACAGATTAAAAACAAAATCAATAAATATGCATTTTCGGGTGGTCGTGTTACCATTGAAGAACATAGAGAATTGGGTGGTATTCCAGATATTGATGTAGCCTATCAACTATTGAAGTTCTTTTTGGAAGATGATGAAGAGTTAGAAAAGATTAGATTAGCCTATAGTAAGGGTGAAATGTTAACAGGAGAAATTAAGAAAATAGCAATTGAGGTAAGTTGAATTGAAGCGTAGTAAATTTCCTAAAAATCTTGTGTTAACTATTTGCTTTTTTATATTTATGTGTTTTATAGACTCTTACTCCTATAGTTGAACAACATCAATCTGCTCGTAAATTAGTTACTGATGAAATTCTCCAAGACTTTATGAAAATACGTCCTTTGAAATTTGGTGGTAGTAGCTCAATTTGATTTTTTTGTTTATTCGTTTAGGATTATAAGCTACATACATTGCTATCGTATTTAATACAACATAAGGTCACAATTTAATTTATTTTTTATAATTTATGTTTTTTTTTTTATAAAATGACGCTTTCTGCAAAATGAATTTAAATAAAAAGTTAAAATAATTTATTTTTTATTAACTTTTTAATTGTTAAACTCCTAGAACAGGGATATCGTTGTTAGATTTACTTTCCCTAGTTTCCAGCCAAAAATGTGCATACTACGGAAATAAATTCGCTTTGGCACGGAAAATTAACTTTTCTTACGAAAACCTTAAACTTAAATTGAATATATATGTGGTTCAATCTTGGGCAAAAAATACACACAAATCAAATGTGTGTATTAAAAAGCTAAAATACAGATTAAATAATAATTTTGAATTTCAGTGTAGTCGGTGCAGTGGTTTAGAAGTTATTAGACAAACCGTGAATTTTAGATTGGCTTAATCTTGTTTTCAAGTGCTTCGTGGATTCGGCCAAGTCGAATTTATCGTTTCTATTTGTTTTTAATTTTATTGAAAACAAAAATTAATTTAAATTTTTTTTAACTTAAATTCTAACTTTTTTTTTTGGTAATTCTATCCAAAGTCTTTGCCAAGTATATATTATTATTTTATATCTGAAAATATAATTTTATTAAATTACAACTTTGTAAAATTTAATGAAAGTATTATAATTACCAAGGATGGGTACCAATTCGATAAAAGTATTGGTATTGGTATTGGTTTTTAAAATTATATTAGTATTGGTATAGGTATTGGTTTTCATTTTTTGTTGAATTGGTATAGGTTTCGGTATTGGTTTTGAATTATTTAGGTATTGGGTATTGGTATTGGTTTTAGCCTCGAATCGGTATCGGTTTTTAATAAGTATTGGTATTTATCTTATATCGGTTTTAGTATTTGTATGCAAAAGGTTTTGTCCTTAATATTAATTAATTTAACGTAAGTCGTCCTTCTGTCCGCCCCACAGTGCACACTGGGGCGAGATGGTAGGTTTTTTTACCAAAAGTCTCTACAGGTCGTAAATGTTAACCGGTTTTTTTGAAATTCAGAATATAAGCCTATATTAAGGTAATAAATAAGTGCCTTGATAGTTTTTGAAATCGGACCTACAAGGAATCTATTTCAGGGTGGACACTTCATTTTTAATAAAATTTACAGATGTTATAGATAACACAAATGAAGAGAAACTTGTCTTTTGTTTATGTATTTGAATTAGAGATGGTCTGTGGTCCCGTAATTTGCGTGACTCAAAAAACCACATGATTCAGGCGTGAGCGATTTTTATTTAAATCACGTGATTATAGAGTGATTTTCACTTTAGTACTATATTAGGGTAATAAATAAGTGACTTGAATTTTTTTGAAATCGGACCTACAAGGAAACTATTTCAGGGTGGACACTTTATTTTTAACAAAATTTACAGATGTTATAGATGAATCAAATGAAGAGACACTTGCCTTTTTTTTAATTATTTGAATTGGAGATGGTCTCTGGTCCCGTGATTCACGCGTGAGCGTGAGTGATTTTCATTTAAATCATTTGGTTATACCATATTCGCATTCATTTAAACTCGTTTAATTATGTGTTTTCCCCATACAATTTTAAACACGATATCTGTCAAAATAAAACGAAGTTTAAATTTGACGTTTAAATTGAGTGGGGAAAACCAATAATTAAACTAGTTAAAAATGAATGCGAACCATAGAAAAGATTAGAAGGTACGCAGTGTTGTATTTGATGTATTTTCCAATATGGTGGCAAAATGCTTGTTCTTTCTCATCTCACACGTATTTAATATCAAATTAGATTCTTTGTTTATAAAAAATGGAATTTGTCTTTCATTTAATAATTATTTTGCTTTAATCATAGTTTTTTTAAAGATAGTACGCACTATTGATAGTTTAAAAAGTTTTTTTTTTCTTTTGTTGTTTGCTTTGTTGTTGTTCTCCTTTATGTTGCATTGTTTTTTATTAAACGTCAAAAGTTACATAATGTGCTGTCACTAATACTTATTCAAGCGAAATACGACTCTGTTTCATTTCTATTTTTTTCTATGATGCGAACACCGTTTTATAGAGTGATTTTCATTTAAGTCAAGTGACTATATTAAGGTAACAAATAAGTGCCTTGAAACTTTTTGGATTCAGACCTACAAGGAAACTTTTTCAAGGGTGGACACTTCATTTTAAATAAAATTTACACATGTTATAGATTAAACAAATGAAAAGACACTTGTCTCTTGTTTATGTATTTGAATTGGAGATGGTCGCTGGTCCCGTGATTTGCGTGACTTAAAAAAGTGATTTTCATTTAAATCACGTGATTGTGAGTTGAAAAATTCTGAGTGAGTGTCTAGAGAGTGAGTCGAATTTTTGCGTGAGGGATGTTTTTTTTTTTGAAAAACCCCTTTTAAAAAAAATATTTTTTAGCAGTATTTGCATTCAGAATTAAGGCAAACTTTAAACTAAATAGTACATGCTTAACCCATTTTGGACAAAGATTAATTTTTTTTTGGAAAAATGTACCTATTTAGTAAAATTAGCACCGGATGATCTCAAAACTCTTGTAAAAAATTGTAATATTCCGTTATTCCAGAAAAGCCTGTATTTCAACTTTTTATGCAATTTTAATATTTGGATTTATTTGCTATTTTATTAATTTATTTCGTTATTTTCAAAATAAATAGTTTTAAAATGTTTCAAATAGTGGAATTTGATAATAAATTAAATCTTAAAAAAATAATATTAATTAATATAAAAAAATGAAATCCTAAACTAAAAAAATGCAAATTTTTCGTTTTTGCTTGAAACAATATCTGTGCTGATGCACATTGCATTTAATGCACATATAAATTCCGGTGGTCAAGGGGAGATATTTTTAATTGCAGAAAGATGAGACTTAACATTTGTAACAAAATATACCTTTACTTCATCCTTTTCATACATAAATAAATATTTTTTTGAAAAAGGTGATCGAAATGGGTTATCATGCAGGGGGCCCCTTTTCGATTTTAGATCTTTTGCCAATTGCGTTTACACGGGTAAATTTTTTTCTTATATGTGGTTCACACTTACGACCTTAAACAAGTTGTTTAACAAAACACCAGTTACAGAATAAAAACGTAATGGATACAGAAAAAATAATTTTTTAAGCACGTAGCCTTTAAACTCTCAAAAATAGCAAGTGTGAACTGCACATTATGCGTTCTTAAATTCTTATATAATATGACTGTGCCTCTAATAAAACAATAAAATTTTTTTCTGGATTCTGGTGTTGTGACATAAGATTTTGTAACGTCTGCTTGATTAAAATTTTGGAATTTCCAAAAAAGGACATTAGTATTTTTTTTTACAACGCAAAGAAGAGTGCAGCGACATTCAATGTACATATATCAAATATTAACAATGTTTGCAAAAAAAAAAATTCATCACAGAAAAGGTCTAAATTTTTTTAAGATCTACTTTTATTAGGGGTCATAAAACCGTGAAAAAAAAATATTTCTTTTATGTTTTTATGGCTTTTAAAATTCAAGTCGCTAACTCCTTTTTGTTATGTGACATTGCATGCAAACGATTACTGATCGATGTAACATCTTTTGCAATTCGTTAGTCAGGTAAAACCTAATAATGTGATGGAAAGAAAATGTTCGACGTCACAATTAAAACAAACGAAAATAAGAATACAAAAAACCGAAACAAAACCGATACGAAAGTAGAAAAAAATTAATTGGTATTGGTTTTTTATTGGTATTGGTTTTGAAGGATAAAAGTATTGGTTTTTAATTGGTATTGGTAGTGGGGAATCGGTATTGGTTTTTTATCGGTATTGGTATCGCACAAATAAAGGTATTGGTTTTTAATTGGTATTGGTTTTCAATTTGAATTGGTATTAACGGGTATTGGTATCGAAAAGGTATTGGTACCCATCATTGATAATTACGCACACTATATAAACCTAAATTCTAAAAAAAAAACAATAAAAATATGGGTATGTTCATACAAATAAGTCACATTAACTGGAATCAATGAAAATACATAAACATACAAGGAAATACAATTAATCTGATTTTTCTTTGTGAATCCAACAAAAGAAACAGACATCACAGAAGTAAAACAATCAAACACTCCTTTTTAAGAAATGAATGATTTTATAGAAAGAGCTTTAAAAGATTTTGTTAGTTAATTATGAATTTCAATTGTTTGATTTAATTTAAATAATTGTTAGAAAATTGGTCCTTTGAAAAAAGTTCCTTCCTATGTTGTTAAATCTTCAGTAAATATTTTTTTTTGTTTGAAATAGAGTTCATAATAGCGTCATAAAAAATGTTTTAAGCGCAGGTATTAGTATTTTTAAAATCATTTCAATAAAGTTAAAATTGAATAAGATTTTGTTTTTTGAAATTCATTACATAAACAAAACTTACTTCAAAGCTCTTCCAATATTAATTCAGCGTATGGCTTGAGCCATATGTAATGGAGTAACCATAAGTGTAAGTTCAGCATCTTTAAGATTTGCGCCTCTTAGATTGGCCTCCTGTAAATCACTACCAGATAAATTACAACGTTCCAAATCAGCACCAGCTAGAACAGCAGCACGTAAATTGCAATTTTTCATATTGGCATTTTTAAGATTTGCTACTCTTAAATTAACTGCAGCCATGTTAGAGCTTTCCAAACAAGCTCCCTTGAGATTGACACCTTCAAGATTAGTTCGCAAGCCAGAGGGATCTTCAAAGTTACAGCCCCTTAAATTAGCACCTTCCATATTGGCACATAAGCCTTTAACTGAGACTAGTTGGGCACATTCTAAATTAGCATAAGCCAAGTCGGTGCGTTCTAGGCAGCAGTATGTTAGGTTGGCATGAGATAAATTACATCTTGTCATGCAAGCGTACTAGAATTTAAAATAAAAAAAAATAATTTCAGTATATTTACACCCTACAGGGTATAATGACTTTGTGCTGATGTTTGTAACTACCAGAAATATTTTAAAATCCGACCGAATATTTGGTCTCGGTTTCGGCAAAACCGAAACTTTTTGGTATTTTGAAAAATATATAAAAAAGTCGATGAATTTTTTCATTTCGTGGTTCATTACACTCGTATCAGTTCACTTAAAAAAAATTTAACAAGTTCAAATATTTTTTTCTTTTAAACGGTGTTCGCATTCATTTTTAACTAGTTAAAAAAATTTTTTTTGTAAAACAATTTCTCGAACAAGTTTTGGGTAAAAAAAGTTTTTGAACTTGTTTAAATATCTTTCGGAATCCATTTCAGTTCGCATACAGTGGTTGCCAACTAATGAGAAACGTTACTATATATATATATATATATAGAAATTATAATTTTAAAAAATATATATAGCGTCCAGATTGAGTAAATAATAAATGTGCTACGAAAATGTGCATTTTCGATCTGGAAAATGAAATTAGTTATAGACTTTTTAAAAATATTTCTATTAAGGTTATTTTTCTAAGTTCAAACATAAAAAAATTTAGAAATAATCCAATAGTTCCAACAACCCCAATAAAAAATTAAATTTTTTAAATACAGTAGAAAAAATTCGCATTTTGGACCTCAAATTCGTTTGACCACCAATTTTTTGTAAACAAAGAAAATATGTTATTGTTTATTAATAGGGCAAGTACTTTCATGAAAATGCATATTTTTACTCAGTACTGTAAATATAACATAAATTAAATATCTATCCGAATCAATGAATTTGCAATAAAATGGCATTGATTTGTAGTTTGCATATTTTTGCATATTTTGGTATAGATGCATATTTTTGCATATTTTCATATAAATTTGCCTTTTTTAATTTCATCAATATTTTTTCAAAACTTCCTTAGGAAAATTCAAAATTCTTATGAAAAAATATATTTATTTATATAAATCATATTCTGATGCATTTTTTTATAGAAAATTGATTCTGAAGGTATAATTTTTAGATTCTGAGAAATGTTTCCTATTTAAAATGTTTTTTTTAAGAAAAAAAAGTTAAAAAAAGTTTTTAAAAATTGTATAAATATTTTTTTTCTAACTGAATTTTAATTTAGTCCGGTTTGAGTCCATATTAATTATTTCTGAGAAATAATAATTGTTGTACAATGAGAAAATCTGAAAAAAAATGTACCTTAAATTTTTTCTTTTATAAAATTTTTAACTTCAGAAATATTCAGTGACTCAAAGCAAAAACTTCTCAAGTAAAAAATATTTTACTAATTGTTTCCATCCAAAAAAACATTTTTAGGAATTGTCGAGGGCCTTAAAGAATTGGACAAAGCCTAATTAATGTTGACAAATTATTTTTTTTAGAAAAAACAATCATTTTTAGATGCATATTTTTGAAATTTTTAGTGCATATTTTGGATTTTTAGATGCATATTATAGGCACATATTTTCGTTTTTTAGATGCATGAAAGTACTTGCCCTATTTATTAATATTAGTACACCTTAGTTTATGGTAATGACATATTAGAATAATTTAAGTTTTTCTTTGTTTTCAAAAAATAAGTGGTCAAAATAATTGCAGGCCAAAAAATGCGGATTTCTTTTACTGCATTTAAAAAACATCATTTTGTGTCTTGGAAAATAAAAGGATTTCGTTTGAGTTTCAATATTTTTTTATAATTTAGTTGTATTCTTAAATTGTAAAGGCTCAAAAAGCGTTTAAATTGATTTATGTGTGCACTGAACATATAAGTCGTTTTTGCCGACAAAAATGATTTTAAAAGAAACTTGTTTTCATTTATGTCACTAAAATATTACCTTTATAAATCTACCTTGCGTAGAATGTATTCAAGAATCTATTGAACTAGGAATTTGTTCCAAAAAATTTTCCTGGGTACATATATCTAAGCTAACAATGCCAGACTGAATTCATGTGTTATGGTTGTTTTAATAAAAGTCAAAAACAAGGGGATATTTAGGGTTTTAGTGCATATTTTAAGATTTTTATTGCATATTTCAAGACTTTTTAGTGCATATTTTAGGCGCCTAAAACATATTTTTTTATTGCATGATGGTCCTGTCCCTGATAATCATTGATTATATTCACATAAACTTGACGTTTGGAAACATTGATTAGCACTTGATTATATTATATTATTTTAGTGGTATTCAGAGTCTTACATTCCAGTCGTGGTACTTACCGTGTAAGTAAAATTTTGTAAACTTAACTCTTAGGTAAATATAATTTTCCATGTTATTTTACCGGCAAGGTAAAGATATCTATTTGGTATTTTACACCCGTAGTTACCTACTTGTTGAAATTACGAGCATAAGGCCGCTAGGCTAGGCTTTTGAAAATTATGAAATAATTATATACTATAAGTGGAGTGCATAAAAAGGGTCAAATAATTGGTTATTTTGAACCGGCTCTGTTGTAGGCAAGGTAATAAAATTGTGTTACTCTACATTTAGATGGGCTGACTTTTTTTTTTAAAATTTTTTTTTGCTTTAGAATCTAAGAGTACCAACTTTTAAAGCTATTTAATAGTATACCAAAGAAATACAAACCTTAAAATTTATATTACGAAAGTCCAGCTTTCTTAGGTCAGCACCCGCTAAATTAACTCCTTGAAAACGTATCTCTGTTATGTGTGATGTTTGAATTAAAGCCTTAATAACATCTCTTCGTGTCAATGGTACGTTGTCCATTGATTGATTTTGTTGCATTATTTGTGGCTCTAATTGGCTTACCAATGCTTCAAGACCGAAAAATTTGGCTTCTTCTAAAACTCCCTCCAAACTAACATTTTGGTCAACAATCAGCTGACCATGTCTTAGATAATTAATAATTGGTTCAAAATAATGTGGACTACGATCTATTAAATATGCTCCTTGTTCGTCTTGGTCACTGGGTAGCATAGCACCATCTTGTGAAAACATACGTGCCAACATGCTATCCGGTTCTTTACTCACCAATGTCCATATGGTGGTAAGAAATACCTTGCCACCTACATTTAGTTTAATCCATTTCGATGAGGGGAATGTTTTGGGTTCATCGTTTCTCCTCGATGAGGTGGTGGTAGTGGTGTCGGTGTCAGTTTTTGAAACTGTTGAACACACGCATTTTTCTAGGGAAGTTTCTGTATTTGCAGCATTATCACTAACTGATTTGGTTGTATTGGAAGCAGTATCACTATTGATTTCTTCAATATTCATAATATTTTTTAATATTTTTCAATTTTTCAGTATTTTTGAAGAAATAAAAAAATTTCCTTTATAAATAGATCAGCTGATATTATTTTTTACTTTGTTTTGACTATGCTATTCTTTATTCTGACACTTGCTATAAAAAAAATCACTGTTGCCAATTTTGAGGTTTTCCCCACTGATGCCAACTTTTTTTGACAGTCTTTGTGTTTCTTCACAATTAGTGTTTGGGAATTCCCAGACTTTTCAATTTCCCGGGAAACGCGAAAAAATAATTTATTTCCCGGGATTCCCGGGAATTTTCATTATTAATGTAAATCATAAAAAACATTTAAATTTGATTATCTTTTTATTAAAAACAGTTTTATTAGAGATAAACAATTAATAAAAACATAAAAAACTAAAACATAAAAGTTAAAAATCCTGAAATACAATAAAACAAAACAAAAAAATATTGCGACTTTTTCCTTCACAAAAAATCGCAAAAAATAGCTAAAAATCGCAAAAAAATGTAAAACTTCGTTATTCGAGAGAAAAATAATATAGTTGACAGCACTTTTAATATTTATTCTGGAAATGTTAATTCTACCCAGCAAAAAAAGAGATTACCATTCACTACAAAATTCACCACAACTTATGAACCAGATGTACTTCTTCTTCAACTGAAACATTGATGAATTTAATATGGGCGTGACACACAAAGTATGTTCTTTTTATCGCCACTTTTCAGTGGCGAAAGATTGACACTTAAGTATAACATATATCACTAGTGTTTTTATCACAACTTCTGAAGTAGTGATCCGGGTGTTAATATAACTTGACCTTTTGGAAGCACTTTTTTCATCACTTCTTTAGAAGTACATATTTCTTGGCATTTTGGGTGTGATTATGTAATTTTTATTTGGTGATTTAGAACTTCTAAATTAGAAGTTCTTTTTTCACTTATTTTTGTAAGATTGATTGAAAGAGTATTTTTTTGTAATATTTACACTAAAAACACTGTTCGACAGCAAAAACCTCCCAGTGAAATTTCTAACTGGTCCTTATAGATTTTGGTCTCCTGCTTCCAAATCTACCGTCCAAATTTTTCTAGCACGTACCGTTTTTGAGATATTCGCTGTTAAAAAGTAAAAAAGCACTTTTAGGGGTCCACTGTCACGTATTCTTACGTTGCTTTTACGAAATAGGACTTGATTTCATATAAAATGGACCTCCTGATTCCAAAACTGCAATCCACAATTTTCAATCATGTTCTGTTTTTGAGATATTCGCGTTTGAAAATTTTAGTGTGATTTATAAAGAATATAAGTGCGTAACAGTAGAATTTGAGTTTTTCAAACGCCAATATTTCAAAAACAGTACGCGATAGAAAAATTTGGATGCCAGATTTGGAATAAAGATGCCTTATTTTTACTAAATCGAGTTCTATTGTGTTTGAGCAACTTAAGAATACGTTACAGAGGAGACCGAAATATTTCAATATTAAAACGCGAATATCTTAAAAACCTTACGTAATAGAAAAATTAATTTCATTGATAACACAGGCACACAAAAAAAGTGTCCAGACCCAGAGGGTAGACCCAGTTATTTCTAGGTTTTTGGGGTCGCTGAATCCGAATATGCCCATAAAAATTCATTTCAATTGCCAGTTTTTCCCCTACCACCCCTCTATAACCCCCCGGAGGATTGACTTTTAATTCTCATACGAACTTAAATTAATGTGTACTTTTATGTTTTTTTGGCAGCTAAACCCTAAAATGACAAAAAAAATTATGTGACCCTTCCCTCAACCCCTAGCACGCTCTTACAACCCCCTGAAAGGGGATGAATTTTGAGTGTTCATAAAAAATCATGATGTATATGGATTTCTATGTTTTTTGGACCGCTAAAACTGAATATGACTACAAAACATGTATAATACAACTCCCTCACTCCCTAGCACCCATTACTACGCCCTATAGGGGATTTAATTTTGAAATTATCACCTATATGGCGTGGTAATGTGTGCTAGGTAGTGAGGGAGGAGTATTACAAATTTTTTGAAGTTATATTTGGTTTTAGTGACCCAAAAAACGTAGAAATCTATATACATCTTGATTTTTTAAGAACATTCAAAATTCATCCCCTTTCAGGGGGTTGTAAAGGCGTGCTAGGGGTTGAGGGAAGGGTCACATAATTTTTTTGTTATCATTTTAGGGTTTAACTGCCAAAAGAACATAAAAGTACACATTAATTTTAAGTTTGTATGACAGTTAAAAGTCAATCCTCCGTATAAAAATTCACGGCGAATTGATTCACAAGTTTGTTTTAACCACAAGCCTATACCTCATTTTCCTAAAAAGCTTTAACAATCTTTAATAATGTGATGCAGCAACATCCGCTTTAGTTCGTAAATGTATTTATTTAATTTAGGACCAACTTTTTTTGATATAAGATATGAAATTTGAAAAATTTATCAATAATCGATTTTCGTCTTTGCGATTTTTTAAGCTCTAAATAAAGAGAAATGAAATGCCATTACCAAATTTTGTCACCATTTTTGCAAAACCTAAATCTATTTGAAGCTGGACGTAGAAAAAATTGCATACTTCGTGTATCACCCTCATTCTAATTGTTTCAGTTGAAAAAGAAGTTCATATGTTGTTCTGATTTGATTCCTAAGAACATATGAAACAGGTACTTCAAAATCATTAAGCAAAGAACTGGTGAAAGATGTTTTTATTGTTATTTTGTAGCATTTTTGGAAGTGATTTTAAAAGTACTTTCTACGGAATATGAAGTTCGGCACCTATCGCTACTTTGTATGTAGTGAAACTACTAATTCTTTTTGAACCACTTCGTTTATTTTTTGCTGGGTAGGTTCAAAATTTTTATATTTTTTTGACAGTCTTAGCAAAATTATCATTAACCGACGTATATTTTTTGACTTTTTAAGTTTTTTCATGATATTAACATACTTTTTACACTTGGTCAGTTTTCCTATGAATATATATTTGCACTGTTCTTCCAAATAGAAAAAATACAAAAAATATCAAATGTAATTATACCTGTATGTAAAAAAAATTGTAAAAATGAAAGTAAAATAAACGTTTTTATGTAAAAAGGTTTATTTTACAAAATTCCCGGATTTCCCGGGAAAAATTAAAAAAATTCCCGGGAATTCCCGTCAGTGTTTTCCCGGGAATTCCCGGACCCCAAACTCTAGTCCCCGCACAACAATGTCGGAGCGGTTGACGTTTTCGGTCATGAGCATAGAAAAGATTAGAAGGTACGCAGTGTTGTATTTGATGTATTTTCCAATATGGTGGCAAAATGCTTGTTCTTCCTCATCTCACACGTATTTAATATCAAATTAGATTAATTGTTTATAAAAAATGGAATTTCTCTTTCATTTAATTAAATTTATTATTTATTTTGCTTTATTCAACGTTTTTTTTAAAGATAATACGCACTATTGATAGTTTAAAAACTTTTTCTTCTCTTTTGTTGTTTGCTTTGTTGTTGTTCCCCTTTATGTTGCATTGTTTTTATTAAACGTCAAAAGTTACATAATGTGCTGTCACTAATACTTATTCAAGCCAAATACGACTCTGTTACACATCTATTTTTTTCTATGGTCATGAGAGAGTATAGGCGCAAAACAATGACGGCAGCGGAAAATTCTGTCATCTGTTCATTTTTACACTATTTTTTCACTTTTTCACCACTTTTTTATTAAAATTTATTTTATTTTTAAATATCAATATGATTTTTTCATATTGATTCGTTTTTTCTTGTTTTTTTTTTTTTAATTTTAACATTTTTTTTTAAGATATCATATTTTTTTGTTTACTTTATCGAAAATAATCGAAATATTTATAAAAAAGTGGCAACATTTTCATATCAAAAATTAAGAGAGAGAGAGAAAAACCGACACAAAAATAAAATTAATTTTATTCTGGCGGTTTTCGGTCGAGCGTTTTTTCATGCCAAATTTGTATGAAAAAAACGTCACCTACAATGATGTGCGGGGACTCTAAAACTGGTATCTTCTATCTCGCTCACATTTCGATTTGTGATAAAATTTCGTAAACAATACCATATGGTTTTTGTTTACTACTTTTTCAAACGCCATTTGTTAGATTACTCTATGATTCTGGGTATAAAAGGATTAGTGCTTTTTTACGCTTTTTTACATCTAAATAGTATTTCAATATTAAAACGCGAATATCTTAAAAACCTTACGTAATAGAAAAATTAATTTCATTGATAACACAGGCACACAAAAAAAGTGTCCAGACCCAGAGGGTAGACCCAGTTATTTCTAGGTTTTTGGGGTCGCTGAATCCGAATATGCCCATAAAAATTCATTTCAATTGCCAGTTTTTCCCCTACCACCCCTCTATAACCCCCCGGAGGATTGACTTTTAATTCTCATACGAACTTAAATTAATGTGTACTTTTATGTTTTTTTGGCAGCTAAACCCTAAAATGACAAAAAAAATTATGTGACCCTTCCCTCAACCCCTAGCACGCTCTTACAACCCCCTGAAAGGGGATGAATTTTGAGTGTTCATAAAAAATCATGATGTATATGGATTTCTATGTTTTTTGGACCGCTAAAACTGAATATGACTACAAAACATGTATAATACAACTCCCTCACTCCCTAGCACCCATTACTACGCCCTATAGGGGATTTAATTTTGAAATTATCACCTATATGGCGTGGTAATGTGTGCTAGGTAGTGAGGGAGGAGTATTACAAATTTTTTGAAGTTATATTTGGTTTTAGTGACCCAAAAAACGTAGAAATCTATATACATCTTGATTTTTTAAGAACATTCAAAATTCATCCCCTTTCAGGGGGTTGTAAAGGCGTGCTAGGGGTTGAGGGAAGGGTCACATAATTTTTTTGTTATCATTTTAGGGTTTAACTGCCAAAAGAACATAAAAGTACACATTAATTTTAAGTTTGTATGACAGTTAAAAGTCAATCCTCCGTATAAAAATTCACGGCGAATTGATTCACAAGTTTGTTTTAACCACAAGCCTATACCTCATTTTCCTAAAAAGCTTTAACAATCTTTAATAATGTGATGCAGCAACATCCGCTTTAGTTCGTAAATGTATTTATTTAATTTAGGACCAACTTTTTTTGATATAAGATATGAAATTTGAAAAATTTATCAATAATCGATTTTCGTCTTTGCGATTTTTTAAGCTCTAAATAAAGAGAAATGAAATGCCATTACCAAATTTTGTCACCATTTTTGCAAAACCTAAATCTATTTGAAGCTGGACGTAGAAAAAATTGCATACTTCGTGTATCACCCTCATTCTAATTGTTTCAGTTGAAAAAGAAGTTCATATGTTGTTCTGATTTGATTCCTAAGAACATATGAAACAGGTACTTCAAAATCATTAAGCAAAGAACTGGTGAAAGATGTTTTTATTGTTATTTTGTAGCATTTTTGGAAGTGATTTTAAAAGTACTTTCTACGGAATATGAAGTTCGGCACCTATCGCTACTTTGTATGTAGTGAAACTACTAATTCTTTTTGAACCACTTCGTTTATTTTTTGCTGGGTAGGTTCAAAATTTTTATATTTTTTTGACAGTCTTAGCAAAATTATCATTAACCGACGTATATTTTTTGACTTTTTAAGTTTTTTCATGATATTAACATACTTTTTACACTTGGTCAGTTTTCCTATGAATATATATTTGCACTGTTCTTCCAAATAGAAAAAATACAAAAAATATCAAATGTAATTATACCTGTATGTAAAAAAAATTGTAAAAATGAAAGTAAAATAAACGTTTTTATGTAAAAAGGTTTATTTTACAAAATTCCCGGATTTCCCGGGAAAAATTAAAAAAATTCCCGGGAATTCCCGTCAGTGTTTTCCCGGGAATTCCCGGACCCCAAACTCTAGTCCCCGCACAACAATGTCGGAGCGGTTGACGTTTTCGGTCATGAGCATAGAAAAGATTAGAAGGTACGCAGTGTTGTATTTGATGTATTTTCCAATATGGTGGCAAAATGCTTGTTCTTCCTCATCTCACACGTATTTAATATCAAATTAGATTAATTGTTTATAAAAAAATGGAATTTCTCTTTCATTTAATTAAATTTATTATTTATTTTGCTTTATTCAACGTTTTTTTTAAAGATAATACGCACTATTGATAGTTTAAAAACTTTTTCTTCTCTTTTGTTGTTTGCTTTGTTGTTGTTCCCCTTTATGTTGCATTGTTTTTATTAAACGTCAAAAGTTACATAATGTGCTGTCACTAATACTTATTCAAGCCAAATACGACTCTGTTACACATCTATTTTTTTCTATGGTCATGAGAGAGTATAGGCGCAAAACAATGACGGCAGCGGAAAATTCTGTCATCTGTTCATTTTTACACTATTTTTTCACTTTTTCACCACTTTTTTATTAAAATTTATTTTATTTTTAAATATCAATATGATTTTTTCATATTGATTCGTTTTTTCTTGTTTTTTTTTTTTAATTTTAACATTTTTTTTTAAGATATCATATTTTTTTGTTTACTTTATCGAAAATAATCGAAATATTTATAAAAAAGTGGCAACATTTTCATATCAAAAATTAAGAGAGAGAGAGAAAAACCGACACAAAAATAAAATTAATTTTATTCTGGCGGTTTTCGGTCGAGCGTTTTTTCATGCCAAATTTGTATGAAAAAAACGTCACCTACAATGATGTGCGGGGACTCTAAAACTGGTATCTTCTATCTCGCTCACATTTCGATTTGTGATAAAATTTCGTAAACAATACCATATGGTTTTTGTTTACTACTTTTTCAAACGCCATTTGTTAGATTACTCTATGATTCTGGGTATAAAAGGATTAGTGCTTTTTTACGCTTTTTTACATCTAAATAGTGCTTGTTTTCAATTTCAAAGTGCTTTTTGCTATCAAAAAGTTGGCATCACTGCTAAAAATGCACTGATGCCAACTTTTTCACGAAAACCCGCTAAATTAAATTCAAAAATAGCGGAAAAAGTCGATGGTTAAACGCTTTTGCTCTTATTAGTTCTACAACTGACATACAGAGTGCATTTGAGTTATCAATCAATTGTGAATCACATTTTTTTTCTCCAAATTTAATACATTTTTGTTGTCAACGTTACTTAAAATTTTTTGTTTTTACGAATTTCTTTAAATTTACATATTTTTTTGCTTTAATTAATTGTTTAATATGTTTTCCAATCAAAATTGGACCATAAAAAAAGATGCATGCAGAAAAAGTAACAAAAGTGACTGTTATTTCTTAAAACAAATTCTCGATGAAGAAAGGCGCGTTAACGAAATAACAGAAAATCCACGCATTAGTGCCCAGGAAGAAACCACAGATATATGTAAAGAGTTAAGACAGTGCAAGCAACAAGATTTTTTGGAAAGAAAGCGACGCCAACAATTGCTCATTAACAATCATGAATTACGTCAGCTGCAAACACAACTGCAATCTGCATTGGTGTCCAAACAATTACGGGAACAAAGAAATTACTTGGCCCAACTAAAAGAAGATGAGTTACGGAAAAAACGTGATGAAGATGCCAGATGGTCAGAGGAGTGTAAACGCTTAAGGGAAACTATTTTGCAGCAGGAAGAACAGGAGAAAGAAAAAAAGTCTACATTTCGTGGTGTACTCCAGAGACAAATGAGTGATTTCCAACAAAGGCGTCGTATTGAATTTGAAGATGTTTTAAAAGATCGTGAAGAAATGGTCAAAGTTGCAAAACGCATTGAAGCTGAGAAGAAAGCTGAAAGAAATGAAGCAGAACGCTTAAGGCATAAGTGCAAACAGGAAATGGAAGAATGTTATCGAAATCGAGAGCTGCAAAGACAACGTGAAAAGGAACAAAATGTTGATGATATCGAACGTCATTTAGCCTACCAACGAAAATGTGATGAACTCAAGGCTAGTATGGCTGCGGAACGTAAACGAATTCAATCAGAAAAACAGGCGCTAAGTGAACGTATTGGTCAACATTTGGCTGATGTTAACAACGAAAAGAAACAGCGAGAAAATCTCTTACTTTCCTTATTGGTTGAGGAACGCAAAGCCAAAGAAGATGAACGCTATCGACAAACTTTGGAGAAGCAACAGAAAGAGCGTCTACAATTGCGCAGGGAATTGGAAAATTATCGCGAACAGATAAAATTACAAAAAGAGCAAAAACATAGCGAAGAGGAGCGACAAATGCGCGAAGAACATATGCGTTATTTGGCGGAACGCGATAAATTAGATCAGTTATCAGATGAAAAACGTCGTCGTAAAATTGTAGAACACAATAAAGACTTGCGGGAAATGATTGAACAGAGACGTATTCAACGTGTTGCGGAAATGGTTGAGAGAATTGGTGACTTTGAAAAGATTTTAAAAGATGAAAAAGCAAGGTGTGTATACTATAGGACTAAAAATTTAAAAAATCGATGCAGGCATATGACAAATATATTTCCGTAAAAATTGAAGTTGATGTTTTCACTGAAGAAACATTTTTTTTCAAAATGAACAACATTTTATAACCAAAGTGAAAACAACCATTTCCACTTCCTAACAAAATTGATTCTGTTACATTCCCCTTGGTATGGTATTTATTATTGCCCATTATTTTCCGGTTCACGGCATTCCCGGGAATACTGGTATTCCCGGTTCTGGTACCGGTTTCCCGGTTATAAATATATTCTCGGGAATACCGGTACTGACACTAATGTGCGGTTTACACTTGACGTTTTTAGAGTGTTTAAGGGCTACGTGCTTAACAAGTCTTTGTAATGTGTCAATCCTAAAGGAAATAATTTCGTATTTTACCTAAACGCATAAAAAATATAACGCGTAAAGGCCTAGTTCTACAAAATCTTTATAAGGCGGATGGGGTGGGCTTAATACATGGAGTTTGAAATCTCTAAGACGGGCTGAACGAAGGCCGGCAAAACAGAAAAACTTTTTAAGGTAAACAAAATGTTTAACAAGTACAAAATTAAGCGCGCAAAGGCCTGATACTCAATAAGCTTTTTAAGGCGGAGAGGGTAAGTTTAATGCATGGAGTTGAATACCCCTAAGTCTGGCCGAATGCCTTCTACGCAGAAAAACTTTTAGGACATAAAAATAAATTGAACCAGACCTCTGGTTTATATTTTTAAATATGTATTATAATATTCGTAGTTCCGAATCAAATTAAAGATTGAGCTACCAACCTATTTGGTCAAAATTTTTACTTATATACATACGTGCAGTTTTGAGATATCAGCCATTTTTTAAAAAAAGTCATGACAAAAAATTTTAAAACCATGTTTTGGCACATAAGGGGTTTATTAAACTTAGTCACACCTTTGACATTATTGAAATTTATTTTTAAAAGCTTTAAAAGTAGTTTTTTAGATATTTAAAAAATAATTTTCACCTTTAAAGTCCCGCACCTTGAAATTGGTACCACTCGATGTATCTTTGAACCCTCTCCCTAATTACAAAGTTTTATAAAATTTTGGGTCAAGGTCGCCATTTTTTAAACGCATTTAAAAATGGTGATTTTTAAACATTTAAAGTTTTTGTATACTATCATAGTGAAATTACGCTTGTATAATGGAAAAGTATAATAGTGTAAAGTGGGTATTACTGAATAGTCAAATTATCAAAAATGAACTACTATTCACCGTTGCGGTGGATAATAGTTTATTTATTATAAAGGCAATTAAAAAATTAAGTATACTCCATTTATACAGTTTTCAAGTAATTATTAAAATTTTAATAAAAATTCATTAACTTCAAATGCGCATAAAAAAATCTAGCACTGAACTAAAAAAACCTTGAGGGTTTCTTTATAGAAAATGTCAACTTTAATTTGCTTTCGGTTTCATTCCATGGCAATGTATTGCAAAATATATATTTTTTTTAAATTCAAAATTTTAATCGAGGGGCGCCATTATAATCCGATTAGCCTAAAATTTGTACCACACATTTTTTTGCTATACAAAACAATGTCGGTCTAATTAATATTGTTTATTCATTTTATTTTTGTTAAATTGTTTATTCATTATTTTTTCAGGGATCAACTTGTGGAAGAAGAACGCATACGTATGCTACGTGAAGTACCAGCGGAACTGTTACAGTATTTACCACCAGGCGTTTTAAAACCTAGCGATAAAGAATTTTTACCCTTACCATAAAAACAATAAAAAAAAATTTTAATGTTTGAATAAATTTACCTTTAACCCTGGAGAGTCTGAAATGGATGTGGGGTTGGAACGGACAAAGTTTAAAAACTACTGGATGTGGACAGAACTCATTTCATTAGAAAGCTTATGAAAAATGTATATCATATAATCGAAGGCAAAAATAAAAAAAAAAAAAATAGTAACTATCCTGAAAAGTCCTAAAATTGCATACATTCGAGAGTTATTTTTATTATTTTAATTTTCCACCAAGAAGTTTTAAAGATATTTCCGTATCCGTATTTACTATTTTACTATCTTTATTACTATTTTAAGTTTCATTTAAATCGGAGAAAATACGGCACTGTAAACGATTAAGAGCTTTGCCAGAAAACACACGGTAATACCATATTCACACTTACAGTTTTAAACAGTTTTTAGCAATTATTTTTAGCATTTTCTGTCAATATACTGTAATAGAATAAAGAAAGAGCTAAAAATATTGCGGCTAAAACGATTTAAAACTGTACGAGTGAATAGGGTACAAAGCATTGTATAATGTACATTAGGGCGTCCTGTCAAATCTAAACTTTCGAATTTCGTGCCGAACGATGGTCACAAAATAGCTGATTGTGGGAAAATTTATGAAAAAAAAAATTTTAAATTCCTAAATAAAGATTTTGGTCCACAGATGTTAATTTTTAAACATATAAATTATTTTTTAACCAAATTGGTCTAAAAAGCTGGAAAATATTTAGTATGATGTGTGAAAAATATTAAAAAATATGAAAACTAGAGATGGGCGCGTGAGTGATTTTTGACTCCCTCACGCTCACTACAGGAATTTTTGAATCACGCACACTCACACACGAGCATATTTTTAACATGATAATGTTTTTAGGCTGGTGTCTAATTTAAAAAAAGTTGCAGGACGCCATCTCAGTTTGACTATATAAGCTAACAATTAACGAAAAAGAAAACAAGAATTACTATTTTCATTTTCTTAAAACCAAAAATTTTAATTACTTGGGTTTGTAACTTGGATAATAATTCACCTCGTGGTGAATAAACCCGTTTTTCACCAGCTGGTGAATAAAAAGTAACATAATTATTTTTCAACAAAAAAATTTTTTTTTAATCAATTTTTTTTTCATAAATTTTTTTTCCATCAATTTTTGTACGCGGAATTACTTTAGAAATAATACACGTACCACGAATGTTTGTAAGACACTGATTATTAAAATTAAAAACCTTAAGAACTAACAATGTACAATAATCTTAAATCTAACCTAGAACTAGAATATTCCCTACCTGCCAGGCGCATGTGTGCCAGCAATATCTTTATTAAATAAACTTGTGTTATGTTATCTTTTTCCTATCTACATCCTTAAGTATTAACCTTGAAAACATGATAACAAAAAGTAACATATCACAATTTGGGAATTTTTTCCGTCAATTTTTTTTTCATCATTTTTTTTTTCATCAAACTTTTTTTTTCATAAAATTTTTTTTTTCATCAAACTTTTTTTTTCGTCATTTTTTTTATCCAATTTTTTTGTTCATCAATTTTTTTTTTTTCATCAAATTTTTTTTTATAAATTTTTTTTTTCATCAAATTTTTTTCATAAATTTTTTTTTATCAAACTTTTTTTTTCATAAATTTTTTTTTTTTCATCAAATTTTTTTTTTCATCAATTTTTTTTTCATTATTTTTTTTTCATCAAATTTTTTTTTCCACCAATATTTTTTTTCATAAATTTTTTTTATCATATTTTTTTCATCAATTTTTTTTCGAAGATTTTTCTTTTCATCAAAAAAATTCATGAAAAACTTTTTTCATCATTAATTTTTTTTCGTCTTTCGTGAAAAAATCATTTTTTACCAAAACTACTTTTTCACCAAGTCTAAACTTTTCGCATAAAAATTTTCCATTTGTTTATCAAATGTACATACAACAAGTGAGAGTGGTATATTCTTTGGTGCCGAATCTTTTATACTCTCCAAAATGTAAAAACACTTTTTTGCACTTATTTTTGCACTCACTTACGAAATGTACAGCTTTTTTGGTTTTTAAATGGGGTCCTCGACTGATATTTCAATTTAGGCGTATTTTGTTGGCATAATTATCAGTGTTCTACCATACAAAGTTCACATTAGTGTTAACGCTCAAAATTATAGAAGTTGAAAATTAACTTGCATTCATTGTGAATGATTCTCTTATTGTTAATGGCTCTCTTTGGTATTAATAAAAAAGATAAATGTTTTTGTATTGCTTTCAAGTTAAATTGCATTTATTAAACTAATTTTATCAATATTTGATCGAAAATGTGTAATATTTTACAAAACTATTCCAAACAACGCTAAATTAAATTGAGAAATTTATGGAAGTTAACGTTTCGTTTTTTTCGTTGTGATGCATGTTAACAATCTGAGTTTGCCAACAAAAAAGGCCTAATTTGTTTTGCATGCATAATACGGCGTTCACACTTGCTGTTTTGAAGTGTTCAAGAGTGAGATGTTTAAAAAAGTCTTTGTTCTGTGTCCATTACGTTTTTATTCTGCTACTGGTGTTTTGTTGAACAACTTGTTTAAGGTCGCTAGTGTGAACTCCATATAATATAACATTATTTTTTCTAAAAAACTTTGAACTTACAGTCACGTGCACTCACGTGCTTCACTCGCAAAACTCTAATTTATACAAAAAACATTTTCAAAAAATAAAATTTCCAAAATCTTTAAAAAATTTTAGCAACGAAATCTTACATTTATTTTTTACTTTTTTTGGGACGAAATCCTAAGTTAAGCCAAATTTTAAAATTTTGTAGTTGCTTTTTTATGAAAGGAAATATGAAGAGAAAATAAATCACGCAAAAAAATCGACTCACGCAAAAATCTTAGACACTCACTCACGCAATTATTTGGACACAGAACAAACGACGACTTTTTTATATGGCATTCACACTTGCGACCTTAAACAAGTTGTTCAACAAAACACCAGTAACATAATAAAAACGTAATGGACACGGAACAAAGACTTTAGCTGTGTTTTGCAATCATTTGGATTAGGATTTACCATACAATATGTGTACTTAATAAATATTATTATTATAAAAGATTAGTACACATTTGACTCTCCCTGTTGTGGAATATATTTTATACAGAGCTTTTGTAATATTCTTATAGCATACTTTAAGGGCGCACAATAAATATCCCAATCAAATCATGCTGGAAGTAAAAGCTCTTTTGTTTAAAACTTTCATTATTTGAAATTTTTAGCATTTTTAAAGTACACTTTTGGGGTAATATTAGAAAATGTACTTAATAAGTACATATAATTGAAAAACACAACATTTTTTAAACATCTCACTCTTCAAAACAGCAAGTGTGAACTCTTGTTAATGTCGCAAGTGTGAAAGTCATATAATGTGCGCAATTAGCTTCATTGTTTGCATACCATTTATGTACTAATCTTTGACACAACATTCGGCCTGACATCTAGTGTCAAATATTTCTTCATTGTATATTATTGTTTTTTATTCAAATAACCCGCCGAGTTTTTATTTTTTGCAATCGACAACAATTCTTGTTTAATTTAATAAAAATAGAGTAAAATTAATTTATCATACTAAAATGTCTTCAAATTTGGCAAATATTTATGCATCACTATTGCGGAAATATGGTGAAAACTACATGATAACTTATGCCACAGCATCGACATATCTAAATAATATTGTGGGAGCTTCCGAGAATCCTGGTAAAATTGTATACGTCTATTTAGAGGTAAAATAACACAGTTTTTTTTAAAACAGTAGCTCCGCTCTGATTTTTATTAAGTTTTTGTTGCAATAGCAATAGTCTGTTTTATAATGATTCTTATGTCCAATGCTGGCTTAACTTTGGCTGGATATACTCTACTAGTTTACTGGCATAACTCCAAACTTATGAGCAGATTCCAACGAAAAAAAATCAAGGAACGACGAAAAATATTTCGTGAAATATATTGCTTTAAAGTTAGAAGCGAAATCGCTTATATCTCAGCTTAGGCAAATGGGAACAAGTCTACCCAGTGGGCAACGTCCTCGAACGGTGACGGAGTGGTGACATGTCAGAGTCACTGCTGACATACACAAGACATATCTATGTACTGGATTGAGGAAAGTTTCATACAAATTTTCAAAATGTCCTCTCTCAAAGTCAGCAGTGGTCAGGGCTGACCTTCTGGGGACATGTCACCTAAGACTTCTTTGGGGAAATGTCTGACGTAGGTCATGCGAAAATACAAAAAATTTTCGTATTTCCTTTAGATTTTACTTTTATCCATTTTCCTTTATAAATCTTCTTTCTCATATTTAGAAAAAACTTTTCGCCTTTTTTAGTCCCAACTGGATTTGAACCTGGAACCTCCAGTTTATTAGTCCCACACCTAACTACTTGTTCCAAACTTTATTTCGAAAATTGTTTGTCAATTTATTACTTTTATTCTACTTGTTAGATTTTGATTTTATTTTAAATAAATTGATAATATTGCCATTTTTTTCTTGGAAATTGAAGAGTTGTCCAGATTTTAAATTCTAATTTAATATACTGCTATTCTGAAGACATTTCCTTTTAGACGTCTTAGAGGAATTGTGCACACTCTTAAAGCAAACATTCAGTGCTGACAATGTTAGGACATGTCATCAAGGATTACCTATGATTTGTAGGAACCTGAAGACATTTCCTCAAGGAATCACTGTGGAAATTTGCTCAGTGACACATTTTCCAACTGGGTAGGTAGTTGGCAGATATCGGTCCGTTTTTTTTTTTAGAAATAGGGATGATGTAGGTGAGTCCAACAAAGAAAAAAAATTGTCGGCGGCCCATGGTTCCGGAGTTATGGGTCTCCAAAGTTCTGATATCGAATATATGTAAGATATCTTCTCTAATAATGGTCCGATCAGACCAAGTAAAGTTTCATTCAAAAGCTTATTCAAATCCCTTTAATATAACATTTAAAAAAAATTGGATTCATTAACCCATTGTGGCACAAACCTAAATTTTAGATTTTTTACCCTAAGTTTTTGAAGAAAATGCGTAAAATTGTAAAATTATGCATTATCAAGGTATTTATTTTTATAACTAGGCGTATAGCTTAGATAGAAAACTTTAATTTGAGCTTTCATTTGACCATTTAACCCTTATAGAACCGGAGTTATTAACGTTTAAACATTGGAAAACATATTTTAATATGTATACCAGACCTCTGTGCAGGTTATTTTTTCCCAGTTTTGTTTATCATAACTTAAAACGTGTTTCGGTATTTGAATTTGCCATATTTAGCAAATATAGTCTTGAAAATGGAATCTGACGAATTCCGAAACACGTGTCGACTAAGTCTTGCAAAAATTACCAACATAAATAAATTTAAAACGGAAAAGTAATTTTCTTGAAAATTATTCTACAACGAAAAAAAAGCTTCGTGACGGTAATGAAAATTGACATTAGCTTAATAAAAAATGACTCAAAAATTCAACCGAAGTCGGGTTTCATTTGATTAATGAAACTGGTGTCATAGTATTAATGAAAACTGGTGTCATAGAATCAATGAAAATTTTCATAGAATTAATGAAAATATTCATAGAGTGTGTTGTGGAAACTTATGAAGTTTTGTCATTAAATTTATGAATGTATTCTTTGGTTTTAAGACTAACATCTTAATTTAACGAAAAGTTGTCATAAGCTACGTTTGGACTGCACGTGTTTTTGCTTTCGTTGCGAATAGACGTGTTTTAAATAGCGCTTAAAAAAACTGTGTTTAATCTATGAAAATCAGTTAAAAAAATTTTTAAACAAATAATTTTGTGAAAAACCCAAAAAATACTACCATTTTATCAGAAAATTAAATAAAAATTATCGTATATAAACAATAAAAAAGAAATATATTTAATATTCAAATCTGTGTATGCCATTTTCTTTTTTTTTTGTTCTTATTTGATTTTATAAAAAAAGTATAATCAATTTTTCTCTTAAAAATGAGTCTTGAATACCTATCGATTGATCTCTGCGGACAATGTAAAAAAACTCTTTCAGCAGACTTCGTGAAATGCTTTACTTGTGGCCTTAAATTCCATTATTCACCTTGTTCGACATTACTTCAGGCCGAATACTCTTCTATGAGTTTTGAAAAAAAGAAATTGTGGAAGTGCACTGCATGCAAGGAGGGAACGAGAAGAAGTAAATCTCCTAACAACCTATATGTGGCTGAAGTGCATGATGAAAACAGGAAAAAACAAAGAGAAGATGATGATGGAAATATCGATAATGATAAAAATAAGAGATTTAAAGACACAATATCAGTAAACTCTGTGTATGCCAATGTTTGCAGTGTACAAACAGACGTATCGGAGCTTAAATCCGATATGAAAGAGATCAAAAACAGCATTCAACAGCTCAATCATTCCCTAATACAATCTCTTGCACAGATTACGGACTCCCTTAAATCTCTCACAAGCCAGGTTAATGACCTTAAAGAACAAAACATAGAGAAAGAAACGCGTATGCAAAAAATGGAAGTCAAGGTCAACTCTCTTGAGCAACAAATATTAAACAAAAACATTGAAATAAATAACATACAAAACAAAGAAACTGATGCTTCGGAAATAATAAAAACAATTGCTGCATCTGTTGATGTCGAAATCAACAATAACGACATAAGCAATGCATATCATATTAAAAGTAAAGAAAAAGTCATTATTGAGTTTTGCTCGCTAAATAAAAAAAAAGAATTGATGAGCAAGATAAAGAGGCATAGAGTTAAGGCAGAAGTTTTAAACAACAAAACCTCTACAGCCAACAACAGCAATATTCCTGGTGGGAGTAATAACAGCAACAACAACAACAACAACGAAACCTCCAAAACAAATAAAGAATTTATTTACATCAACGACCATCTCACAGCACACAACCGTCACTTGTTATGGATGGCAAAAAATAAGGCGAAGGGTTGCGAATGGAACTTCGTATGGATACGCAATGGACATGTTGTCGCAAAGAAAAACGAAAACTCTTCTACAATTTTAATAGCTAATGCTGCTGATATTGAAGCCATTGCTTAAATATATAAATCAAATTATTACCAAATTTAAAATCAAATTATTACCAAATTTAAAATAATAAAAAAAAAAAACTTTCTTTTTCATGTGTACAATATATAAAAATAAAATGAATAACACACAAAAAATAGACAATTTTAATCAAATTGATAAACAACTCTTAAGTTATCCCCTGTCGTTAGTTTACTTAAATATTCGGTCCTTACGAACTAATTTCGCATCGTTTTTAGCAACAATCCACAATATTATACACACAATTAAAATAATCGTCTTGGTTGAAACAAACATAACAGACAACGAAAATGATTTCTTTAAAATAAATGGTTTTTTCTCACTTCACATAAATAGGACAGGAAAAGGGGGAGGTATAGCAATCTACATCAGAGAAAGCATAGGCTTCACACAAAAACAAATGAGCTCTAACTTTTTTGAATGTTTGCAAATTGACACTAACATCAACAATGAGAGTCTTTCTATAATATCAATATATAGACCCCCACATCTAAATAAACACAAGTTCATAGAAGAAGTTGATGAAAAGATAAACGAAATTAAAAAACAACAAAATGTTTTGCTTATTGGCGATATTAATATTGACATTACTCAACAAAATGCAATAACAACAAAATACCTTGACACTATGTCTGCAAATGGGTTACAATGCCTAATAAATGAATTTACAAGAGTTGATATTAGCAATGACACACACACATGCATTGATCATATCTTTGTAAGGAATAAACAAACAACTACACAAGTCAATGCAACAATAATAACAACATGCATATCAGACCACTATGCTCTTTTCTTTTGTCTCTCAAACAAAGAAAAAGAAAATACTTGTGAAAACAATTTACTGCAGGGTGTTAATATAAGCTGTTACAAAGTAAACCGCCAGTTACAAAATCTTAATTGGAGTGAAGAATTAAAACTAAATAATGCAAACGAAATATACCAAAAAATTAAAAACAATTTTAGTGATATTTACTTAAAATCAGAAACAAAACAAATAAAAAAAACACGAAATTCAAAACAGTGGATGAATAACGAATTAATAAAAATGTGCGAAACACGGGATAAACTTTATAAAAAATGGTTAAACAATAAAACTAATAAAAAATATGAAACAGAATACAAAAAAAATAGAAATTTGTTAAATAAAAAACTTTTTTATGCCAAAAACAACTATTACAAAAATCAATTCTTTGAAAATCGGAAAAACATTCGTGTCACCTGGCAGTTAATTAACGAAATTATGGGTAAACAAACAAGTAACATTGATAAATCTATATTAAAAAATTTTAAAAGCGAAAACCTTAATGAAATAGCTAACAACTTCGCAATAAAATTTAAAGATAACGTCCAAAATATTGTACATAACTGTAATGTTCAAACAATTTTTAACAGAACGTTGTTTTTAGAAAATTCAATGTTTATGGAGAGTACAAATGAACAGGAAATATTTCAAATACTTAACAACTTAAACATACAAAAAGGACCTGGTATAGATGAAATAAGGCCTAAACATATTAAAAATAATGCCAGATTCTTAACACCAATTGTAACCAAATTCGTAAACGCCAGCTTGGATAACTCTACAATCCCAGAATTGTTAAAAATATCACTGATCCGACCTATATACAAAAATGGAACCAAAACTGATTATAATAATTATCGGCCGATATCTATTCTACCTGTCATTGAGAAGATACTGGAAGAAGTTGTATGCAGGAGACTAACAAAATTTATAAAAAAATATAAAATTATTGATGAAAATCAATATGGTTTCCAAAAGGGCAAAAACATAAATAAGCTACTCGGAAATTTCTCAAATTATATCAATGAAAGTCTTAGTAAAAACAATCATTGCCTGACACTGTTCATTGATTTCAGTAAGGCTTTTGACACTCTTTCTCATAACAAATTACTACTGATGCTACAAAAATGTGGAATTCGAGGAAATTGTTTAAAATGGTTCCAAAACTACCTGCAGCTCCGATCATATTGCGTAAAAATTAATAACAATCTCAGCTGTAAAACTTCGATAGAGTATGGTGTTCCACAAGGATCCAAATTAGGGCCGATATTATATATAATATATGCCAATGACATGTTGAACACCTTAAATAAAAGCACTACATTTGCATACGCTGACGATACCGCTGTTGTCGTTGTCCACCAAAATATTCAAACAGCTGTTGAAATTATGCAAGACCAACTTATTACTGCTCAACGATGGTGCCATGATTACGGTTTAACAATAAATGCAAACAAGACAAAAATCATGCATATTAGACCGCCAAACCTCAATTATGAACACATAAAAATAAAATTTCACGACATAGAGTGCTTGCACCAACAAACATACAATAATCAAAATAATAAATGTTCGATATACATTGAAATGGCTGAAACATACAAATATCTTGGTGTCAGCGTAGATAACAACGTAAATCTGCATACATGTTACATCATTTATGTAATTGCTCAACACATAATGTCCTACGACAAGCCTATTACGCTTTAGTAGAATCACATCTACGTCATGGCATTACAGCATGGGGCACCTCAACACACTGCACAAATCTCCAAAAATCTCAAGATAGAATCTTAAAGATCCTATTGAAAAAACAAAACTACAACAACATCGTAAATAACACAACAACTACAATACAATTAAACACAACTGCAATACAACAAAGCTCTACAAACAACAACATTGTTAATCAAACGAACAACAATAATATCAACAACAATACTATCAACAACAATACCCAAAGGCACAATCCAACCAACAATTCACGTAGACGAAAAAAATCAAAAAACGCTAAAATTAATCTTGCAAAGGAAACTAATATACTCAACATTAACAGTATCTACAAAACAACTTTAGTCAACGAGTTTTATAACGATGTTAGATACCTTCATCCTATAGATCACAATTACAACACAAGAAGAAAAGCGCAAGGAAAATACAAAATACCCAAATACAACAACAACTATGGCAAGAATACGCTCAAGGTCACACTTCCAACAGTCATGAATATGTTACCGAAGGAAATTGTAGACACAGCAAACCAACATAAAAGAAAAAAACTAGTAAAACATAACTTTATAAGCAAGCAATGAAAGCAAATTAAATGAATTTTATTAATCACATTTTTTTTCCTGCAGATAAGCCAACTGGCTTCGCAGGGTTAGTTAAGATGAAATGTTAAAATTATTTTGAAAATAAAAATTAGAAGAAAAAAAAAAAAAAAAAAAAAAAAAAATATAATCACCTCGTTTCTATCTTTGATTTTATTACCATTAAATGACAGTGCATATAAGGTAAACTATAAAAGACAAAAACGTGATGACTTTAAAAACACGTGCTGCCAAAACGTAGCAATAACGTAGCAATGGAACAACACAAATTACCCTACATTTCAGCACAAAAATTTAATGATTTAAAAAACTATTGTTCTGTTGCTAGTTATATTATATTTTATTTTATAAGAAACAGTTAAAAGAAACACTTATAAAGAACTTTTCACTTGTAATTTCAATTAGATTTAACTAGCATAACACCCACACAAGTTTCAATAACAAAGAAAAAAAAATATAAAATTATTTTATTTTATTAGAAAAAAGTTAACACACATGTAAAAATTACAATTAGATTTAACACGCGTGGTGTAATAAAACGTCGTATGTTTTTGTTCTGTTTTCGCTCTCTTATTCGCAACGCAGAGTTGTATTTGGTTCTAAAAAATCTTATGATATTTTTTAATGAAATTATAAAATCTAATGAAACAAGTTTCATAAAATTTGTTCATAACATGCATTAAATTTCAATCAGCTTATGAATTCCTTCATTTGTGTAATGAAAACAAAATAATGAATCCGTTTCATTAATATCAGGAAGGTTATTTTTTTCAGTGTATGGAAATAATGACCTCGAGCTAGAATAAACTTACTCAAGCAATAATTTTTAAAAAATTTTAAATTTTAAAATAAAATATTATTCGATTGTGTTTTTAAAACAGTTTTAGGCCTATTTTCAAAAAAATTTTCCTGGACATTGAAAATCTGAAGATTTTTTTTTACCATTCAAAGATGTGCCGGTCTCATGACAATGTATCAACATTCATAATCGTTTTTGCCCGTGTAAACTAAGTTTTTAATTTAAAAAATAATAAAACTATAAATTCTATAATTCGCTATGTAGTTTAAAATGTTCTTACATTAAAAATCGTTTTTGCCCGTGTAAACTAAGTTTTTAATTTAAAAAATAAAAAAACTATAAATTCTATAATTCGCTATGTAGTTTAAAATGTTCTTACATTAAAAATATTTCAGGATCGTTCTAAGGCCAAGCCCTCAAACTTTGTATCACCTTCTAAGTTAACTATAAAGAAAGAAACAAGTAACGATTTAAACCTAACTGGCAGTCCTTTAAAAGATGATTGTGATGTAGACGTTATAGCAGATATGTCTTTAGATATCAATTTGGTCACCATTAATCCTTGGAAACCCGAAGAAGAATATCATAAGGGTATAACTGTGGAAAAAGCACGTAACATATTAAACGAAGATTTTCAAACGGGTTCTGAAGCTAGTGATGCCTTGGGCTCCGTATGGTTTCTATGTACAGGTGCAGATGCTTCAAAAACTCTTCTTCTACAGTATGAATTTGCTCGTTATCAATGTTCACGTGGAATTATAACTTATGTGGGCGTGGTACCATCTTTGTCTGTTAACACTCAATCTTTATTACAGCAACACCTTGCTGCAATTGGTAAAGGTGCTAGTGTCGAGACTCATATTGAAAATAATTATCATATTAAATCAAACGTTTCCATAAAGTGCTCATGGTCTACTACTTCTACGATGCCAACATTAATAGATTTAAGTAGATGTGATGTAACTCTTAAGCAAACATTTCGTTTGATTGATTGTACATCATCTACGGAACATTTTATTAATCAATTACGTATACTATTAACCATACGAGATGATATATTATGCTATAGACATGCAGAAAATTCTGATATGGCAAAGGAACCTACCTATACAAGTGGCATGTAAGTTGATTTTTTTTTTGTTGTTGTCGGGGATACCTTCCTCCCCGCCATATATGTTTAAAAATTTATTTGTTATGATATTAACGATAAAAAATAGAATTTTATAATGAGTTTTTTTTTAAAATAAAGTTAGCTTTACTTAATGTCTTGTTAGCTGCTCAATGTCGATTTAACAGAGTCTTATGTCAAAATTTGTATAAAAAAGTTCAATTTAACGAAAATTTATATCAGCTCAGCGGTTCAAAAGTTCTCAACGTAAATTTAGAAAAACCTTCCAGCAAAACTTGCATGACTTCCAGAACTAGTGCTGGAGTACTTCTTTTTTGCTCGACTAGTTCTCCATCTCGTTCTCAGAGTCATGATTTTTGTTTGAAATTGTCACCCTCAGAACTAGTTCTAGGGAAGTAGTCTAGGAACAATCACCCCTCCTATGGAACGGTTCCATCACTACTTCTAGAATCAGTTCTTTATCCCATTCTTTAACCCATGATTTTTCTTTGAAATTGTCACGACAGCAACCATTTCCAAGAAGCTATTGTGGCACTAGTTCTCTATCTCGTTCTCAGAGTCATGATTTTTGTTTGAAATTGTCACCATCAGAACAAGTTCTACGAAAGTAGTCTAGGAACCCATGTATGGAACGGTTCTTTAAGTCATTCTAGAACCAATTCTTTATCCCATTCTTTAACCAATGATTTTTGTTTGAAATTGTCACCATCAGAACTAGTTCTAGGGAAGCAGTCTAGGAACATTTTGTATTTTTTTTTTTTTGCAAAAAAAAAAAACATTTTTGAATTATTTTTGTTGAAAATATAACGCAATATCAGCACTTTACTGAACAAAATTTGTAGTATTTTTTGTTTTTTTAGTCATTAATGCAATTAGAAATTATCTAGAAGGAGAATAAGGGATTTTTGAAAAAAAAAAAAAAATATTGTAGGGACCAAAAAATATACGATTATATGCTTAGTTGGATTACTCAAATTGCTTACTATTTTTGCTACAATTGGAAAGTTTTGTTTACTTTTTGTAATAAAAAACTCCAGCTGTAGTAAATAAAGTAGTATATTGCAGATTATCGTAAGGTAATTGAATGGATCTATAAAAACCTATTTGCACTAATGCCCCAATACTTAATAATACCAAACAAATTACCCAATACTTAATAATATTTTTAGCCCCTCTGTACATATTTCAAAAGGTTTGACTTTTTCCAAATAGAAGATGCAACAGAGAAATACGTAATCAAATATATATTTTTTTCTTTTTTGAAAAAAATTACATGTTTTTGAAACAGCTTCTAAGATGTTATTTGAGAACCAGTATTTGTTTCATGGAAGTGGTGCAGAAGTCATGTACGACTAGTTCCAAATTACTAGTTCCCAAACTACTCCAAACAAGCTCTTTGGAATCAAAATATTACCCTTTTGGATAACTTATAGAACTAGTTGTGACATCACTAGTTCCAGGATGCTCTTTGAGAACATATCGTGACAAGCTTTGAAGTACTTCTAGAACTAGTTATTTTTGAATGACTCCGAAAAGTTTTGCTGGGCTCGGACATTTTTTTTAAATTTATTTTTTTAAGTTATTTTTTTTTATTAATTTTTTCACGAAAATAGTTTTCAAAAATTTATTTTCAAATAAAGTTTTTTTAAATTAATCTTTTCTTCATTGTGGAGGGTATCCATACATTCGGCAAGGTCGAATTTAACTTTATTATTTTTTCCTTAATTTACCTTTTTCAATAACTTTTATTATTTACAGAGCCATTGATATACATGAAATACATGAAAATATCAATAAAGTAATGAAAGAGATATCAGAAATTGATGTTAGTAGTGGTGCTGAATCTGACATTGAATATGTTATACAAAATGCTAAAGAACGACCTTTAAACGATTTAACGGATAAATTATGGGGAATTTTAAAACGTAATTTTTGTTAATATATATATTTTATTTTTGTTAATTTTAAAATATTTTTTAATATTTTTTAAATTTTTTTTAGTTTGTTCTTCTTATAAGGATTTAAAAATGGCTTTCAATATATTGTTTCAATGCGCTGCACGTTGTAATATTACGGTGAGTATACTTGAATTTAGCTTAAAGAAAAGTTTAATACCTGAGTAAATGTGCTTAAAAGTTTATTGATTATTTAAGATCTGCCAATTTGTGCACCTGATATATTCAATAGTGTCCGACTGAACTTTCGGGTTCGGTAACGGATTTCGGTAAAAAATGTCAATCGACCATTACACAGTGGTAAATTTCGGCAAAACTCTATAACCTTTATTTGATATAAAAGAACCCACTTTAAAAGGCTTGGTTCTGATGATAATTAGTACTTGTAAACCCTTATACTAATTTATGGTATAGCGACTTAAGAGAATTATGGGCAAAAAGTATTTTTTTAGCTTACCAAAGATTTTTATTATGCTAATTTTTTATTATGCTACTTTGTTTTCAAAGCTGCAAATCACAACTTTTTAATTTTTAAAATTTAATGAATTTGTTATTTTTATTTTGCCAAACTCGAACCTGGTTCGGCCGAACTTTGCAAAATTGGCCGAAGTTTCGGGCTCGGCCTGAAAAAGTGTTTTCGGTCGTTCACTAATATTCAATACAGAACTTCAAGACACAGACTACAACATTTTTTATTTTTGTTGGAGTAAAGAATTTCATTAAATATGATTTTAGAAAAAACAAGTAAAAAAGTTAAATTCGGCCTTGCCGAATGTAGTGATACCCTCCACAATTTCAAAAAGATTATTGCAAAAACTTTATTTAAAAGGAAATTACTTTTGAAAAAAAAAATTTTTGAAAAAAAAATTTCCGCGAAATAAACTTTTGGTAAAAAAATCCGCGATTTTTTTCTTTTTTTTGTCAAAAAATATGTTCGTACTTGTTTAAATACCATTTGGCGTTCAATTATGTTCACATATGTCAAACAGAAGCCGAATTAAAGCATTTTGTATTTTTAGGTTATGTTGAATGTACTGAAATTTTTGAGGTGTGCTTACATTTTCGCTCATAACTTTTGAACCGCTGAACCGATATCGCTCAAATGCAATACCAAACTTCTCGGGAGAACTTCCAATAAATATGTTAAGATTCAGTCATCTCTGTGCAATATTTTGTCCGTGATAGCATTTTCCACAGACAGACGGACATCGCTGGAATGTCTTAAAATCGATCGGGCATCATGAACTTTATGGGGTCCCAGACCGATATTTCGATGAGTTACAAACGGAATGACAAACTTATATATACCCGAGTAAAAATTTTTATATGATGCAATACATAATGATATATAACACAATATATATTTATACGCAATTTAATCCGAATAATGGTGGATGTTTTTGCATTAAAAAAGATCAACTTGTATAAAATATGATTAGATTTCATCCGAGTTTTGACCAGACATTGCCATATTTCATTGGATCCAATTAGATCTAATTGCATAAAAACATAAAAAAACTTGGTGTGTTTTGGTTTGGGTGAGTTACACCACAGGTCAACGATACATTCACCAAACATATAATTTTCTAAAACAAAAAATGTTTGGGTACGCTTCGAACCAGCTACCCGAGTAAAAAAATTGATATGACACAATATATAATTTAATATGGGTTCGTGTCTATTTTGATATAATCTTATACGAAAAATGGTTTCATAAGATTTGATCGAATAATATCTAATAATATCAGTTTATATAACTTTATATCGACTTTGATACGAGTTTTGGTCTAATCCAATGATATAAAATTATATCCAATTATATTAAAATTTATACAATTTTAGAAATCGGATGTTTTTTTTTTTAGTTTTTAATAAAAAGTTGAAAAATTAAAATAATAAAAATAAGTTGTTCTTTGAAAAAAACTTAGAAAAATTTCAAAAAATGGAGTCATGTTAAATTTTATATAAAACACTTAGAAAATATTTTCAAAAAAATTTGTCCTTGGAAAAAACTTAGAAAAATTTGAAAAAATGGAGTTATATAAAATTTTATATAAAACACTTAGAAAATATTTTCGATAAAAAAAATGTTCCTTGAAAAAAACTTAGAAAAAATTTAAAAGATGGAGTCATATAAAATTTTATATAAAACACTTAGAAAATATTCGTGATAAAAAAGTGGTGCTTGGAAAAATAAAAAAATATGAAGTCATATGAAATTTTATATAAAACACTTTGAAAATATTAAAAAATAATGGAGGCATATAAAATTTTATATAAAACACATAGAAATTTAAAATGATGCATGGGACCAGATGTTGCAACATATAGTTATGTATGGCGATATCTTAATAAAATCCCACATCAAAATTTATTATAAAAATTTATCTTGCAATACATAGTGTCACACATGATCATATATCAAATAATATGACTATATAAAAGTATATAAGATCATATTAAATTATTTTTACTCGGGTAGGTGATATACATAACCCTAACAAGGAAATGTTTAGGAACATTCTTATACTTTGCTTTAAAAACTTAGAACATTTTTGGTTAATTGGAAACATTTAATTGGAAACATTTATATATGGAACAGAATAAGCTATATATAATTTTATATTAAATTATAAAGAAAAACAAATTTTGTATTGGCCCTAATATTATTTCATATATTTATATCAACCGTATACCTTTTAATCCGAATCATGATTAAATTATATTTTACAACATATGACTGCATTTAAAAAAATTAGAAAACACCTCACGGGATGTATAATCATATATGATTTATTATGTTTGTATCAAGTTATATATTGTTATATATGTTTATTTTTACTCGGGTACCCTCTATCACTAAGTGGAGGGTATAAAAAATCACAAATTTCGTAAAGAATTCCCGACTTTTTTACCACATTTTTCTGCGTAAAAAATACATTAAAAATGCTTTTATTTTATTAATTTTTTGACAAAAAGTTCCGGACACCAAATCTTGTTTGCGTGTTTGAGCAAAAAAGTTTATTAAAAAAGCTTTTTGGAAAATTTTTTTTAACAATTTTTGAAAAATTGTCTATGTCTCAAAAAAAAAAACAATGATGTGTTCTGTCACATGTCACTATTGAACCGTCACGGGTTTTGTTCCTTAGGGGCCGGTCCAGTGACATGTCACAAGTAAAGAACCCAAGTTTGGCACATTTCCTCACAAAAGTGACAGGTATTTTTATATGAAAGGTGTCAAGTCCCTGTGACATGTCACATTACCTATTGAGGATCAGTCACTTTTTCGGCAGCGTACTTCGAATTTTTGAATCAGAACTATTTAAACATTTTTACTCGAGTGGAAAAACATTTTAATATTATTAACAACTTTTTTTATTTAACTTAAATATATTCTTTTTTTAAAAACAAATATTTTCAGAACCCACCCACCAATAAAAATCGTCTAGCAGAAATTATAACGGCCATCACAAATCGACGTTTAGCTATACCATGTCTTTCGGGTTCGGAACCCTTAGAATTGCTGTTGGAAATTGGTTTGGATAAGCTATACAGAGATTATGAATACATTTTTGTTGAGAGCAAAGTCTGTAGTGCTAACGATTTGAAAAACCATAGGTAATACTAAACTGCAAACATTTCATGTGTAACATTTAAAGTATAATGTTTATTACAATTTAAATAGCTTTGTCCATGATACTAAAGAAGCTGATTCTGTTGTGCCTAATGTACGAAAATCTTTACGTAATGCTGTAATTCAAGATAATGTTTCAGCTACGCGAAAAACTTTACTTAACATGAATGTCAAAAATAGTGGCGATAAAATGGAAAATGATTTAATTGCTTTTAAAAATAGTAACTTCAATGAAAATGAAACAGCCAAAACTTTAGCAAAACTATTGCAAATTCACTGCACTTTAGAGCATCTACTTATGATACATATTAACTTGAATCTAAGTAGTGTTTACTCTGATGTTTGTAATCAATTATTGCGAAAACCTACACGCATGGTGGATAGAATTACCGATTCATTAGAAGATGAAATGGAAATACATTTACCAGCACATTATGTACGTGCACATCTGGAAGGAAAGGATCCTCATTCACGACGCATCACAATGAAATCAAAGAATAAGTTTCGTGAAGTAACAACAACGTTTTATTTTAATATGGATTATATATGTCCACCGAATATATCGGAATGTTTTAATGCTGAAGATATGAAATACACTAAAGACAATAATTATTATAGTTGGTTGTATCGCAAAATATCAACTAGTAGCAGAGTACGCGGCGAGGAATAACAATTGAATAAATAGTCAGTTATTTTGTTTGCAAAATAAAAAACGTTGAAAAAATTAAAGAAAACTTTGAAGAAAATTATTTTCCCAAAAACTAAAGCTAATTTGTTTTTAATCTTTGTTAAGCAATTAACTTGTCTAATAGGGTTGAGCAAATTTACCTTTTTTCAAATTTCGAAAAAGCCAAGGTCGGGAAAGTTGCCTTTTAGGGTCGATTTTAACACACATAAATATTGGACCTGGCTTTCAGTTCCTTTTTTGACTTGAAAATCGGAAAGTTCCAAACAAAGTGAAAAAAATAACTTTTTTTTGCTTAAAATATAATTTAATATTCGGACATTACTAGGGATGAGATTTCCATGCAAATGCATGGTTTTTGTCGATAGTCTAAAAACGATATCGACCAATTATCTTTGCGTTAAAATGGCATCTTTTTGCATATTTTAGTTTTAAATGCATATTTTATGCATGTTTCCAACTTTTAAGTGCATATTTTTGCATATTTTGGCATAAATTAGCAAAAACACAAATTGAAATTTATTTGTTCAAAATTATTTTAAATTTTAAAAATTTATTTTGGAAATAAGAAAAATTATTTTTTTTTTCTTTAAAATTTTTTTTACAGATTGTCTTAATTTCTAAATATCTTGATTATATAAAGATTTATATGTTACTATTTAAACCCGGCGCGCCGCGGCGTTTCTTTTTGCTTTTTAAGAAGTTTTTCCTATGAAAACAAAATTTTTATTGCACAAATTTTATTTTTTAGTGCATATTTTTAGGTTTTTTAGTGCATATTTTGAATTTTTTAGCGCATACTTTAAGCGCATATTTTCGATTTTTTAGTGCATGAAAATCTCATTCCTAGACATTACTGAAAAAGAGTTTTTATACCCTGCAACTACAGTATGGGCGTTACTCACTTTGGCATTCCGTGTGTAACGCATAAAAATATCGGTCTAGAACCCCATAAAGGCAAAATATATATAATCAGTCATCGAATCTAATACATTCTAGCGATGTCCGTCTGTAGTTAACACGATGCAGTCCAAAATTAAAGAGCTAGACTCCCGACATTTGGCACGAATATGTCTTATGTTCGGACCAGGGGGAAAAAGTTCCCCCTTAAAGAACTGAACCAACCTTTGAAAAATAGAATTTTTTACATGATTTTTTGGTTTTTGTTTAACAAATGCAACATTTTTATGCTACAAGAAGTTCAAAGTCCAGCAGCCGAATTAAAGAATTTTATATTTTAAGGTTATGTTGAATGTCAAAATTTTTGAGGTGCCCTTACATTTTCGTTCATAACTTTTGAACCGATATCACTTAAATGCAATACCAAACAGCTCAGGAGAACTTCAAATAAATATGTTAAGTTTCAGTCATCTCCGTGTAATATTTTGGAAGTCATCGCAATTTCCACAGACAGACGGACAGACAGACAGACAGACAGACAGACAGACAGACAGACAGACAGACAGACAGACAGACAGACAGACAGACAGACAGACAGACAGACAGACAGACAGACAGACAGACAGACAGACAGACAGACAGACAGACAGACAGACAGACAGACAGACAGACAGACAGACAGACAGACAGACAGACAGACAGACAGACAGACAGACAGACAGACAGACAGACAGACAGACAGACAGACAGACAGACAGACAGACAGACAGACAGACAGACAGACAGACAGACAGACAGACAGACAGACAGACAGACAGACAGACAGACAGACAGACAGACAGACAGACAGACAGACAGACAGACAGACAGACAGACAGACAGACAGACAGACAGACAGACAGACAGACAGACAGACAGACAGACAGACAGACAGACAGACAGACAGACAGACAGACAGACAGACAGACAGACAGACAGACAGACAGACAGACAGACAGACAGACAGACAGACAGACAGACAGACAGAGACAGACAGACAGACAGACAGACAGACAGACAGAGACAGACAGACAGACAGACAGACAGACAGACAGACAGACAGACAGACAGACAGACAGACAGACAGACAGACAGACAGACAGACAGACAGACAGACAGACAGACAGACAGACAGACAGACAGACAGACAGACAGACAGACAGACAGACAGACAGACAGACAGACAGACAGACAGACAGACAGACAGACAGACAGACAGACAGACAGACAGACAGACAGACAGACAGACAGACAGACAGACAGACAGACAGACAGACAGACAGACAGACAGACAGACAGACAGACAGACAGACAGACAGACAGACAGACAGACAGACAGACAGACAGACAGACAGACAGACAGACAGACAGACAGACAGACAGACAGACAGACAGACAGACAGACAGACAGACAGACAGACAGACAGACAGACAGACAGACAGACAGACAGACAGACAGACAGACAGACAGACAGACAGACAGACAGACAGACAGACAGACAGACAGACAGACAGACAGACAGACAGACAGACAGACAGACAGACAGACAGACAGACAGACAGACAGACAGACAGACAGACAGACAGACAGACAGACAGACAGACAGACAGACAGACAGACAGACAGACAGACAGACAGACAGACAGACAGACAGACAGACAGACAGACAGACAGACAGACAGACAGACAGACAGACAGACAGACAGACAGACAGACAGACAGACAGACAGACAGACAGACAGACAGACAGACAGACAGACAGACAGACAGACAGACAGACAGACAGACAGACAGACAGACAGACAGACAGACAGACAGACAGACAGACAGACAGACAGACAGACAGACAGACAGACAGACAGACAGACAGACAGACAGACAGACAGACAGACAGACAGACAGACAGACAGACAGACAGACAGACAGACAGACAGACAGACAGACAGACAGACAGACAGACAGACAGACAGACAGACAGACAGACAGACAGACAGACAGACAGACAGACAGACAGACAGACAGACAGACAGACAGACAGACAGACAGACAGACAGACAGACAGACAGACAGACAGACAGACAGACAGACAGACAGACAGACAGACAGACAGACAGACAGACAGACAGACAGACAGACAGACAGACAGACAGACAGACAGACAGACAGACAGACAGACAGACAGACAGACAGACAGACAGACAGACAGACAGACAGACAGACAGACAGACAGACAGACAGACAGACAGACAGACAGACAGACAGACAGACAGACAGACAGACAGACAGACAGACAGACAGACAGACAGACAGACAGACAGACAGACAGACAGACAGACAGACAGACAGACAGACAGACAGACAGACAGACAGACAGACAGACAGACAGACAGACAGACAGACAGACAGACAGACAGACAGACAGACAGACAGACAGACAGACAGACAGACAGACAGACAGACAGACAGACAGACAGACAGACAGACAGACAGACAGACAGACAGACAGACAGACAGACAGACAGACAGACAGACAGACAGACAGACAGACAGACAGACAGACAGACAGACAGACAGACAGACAGACAGACAGACAGACAGACAGACAGACAGACAGACAGACAGACAGACAGACAGACAGACAGACAGACAGACAGACAGACAGACAGACAGACAGACAGACAGACAGACAGACAGACAGACAGACAGACAGACAGACAGACAGACAGACAGACAGACAGACAGACAGACAGACAGACAGACAGACAGACAGACAGACAGACAGACAGACAGACAGACAGACAGACAGACAGACAGACAGACAGACAGACAGACAGACAGACAGACAGACAGACAGACAGACAGACAGACAGACAGACAGACAGACAGACAGACAGACAGACAGACAGACAGACAGACAGACAGACAGACAGACAGACAGACAGACAGACAGACAGACAGACAGACAGACAGACAGACAGACAGACAGACAGACAGACAGACAGACAGACAGACAGACAGACAGACAGACAGACAGACAGACAGACAGACAGACAGACAGACAGACAGACAGACAGACAGACAGACAGACAGACAGACAGACAGACAGACAGACAGACAGACAGACAGACAGACAGACAGACATACAGACAGACAGACAGACAGACAGACAGACAGACAGACAGACAGACAGACAGACAGACAGACAGACAGACATACATACATACAGACAGACAGACAGACAGACAGACAGACAGACAGACAGACAGACAGACAGACAGACAGACAGACAGACAGACAGACAGACAGACAGACAGACAGACAGACAGACAGACAGACAGACAGACAGACAGACAGACAGACAGACAGACAGACAGACAGACAGACAGACAGACAGACAGACAGACAGACAGACAGACAGACAGACAGACAGACAGACAGACAGACAGACAGACAGACAGACAGACAGACAGACAGACAGACAGACAGACAGACAGACAGACAGACAGACAGACAGACAGACAGACAGACAGACAGACAGACAGACAGACAGACAGACAGACAGACAGACAGACAGACAGACAGACAGACATACAGACATACAGACAGACAGACAGACAGACAGACAGACAGACAGACAGACAGACAGACAGACAGACAGACAGACAGACAGACAGACAGACAGACAGACAGACAGACAGACAGACAGACAGACAGACAGACAGACAGACAGACAGACAGACAGACAGACAGACAGACAGACAGACAGACAGACAGACAGACAGACAGACAGACAGACAGACAGACAGACAGACAGACAGACAGACAGACAGACAGACAGACAGACAGACAGACAGACAGACAGACAGACAGACAGACAGACAGACAGACAGACAGACAGACAGACAGACAGACAGACAGACAGACAGACAGACAGACAGACAGACAGACAGACAGACAGACAGACAGACAGACAGACAGACAGACAGACAGACAGACAGACAGACAGACAGACAGACAGACAGACAGACAGACAGACAGACAGACAGACAGACAGACAGACAGACAGACAGACAGACAGACAGACAGACAGACAGACAGACAGACAGACAGACAGACAGACAGACAGACAGACAGACAGACAGACAGACAGACAGACAGACAGACAGACAGACAGACAGACAGACAGACAGACAGACAGACAGACAGACAGACAGACAGACAGACAGACAGACAGACAGACAGACAGACAGACAGACAGACAGACAGACAGACAGACAGACAGACAGACAGACAGACAGACAGACAGACAGACAGACAGACAGACAGACAGACAGACAGACAGACAGACAGACAGACAGACAGACAGACAGACAGACAGACAGACAGACAGACAGACAGACAGACAGACAGACAGACAGACAGACAGACAGACAGACAGACAGACAGACAGACAGACAGACAGACAGACAGACAGACAGACAGACAGACAGACAGACAGACAGACAGACGGACATCGCTAGAATGTCTTAAAATCGATCACTGATCAATTATAAATATACTTTATGGGGTCCCAGACCAATATTTGAGTTATACGGTATTTACACCAACGAAAACAACTTGTTTTTGAATATTTTTTTGGTTTTTGGCAAAAACTACATAAATTTTCCATACAATTTAAAAACTGCGTTGCCAACTAAATTTGAACAAAAACTAGAATTTAGGTTGTGGTCTATGCTACTATTAATTCAGTGTGAATGTTTTTTTCAATTTTCTTTTGGTAAAAACGAATGTCAAAATAAAAGTATTTGTTTTTTTGTTAAATTAATATTCAAATCTTTAAAAAAAGTAAATAAATGTGTAATTTAATTTTTTTAATAACGTGTGGCTATTGTAATTTTGTGTTTTTTAGTGAATTTAGAAAATAATTAATTTGATTTGACAAACAAAAACTCGTTTTATTCGGTGTAAACAGTTTGGTTTTCGAAAATGCTTTTTTGCCAAAAACAAGTTAGTTTTTGGCAGAAAAGCATTTTGGAAAACCAAACTGTTTACACCGAATAAAAAGAGTTTTTGTTTGTCAAATCAAATTAATTATTTTCTAAATTCACTAAAAAACACAAAATTACAATAGCCACACGTTATTAAAAAAATTAAATTATACATTTATTTACTTTTTTTAAAGATTTGAATATTAATTTAACAAAAAAACAAATATTTTTATTTTGACATTCGTTTTTACCAAAAGAAAATTGAAAAAAACATTCACACTGAATTAATAGTAGCATAGACCACAACCTAAATTCTAGTTTTTGTTCAGTTTTAGTTGGCAACGCAGTTTTTAAATTGTATGGAAAATTTATGTAGTTTTTGCCAAAAACCAAAAAAATATTCAAAAACAAGTTGTTTTCGTTAGTGTAAATACCGTATTAAGAAACGGAATGACAAACTTATATATCAAACCTATATCACTAATTGTAAGTGGAGGGTATAATAAAGTTTTTTTTTTAGATTTGGAAACAAATAGCTGACCACAATTAGCCTGTCAGGTAAACCATTTTAAAAACTATTTGTACACCCTCCACTCTAGTGATAGAGGGTATATATAAGTTTGTCATTCCGTTTGTAACTCATTGAAATATCGGGCTTGGGACCCCATAAAGTATATATATTTATAATCCCCGATCGATTTTAAGACATTCCAGCGATTTCCGTCTGTCTGTCTGTGGAAATGGTGATCACGGCCAAAGTATTACACGGAGATGACTCGGAAGTTCTCCCGAGAAGTTTGGTATTGCATTTGAGCGATATCGGTTCAGCGGTTTAAAAGTTATGGACGAAAATGTAAGGACACCTCAAAAATTTTAGTACATTCAACATAACCTAAAAATACAAAATGCTTAAATTCGGCTGCTGGTTGACATATGTCAACACAATTGGTATTTAAGCAAGTACGAACATATTTTTTTGCGAAAATTTTTTTAAAAAAAAAAAATGTTTTTTCAAAAGTAATTTGCTTTTAAATAAAGTTTTTTTGCAATAATCTTTTAGACATTGTGGAGGGTATCACTATATTCGGCAAAGCCGAATTTAACTTTTTTACTTGTTTTTACTTTGTTAGGAACCTTCCGATTTTTAAGTCAAAAAAGGAACCCAAAGTTATTGTCGTACAGGTCCAATATTTGTGTTTGTTAGTATCGACCCCAAAAGGCAACGTTCGCGACCCCGACGTTTTCGAAATTCGAAAAAGCTAAATTTGCTCCACCCTAAAGACATCCAACCATATTTTTAAATTCAGAATTGCATTTATTAAATTTTTTTAAACAAAACGTAGTGGGCCATTAAAAAATTTAAGGTTAGTTTTCGAAAGACAGTCTTCATTTTTATTGTCCCATTCATGATAAATTCAAATTTAAATGTTGTACAGTGTTATTAAGACAAAATTTAATATTAAAATAAAAAAATACTTTTTTGTAAATTTTTTTATTGTACCTAAAATTTTTAAAATATTGCTTTAAAAAAAACAGCTTTTCATGGAATGCGGGCTATTTATTAAGGTTTACGAGTAAATACTATTGTAAATGAAATTGTTTAAAATAAATTAACGAAGACTTACAACTTGTTAAGCTTTAGTTTTGTAAAAAAATGTTTTCTGTTATGCACGTGTTTAATTTGAAAACAACAAAAAATGTAATAGTAAACATTCTACATGATTTTAAATATTTTGAGCAAATCAAGCGGAAAATGATAATTTGGTTAGTTAACAAGGAAAGTCTTGCTAATCTATGAACATTGTACTACTAAGTCGAGCAGCAAAGCCAAATTATATTTTTAACAAGAATTTAATATTGAGATTTGTGAAAAAAAAAATTTAAATTGAATTATAGCACGAAAAGATGGTAAGTTTTTATGTATATTTTTTTTAAATTGACTTATTGATATAATTATTTAAGTCAATCTCGAAAAAAATAAAATAAATTTCTGAAATTAGGGGCGAAACGTTAGTAAAGTCCTTATGAAATTGGTAATTTCTAAAATTAAAAAAAAAGTTTTGCAAGGGGCGTTTTAGGGGAGTGTGTTTAGGTGCAAAATTGATAATTTCAATAGAAAATTTTTAACTTCAAACATTTTTATTTTTAAACAAAAATAACTAGCAAACATTAAAAAATTACCCACCCAACAAACTTCGGAGCACTCATAATTTAGGACTCTTAAATTAATCCAAAAAATTATTGTTTTTGAAGCCCTCATTTTTTGGAATCAAAAAAGATTTAAAAATAACACATTTTATTTGAGTTTTCAAATATTTTTTCCAAAAACAATAAATTTTTGGATTTAATATTAAACCCTGCGATTTGAGTCTAAAAGAACCCCTAAATATTTTGAAAATTGTTTCGTCAAAAAAATCAGTCCAAACTGACTCTTTATGAGTCAGGTTTAGTGTTTGCCAGGCAATACCTTGACTGTAAGCATTAGTAAAATGTTCCTTTGCTCGATGAAACGAAGTTTTATTTGATTGGATCTGAAGGAAAATTATTTATTCGATGTCCAATTACCAATTTTTAATCATATCCAAATAAATTAATCTTCGTTTCATCGGGCAAAGGAACATTTTACCAATGCTAACAATCAAGGTGTTGTCAGGCAAACTCTAAACTTTTTCGTATATGTTGTACGCTCAGCGGCGTTTCTTTCCTTGGACTTCGACCTTATAAAACTGATTTCAGTAGTTCATTTCTTATTGTACGACTCGTCACTGGAGCACAAAACTCATTTTCAAGTTCATAAGATGACATAAAAGGGGTCTTTTTTGAATAACAACCAAGAATTTGGTCAAATTACTTTGATGTTTTTCGGTTTCCAACCCCTGGTTTCGGGTTTTTCCTTGAGCGAATCGATTTAAATACTTTGTTTTTGGAACACTTTATTATTAGGACACTTAATATCATCGATATTCCATCCGCTTTTAAGCTAAAAATGTATTTTCGTTCAAAAAACGTACAGTGGGCACCCGTACCCATTATCCTACACTATTGGCGAATATAAAAAAGGCTAAAATAATTTCAGAATGGACACATTTATTATTTTTAATTATTTTTTGCACTTTTCAATAATATTATTCAAAAACTTAACGTTAAACTCAATTCAAAATAATTTTTAATTCATTTTAGGCATTTCGTCCCTATTATTTTTTCCAGAGAAATTCACTACTTTTCTAACTTTTCTGCCGATAAGAAATTAAATTAAAGGAGAATCGTAAAAAGCAATACAGATTATTAAATCCAGTTTAATTACTGATCATTTTTCAGTTGAAGCTAAAAAAAATAGACATTTATGAAAAAGTTTTTCACGAGTTAGTAAATTTTAACTCGTCGCACAGTGATTCGTTTCATTGGCAAAAATCAAAAAAAATAGTATGTCTTCAATATTGATGATTTTTTGTATTTTTACAGTTTAATAGTAAACTAAAAGAAATATGTACTTTTCTGATTTTTAAGAAGTCATATGTTGCCACAAGAGGGCGCTAAAGTATGGAAATTCAACGCTATTGTGTTAAAACCTAAAAATTGATTTTTATAGGTTTACTAAAATAATTATGAAAAAACCAATTTTGAAGAAATCAACGAACTTTTTTTTGCAAAAGTTACTTTAATATATTAGCTAAATGTTGTATTTGCATTTTTTTAGAATTAATCTTAAAATACATTTTTGTATTGCTCTGAAATCTATATTTTTTCTACCGAATTCCCAAAAATTGACAAATTTTGATGGAATGCATAAAAAAAGTTCGTGAGTCAAAAAATTATTTTTTTCGGTTTTTCGATAGCTCGGACTATGGTTTATAAGGCAAAACAATAAAAATAACTAAGTTTTTGTCTGAAGTTGGAAAAAAGTTAGGTTTTTTTTGTGTCTTTATTTAATTTTTTTCAAAAGCTATATTATTAATGGAAAAAATATTAAAAAAAAAATTTAATATTAAGTATTTTTTCTTTACACATTGATATATTATATAGTATTCTGTAAAAATATAATAAAAAATCAGAAAAAAAATATGCAGTACGTGGGCCGTTTTGCTTTAAAAGTTATCTATGACTTTTACTAAAATCCCCAAAATCACCAAATTTTAATGGCCTTCATAAAAAAAGTTCGTGAATAAAATTTTTTTGTTTTTCATTTTTTTTGTAGCTTTAACTATGTTTTATAAGATCAAAAAATAAAAATAACTAAGTTTTTTTTTTTAAGTTGAAAAAAAAAAAATTTTAAAAAATCGAAATTTGGATTATTTTGTTTTTTTATTTATTTTATGTACTGTAAATAAAATTAAAAAAATACATCAACATTTTCGTGTTTTTTTATATAAAGGGATTTATTGTATTGTATACCATAAATTTATAGTAAAAAATTCGATGAAGTAAGTATACAGTGGGCCATTTTGCTTTAAAACCAGTATTTGATTTTCGTTGGTATCCCAAATCAAAACCAAATTTTTTTTTGAGATACATAAAAAAAGTTCGTACTCAAAAATTATTTTTTATTGATTTTTTTAACATCCTGGACTGTTTTCTATACAATCAAATAATAAAAATAACTAAGTTTTTGAAAAAAAACGAAAAAAAAAAAATTTTAGTACCAAAAAAAAAATGTTTTTTTTTAGTTTTTTGTTATTAACGGGTTATATACTTAGAAATAAAGCAAGTATTAAACGAGTTTACTTAAAACTTATTTTGAATAAATTTATTTTCGTAATGCAACAGGAAATAAGTGTTGTGAATGTTTTGTTTTTGCAGTTATTAGGTATTTTTATATTTTTGACTATATTTAAAAAAAGGATATATTAACAGCTTTTTTGTTACAGCAAGTAACTCAACGAAATTTGGCACACTTATTAACGTTATTTGATCTAATCTATATTAAAAATTTGATAGAAATTGAAAGATTTTTAAAATAGTTACAGCGATTTCAAGAAAAAGGATATATGGCAGCCACGCGAGTCCTTGCTCAGATTAAAATACAAATGTTGTACGTCGATGGTTATCTAAATTTCTAAGACAATAACTAAGTTAAGTAATTTTATATCAAGTTTTGTGGCTAAAACTCCACTTTTAAATTTCAGGATATACGACAGGTACAAATGTCCTTCGACCGATTTGCTCAAAATTTTTATTTTTTTTTCTATTAATTAATTTTGTGCTTGCGTACCAAATTTGGAAAATCGTTGACAACTCTTTCTATTTTATTTTTGTGATTAAAATATATTAACACTTTATTGCAGTTTTTAAAAAGGATATATAAATAACTTTTGTTTTACAGAACCGATTTCAGCGAAATTTGGCACACACATTGACATCACTTATTCAAATTTTTACAAAATATTTCAAGAGTATCGAGTAATTTTTGAGCGATTTACAATTTTTTTAAGAAAAAGGATATATGGCAGCCACACGAGTCCTTGCTTTAATCTTGAAAAAAATTTACACATTAAATACTGTATCAAAATTGGTAACATTGACAAAATTTGGGAATTTTGTGGCCATTTTTGTAGTTTTAATCACATATTTAAGTTTCAGGATATATGGGGGTAGGCGTGTCCTTGCTCCGATTTTTCCAAAAACTCGTTTTTTTCTTGACTAGATAATTAAATGCTTGTGTTCCAAATTTCAGAAATCTGCGACCAATATTCTATTTTTGCCCACTCGATATATGGGAACGAATCACTGTGCGTCGTCCCTATTATTTTTTCCAACACTGTATGTATGCAAATACCATTTTTAACGGGAATAAAAGGAAGTTTGGAAAAAAATGAAGAATGCATGAATGAAGAATGAGGGAACGCCAAATTGCTGTTTGAGAAGATACGAGGAAAAATATCATTGCTATTGGAAGTGACTGTGTTTTTTAATTATTATGTGTATGTATAATTAAAAATGTTTTTTTTATTTTGAATTTTTGTAAGATAAATAAAGATTTTCAAAATATACAAAAATTTTCGCATTTTTTTATTTTTAAATCAAAACAGCAAAAAAAATCCAAAAAAACTACACTTTTTTTAATAGACTCTAAATTGACTCCGAATAGGCTCCAAAGTATGAAAAAATTTCCCCTTTTTTAATCTTTTTTTTTGAGTCATTTTGGAGGCTAAAAAGAGGGCTCTTTTGGATGAACCACTTTCATACAATAATTTGAAATTCTTGTTACATTTTTGGAGCCCATTTTGGAGTCTAAATGAGTCTGCTTGCTAGCTGGGTACTTAAAATAAAATTTTGATAGTTGACAAAAATGTTCACTAAATTATTTTTTACTAATTTTTTTTATACGTAAAAATTTGCCACTTTCAAAAATGATTTTCACTCAAATTTATGGATTTGCCCAAGGCGAAATTATTTTGTTTTTACTTGTTTTGCATTCAGTTGGAATTTTTTTTAACACCTTTTTTAGTAATCGAATTACACTAAAAAAATGGAGTTTAACTGCTTTTAAAGGTTGATTAAAAAAAAAAACGGGTTTCGACAGTAAAAAATAACGGTCTAACCGGTTTTCGAATTGTTAATAGTGCGTTTACACTGGTCCTCTAAGCTAGCTTAAAGTAGATTGTGGCTCCAATCCAGTTTCAATCTATTAGATTGCAAATTTATTTTTTTCAATCTAGTAGTTTAGACTCTGGGCGGCTTAATGATTAAATGACAGTGTTATAAAAACACATATATTGCCAGGTTGATCCACCACGTTCTAACCAATGAACGTATGAAATAGGAGCAGCTACACCATCCACCAGTGGAATGTTGTAGAGTATCACACAATAAACCGATGGGCGTTGAAAAACGCCTACTTCCACAGAATAATTCCGTAAAAGTGAGGGGTTGTGCCCTTTTCAAATAAAATTTAATAATTCAAATTGATATCTATTTCTTAAAAAAAAAAAAAAAAATATGTAAAAAATGTTAATTTAAAGTATTTATAAAAATTGAGCCAAATTACACTCCTTAATAAACTTAATTAAATTTAAAAATTCATCCTTAGTATATGTCCTTAATAAATCATAAAGACATTTATACTTATCAAAAATTTTGTGATTTTCCCGAATATTATCAAATTTTGAACAATTAAATATGAGATGATCCGCACTCTCAACAACTCCACAGGAGTCACACAAGTCCGAATCAGCCCTTCCAATCATCCCCAAATACTTTTTGTCAAATGCATGACCAGATAGCAAACGATTCAAAATTTTGATCTCACCAGGATCTAATGAGATCCCCCGGTACCAAGGCTTCAAATGAACCTCAGGATTGAATGAGAAATAGAATGCACCCGTACTCTGAGATTTCTCAGCGTAAGAGTGATTCCATTCCTCCTGTAATGATTTACGAATTAGTTTAAGAGCCCAGTCAGTCGAGTAATTCACCTGTCTCGGAGCACCATACTCAATGGCCAATTTGGCCAGCTCATCAGCCCTCTCATTTAGAGGGACACCCATATGACTTGGAACCCAAACCAAATGAATAGACTCAATATCAGATCTGTTAATTATCTGCAAAATTTCAGACACAAGATAATTATCCCATTTAGAATTCATAATTGAAATACAAGCATTCCGACTGTCCGTAAATATCACCAGGTGTTCCACACCATCCTCAACTGCAGCCAGTAAGGCCTCCCTAATCGCAATTAGCTCAGCAGACAATGAAGATAATCGTGTAGGACAACTAAACAACAGAAAACGATCATCAGAAACCAGGAACACAGCACAACCACAGGCTGTCTCAGATACCGAGGCATCTGTGGCCATTATGACAAAGCCAGAATATCTATACTCCATAAGAAGTTGGCTGTAATAAGCACAAATGGATTCCCTGGGGAAATTCATTTTATTTCCACCAAAGGGCGGATTGATCTTAAAAGTTACCTTCAGTGACACCCTAGCTTCAATACATCTGCCAAGTCTATCAAAAATGTGTCCAAACTTGGAGTAGACAAAAGAATAACTACAATTTACGTGACGATTATCAGCAATAAGCTGAAATAATGAAGGATTCGAAATCGATAACCGAATCAGTTCCTTCGCGGTCAAAAGTATAGCCCTAAATTTAGGGGGAAGTTCACAAGCCAGTGCATATATTATCTGTACTGGAGTAGAAGGGGTCAGACCAAGACATCTCCGGAGAGTAGAGTTCTGAAAAGACTGAATCCTATTATCAATGTACTTCGGAGAATTAGAAGTGGTAGTTCTGGCATACTCCAGCTTACCGCGAATAAAACTCCTATAAAATTTCAAAGCAATATCCGGCCTGAGACCGTTTCTAACATTAGTGATACACTTAAGAAGTTTGTTACCAGACGAGCAACTGCTTATAGTACGGTCATAATGTTCCCTATACGTGAGACTGTTGGTAATGTCTCTGCCCAGAAATTTAAAAGACGAAACTTGTTCAATCCTTTCACCATTGATACCAATATCAACAGTTAATCGACCACCCTTCGCCATATATAAGACCTTAGTCTTCGCAGTATTAAAAGTAAAATTTATAGAGCTGCAAGCATTATGAAACTCCCGAATCTTCTTTGAAAGTCTACTGACGGCCTCATCAAAATACAAATCAAATGAAACAATGATAAAATCATCCGCAAACTGAAACACCAAAGTATTATCATCCTCAATTCTATGAAGTGAAGCAGAGTAGAGATTAAAAAGTATTGGCGACAAACAGCTTCCCTGTGGGAGTCCGTTATACACCCTTACAGATTCATCTCCCAAACAAAGTTTCCTGTCCGACAAAAAATTTATCACCCAATCAACAATCTCCAATGGAATATCATAATTAATCATGATCATCCTTAAAATACCAACGTTAACACAATCATAAGCACTCGAAATGTCCGTGGTGGCCATAACAATTTTGTACCCCTGCGATTTTAACAACGACACTCTGAAGATAAATTCATTAAGGCAAACAGCAGAAGAACGATTTTTCCTGTACGCAAAAGAGCGATCCGGAAGCAATCCATTCTCCTCAACAAAATCAACCAACCTGTTCTTAACCATGAGATTAATTGTCTTTAGAAAAACTGATATTAACGCAATAGGTCGATAATTTGTATAAATCTCCAAGTCCTTATCCCGTTTTGGTATAGGTACAATTTTAATGTCCCTCCAAACAGGTCTTATCAAACAATTTCCAAAATAACCATTAAAGGCTAAAAGAAGAGCTTCCCGAGAATAAGATGACAAAGATTTTAACATCTGATATGTGACACGATCACATCCACCAGCTGAGATGGACTTTCTACTATCAAGGACATTGTCCAGTTCCACACGAGTCAAGGGGGAAAAAGGACCAATTGACATCCTCGAAAACACCTCAACAGTGTTATCAGGAACCTGATCCTTTAGATGCTCCAGATATGGCAAATTATTGTCCTCGTCCCATAATGACTGCTGAGAAGCAGCAGCATTTTTGACATTCCCAACAAATCTCCAAGCACTACGGGTATTAGATTGAGAGTTTAACTCGTCCAATCTTTGACGAAAAGAATTAGATTTTGCCATCTTGACTGCATCCTTCCACTTATGGAAGGCAGAAGAAGCATCCTCTAAATTCTCCGGAATAGGGTATTTCGAAGCCTTCTTCCTAGCAGCAACTTGCAACCGAAAGAGAACCGACAAATCCGAATTCCACCAATATTTTGGTGTGTGACCAGAAGACATTTTTCTAGTGGCAGCTGAGATCTGAGAAGAAAAAGTAGAATCAATAATATCAAAATCAGGCACGAGATTAACCTTCGATAGCTCCGACATAAGTTTTCGTTTAGACAGGAAAGACGATGAGTTAGGACCAGCAGTGCCATATTCCATGACAATCGGAAAGTGATGAGTACCATTTAACCACATAGGGGTGGTTTTCCAATCTATGTGGAAATTGCAATTCGAAAAACTAAGATCTAGCACCGTACCAGTGGGATTATCCAGATTGCGAAGAAAAGTGGGAGAGCCATCATTCAGACATTTAAAATTGGAATTAGATATAAGACTGTGCAAAAAGTTTCCCCTAGGAGAGTCAGAGTAATCACCCCAAAGCTTAGAGCGCGCATTGAAGTCACCGGCAATAATGACGTTCTCAAAACTGTCAATGAATTCAAATAAGCGCTCCAGCTCAGAGCGAAAGACTCCCATAGGAAGAGAGCCATTAGTATTCGGAGGCAGATATAATGAAATTAGAACAATATTTGGCCTAAGATTTAAAGTTCTTACAATAAGAATATCAAGATCAGTCGCAAAGGTGACTTTAGAGACACGAATATCTTTCCTTACAGCTATAGCACAACCACCATAACCATCAGGCCTTGGCTTACAGTATGTGTTAAAATTAAGCAAACGACTAGAAGAATTAGATTCATCAAAAGAGAAAATTTCAGAAAAAAAACAGATATCAATTGAATTTTGATTTATATAGTACTCAATGGAGTTTTTGTTCGAAACTAAACTCTGTACATTGTACTGTAATAACTTCATGGTGATTGATTATTAGAACCAGGCAAAGACGAGGAAATTAATTCCCTGTCTATATCAAGTAAAGCAATATCAAATTTAGATTTATAATCATCAAGTACTCTGATGTAAGTGTTTTCCTTTTGTTTAGAAAAGTACTCCCGCATTACACCAGTTAATTCGCTTACCAATTTCTCAAAATGAGACACTTTATCCAGCTTCCGATAAATCACCGGAGTAGCCGGATCCGTATTCAACGGTTGAAGTTGCGGAATCGGTTTATTAAGCCGTGGAGGCTTTTTTGGTCTAGCAACTTTATTAAACTTCTTTCTAGCAATAATCTTGTTCACTTCCTCATCCCTGTTGAGAACTTCTCCCCCATTGGATTTGGGTTTCCCCCCACCCAATAGCGGAAAGTTCTCATCATACCCATCAAAAATATCAAAACTTTTGATAGAATAAGAGTTAAGGACCTCCTTTCTGGACATACGCTTTAAAGTCATCACCTTCAAAATATCACTCTCCTGAGCCCATTTAGGGCATTTTTTCTTATCAGAAGACGAATGATCGTCAGCACCACATAAAAGACATTTCATCGTACCACAAGCACCCTTACACGCACCCAAAGCCCCACACACAAGACATCTCGCCTTCGAGTGACAACCTCTGAGCGTGTGACCAAGTCTACCACAATTAGAACACTGACGAAGGGGTGGATAGTAGACTGATACATCTACTATTGCATGATCCAAGACAATACTTGAAGGAATCTCGTTGGAATTAAAACCAATTTTAACCGACAAAGTAGGCAAATACTTAACCTTGGCCCCTTTATCTCCTTTATCGTTTGGATCCTTCATAAGGAACCGTTCAACCGAAATAACAGGCACCGAAGATATAGCATAATCCTTAATGAAGTCATCATCATAACCTAAAGGAATACCTCTAATCACTCCATAAGAGTAAACAAAGGAATTCGGAATAAAGGGTCTATAACCCAATGCCGAGAGATCATATGTAGCAAAAAAATTGGCATTAGAAGCCGTATCAAATTTTATTCTAAAAAGTGTCTTCCCAATGTGGGAAATAAGCAAAATTCCCTTAAAAGAAAATTTTTTGACCGTATCCCAAAAGAAAAGGGAGTTTCTCAAATTGTCCTTTTCTCCCTTGTACTTGGACGTGTCACAAAGAACCAAATAATCACCAAAATGACAATCAGAATACAATAAAGGTGGTCGCTGTTCAAAATTACCCGGCTGACCCACAGACGGTGGGACACCCTGGCCAGAATCCGCAGAAGAAGCCTGACCTGTGGTCAAGACATCATTCTGCACCACTACTGCACGTTCAGATGGAACACCTGCACCTGCAATTAATGCATCCATGGACGTCACAGATGAATTACCCGACTGATCAAAAGCAATATTAGGCAATGAGCCTGAAAATACCCCTGACAAAGGGGTTAAATTAACATTTACATCCCGTACAGACCTACACAATCCCGAGTCGAGACCATGTACCGGGCGATACTCACCAGTTTTCTTCAAAACCAAAAAATCATCTTCATCCCTCTGCAATTCAGTCACCTTCCTCTTTAAAGAGTTGGGCTGAAGGACCGATTCCAGCTTGTTCTCCTCTACAAACGTATCAAATGTAGACCTTATCGGCACATCAAGCGGTGGAACATTATCCCCCATATTTCACAGAAAATCACACAATTTCAAATAAAGCACAATTTAATTTGATTAATACAAAATGTATTGCAAAATATTAATAAAAAACGAAATTATTATGAAAATCAAACAATTTACTATAACGGTAAATTAAGCGTCGTTTGGAAATTTCCAGAGAAAAAAAGCGCGTCACTTTAAGAAAAAATCACGCGAGAACACAACCGAACACTATGAAAATCAAAATGGAAGTGTAGTTTAGACTCTAATCGGCAAACGCAATCTGGTAAAGTTAGATACAACTCTGTATATCTATTATTTGCATTTTCCAACACTGAAAAACACAGACACAAAGCCTGCCGTTTTGATGACGCCGCCAAGTATGTGTATGCCGCCGTCATTGTTATTTGTAAACGCCGTCACTGTCCTTGTTAATCATACGACGACTTATTACCGTCGCTGTCTTTTGACAGCGACCAACTTGTTGTTATAAATGTCAATCCTAATCTTCTCAAATGAAAAAAATGCCATTGTAAACGGTACAGATTGCAAAGAAGATTAACATGCCTATTCCCAGTTATGACTGGTTATGACTAATTTTATTATTTTCAAACTTCATATTCCCTGTGTTTGTTGTAAACACAATCATAAAAAGTCTCAAAATTTAAAATTATTTGTCAATTTTGAGACGATGTGGGTAGCAGGTCTTTATTTTTTTGAAATTTTCAAACAAAATTTGAATTTTTTTATGATTTTTTACAACAACCACATGGAAAAAATTGAGTTATGATTGAGTTATGACTTTTTTTGAGAATAGGCCCCTAAAATCGCAATTTACTAGATTAGAAATCCAATGTAAACGCACTATAAGATTAAAAAAAATCGACCGTTGCAATCCACAAAAAACCGGTTTAAACCGGTCTAATCACCCTAATAAATACCTTTAAGCTAAGCCAATAATCATTTTGATCCGTAAACTTTTTAGCATTTTGCAGTCAAAGTACTGAAAAAAACACATTTTTTTGATTTTAGCATCAAATTTGAACAGATTAAAAAAGTAAATTAAAAATTCGGGCTGCATAAGTCGAAATTTAATAAGCTACAAGCAGCAAAAAGAATAATTAAAATCGGTTAAGAATTAAAGGCTGCAGAGTAATTCTGAAAAAAAGTGCATCTCGCCCCACTGTGCCTAGGCCCAAACTTTAAGGACCCGTCGCGACCTCTAGAACCTTTATGAAATTTTTTAAAAGTTTGGTTAATTTTTTTTATGAATCTTACTTAATAAACTGAGGAGGTGTCCCGTGAAAAAATTAAATTTTTTTGAAAGGACCACCCTTGTATACACTATTCGTCACAGCTGCATTTAACACTCTCAGTTGGTTTTTTGTACTTTTAAGAAAATGAAATATTTTTTATTTTGAAAAGGGGTTATATTTTTATATCAGAAGAAGGTCAGGCCTGGCCTAAAAAAGTAATTTTGGTGAAAAAAAATCAGAAAACAAAAAAATTTTTGAAAAAAAAATTTTGGACAAAAAAATTTTTTGATAAAAAATTTTTTTAATTAAAAAATATTTTGATATAAAACTTTTGATAAAAAAATTGTTGTGAACAAAAATTTTTGACTAAACAAAATTTTTTATGAAAAAAAGTTTTTTTAAAAAATACTTTTTTGTTAAGAAAAATAATCATGTTACGTTTTCTACACTAGCCGTTAAACAATTTTGTATTTACCAGCAGAAAAAAAATTTTGATAAATTTTTTTTTTGATGACAAAAAAATTGTTGATGAAAAACAAATTATGAAAAAATAAATAATTGATAAACAAAAAAACTTGATAAAAAAAAGTTTTTAATTAAAAATTTTTGGTAAAAAAAATAATTGATACAAAAAATTTTTGATAAAAATTTTTTTTTTTGATAAAAAAAAAATATGAAAAATACAGTCAAATTCGGTTATAACGATTTCTCGGTTATAACGAATTCTCGGTTATAACGACTAATTCTAAAGTACCGACGTTACAATTGGTAATTTAACCTAATGAGACCAAGGTTAAATAAATTCAAAGAAGTATACAAAAACATTTATAGAAATTCCTTAAAAATAACCAAAACTAACCTTTCGTAACTGTATTCCAAATGATGGTCATTCACATAGAACTTGATTTATTTCCAATGTCATTATCACATAATTGCCATTTGTTTTGCTACTAACGTTCTATACAAATTTCGAATGGACATGCGTATTGAAATTGAAAATTTGTAAACATGCGCTCTTAAGGGGTTAGTAAACTTTGGCGGTAAATCTAAAGCGGATATGTGAAATGAACAACAAAATAAATGTTTGAGGAAGAAATAGTCTACTATTTTGAACACCTAGTTCATTGAATATAGTACAATCCAATTAGATGCGATTTAAATATTTCTTGGTTTATTTGAGTTCAAAATTTTAAAATTCAATTCAGAAACGCCTTGCGTGTGCTAAGGTTCGGACGTGTCTTAGCACAATAACGGAAATAAAATAAATATTACATAAAAAAATACATTGAAATACAAAAATTAGTGCAAAAATCCTTGAAAAGGATTCAGTAAAAAGGATTTAAGGATATACAAAAAAATATATATAAATATATTTTAAAAAAGATTTAAAATCTTATAAAAAAATAAATGTTTTATACTTTAGTGTAAATTAATCCAATTAACAAATTAAACAAAATGGTGTGTATATTAAAAAAAAAACAAAATTATGTAAATTATTATTAAGTGCATTTAAATAATTTAAAATAATAAAAAAAAAAAAATAAAAAAAAATATTTAAAAAAATTAAAAAAAAACTTAATTAAAAAAAAAATTAAAAAATATTATTAAAAAAAAATCGTACTGAAATCATAAAAGTGCAAACTTTAAATAGACCGTAAATATTTAGTGAAAGTTGCTTTAACAATTAATGCATTAGAAATGCAATCTGGAATAATGAGTTAACATGGATTTTTATGGTTTCTTTGGTGATTTTTAAAAAATGTGCAAAAGAATTAAAAAGCAACAAAAGTTTTCAGGATAAAAAAAAATGAAAAACCTGCAATGGATATTTTAAAATGGATAATATTACTGGAAATAAATCAACTTTACACTCTCCAATGGATTTTAAAGGATATAATTGCAAAAGGACTTATTTTTGAAAATTAACATTTTTTTTCTTCTGATTAAACACAAACACAAAAAAATATAAAAAAATTGTGTACGTTTTGGGGTTAATACAACCTACACTCAACCAAAAATCATTGTATTCCCAAAGAAAATCGTTGTAAATTCAACAGAAATCATTGTTGATTTTGACCCTACAAATATTTATGTTGATTTCAATAAAAATTGTTGTCAGTTTTTGTAAAAGTTGATCAACTCGTTTTTTTGTTAATCAACTCGTATTTTATGTAAATTCAACTCATATTTTTGTTAATATAAGAAATTTTATTATTAAAAAAAAAAGCTTGTTGTTATTTGTAAATATTCTTTTATTAAGTATAAATCACAATATTTTTTTATTTCCGGCTTTTTAAGCTGCAATATTTGAAGATTTTCACACACACTTCGTTTATTCATGTTATGCACCCATTAGCCATTCTCTAATTATCTGATGATACCAAAACAAAATCCTAAAAGAAAACAAAAAACGTTTTATTTAATATAGTATGAATACATAAAGTTATCAATGTAATTTATTACTTACCAAATATTTACAGATCAGATCCTATTTTTATTTATTTTTCTAATATTAAATAATTTTATAAGAAACAAACACATTAAATAATTTTATAAGAGACATTTCACATTGCTACCAACTCACTCGTTCACTCGTTATAATAAAAAAAAACAAACGAACAGGGTTGTTTTTTCTTTTTTGTTTCATCTATTGAATTCTGTAGACGCCATTGTAATAGTTGAAACAAGTATACTGATTATTCAACGATATCAACATTAATTTCTGTTGAATACGGCATTATTCTGTAAAACTTGATCTACAATGGGTTTACTAATTTTTCTACTAAGATATTTCTATGAGTGTATAAAGTGGTTTTGGATAATTTACCTAAGTTTTTTAGAGCAAAAACTTTGGTAAGTTATCCAAAACCACTTTATAGGTTGTAATTAAACCAAAAACTGGCACAATTTTTTTAATTTTTTTTTGTGTGTAGATCAACTTCATCCAGAGCTTGTATTGAATTAATTCCTTGATTCAGTTTGCCGTTCTGAATTATAGTCGAAAGAATTAATTCATTGCTCACACTGAATTGAATCGAACGAATTCGTATTTATTTCCATTCAATAACACTGAAAAAGAATTCAATTCTTTTTTATTGTTCTTTAAAACACGTTCAAAGAATTTATTCTTATTGAATTAATTCTTTACTGAATTAATTCAAACTCTTCACCATTCAGTAAGAATTGAAAAATTTGTTTACCATTCAGTAAGAACGGACACTTTTGCTAACCACCCAGTGAAAATGTTCATATGTGAATATATATTACACATGCGAAAATTGGCGGCATGTGTACATATATGGCATGCGTTCATATATGTGCATTAGGGTGGCAGCTATTTTGCAAAACTTCGAATTTCAAGGAGTGCACCCCTAATTTTTTTACATTTGGCCTAAAAACGCTATGCTAAAAATTTCAGCCAAATCGGAAACGCTAACACAAGGCGCATCGGGGTCAAAGGTCAAACACACGAAAACAGCCATATTTTGATGAAAAACATTGAATAAATGGTGTTGTTTTTTGAATATATTGTTAAAAAGTGGTACACGAGTTGCTTTTAGTATAAGAAGATATATTACAAATTTTTAGGTTTTCAAAAATTATCCCTTATAAGCCTTTCGGGGTCAAAATGACCAAATTTTTACAAAATGACCCCTAAAACACAAAAATCGGCCCCAATTTTCTAATTTTATTGAAATAAACCAATGGAAAACGATATTTATATTCTATTGTATCATAAATACTCAGATATGAAATACTGTCTTTCTAGGATGTCATTAACCCGTTTCATGGTAAGGCCAAAAATATGCATTATATTTGGCGTGGTTCTCAAAACTGATATTTTGATTTTTTTAAAATTTTCTTAAACAAAATTAAGAAAAATGCTGAAAAAACCACAGAATCTTATAAAATATATGTTAGTATATAAAATAAAAATTTTTTGGGGGATACCCCTCGGATAGTTTGGCGGGGGCATCGATTTAAACTCAGCGGATTTCGATAAAAATGCGTTTTTTGCCCACAATTTACTCAATGTGGAAAAATTTTGTAAATGTTTTAAAATTTCACAAAGTAAGAGCCATAAATTACACCGCTCTACAAATCTGAGGTTTGTCGCTGCGTTTTGGATGAAACCAAAAAAAGTTGATAGGTTTTGGTGCCCCGATTCCAAAACGGTCACTCAAATTTTTCTATCACGTCACAATTTTGAGAAAATCGCGGTTTAAGTGTCAAAAAAGGCCCATTTTGACCCTTTTTGAACGCCTATAAAATAAGATCCTGACATGCGAATGACGTGATATTAAGCTTATTCTAAAGTGTGTAATTTTATCTTTCATACAAGATCAAATTTTCTTGGAATTTAATTTTTTTAAAATGGTAAAAAAATCATAAGCCACGTGTGCTTTAAATCTAAAATTTACGTACGAATTTGTATGGAAATTTGTTAAAAAACACTGTGTAAATAAACTAGATATTTAAAAAATGGAAGGTTTTTTGCTAATGATTTTTTTACCATTTTAGAAAATTAAATTTTTAGAACATTTTATCTTATCTTTAAGAGAAAATTACAGTCTTTCGAATGAGCTTGATACCAAGTCATTCGCATGTCAGGATATTATTTTATAAGCTTTTAAAATAGGTCAAAAATGCCCTTTTTCGGCACTTTAACGGATTTGGAATCAGCGCAACAAATACTATCCAAATCACTAACCATAACCCAATTATTCAAAACTATGTTAGACTTTAACCTTCAACGTTTTAGGAAAATGCAATAATATTAACCCAGTTTTTATTCGGGTCAAAGGTCAAATTTTGAAATATTTAGAGTTTTTTTAGAAAAAGGCACCTAAATATGAAATATTTATTGCGATTTTTTATAAAACTTGGTAAAATTATTGTACGAGTTCAGAAAAATTATTATTTTTTTTTTTTTTTTAATTTAACCCATAAATGAACATGGGGTCAAAATGGCCCAGCACGTTAAAATTTCATAAAATAGTTTTTTATTGTTTTTCGATTTCTAATAAACTTTTTAATTATTGTGCGAGGTCAGAAAAATAATTATTTGATTTTTTTAATTAACCCATAAATGAAAAGTCGAAAAAAAATATTTTATACAAAGATTTTTTTTACATGCTGGGTCATTTTAACCCGTTGTTCATTTATAGGTTAATTTAAGAAAAAAAAAATGGAAAAAATAGAAATTAAAACAATATATATTAAGAATTTTTAATGTGTTGGGCCATTTTGACCCCATATTCATTTATGGGTTAATTAAAAAAACTCAAATAATTATTTTTCTGACCTCGCACAATAATGAAAACAAGTTTTATAGAAATCAAAAAAAATATAGAAAGCTATATTAAGAAATTTTAACGTGCAGGGCCGTTTTGACCCCATGTTTATTTATGGGTTAATTAAAAAAAAATTAAATAATAATTTTTCTGAACTCGTACAATAATTTTACCAAGTTTTATAAAAAATCGCAATAAATATTTCATACTCAGGTGCCTAAATATTTCAAAATTTGACGTTTGACCCGAATAAAAACCGGGTTTATATTATTGCATTTTCCTAAAACGTTAAGGGTTAAAGTCTAACATAGTTTTGAATAATTTATGGCTCTTACTTTGTGAAATTTTAAAATATTTACCAAATTTTTCCACATTGAGTAAATTGTGGGCAAAAAACACATTTTCCTCGAAATCCGATGAGTTTAAATCGATGCCCCCGCCAAACTATCCGAGGGATATCCCCCAAAAAATTTTTATTTTATATGCTAACATATATTTTATAAGATTCTGTGGTTTTTTCAGCATTTTCTTAATTTTGTTTAAGAAAATTTTTAAAAAATCAAAATATCAGTTTTGAGAACCACGCCAAATATAATGCATATTTTTGGCCTTACCATGAAAAGGGTTAATGACATCCTAAAAAGACAGTGTTTCATATCTGAGTATTTATGATAGAATAGAATATAAATATCGTTTCCATTGGTTTATTTCAATAAAATTAGAAAATTGGTGCTGATTTTAGTGTTTAAGGGGTCATTTTGTAAAAATTGGGTCATTTTGACCCCGCACCCCAAAAAAAAAACGTGGGTATTCAATACTAAAAATTTTACCAATGAACTAATTTTTTAGTCCAAAATGATCTAGTGCAGGCGTTGGTAATCAATACTAAAATTTTTTACTAATATTATTCAAATCCAGTAAAAATTACTAATTTTAGTACTTTGAAGATACTAAAAAACTACCGTACTACTGGTAATTAGTAACTTATTAGTAGATTTAGGTACCAAATCACTTACTAATATTTTTACTGTAGAATTATTTTGAGTGCGAAAGGCTTACAAGGGTTAATTTTTGAAAACCCAAAAATTTTTAATATATCTTCTTATACCACTTTTTAACAATATATTAAAAAAACAACACCATTTTCAATGTTTTTCATCAAAATATGGCTATTTTCGTGTGTTTGACCTTTGACCTCGATGCGCCTCGTGTTAACGTTGTCCGATTTGGCTGAAATTTTTAGCATAGCATTTTTAGGTCAAATGTAAAAAAAATAGGGGTGCACTCCTTGAAATTCGAAGTTATGCAAAATAGCTGCCACCCTAATGTGCATATGTGTTCATTAGGGTGGCAGAGAAATTTCAACATTGGTTTTTTAACCTTGTCGGTTCAGAATATTGTGCCACATGGTCTAAAACTGATGCTAAGAAAGCTCAAAAACATTAAAAAATAAAAAATCGAAAAATTTTTTTTTGCTTGTATGGATTTTTTTTTTTTACCTTGTGAACTTTGACCTCAAAGGAGTACGATCAAAACCCCGGTTCCATATTTCGAATGCAGATATTGAACGTCTTCTTCGCAAAAAGAGAAAGTTGAGAAGAGAATGGGCTGTGGGGTGGGGCCATATGGCCCCACATCGGGGTCAAAGTTGGACGTAAAGATGTGAAAATCCTCAAAAAGCCCCACAACTGCCCTAGAAACGCCCCTGGAGGGGTGCAATGTGACGCTTACCTCCATTAATTTTCTGCCCCGAACATTTTTCCTGAAAATACCTAACGTCTTTTCCACTTCCTAAGGGGGTCCCATAGGTTAGGTTGTAAGACGTAAAACGTCAGCAGCCACGTAGACTCTGAGGTCCATTGTGATACCACGGGTCCGTAATAGGTTTCCCTACTGGTCCCTGTCGTTAAACCAATTTGAGCTTATGAAGCTCTTTAGATATTGAATTTTGACATCCGACAAATCAGAAAGATCGTACAGCTCCCTAGATCCCAGTGAAGCAAGTCTCTGACTAGAAGTGCCGGGCAATGGCAAATAAAGTGTTCGATAGTTTCCAACTCCTCTTCATCCATGCAACTCCGGCAAAAGTCATTCGACGGCACATTTAACCGCTCTGCGTGCTTCCCTATAAGACAGTGTCCGGTATTATATTTCTATAGAAACCACCGTCGAAATCTCTCCTCTTGGAAGCGATATCAGCTCACTTCTGCGCCCCTGATTAAGAGAAGGCCAAATCAGTCGTGTTGTCTCACACGTCCATCCATTTGCCCATCTTTGATTAGTCTCCGTCGCGGAACAAAGCCGTAGGTTTTGCTTGCAAGTTTCTAGAGGCATACCAACACATTCCAATTCTGTTGGAACCTGTAAGGTAGTTCCTAGTCTTGCAAGCTCATCGGCTTTGCTTTTCCCTGGAATGTCTCTGTGCCCTGGGACCCATACAAGTCATATGTTAAACTGCTTGGCCATCTCATTTAAAGACGTGCGGCAGTTAAGGCAGATCTTGTTTTCAGAAACATTGAATCCAGGGACTTGACCGCGCGTTGACTGTCAGTATAGATGTTGACTGCGGTTGTAGACAAGACATTGCAGCTCAACCAGTCAGCCACTTCCTTTATTGCCAGCATCTCTACCTGGTAAACACTGCAATGATCTGGCAATCTTCGAGCCAGGCTCAATCCAAGCTCTTCCGAATAGACTCGAAAGCGCACTTGTTCGTGCAGCCTCTGCATGCAGCCATCTGTCTAAAAATTTATGGTGGCTCCACTTCCCGGAATGTCCGCTATATACACACAAAAAATTATTGGCTAAAAATTTTCAATTAAATGTATTGATCAACAAAATTTAAATGAGTCAATCAATGTTTTGTTTAAAATTTTTGCTATTTTTTGTTAAAAATTTTCAACATACCAGATTTTTTTTCGCTTTAATTTATTTTAATATATTAATTCAAAAATATTCAAAATAATCTGGCTTTACTTTTTTTACTGTTGGCAACATATTAGAAAGTAAAAAATATGATTTTTTTTGATAATTTTGTCATAAGCTTACAATTCATTTGTTAAATCAATCATTATTTTGATTGACTTAAAACAAAAAATTTATCAAATTTTTGATCAAAATCGAAAAAATGTTTGATTGAAAAAATTTTCAATCAATCACCTACAATTTGATGATTGGTATAACAATTTTTTTAATTGGAGGAATTTCAATCAAAAAATTGATTGAATCCGCGTTTTTGTTGATTGAAATTCGTTTCAAATTTTTTCTGTGTAAGACTCCCTTGATGGTATCATAGTGGTAAAGTGGCGCTCAAAAAGGCTTATAGAGGGAGCACAGTCCACATTTTGTGGTGTTATCTTCTTCAAGATCGCGCTATGGCCACAATCGCTGCTCCTTCATTGCAGCGTGCTATTAAGCCGAATTGCTGACGTAGCCGTATACTGCCTACCCAATATGTCCAATGGTATCAGGTGAAGGAGGATTTCCAATGCAGCCGTAGTTGTAGTACGAAGAGCACCAGTGATGCACATCCACGCCATTCTCTGTACCTTCGTGATAAAGACACAGTTCGCTTTTGTTTCTTAAGCAGGCCACCAGACAATGATTCCATACAGCAGAATTGGACGCACCACTGCTGTATAGATCCAATGAACGACTTGAGGGCTAAAACCCCATCGTTTTCCAATGGCCCTTTTGCAGGAATATAAAGCAATCGTTGCTTTTCTCACCGGTTCCTCAATATTACGCCTAAAATTCAACTTCCTATCTAGAAATACTCCAAGATACTTGGCTCCATCTGAGAAGGTGGTTTCAGTGCCGTCCAGAGAAATAGGTTCAAAAGCAAGAATCTTACTTTTCCTTGTAAACAAAACAAGCTCTGTTTTATTTGGATTAACTCCCAGACCACAGTCTCTTGCCCATTTATACACTCAAAATAATTCTACAGTAAAAGATTTAGTAAGTGATTTTGTACTTAAATCTACTAATAAGTTACTAATTTTAGTATCTTCAAAGTACTAAAATTAGTAATTTTTACTGGTTTTGAATAATATTAGTAAAAAATTTTAGTATTGGTTACCAATTCCCGCACTAGGTCCTTTTGGACTAAAATTAGTTAAATTTTTAGTATTGAATGCCCAAGTTTTTTTTGGGTGTACATATCAACATGACAGACTAATTGGTCTGAAATCCTTCGGAGCTGTGTGGGAACTTTTCCCAGTCTTCGGGATAAAGACGACTCTGGTATCCCTCCATTTTAAAGGAATATACGACCAGTTGATGCATGCTGTGTATAGATTATACAGCAACGGGGCAATATAGTCCGACACTTGCTGCATCTCAGGCGGGATTATACCATCAGGTCCCGGGGATTTATAGGGCCTGAAGATTTTAATCGCCCAGATTAATGTTGGCATATTTATTATTTCCGAAGCAATTTCAGATGCTTGGGCGTCAGAACGTTCCAAAGCTTGAAACGGCGTCATGGAATTGCCCGGAAAATGCGTGTTTAGAAGGAGATCCAGCGACTCTCCACTTCTATGTTTCCATAGAAGTTTTTCCATGAATCACATTTGGCAATTCTGATCATCTTCTTATAACTTTTAAGTTGCAGCCTGTATGCAGATCAGTCCTCGTCCGTTCTTGAAGATTTAGCCTTAGTGTTACGTCAAGAACCTCTTGCCGCGTACTTGTAACGAAAGTTGGTTCACTACCCTTGTTACAAATATACAGGTTAGTGCTTAACAAAAACTCCAAAAGTGATTCGTCTCTATCATTTGTGTCTGTACTTCCCCGTATCGAATGATGTGCATTAGCATCACAGCACACTACTAACTGGTGTTCCTAGATTCAGACTCCCGAATCAGACCGCCCACCTTTTCCGGGGGTATTGGCCCCGGATTAGAAAAATACGCAGAGGCGAGCCAAATAGACTTCCCATGAAGCTATAAGCTAGCCGCTGTAACATCCATATCACTAAAAGTTGATAAAAAGAAAATATTTAAGCCATTTTTCGCCAAGATGCAGGCTCTTGGTGAGCCCTCACCCTTGGCAACCATCAACTTAAACCCAGGGGTCTTCAATCCGCAAACCCTACCACCCCGCACCCAGGGCTCTTGGATAAAAACCAAGTCAACTGCTCCTGTCGTCAGGCGTAGCAAGAGTGCAACTGAGGCTGCCTTACAGTGATGGATGTTTACTTGTAGGAACCGCAACATCTTGATTTTTTTCCACCATCATTTCCACCACCGTGTTATTGGCTTCATCCTCCGTGTTATCATAGAGGTCGCATTCGTCCCCAGATTCGGTTTCGAATAAGCCAGATGTGTGTTTCATCTGTTCTGAATCAGAGGCAACAGAACTCTTCGAATTCCTCACTGCATGGGCCATGTCCTGAATGTCACCCATCGTGGCATCAGCTTTATCCTCCGTGCCATCCCAGAGGTCGCATTCGTTACCAGATTCGGTTTCGAAAATGCCAGATATGCATCTCCCATCAGCCTAGAATCGGTCAGCTGAATATCAACCTCTTCCAGATTCTCCTCCTCAGCCACTGGCTTGGCTTCGTCCAAGATAGGCCTCTGGTCGCCCTTGTAGACATTGACTTTTATATGAAAAAAGCCAAATCTAATTATGCGCTCAGTCCTGGCTAAAAACTGAAGCGATTCCTCATTAACCAAGACCACTGCTTGACGACGAGCGCCCTCCATCTCACCCAATCTGGAAATTTGCCAATTCTGAGTTGGAAGGTCAGGACTGCAGACTTTTATCATCTTTAAAACCACCTCAGTGTCACTTGTAGCCATTGGAATCCATGCATGCGCTCTGGGTTGCGAGGGGATATCATGTTTTTCCACAACGTCCAATCTGGCTCCAGACCATAACTCTCCCACTTGGCTAATGGCAACCTTAAACACGGCTGCGGATCTTTTGTTCCCAAAAGCAACGAGTTTTACTCGGCCCTGATGCCAACCTGCGTTGACAGTAGTAGGGAGAAAATCAGGCATAGTCTTAAGGAGCCTAAAGTAGATTTCATTCAATTTAGTTTCAACTAAATTCCACTTGTCCCTTGGAATACTACAATCCCCACTTTGCCTGTTGATCACAGCCCTAACGAAGTTACCTTTCACCACTTCACTAAAATACTGGGTCCAGACGTTGCCGGTCACCTTAGATCTTTTTGGTAAAGGTTTATCGCCGGGCGATCGCAACCTTTTACCAATCTGTTTGTCAGATGTGCGAATTACCGAAAGTTTGTCCTGTTCTTCAATGACTCCTTTCGCCCATGTTAGCGACGCCCTCTAACGTTCGGAGAGCTTCGTTTCATCGAGTTGGCTTAGTCTGTTAATTATTTTCAAACAAAGCCTTCTCTAGTTGTGCCTGACTTTTGATGGCTTAAGTTTCTTTTTCTTTTTACCACCAATATTAGGCTGAGCACCCCTACCAGAATCAAGGCCGGACTTTAAGGTCGCAACCCTAAGACCAGTGCTAGGACCAGCACCAGTCGGTGAGGCAGATCCTCGATTAAACCGGTATCATTTGTGTCCATATTTTCATATTATGTGATATTGACGTGGTCATGAAAATATCACAAAAATACCTATTACGAACAATTTCAGAAATTCAATTAATAGCACGGAGATAAATTAAAGCACGTCCACACTTGTCAACAGTTGAACGATTCAAGGGGCTCCCTTACAAAACATTTTTAAAAAAATTGTTCCTACCGTTCTAACTCACACTAAAGTGCCCCTAGTGGAGTCGAATAAAGATCGAGGGCGAATATTTAAAACTTGCTATCTGCTGTTATTTTTAGGTAGCTCTACACACAAACAAAAACTAGTCAAATTACTAGAAAAAGTCTCGTAATCCCATTTTATCAATATAGGACAGTTTTCCTTGTTTTTTAACAAACTTTTTTGTTTTATTTGTAATTTTACAAATTTCCAAGTTTTTTTTTTACAAAAAAGTTCACGAGATTTCCTTATAAGTTTAATTGCTCCAAAAAAGTTGTAAATTTACAATTTTATAGGTAAAAAACTTTTAAAATTACAAAAAATCTCATAATTTTTACCAGGAATTCTTGTAAAATAGGAGGTAGCAAAAAATCTAGTAAGGTCACGAAAGCTCCTTGTAAGTTTTTTTGGCAGCGAAATTTTAACTTTGGATTTTCAACCTTGTCGGAATATTGTGTCACATGGTCTAAAACTGATGTGGACAAAATTTCACCCAAAACGGATAACTCTAACCCGTGCCGCTTTGAGGTCAAAGTTTACAGGATAAACAAAAATTTCCATACAAGCAAAAACATTTTTTTTCGATTTTTTATGTTTTTATTTTTGAATGTAAGCGAGCAGGAGCACGGGCTTAAGTTATCCGATTTGGTTCAAATTCGTGCTACATCAGTTTAGGACCATGTGGCACAATATTCCGCCCTGAAGATATTCAATTAAAAAAAAAAATTCGCCCTCACATTTCGCTGCCATCCTAGTGAACACACATCGAAAACTATTTTTCGAAAATATTGCAGATAGTAAGTTTTGAATATTCCACCTCGATATGTAATAGTATAATACAATTCAGAAGAATTCGCGCACCATTAAAAGAAATTAATTAATAAGTACAATTTTTGTGGAAATATTTTTAGGGTCTGGAATTTTTCTTTAAGTTTGGATATGCCTTCCTAATAATAACCCTGCTCTTAATGATATGGATGTCACTGGCGAGAGCATCACTTTATAATCATCGAGAATTAGAAGAAATGAGATATCCACCATGCACATATAATGCCCTATGTACGTGTTCAAAATCATCATCAGATTTGGGTATAGTTTATTGTAAAAACGTACCCTTTCCAGCGTTGCCAAGAATGGTTAATCAATCAAAGGTAGGATTCTTAAAAAAAAAAAAAAACAATGATAAATTTTGCAAAAATTACTTTTGATAAAAAAAATCTTAAAAACTCATTAGCGGTTTTCACCCTTGATAGAAAACATTTGAGGAAATTTCCTACAAGAAAATTTTCTACCGATTTTTTCCACTAAAGAGTGAACAACTATTTAAACAAGTTTTCTCACACTAACATTTTCTATAACCTCAAATTATTTTACATTATTAAAACCACGAAATAAAACTAAACAACGCGATTTTTAGTAAAAATATAATTAATCATTTAAGTTTAATTTTAAATTTCGTATAAAAAGTCTGAAAATTTCACAAAATAATTAAATGCCTCTCTAATCAGCTGTTTTGTTGGTCTAGAAACTTTAATTTTTTTCTATACTTCAACTTACTCAAGCATCAAGTCGAAGAAATTTTCTATGTAGAAAAGAAGAAACCAAGAAAATGAGAAAAACGAGCCGCCATGTATTTTGTTGTTGTATCTGTCAAACATTTTCTTGTTTTCTTCGATTCTCCGATTCTTTTCTCGTTTTCTATCAAGGGTGAGAACCGCTATTGTTTTTTGTCACGATTATTCTTCAGTTCTTAATCAAGGTTGATTCCTCAAATTTTACTCAAATAACACCAATTATTCTGTTCATTTTAAGGTTTTCATGCTTCATATGGAAAATACAGGATTACGAGAGATTGAACCATATTTTTTACAATCAACAGGTCAGCAGTTTTTGATATTTTTATAAAGAAGTGTGGTACTAACAAGGAAGGTCACCCTTGTGTCACCCGCCGATCTTTATGGAATAGGGTTTATTTTGCAGATCAGGAAAAATAAAGGGATACGTATTTTTTATAGCGGCCCAAATTCATATTTAGGGGGTGAAAATGAGGGGGAAGAAACGGTAATTTTTCAGTTTTTGCGTTTATCTTCTATATTATACAAAGAAACCTAGTCATGTTACATACCAAATGAAAGGTCTTTGAAAACCCTATCTTCGTTTGCAAAGAACGTGTCCAAACATGCAAAATTTTAGGCCATTTTTCTTAATGAGTCGAAAAATATTTACTTTTTGGCACGCTGTCACCATGGCGATATAGGTATTTTAAATACCTTTAATCTGATACCAAATATGCCCATACACAGAAAAATATATGGAGGAAACAAATTTGAGTAATCACTTGTTTAAATTTAAAAACAAAAATTGAGTAATTTTTTAATTGACGCAATTAAAAATTTACTCAAAAATTTTAAAAACAATTTAAGTAAATAACTTAATAAAAATTTATTTTTTTTTTAATTTTTTTTAAGCTTTCATAGTTTTTTTGAATTCTCGTTAAGTTTATAGTTTTTGGTGTATGTATATGAAAGTTTGTAATCTTCTTTATCAAATTTTCATATGTTTTTGGTAAAGTTTGAAAAAACAAGTTTTTTGTTTTTTGTTTTGTAAAATGATTTAAAACTTTTTTAAACTTTAAAAAAATAAATAGATAAATTGACACAATTAAAAATTTACCCAATTTTTTTTAAACATCTAATAAATTTTTATTAAAAATTTACTCAATACTATAAAACCGTTTACTGGTGTAAAATTGAGTAATTTTTTACTCAAAGTATTAAAAATTTACTCAAATATTTTTTTTATTTTTTTCTGTGTACTAATTTTGAGTAAATAGGCGTAAATTGTAAAAAAACTGAAAAAGGTCAACTTCCCCCATACAAATCGACCCCCCTTTAAAATGAGTTTGGTACGCTAAAAAAATACGTGTCGAATTAATTTCCGTTCTGAACAACATATCCAAATTTCATGAAGATCGGAGGGTGACACCAGGGAGACTCTCCTTGTAAGCAATATTTTTTAGTTTCTGAATTTTATTGATTACAGATGAAACATTGTTGTAAAGATATTGAAAATTAAGGGAAAATCGTGATGCATTTAGGTCGAATGTCTACACTAAGAATAGAAAAAATCAAACAATCTCATATTTAAAATAAATATTTAAAAACACTTTAAATATGATTTGTGTGACAAACAACTTTTTAAAAATGAAATGAAAGAACTTTGATTTGAAAATGTTTTTGTTTAGAACTCTTCTTCTTCTTTATTTGCCAATTCGTTTTCCGAATGTAAGCAACCATTTCAATTAAATTTTACATTATTTTCTATGATACATATCATAAGTTTTTTACTATCTCTGAAAAAGTTTCTCGATTTCTCGCCTTTGTTTAGAACAAAGACGTATATAATCAAATTAATATGGAATTCACACTTGCAAATTCTGAAATACAAATGATAGTTTCTGATATACAATTGATAATATCTGAAATACAATTGATAAGTTCTGTAACACAATTGATAATTTCTGAAATACAATTGATAAATTCTAAAATACAATTGAAAATTTCTGAAATACAATTGATAATTCTGAAATACAATTGATCAATTTTGGAATACATACATTTGATAAGTTCTGAAATACAATTGATAAATTCTGAAATACAATTGATAACTTCTGAAATACAATTGAAAATTTCTGACATACAATTGATAATTTCTAAAATACAATTAGAAATGGTTTAGAGTTCGCGCTTTCTATTTGATTTATAGGATCTTGGGTAAAATACCATTCAGAAAGTCAACTATAAAAAATTACACACGTTTTTTTTACAGCTGTGTAAAAAGTTTAAGTTAGGTATGTAAATGTTACGACATTATTCGACCTCAATACATCACGATCTAGAGAATTCCGAATTTCCGCAAATTTTTACTATATCATTTAAACAAGGGTTTGCAAATAACCGCAGAATTCCTTAATCGCGGTTACGGTAAAAATTCAAACGGTAAACGGTTAGCCGCACTCCTCAGACATTTTTCTATAGAAAAAGTTTTAAACTCTGAGACATTTTTTGTCTTTATAAAAAATCTCAGACTCCAGACGTATTTTCTATAGAAAAAGTCTTAGACTGTAAGAAACTGTCTTAGACTCTAAAACATTTATTCTACAGAAAAAGTTTCATATTTTGAGATATTTTTTGTATCTATAAATTTTAAAATTTTTATTATTCTTGGTCTCTATTTTTTCTTTTTTTTCTGCTAAAACAAAATTTTTTTCCTTACAAATCTTATGTAAATTAAATTTAACCGTAACCGCAGAATTTTTTATGCGGTTACGGTTAAATAATGCGGATAACCGCGGCTACGGTTACGATTAAAACCGCATTGCAAACCCTAATTTAAACCCACTAATTTTCAGCAATTATCCAAAATATTAAACAATGACCACCATTAAAATAAAATAAAAATTAATATAACGTGTAACACCTAAATTTATCAATATTTCAGGAATGTACCGTCTCAAAATATCGGGGAACCATTTAACGGAAATACCTGATGATGCCTTTACCGGTCTAGAACGTTCCTTGTGGGAACTTATACTGCCACAAAATGATTTAGTGGAAATACCCTCAAAATCATTTAGACATTTACAAAAATTAAGACATTTAGATTTGGGTCACAATCACATAACACACATTCAGCATGATTCATTTCGTGGTCTAGAAGATTCTTTACAAACCCTCATACTGCGCGATAATTGCATCTCCATGCTGCAGGCACATTCATTTTCAGGTCTACTAATATTGGAAACATTGGATTTGAGTGGCAACAATTTATTTGAAATTGATCCTAATGTCTTTGTGGATGGTATGCCAAGACTAATGAAACTTTTGTTAACGGACAATATATTGTCAGAGATACCATATGATGCCTTGGGTCCATTAAAAAATCTACGTACCTTGGATATATCGCATAATGTGATATGGTCCTTGAGTGGCAATGAAACGTATGATATACAATCTACCACAAAGTTAAATTTGGACAATTTACATTTGGAATATAATAATATTAGTATGTTGCCACCAAATTCATTTAAATATTTTGATATTGTTAATCGGACATTTTTGGATGGTAATCCAATACATACAATAAAGGTAAGTAGGGAAATATTACTTTTAGTTACATAGAGCTTTATTTTTTTTCAACTTTTGATTTTTCCAACACAGAAAAAGAAATATTTGCCAATGAACGAAATTCATAGTATTTATGAACACATACATAAAATTTTCATTAAATTTTTAACTTGTTCATAGTATTTATGAAAAATTTTGAATAGTTCTTATATTTCATTATTATGATTTATTCATAAATACTGTGAAAAAGTTTATAAATATTATGAAAAAGTTAATAAATCTTATAAAAGAGTTAATAAATTTTATGAATTTTTTTATAAATACTATAAAAGTCGTTCATTGGAAAATTTGTTTTTTTGTGTTAAGTAACCGGGGAAATTTTTATTCTCCTAGGCCTAAAACTAATACTTATGTGTTACAAATTTGAGTTCAATCGGATAAATTAACCCGTAGCGCCCGGCGTTCAAAGTTTTGGTCTTTTTAAAAATTAAAAATATGTCTTATATTTTTTAATTTAAATTGCGCTAAACACGCATATCAAAAAATTAAAAGCAGTCGAACGGTTTTCGAGATATCGTTTTTTAAAATTGGCAAAAATGGCGGTTTTTTCTATGTTCAATAACTTTTTTAAAAAAATCTCAACTGTTTTTCTTTGACCTTTTCATAGAACTTTAAACGACTTTTCAGTTAAACTTAATTTGAGTCAAATTCGATCATTTTAACCCGTGGCGCCCTTTGAACAAAATTTTGGATTAAAAAAAAAAAACGGATAAAAAATTAAAAAAAAAAAACATTTAAACTTTTTTCCTTTGACCTTTTTATAGAACTTGAGAAGATTTTAATTTGAGTCAAACTATTATCGATCAAAATTTTTGATTTTTAGAAAACTTTTGAAAAATTTAAAACTTTTTAAATTAAAGTTTGTCTCGTGCTTTATGGAAGGGTCAATAATTTTTTTTTTTTAAACTTCTTAATCGTAGGAAGAAACCGCCAATTTGGGAAATTTGATGGCATGGTTTAAATGACGATATCTCGAAAATCGTTCGACAGATAATAGAATTATTTTTGATATTCGGGTTCAGCATGCCCAAAATTAATAAAAACGATTTATTTCATTTATACCACCAGAGCTGTTATTCGACACTAACAACATTTTTTTTTAGAAAATGCGCTTTAAAGAGAATGTGTGCTGATATTATACAGAAAATTGAAACACCTAAGGTCAGAAAATCACATTTTTTCTGTGTTCTTTGGTGGCATTCATGATTTTTTTATTTTCCATTTCTATGGAAAGCCCTATATGGAACTAAGAAAATTGCATCAATTTCTCAAAAACTGGGCTTAGGAAGCGTGGTCAAATATTGGCAAAATGGTCAAATTTGTGCCGAGTTGCCTTGTTTAAATATTTATCAATTTAAAACGGAATGCACCACAATTTCAAAAACTTACATTCTTGTATAGTTTTGAATAGAGTTTGCAAATAATCGAGATATTTCATAATCGCGATTACGGTTAAAAAAACGCCGTTAATCGCGATTAACGATTAATCGAATTTTTAAATAATTTGAATAGTTTCATTAAAAAACTTTTTGGAAATTTACATTTCAGAACGTACGAAAATTCAAAAACTAAAATTTTTAAGAAATAAAATGATAAAGTTCCGAATTTCCATAGCAAAAATAAATCGAGATTTAGGTACAGAATCTTTTTTTTTATACCATATCATAGCGCTTTCAAACTGCGCTCTGCAGTACAGGAACAATTTTTTATATTATTTCCCGGGAAAAAATGAAATATATATGATCATATATGAAGATATATGGATCATATATGGATTTATATAACCATATATTATCATATATGCCTCCATATATGTTCATATATGATCTGATCCGAAAATTGGCATATATATTTCATTTTTACCCGGGTTGTTAAGATATTTTTTTTAAAAAACTTATAATACCTGCCGACAGCCAATATTAAACATGATCCGGATGATATACGTCTGAAAGTAGAGATCAAAAGTAGTAAAACTGCACTTACAGTTTTTTCATTTCATGATCCTCTTTCCTTTTAAAAGGACTTCAACATTTTTAAGGATATATTTTATAAAATATTTCTGAAATATTTGCATTTGTCCTAGGATGCCACTGGTGATGGCAAATGAAAGTGAAGGATCTCCCCTAATTTTTTATTTTTTTTATTTTGCCATATCAGGACAAAAGGATGTGAATAAAGTCTTTTTAAAACTTTATCAAAATATTTTGTTGAAAATTTCGAATGATGTTGAAGGATAAAGTTTTGAAACGTTGTAACTTACCTCCTTTTTCCTGATATAATAATAATTTTGATCCTTTGATCAAGTATTTAATTTTTTTTTTTTTTTACATTTAATAACAATACATTTTTAATAACTTCAACCTAAACGAGAACTGATAACAATGACCGTCGTCTCGTTGTAGCGAAAAAACCAAGGGCTCTGGTGGGAATCGAACCCACGACCCCCAGTTTCAAAGGCTAGCACGCTACCAACTAGCCTACAGGGGCCCCTTTTTTTTTGAATATAATAATTTTGATCCTTTGATCAAGTTCAAGTTTTGAAAAATTATAAAATAGGGAAAATATGAGAGATCCTCCTCTTTCATTTGCCATCACCAGTGGCATCCTAGGACAAATGCAAATATTTCCGAAATATTTTACAAAATATATCCTTAAAAATTTTGAAGTCCTTTTAAAAGGAAACAGGATCACGAAATGAAAAACTGTAAATGCAGTTTTACTAACTTTAGCCTCTAGTTTAAAGTTTGAAAAAATTACGTTATTTGACAAAATTGTATGTCGAATTTTTTACCAAATCCGAAATTATTTGCATATATTTTTAAAACAAAATAAGATCAGAATTAAATTTTTGCTGGAAGTTTTAATGACTTTTACAAGAAAAAAGGAAAGAAAAATTGCAAAGAAGTTAAATGAATCATGGGCCAAAATTGTACATGTTTTAAATTCGTCGTAAAAACAGTGTATTTCATAGACCATGATTAATCGTAATCGCGTCATTTTTTTTGTCGATTACGATTACGACTAATTGGCTCGATTAATCGCGATTACGATTACGATTTTAATCGTTTTGCAAACTCTAATTGTTATCCTCCAATACTGGGAAATAGTAGATAAGGGTAGTCAAGGGTAGTTAACATGTAAATCAAGCTTTAAAAAACCATTTTAAAATTACAGATTGTTTGTCGTAAAGTTTTTTCACATAAATTCTGTTTCAATTTTTAAATTCCCGGGTGAAAATGACCATGTATGTTCATACATATTCATACATGCTCATACATGATTCCATGTATGATAGTATATGAACAATATATGGAAATGTATGTCATATATGGGAGCATATATGAACATACACAAGTAATGTAATATTCCATATATGTAAATGCATGCAACTATGTGTGGATAGGTGTATGTCATACTCCTTCATATATGCTATGCATCTGCATAGCATATATGAAGGAACAATTTTTTTAAAGGATGGGTTCGACAGAACTTTGCATAATTGGACGAAGTTCATGGATGGGTTCAGTTTGAAAAAGTCGTTCGGTTGGACAATAATGATCATATATCATCAAGATTGGTTATAATTTTTGTATTCTATAGGCGAATATGAACGGCACTAACGTAAACAACCAAATTTAGAAGAAAATTCGAACACTCTGACGGCATTACTGCCAGAGCTGCAAAGGATTTCATCCCTTTATAAGATTTGGTGTTCTGAATTAAAATTTAATAATTGCATTCCCCAATCACAATTTATCGAATGAACTTACATTTGATTTTAAAATATAGAATGAATTCGGTTTCTTTTTCATTCGACTTTGAAATTGAATGCGTAAGTTTTTATAAATTCGATTTTTAAAAGTCTCATGAATAATAAATAAAGAATGCATTCAGTTTTTAAAATTTTCATGAACAAGAATTCGATTTAATGGTAAAAATCGAATCCATTCTATTGATATAGATATTTAAAGATAATTGTATTCAGTGACTATAAAAATCGAATGTATTTTATTTGTAAGTTCATTCCTAAAGTCGCGACCTTGGGACAACAAGGTTCTATCTGTACCTATTTCTTTAAGCAAATAGAACCTTGTTGTTCCAAGGTCTCGAAGTATCATAAAGTCCAAAGTATATTTTTAAAATATTCGTTAGTTTTTATTATAAAATCAGTGTCATAAATTAGTACAAATTATTTATATTTGAAAAAATTTCAATTAATAGACGTTTTATGGAAAAAAATACAAAAAAAAATTTACATACAAATTCATGTATGACAATGTATGATCATTAATGTACATGTACCCTCAAATTACGGATATGCACTTGTATGGACATCCATATATGCATCATATATGAACATACATGGTCATTTTCACCCGGGTTAATAAAAATTATTTATTATTCGACCTATAAATTCTATTGAGATAGATTACTGCAAACTCTAGTTTTGAATGGGCTATCGACTAAAACTTTTTTTGGAACATTTTCAAAACCTGTTCTATAATTTTTCATTTTTGAAAAAAGTCAATTTATCAAAAATCCGTCTATTTTATTAAAAAAAAAAAAAATGGAAGTTTAGATGTCTGTCTATCCACACAAAAAATTCTGACATGTGTTTTTCGTTTTTTTCGAGAAAATCGCATTTTAATTATGAATTTCATAACAATATAGTAATTTGCTTGTATTTTTTTGTTTCAATATAGCGTATGAGTATTATTTATGCAAATATTTAATACTCATTCGCCATGTTAAAACAAGAAAATACAAGCAAATTTCAAAATTGTTATGAAATTTAATATTCAAATGTGATTTTCTCGAAAAAAACGAAAAACACATGTCTGAATTTTTTTTTGTGTGGATAGACAAACATCTAAACTTAAAAAAAAGAATAAAAAAGTGGCCGGATTTTTAAATTGACTTTTTTAAAAAAATATAAAATTTCGGAACAGGTTCTAAAAATTAAAAAAAAAAAAATTTTAGTCGATAAAACTATACAAGAATGTAAATTTTTGAGATTGTGGTGCATTCCGTTTTAATTTGATGAATGTTCCCTGCAAAAAAAGTTATTACCACTTCTCAGTGGAGTGCTTTAAAACTATAACAAATGTAATGAAATACAACAAAAATAAAAAAAACACAAGACAAAAACACACAAACAGTTTTTTCTACTCCAGAATACATAGATATTCAGCACTTAACTCATTACCTATCGCGACACCTCCATACAAATGTAATTAGATATTCAGTAGATAAGTAGAAGTAGTGTAGAAGTAGAAGTCCGTGGAAGTAATTGGAAGTTGTTTGAAAGCTCGAAGTACTTCTTATCTACTGAATATCTACTTACTTTTGTATGGGAGTGTCGCGGAAGGTAATGAGTTAAGTGCTGAATAACAACTTTTTATGGAGTAGAAACAACTGTTTGTGTGTTTTTTTCTTGTGTTTTTTGTTATTTTTGTTGTATTTCATTACATTTGTTATAGTTTTAAAGCACTCCAATTAGAAGTACTCCGCACTTTTTTTGCTGGGTTTAAGCAAGGCAACTCGACACAAATTTGAAATTTTTTTCAATATTTGACCACGCCTCCTTAGCCCAGTTTTTGGAAAATTTAAAAACCAAAAACGCAATTTCCTTAGTTCCATATAGGGCTATTCATACAAGCTATTCAGAAATTAACGGGACACATGTTTTTCTGTAGCGGGACATTTGGTGTGGAATGCCTCATATATGATCAAAATATGATTTTTTTAATTTTCCAAAAATCCAATACTTTAATCGAAGGGAGCCACGAAAGATCGTCTCAAGCTCTATGAAAAGGTCAAAAGTAAGAAATTTTAAGAATTAAAAAAATTTTTTTTTGAACAAATTTCAAATACCGATATCTCGAAATATATATTCGTGTTTTGCGCATCAAAATTGATAAGTGTGATCTATCGCAAGGAATTAATTTAATCCGATTGATCTAAAATATTTTTTAAAATCGGAAGAATTTTTTTTTTTGCCATAAAAAATAATCCCGATCTAATGTAACGTATATGAGATATTCCACCCAATATACCCTGCGAAAGAAACATATCGCATCAATGCCTAACTAGGGTGTGGAATGTCTCATACAAATAAAATAATCTATTTTCGAAAGCATTGTAGTCGATAAAAAATGTTTAAAAATGCAACAACCAAAATCGGAATGGAATGAAACCAAAAGCAAATGAAAATTCATATTTTCCATACCCTCAAGGTTTTTTTTAGTTTAGTGCTACATTGTTTTTTTTACACGCATTTGAATGTAATGAACTATTATTATAATTACTTTAAAATTGTATAAGAGGCGTATACTTAATTTTGAAATTGCCTTTGAATAACAATCATTCGCAACGAAGCACAGTTTTTATTTTTAATAATTCAGCCATTCAGTAAGTACTGGACAAATTGCAAAATTCATACCGGCTGTAGTTAACGTAATTTCGAGCTTAAGTTTAGACGCACTAAACTAAAAAAAAAACCTTTAGAGTTTTTTTATGGAAAATGTCAACTTTAATTTGCTATTGGTTTCATCCCATTCCGATTCGGAAAGTTCAATTTTGTATCACTGTATAATTAAGTTATATCCCTAATATTAAACAATTTATAATTAAATTTAATTTAACATTTTTTCAGGATGATGCTTTCAAACCGGCCAAAATACGTGAAATCTATATGCGATATTGCGGTTTGACTCATATATATCCGATGGCCTTTGATAGTTTAATGAGCAGTCTGCAAATTTTAGATCTTTCTGGGAATAATTTAACACATTTACACCATAAACTTTTTCATAAGTTTGATGTCTTAAGGTAAGAGAATAATACATACATATGGCTACTTAAAGAAATACTGAACTGAAAAATTCTTAGTAAGAAAATTAAAATAAAAATCCCTTATGCAAATATTTAGTACAGTGTTTATAGCTACAAGCGAAATTGAACGTACAGTACTTTGTCATTCCGTTTGTAAAAGAAATTCGTGATCCTCGACCGATTTTTAGACAAATGGCGATCACGCCCGACATGCTTTAATTTGGCTGCTAGGCGACAAACATATGCAAACAAAATTTGATAGTAAATCCCCCTTTAAAAAAAAATCCCGAAATTCCCGATTTTTTGTTTTTAAATAAAAAATATTTGCCTTTCTATATTAATTAATAGACAAGCTCGAGGCCACAGTTGTTTTTTAAAATATAAATATTTATTTTATAGAAAATAATAAAAATTTATATTTTATAACAACAACTGTAGCCTCGCGCTTGTCTATTAATTAACATAGAATTGAATAAAAAAGGTCGAATAAAAATAATTATATTGAAAAATATTTTCTCTTATGTTCAATTGTGTGAGTGCCGGTATGTCGGATTATGTCTAGTGTTTTGCAATATTCATAAGTATGTGTTCTAATATAAATGGGCGCCATATTATTTTGAAACAAAAAACACAAAAAAAAACGATAATTTTTTTTACTGTTTGCTAAGCCGATTGTTGTCATCACATGCTCGTGAGACATTTCATTTTTGCAAAACAATTATCTTTTACTTCTTAACATTGTTGGATATCGTCTGTCCTAATTCCGCAAAAAACACAACTAACAAGGGAAGTATTCCAACCATTACACACCAATTTGTTTTTTGTAGTATATAGTCTGTGGTCATAGTACAGCCAATATACAGACTCGACAGTAGAGTTTTATAACAAAAAATTGGCAAAAACTAAGCGATTTTAGGAAAAAACAGAGCGGTTTTTAGCTAGTTTTAAGCTAACATGGCAACACTTTCTACGACTTAGGAGTGAGTGAAACAATAAAAACAGATCTGGCACCCATTTTTCTTATGGCGCGTTGTATAAGCTTTCTCTTTCTAACCTAATTCGTAGAATAATTTGAAAAAATTAACCATATGGTTCAAGACTACTTTTTGACAGCTGTCACTTATGCCGAGTCTGTATTAGTCTGCGGTCATAGGCTGGTTAAATTCGAAAATGGGCAAAATCGGTCCTTTCGAAACCGAATCCGGAATCCGAAATGTAATAGTTCCGAAGCTATCTTAGGGAATGTAGATATGGGGTTGGTTTGTTCTTGAAAAATGTTCGAGGTCGGTCTTACATTTTACGCTTCTAGAAGGCACCATTGGAGTGGTAGGAGCTGATTTAATAAACCAAGTTTATAAAAAATAAAAAATAGATAGAGGGTAGGTATGTTTTAAGAAAATGTTGGTGTGAGAAAAATATTGGGTGTGGGTCATTAGGGTGGTTCATAAAAACAAAAGTTGGATTTTTGTATGGGCCACCTGGAATATATATTAAGCACCGTGAGAAAATAACACAAGATTTTGTTCAAAGTTTTTTATCAAGGTTTTGGGGTCGCTACCGGGCCCTAAACATTGGGTCTAAAAAAAAAATGAAAAAAAAAAAATTAAAATAATAGATTTAGATTTTTATTTTTTTTTATTTTTATTATAATTTAGTTTTATTAGCTTATTAATGTAGGGTTGTCATTTGCATTTTAAGAAAAAGAGGATGACAACCCCAAAAAAGAGGACAACGCAATACAATATGCAAAAAAATAATTTTTGTTAAGAAAACTCTTTTTTTTTTACTAAAAAAAATGTATGTACTATATTAGAGTGGTCCTTATTTTGAAAATTTTGGATTTTTGTTGCTCCTCAATCCTGGATTTGTTAAACAACCTAAAATAAGTACCTGGTAAAATTTTAAGGCAAATCGATCAACTCTATGACCACGCTACAATCGGTCAAAGTTCCGGGGTTTGGGCAAAAAGTTGCTAAATTAAAAAAAAAATTAAATTCAAAATTTTATAAATACGTTTAAAACAAAATATTTTTTCTTTAACATTTGTCCAAATGTACTCAGATAAAAAATATAAAGATTTTGTGATATCGGTAACCCATATAAATTTGGAAACAAAAATAATTTTTGAAATTGGCACAATTTTCAAACCTCCAAAAATTTTTTTTTTTAATTTCTCAAACAAAATTGCAGTAAACTTAAATATTTTTTATCCATTTTGTAATGAATTAGTTGAAGATTAAAAATTAAAAAAAAAGTGATATCCTATTTTTAAATTATCGTGTAGACCTATTTGAAAACAACGAAATATATTTTTTGGTGAAAAATTTAATGAATTTATTTTTTAAAAATTCATTTTGTCATATATTAACTGAAACTTAATTTTGTATTTCTCCTTTGACTTTTTAATATGAATCAAAAAAATATTAAAATTCATGGACATTGCTAACCCATTAGGACCCGGTGACGACACTTTCCAAAATAGAAGATTTGGAGCTATATGTTAAAATTTTTAAGAAATAGAAGATTGATGAAACAAATTACCACAAGATGATTTCTTTATTCTACTAGAATGCGTCAATATAGCTATAAAATATTATATATCTAAGACGTCGTTAACCCATGATTACCGGTAGTCAAAAATATGAAATTTTTAAACCCATGCCGAATTTAAAAACCAAAAAAATAAATTTTTTAATAAAAAATATGGTCCAATTTAATTAAAATGGTATTTAAATTGATAAAGTATTGATTTTTAATTTTTTTTTTTTTAAAATTAACCCTTGCATGCCCAAAAATAAAAAAATAAAAAAATTTTTACCTAAATTATTTTTTTTTTTAATTTTTGGTCATTCAAGGGTTAAAACAACCTTGTTCCGAAGGTTGTATGTTGTCATCGATTTTAACGAAACCACTCTTTTAACTAATTGCTTTAAGGACTTTTTATTTAAAAACCCGTTCGTATCCGAAGACCGATCAAAGTTTCTTATTTGGAGTCAGAAAGCTAATTGAAAATATTTTGAAAATGTTTCTGTTTTTATACATTTCTGTTGTTTCCAAAATTCAAAATAAAATAAAAAAATATTTAAATCAAACAAACATTGAAAATTCTACAGTGTCTCAGAAATTTAAAAGAATGAAAACAAAAATGATAATTAAAAGAATGAAATGAAACTGAATATAAAATAAGTAACATAAATATGATAAACAATTAAATAATTAACATACACGCTGCTTTATTTTCCCCCTCTGATACCGAAAACGTCCCGGTGAGGTATCAGGAAAACTATTAAGGGCGTCTCGTTCAATGGTTAAGTAGTTACGATCCGCCTTGGGCATTTGTCTGGTAGCATATTACTGGATGTACCCTCCCTCTGTCGCAAAACTGCCCCACGTGCATATTCAGTGGCATCGGTTTTACTAGTGGTTGAATTGGATCCCGATCTTTCGTGTGTATTCGGTGTGTTGCCAAGAGTGAAGCTTCTGTAGGCTCATCAGATTCTTTTAGACACTTTACATCCATTGAAAGTAGTGTTAAAAAGGTTTTGTCCTCCACGTCCTGCTTTTCAATCCACATTGCCGGCTGTTGAGGGGTTGCGATACCATCAGGAAAATATCCGTTTGTCATTGAATCAACTATATTTGGCGAATATTTGTCGCTTCCCTCATTTATGAGTTCCTTTGGCTCTTCGTACAGAGGTTTACTAGCTTTGTTACCTTCCACAAACTTGATGAAGCTAGAAATTTTTTTTAAAATTTTTTATTTGGCAGTTCTTCATGGTGCTGCAGATTCATTTCGAGTGTAGGAACGTTCATCTAATTTGTGAATTCAAATTTCGTCTTCGGATCGTCATCAAAATACCAGCATTTTTGACCCATGTTGAGTACTATTCCCGAATCGGTACCTAATAGCGTGCGGTTGTTCGTAGAATTGCGTAAGTAGATCATGCGAATCTTTCGAAGCCTATTGCCAATCACCACATCACAAGTTGTGGACATCACCTTCGTATTAGATACTGACCCATCAGCGAGTGTAACTTGTGCCAACTGCAGGTGGTGCAGTTTGCCCTATACACGCCAGTAGCCCCGCAACCATAGCACGAAAATATAGGCTTCAACTGTTGATTTACTGAAGGTGGTTGAACCTGCTGTGAATTTTCCCGTTGTTGTTGGTCTGCGTATGACACTTGTTGTTGCTTTTGTTGGTTTCTGATGTGTGACCTTTTAACCGACAAAGTCCACAGCGAAGGACAGTGTACTCATCTTTGGAATCATGGATAGCTGCTGGTTTTATTTCCATCATACATTCCTCAGCTTCCCGACATTTAGATATCAGCTCTTGGAACGTCTTAATGCTTTCACGTCCACCTTCTCACGGATTTTGATGCTTAGCATGCCATACAACATATTGATCTGAACCTCCTCAGATACTTTTGACCTGAGCTGAGCAAATAATAAACGTTTCGAGAAAATAAAGTTGTCGCTTGGTTCAACCCTGCAAAAAAAGTCATTACCACTTCCCAGTGGAGTGCTTTAAAACTATAACAAATGTAATGAAATACAACAAAAATAACAAAAAACACAAGACAAAAGCACACAAACATTTTTTTCTATATAGGAGGCGAAAACGTGGTTCGAATCTAGTTGATGGCCTCATCGAATGTAACGGCATGCCACGTAGAGCATCAGTATCGGATATTTTTCCAATATCCTTGAAAACTGCAATGGCTGCCAAAAACTCCTCTACCGATGCAGCATCACGTTGTCCTCTAAAACGTGCAGAACATTGAGTAAATGAACTGTGTCTATTATTATTATTGCCAATTGCAGCCAGAATTTGCTGAAATTGTTCCGTTGAAAACGTCGCCATCTCTTCACTAGATTTCCTTGGTCATCTAGATGTGTTCCACGTGCATCAGGATTCGAAATTAGAACGTTGGGAGCCACTAAAACAACCTTGTTCCGAAGGTTGTATGTTGTCATCGATTTTAAAGAAACCACTCTTTTAAGTAATTGCTTTAAGGACTTTTTATTTAGAAACCTGTTCGTATTCGAAGACCGATCAAAGTTTCTTATTTGGAGTCGGAAAGCTAATTGAAAATATTTTGAAAATGTTTCGGCTTTTATACATTTCTGTTGTTTCCAAAATTCAAAATAAAAAAAAATATTTAAATATTTACAGTGTTTCAGAAATTTAAAAGAATGAAAACAAAAATGATAAATAAAAGAATGAAATGAAACTGAATATAAAATAAGTAACATAAATATTATAAACAATTAAACAATTAACATATTTTTTAATTAAAAATTATTTTTTTGTTTTTTTTATTCGGCATGGGTTTAAAAATGTCATATTTTTGACTACCGGTAAACATGGGTTGACGACGTTCTAGAAATATAATGTTTTATAACTATATTGACGCATTCTAGTAGAATAAAGAAATCATCTTGTGGTAATTTATTTCATCAATCTTCTATTTCTTAAAATTTTAACATATAGCTCCAAATCTTCTATTTTGGGAAGTGTTGACACCGGGTCCTATTGGGTTAACAATGTCCTTGATTTTTAATATTTTTTTGCCTTATATTAAGAAGTCAAAGGAGTAATACAAAATTAAGTTTCAGTTAATATATGACAAAATGAATAAGGAAAATTGATTATGATTTAGCTCCATTGCCATGTATTTCTACTTTTTAGTCTATATTTTTCTTAAAAATAAGGACCAATTTGAACTAGAAAATGAAGAAAAATTTCCCATTTTTTAGTTAACAAAAACATTTCTGATGAGGAAATTTTTCCTAAAAATCAGTAAAAATTTTAGTTACTCACTTGGGCGTGCGTGAACGTGAGCAGAAAATACAATTTTATTCGTGAGCAATATTTGTATTTCTTGAGCGTGCGTGAGTCAAAATTCACTCACGCGCCCATCTCTACTGCAGACTATAACTCGTTTACTTGTTTTTGGTAACTTGTTTGTGGGCGTGCAAAAATCATAAACGATTTACCAGCAGCATTAATCGCAAGTGGAAGGTGCCCCTTCAGTGCATCCCCCCTCTTTCCTTAACGCAGCTAAGTAGTGTAATATATTTTAATAAATAGTGATTGTATTGACGGATTTGGAACTTATGATAAACGTTGTTGCTATACTTAAAAATTACCATTAGGAAATACAATTCTACACTTTTCGGTTGTCAATATTGATTTGTATGGCTTCCTTAAGTGGGTCTAGAAGTGCACGACCTTATTTTCTGACTTAACTATAGAAACATTTCTTTTGTGTGCATATAAATATTTTTAATTTGTTGGTTTGTTTATAGACAAATACTTTAGTTAATATTAACTACAGTATTATGCATGCAAACACATATAACATAGGTACTGTATTAAATTTAAATATATATTTTTTGTTTTAAATACTACTTAATTAATCAATTGGATCAAATTAAGGTACTAAAAATTGATTTAAGAATAAAATTTATCAAAAACCACTGAAAAGAAAATCTCTGTTGAAAAATATAATTTTCAGTTTAAGGGACCTATTCACAAAAAAAGTTATAACTCAATTATAACTAAATTTTTTCCATGTAGTTGTTGTAAACAATCATAAAAAAAATTCAAATTTTGTTTGAAAATTTCAAAAAAATAAAGACCTCGTCTCAAAAAAATCTTATCGTCTCAAAATTGACAAATAATTTAAAATTTTGAGACTTTTTATGATTTTGTTTACAACAAACACAGGTAATATGAAGTTTAAAAATAATAAAATTAGTCATAACCAGTCATAACTGTGAATAGGCCTGTAAATTAGCAAACCTTTAGCAGATTTTTTCTGCTAGATTTCTAAACTAAATTCACTGTCATTCTATTTTGAAAAATAACAGAGTTTTTTCTGTAATCTTACTGATTTGCTGAATGTAAAACATATATATGAGCAATTATCATTAACTTTTAATATTTAAGAAAAAAAAAATGCGATTTTTTTTTCGTGGCACATTGATAAGACTTTGTAGATAAATAACATTATAAATAAGTAATTCAAATCCGTCAGCGTGCATTAATTTGAGCGATCGCACCCAAAACTATGGCGGTTTAAAGTTAAAATTTGTAAAAAAATTGTCAAAATTACATTTTTTATCCGAAGTTAACCAAACGTACCATTTTGTATTATGCTTACCCAGAGCTAAAATACATATTCAAACATGCATAAAATCCATTGGCGTAGATAGCCCTGTCTGGGGGGGGCTTAGCCCCCCCCAGAATAATTTTAGCCCCCCCCAGAATTTTAATCATTCACAATTTTTTTTTAATAATTTAATGATTTCATTAATTTTTGCAACAATAAATAATAATAATGAGTCTTTAGGACTCGTTATGATTATTCTACGAGTCTTAAGGACTCGTAATGATTATTATATTAGATCTAATAGTTTTTCCTATTGAAAAATAGTATGAATTATTGCAAAAAGTTTTTATATGAATCTGATGTTTTTGTCAGTAATAAAAACTTTACCGAATCTTAGGATTTTAACTTCAGGAAAACATTTTAAGTTCTTTGATTTAAAAAAGTTTATAAATTCTAAGTGGTTTTTTATAGACAAAAGTTATTGGAAGAAAGAATCTGAGAATTTTGACTAATAATCATCAACTTTTGCAATCATCAGAACTTTTTCTTGAAAAAAATCATAGTAATCTAATGATTTTACTATAGGAAAACATTAAAAATCTTTCATAACATATCTGGGAGTTCTAAATTTCCGAAAAATCTTCAGAATCAAAATTTGTTTAAAAAAAATATGAATTTTTAACCGCTTTCGGAGGGCATTCGTTTCTAGGACACCTAGACACATGATATAGGGAACGCTTCAGAAATAGGTCTGGGGTTTTCTATTAAAAAAAAAAACAAAAAATTCAAAAAAATCTGGGGGGGCTTTAGCCCCCCCCAGAAATGTTGGCTTCCTACGCCAATGATAAAATCTTTGCTAAATATCGAGGTATTTGCATTTAACCAATTTTTTTCGGCACATTTTCCAATATTTTGGAAATAAAAATGTTTCCAGCTGTTTTATTTTTTTTAGAAAAATATTACCAAATGCATTAACAAAATCTCAACAAATTCTTAGTTAACGCCATTATTCTATCTCTAAAGGCATAATTACTTGAGCGAATACGGTTCGGAGACGTGTCAGCTGATACGTTAGCTTGTATTAAAATAAATGGAAATAGGTACTTAAACGAATACGTGACGTTGGTGAGCTGCCGAACTTTAAAACGATGTAACAGCCCGTCACGCTACAGCACCGCTACAGTAGCGCTCAAGTGCCTGGGCCTTAATAGGTAAGAAACATCAGTAGTTTAAAGGGAACATTTTTGAAACAAAAATTTAATAATTTTGAATTTATTTTTTTTTTAATATTAAATGTCTCATTTTACAGTGTTGTCCTTCACTGAATATTGAAACTATTCAAAGTATGATTAATAATGCTAATATTAAGGTTATTACGAAATATTTTAACGTTATTACTAATTTGATCAAGGTTATAAAAAATTTTAGCGATTTTTCGCGATTTTCGCGACTGCAAAAATCAATGGACTAATTTTGAAATATTATTTGAACAAGACATCTCAAAATCTATCAAAATACATTTCTTTTCTACTTTATTTAAGTAATGTAAGATTTTATATAACCATTAAATTTAAAGGTATCAAAAATTTAAAACCACCGAAAAACCGCTTAAACGTTAAATTTTTTCGGGTGCGAATTAATTGAAGATAGAGAATTAAAAAGACTGCCAAACGCGCCTCTCACCGACCAATTTCTATAAGCGGCCTGGATGTGCTTTACAAAAAAGTGAAAACTGAAAAACACCGCGGAATTCGCCAATATTAACTTTTGATCAATTTTGCTTTCCATGATTTATTATATTTGCACATACCATTGTTTCTACATGTTCAACTTTCACCCATGCACATTTGGCTGTCAAATAATGCAAAACTAAAATATCGAAATTTTGCAAAAAAATTTAAAAAGTTCACAAAATTTTTGCAATTGAATATTTTTTGGGTGCGTTTGTATATCAAGTGGGAAATGGTAAATTATAAAGTTCACAAAGCATTCGGAACCATTCGGAATAAAACTGGGAGTGTGCCTCGCAAAAAACAGACTTTTTAAAAAATTCACGTTTTTTCTTCCCATCTTTGGAGAGCTGCAGCTTCGTAACCATTGCGAGCACATCACTCGAATCAGTCTCAGATTGTGCATATTTACAAGGGCTTTTACCATGTGTATTTGAATTTTAAAATTACAGTTTGCACCAAAAGCTACAATCAAAAAACCTCGAAAAATTGAAAATTGAAAAAAATTGGTATCAAAGATTTAGGTCCATGTAACTTTTTTCTTATTGATGGCACATCCACTGAACCTACACCAAATAATTGCCCAAGTCTACTGATTAAACGGTATTAAATTTGGAGCAATAGCTTTAACGCACCCAACAATATGGAACTTTGAACGAAAAATTTCATGAGAGTATCAAGCGATTTTTTTACATTTTTCAACTTTGCACGTTCCTTACCATGAGATAATGAGACTACTTGCGCCGTGCCTTTGCAGAATTACTCATTATGGTTCCCTTAACATACCTACATTCACAGGTACCACCTAGTTTACAAATAAAAATGTTATTGCGAAATTAGTAAAATATCACAAGCGTTAAAAGTTAATGACAAAAGTCCATATATGAGGCATTCCACACCAAATGTCCAGCGAAAAAAAACATGTGTACCGTAAACTTCTGAATAGGTGATATGGATAGCCCTATATGGAACTTAGAAAATTGCGTTTTTGGTTTTTCAATTTTTCAAAAACTGGGCTTAGGAGGCGTGGTCAAATATTGGAAAAATGGTCAAATTTGTGGCGAGTTGCCTTGATTAAATATTTATCACATTAAAACGGAATGCACCACAATGTCAAAAATTTACGTTCTTATATAGTTTTGTATGGGCTATCGATTAAAATTTTTTTTTGAAAAATTTTCAGAACCCGTTCTGAAATTTTCCATTTTTTAAAAAAGTCAATTTATCAAAAATCCGGCCACTTTTTTTTTCTTTTTTATTTATTTTTTTAAAAGTTTAGATGTTTGTCCATCCACACAAAAAAAATCAGAAACACGTTCATCTTTTTTTTCGAGAAAATCGCATTTGAACTTTAAATTTCATAACAATTTAGTAATTTGCTTGTATTTTCTTGTGTCAACAGAGCGTATGACGAATATTTATGCAATTAATATTACTCATTCGCAACTTTAAAACAAAGAAATACGAGCAAATAACAAAATTGTTGTGAAATTTAAAGTTCAAATGCGATTTTCTCGAAAAAAAAGATGAACGTGTTTCTGATTTTTTTTGTGTGGATGGACAAACATCTAAACTTTTAAAAAAATAAATAAAAAAGGAAAAAAAAAAGTGGCCGGATTTTTGATAAATTGACTTTTTTAAAAAATGGAAAATTTCAGAACGGGTTCCGAAAATTTTCCAAAGAAAAAAAATTTACGCGATAGCCCATACAAAACTATATAAGAATGTAAATTTTTAAGATTGTGGTGCATTCCGTTTTAATGTGATAAATATTTAATCAAGGCAACTCGCCACAAATTTTACCATTTTTCCAATATTTGACCACGCCTCCTAAGCCCAGTTTTCGAAAATTTGAAAAACCAAAAACGCAATTTTCTTAGTTACATATAGGGCTATCCAAACAACCTATTCAGAAATTTACGGAATACATGTTTTTCTGTAGCGGGACATTTGGTGTGGAATGCCTCATATGTGGCATTAGACTGGCATTTTTTGGTCAACTTTCTATTTTCCCAAGTGTCCGGGCAAATTTTTATTGTCCTAGGTCTAAAACTTATGTGGTACAAATTTGAGGTCAATCGGATTAAATTAACCCGCGGCGCCCGGCGGTCAAAGTTTTGGATTTTTGAAAAAATTTTAAAAATAAAATTAAAAAAATATTTATCTTTCGACACATCATATTTGTTAATATCGATGCGCTGAGCACAAATGTCAAAAAAAATTAAAATCAGTTTTCGAGATATCGCCATTTTAAATTTGTAAAAAATGGCGGTTTTTTCCTACGTTCAAGAAATTTTTTAAAAAAAAGTCTCAAAATTTCATTCCGCAGACCCTTTTGTAGAGCTTGAGACAATCTTTCATAAAAAATTAATTTGAGCCAAATTCGATCATTTTAAGCCGTGGCGCCCATCGATCAAAGTTTTGACTTTTTAGAAACTTTTTACCCAAGACCATAAACTTTGATCGAAGGGTGCCACGGGTTAAAATTAATTATCAAATTAAGCTTAAATGAAAGATTGCATAAAGCTCTATAAAAGGGTTAAAGTAAAAAAAATTTTAGAGTTTTTTTTAAAAAAAAATCTTAAACGTAGGAAAAAACCTCCCATTTTGCAATTTTTTGACAAATTTTAAATGGCGATATCTCGAAAACCGTTCGACCGATTTTATAAATTTTTTGATATTCGTATTCAGCATGCTAAAATTAATAAAAATAATGTATGGCAACATATTTTTTTTTTATTTTTTCATTTTCAAAAATCCAAAATTTAGGTGGAAATTTTCCAAAAGTCCAAAATTTTGATCGAAGGGCGCCACGGGTTAAAATGATCGAATTTGGCTTAAATTAGTTTTAAATGAAAGATTGTCTCATGCTATACAAAAGGGTCGGCGGAATGAAATTTTGAGACTTGTGTTAAAAAATTTCTTGAATGTTGCAAAAAACCGCCATTTTTTGTAAATTTCAAATTGCGATATCTCGAAAACTGTTCGACCGATTTTAATTTTTTTTTGATATTCGTGCTCAGCACAACAAATATGATGTGTCGAATGATATATTTATTTTTTATTTATATTTTTTTAATTTTTCAAAAATCCAAAACTTTGACCGCCGGGCGCCACGGGTTAATTTAATCCGATTGACCTCAAATTGGTATCACATGAGTTTTAGGCCTATTAGAATAAAAAAATGCCCGGACTTTGAAAATCGAAGCAGAAAAAATTTTGCTATACAGAAAAATGCCAGTCTAATGTGGCATAAGTGCATAAGTGTTTTAATACTACTATACTGTGGAGTTCTGAAATCAATATCTCAGAAAGTAATGGTCCGATTTTCATAAAAATTTCATACAATACGAAAATGGATATGGAGATTACGAAAATGCAAAAACACGTTTTGGACATAACTCGACTAATGTACACTCAAAAAATTATGTCATTAACTGTTTGTAGTTTATTTAAAAAGTTTTACGTTTAGTCGTTAGTAAAAGAAAAAACATTTGTTTAATGTTCAGTTTTTATTACTGACTACTTCTGTCCTTTGTTTTAAAAATAACACACTAAAAAATAATGACTTTCATTAGCATTTAATTTTTAAAGTCATTTATTTTTGTTCTGTAATTAAAAAAATACTGATTATTCTTTAAATTTTTTAATGATTTGTGTAAGTAATTATTTTTTTTAAATTGTTGGTATTTTTTAATGAGATATCATTAGTTTTTACAAGAGCCTACGGTCAGGACCGGTTACCCGGGTAGACCGGTCTTTATATTAATATTTTTTTTCTCAAAAAATTCCCATTTCCACCATTTTTAAGAACAACTAAAGTGTCAAACTGAAATATTATGTAGAGAAGGTGAATTTTTTACAAAACTTAAGAACAATTTGTTTTTTTTTCATTATCATATATCTCACAAACTAAGCAAGATAGAGCAAAACGGAGAAAATTTTCAAAAGAAAGGAACAGCCTTCCTCTATCCATGTGTGGACTCAATAGGTCCGAAATTTTGAATTAAAAATTCGCATTCCGGAAAATTTTAAAAAGCCAATATCTCGGTAAGCATTGTCCACACGATAAAAAGTCCAATGGCGTTTTTGTTGCTCTTTACTTGAAGAACTTGACCACACAATATCTGAAAGTCCTGAGATCAAAAGTTTTTTAGCTATTTGATTTTTAATTTTTTTAGGACCCCAAAATCCATTTTTTTATGACTTTAAATGCCGATTTCTCAAAATTTTTGTTCTACGACCGGGACAAAAAGCTGTGAATAGATTGACAATTATGTCAAGAGTATTCTTGTTTCATATAGAGTCATTTGAAGCTATCGCAAAAAAGTGCCGTCCTAAAGACCGAAAATACCGTCCCTATTTCATGTAAATACATGGAAAAAACAAGACTTTACGAGTTTAACAGCCGAATTCTCAAAAAAAAAAATTCTACGACCGGCACAAAAAACTGTAGTTAGATCGGAAATTGTGTCTAGAAAATCTCTAATCCATATGGAGTCATTTGAAGCAACCACAAAAAAGTGCCGTCCTAAAGACCGAAAAAGACCGTCCCAATTTCATGTAAATACACGGAAAAACAAGACTTTATGAGTTTAACCCGATTTCTCAAAATTTTTGTTCTAGGACCGGCACAAAAAACTGTCGGTAGATCGGAAATTATGTCTAGAGTATCCCTATTCCATATAGAGTCATTTGAAGCAACCACAAAAAAGTGCCGTCCTAAAGACCGAAGAAGACCGTCCCGATTTCATGTAAATACATGTAAAAAACCAAACTTTTGTTCTACGACCGGCACAAAAAACTGTGGGTAGATCGGAAATTATGTCTAGAGTATCCCTATTCCATATGGAGTCATTTGAAGCAACCACAAAAATGTGCCGTCCTAAAGACCGAAAAAGACCGTCGAAATTTTGGGACCTGGTATTTATAGAAATATAAAAACATGTTTGTATTAAGTGACTTTGGGTAAAGTGTCTGGCCAGAATGTAGATGATTGCGGGATCGATTCCCCAAAATTTTCAATTGTTTATTGACTGGTTTTAAATATGTTTTTCATTTGTTTTTGCCTACAAAATATTTTGGGTGTTCTAAACTGGAGTGTTTGAAACCGGTATTGTAATACCAGACACATGGACGTATTCAGGGAGGGCCCAGGGGGCCCGGGCCCCCCTTTTGGATTGGAAAATTTTAAAAAATGTAAAAACTTCAACACATGATACAAGTAACAAACATAAGATTTTTTTAGTATTGTAAATATTTTGGTTTTTGAAGAAAAGTTTTAGGTATCGTCGAACTATATTCAATAAATGCCAACTCTAAAAAGCTTACTTTTCAGAAGAGCTAAAAAACTAGTTATTTCGCATATTGTAGCATATGTAGCATGAATTAACCATAACTGTATTTTACTGTATTTTGACGATATTTTGGATAACTGAAATATGAGTATTATACAAAATACAGAACGATACACACTGTTTGCATTGTACAACAACTATTGAAGTTACTGTTACTCAGACAAACTGGGGTAACTTCTACTGTAAATCTTATTGAACAGTCAACCCTTCTGGTGTTGTACGATGATCGTTGTTTCGTACTTACCGAATCTAACTAAATATGTTAAGTCCATTGCTACATTTCCCCACTGTTAATTTAAATGCTAACTAAGCAATTTTGTAATATAAATTAAGTCCAATTTTAATGAATAAAGACAATTGAAAAACAAAGCTCAACCTGCTTATCAATTTATAACAAAGCTCAACCGGCTTAACAAATTATAATATTATTGTAAAAATAAACAATGTACCTTCCATAAGATGGTTTAAATATTCTAAATAATTTTTAACTATGCCAAACATTTCATATTTTGCACATGTTTGCGTATTTTACAGAGATGGCATTTCCCAGTCGGCAAAAAAAATCACACCTGACATACTGCTGACTAGCCCTTTATAAAATTGCTGACATCTTCATACAATTTTTCAAAATGTCATCAATGACATGTCAGCAGTTGGTCAGCGGTTGTTTAAACGAATTGTTAGTGGCCACTGATACTGGTGGACGCTGCTGACCAACTGCTGACATGTCATTGATGACATTTTGAAAAATTGTATGAAACTGTCAGCGATTTCATAAAGGGATTGTCAGCAGTATGTCAGGTGTGACTTTATTTTTCCAACTGGGTTATTGCTATATCAAAAAACAAATATTTTTTTAGAGTTGGCATATTTTGTCGGAAAATAAAAATATTTTTTTTTTTTCAAAAATTTTTATTAATTGTTTTTTTTTGATTTTGTTATCCTTAGTACGGCAATTGAAAAAACTTAAAAAAGTTAAAAATCTTTGCATATTTTTAAAAGTAACTAGCTCCGAAAGCCTTTTAATCTCAGGGTGGTCAACTTTGGAACTCTGTAACTCAGGCTGTATTGTATTAGGGTCACTCCAAACTAGCTATTTTGAAAGCTTATATCATCGAAAATTTTGATATCTAATGGTTAGTTTTCGAGACATTGCCATTTTGAAAATATCGGTAAATAGTGTTTGCAAAAAAAAAAAATTGCTTATATACATATTTATATGTAACTTTTAAACTATTTATCAGATTGAAACATTATGAGTGGGGCAAATATAGTATATTGTGCTCGATTCTTGAATACGATTTCACCATTAACCTAATTTTTAAAAAATTGATATTCTTTCGTATTTTAATATTTTAATTTTTTTTTCTTGTAATAACACTGTGTCACAAATTTTCAACAAAGTCGTGTCCAAATGAATCTGACACCTAATCTTTATGTAAATCCGAACGCTGAATCCGAATATGAAGTCAGAACGGTCAAAAGTAGAACAATTTTCGAGATATTTACGAGAAAATCGAGGAAATTACCGTTATTTGCTCTTTTCAACTTATTTTTTTAAAACCAAACAATAAAATTTTTGAAAATTTTATCACTTAGAACGTTAGCTTATTTCAATACGATCATTTTGTGCCCAATAGGATCCAGATCGGTGCAAAAATGATAAAGTTACAGTAGATTAATTGAATTATCCCACTTTTAGATTTTTTTTTTTAAAAACACAAGTAAATATACAAAGCTAAATGTTAGTAATGAAAAGTGGGTTAATTCACTAAATCTTCTGTAGCTTTGCCATTTTTGCACCAATCTGGGTCTTGGTGGGCGCAAAATGTTCGTATTGAAATAAAATAATGTCCTATGTAATAAAACATTATAATTTTTAATTTTGTTTGGTTTAAAAAAAATTACTTGAAAAGAGCAAAATTGCAAAAAAATCATCAAATTTTTCATGAAGTTTGAACTTTTGTCCACTGTAACTCTGTCATTTCTTGACTAATCTTCACAAGCGACCCATGGTTATTTTAGTAATTTTATTACCTTTCATTAAAAAAAAGAAATACATAAATCGGCGAATAGTTTTGAAGATATTTGCATTTAAGTGACATCATCTTTTTTAAAAACACAAATAACGCTTATTTTCGAATATCTCGAAAACTGTTCTACTTTTGACCATTCTGACTTCATATTCGGATTCAGCGGACAATTGTACATATAGATTAGGTGTCAGATACATTTGGTCAAAAAACTGTCACGTAGTGTAATTAAAGCTCTATTTAATATCTTTAATAACTACAACAACAAATCTAAAAATCTTAAAACTAGAAAGAATATCAATTTTTATAAAATTAGGTGAATGGTGAAATCGTATTCGAGAATCGAGCACATTATTTCTATAAAAAATTCTAAGATGCTGAAAATTTTTTTTCTAAATAAAACTTTTCATGTTAATTAATTTAATTAAATTTCAAACCCCAATATCAGAAAAATGTTAAACGATTAAAATATTTGGTAAGATAATTTGGAATCAGGAGTCCCAAATCTTCTGGTTTATATAATTTAAATTTGAAATTTATCACAAATACTTAAGTAGTACATATTTAAAACCATTTTACTTTTAGGTTACATATTGTTTCTAGGAACGGTTTTTTAAAAAAAATACCTCAGAATATAAGGATTTAAAGACATTTTTGCTATAGAAAATTTCAAAGATTTTGAAAAATTTTTTGTATAAAATATTTTCAGAATATTTTCTATAGCAAAGTTCTCAGACTCTGATAAATTTGTTTATAAAAAAATCTCCGATTCTGAGGCATATTTTACAATAGAAAAATTCTGAAATTCTAAGACATTTTTTTAAAAAATGATTCTGAGATGTTTCAAATTTTGAAGTTTAAAAATAGAGTCTGAGGCATTCTTCTCTAGAAAAATTCACAAATTCTGAGGCATTTTTTATGTTGTTGGTATAGAAAATTGCTGTAATTTCTAGAATTTTTTTTGGACAGGGGGGGGGGGGGGGGGGGGGTTGTCCTAGAAAATAGTATTATTATTACATTGTGATTAAAAAAAAATTTGAGTTGGGCCCCCCCCCCCCTTTTAAATTCCTGGATACGTCGCTGACCAGACATGTTAATAATTTTTAGAATTTAAATTTTCTTTTGCATTTTTCAACTTAAACCCTTATAACAAATAGAATAAGAGCTCAATATGTACCGAGTATAACCCCCCATTTCCCGGTTCTCGGTATTCCCGGTTCTGGTACCGGTTTCCCTCTTCTAGATATATTAACCGGAATACCGGTATTCCCGGTTCTGATGCTGGTACCGGTTCTCAAAAATAAAATAATACTATTCCATAAAATATTTAAATTACACCATTTAATCAGTATTTCAGAAATATTTAGTTGTGTTTGTAAAATTATTACAAAATCATGTAACCATATTTTTCTTAAATTCATAAAAAAAAATTGGAAATGGTATTTTCAACATGTTTTGTACTTTGTTGGTTAAAGCGAAGAACAAATTTTTATTCTACACAATTTTTCAAAATATACATACCGGTAGTCCCGGGAATACCGGTAATACCGTCAGAACCGGAACCGGGAATACCGGTATTCCGGGAATACCGGGAATAGTTCAAGAACGGGAAACCGGTACCATTTCCCGGGAATACCGAGAACCGGGAATACCGGTATTCCCGGTACTACGGTACTGACCGTAGGCACTAGTACCGAGCTCTATCTGTACTAACAGAAAAAAACAATAAATTTGTTTTTATATTTTTTTTTTAAATTTTAAGGTTATAAATCTCACCATATTTCTTCTTTCTTCCAGAGTGATCAGTATGCGCGATAATAAAATCAAAATTGAACAGCCCATGGAAACGTTTAATACCATGCAGTATACTCTTCTCAAATTGGATTTAAGCGGTGATCTAAATGATCAAACAAATTTACAAACACTACGCAAGTAAGTAAAATATTTGTGATTTTTAGCAACAAAAAAAGTTTTTTTATTCATTTGCAAAAAGTATGACCAGAATGAGGAATATGCGTTCACTATCTATGTCACGCATGAGTTCCAATTCGATAGGGCCAGATGACTTTAAGGATTTTGGTGTAGAACTAGAAGATTTACAAATAACACGAGCCAGTCTGTCAAATATTCAAGCACATGCCTTCAAACATGTACGAGGTTTGAAGCGATTGGATTTTAGTGAAAATTCTATTGCGGGTATTGAAAATGATGCATTTGATGAGGTTTGTATAAGATTTGCTAACTTTTCAGAAAAAAAACTTAATGTTTTAATTTGTTTAGATTGGTCATTCTCTGATTTCATTAAAAATTGCTCATGGTTTTTCGGGTACTGCTTTGCCGTCGGAACCGTTACGCCATTTGACATCATTACAAGAATTGGATATGAGTAATAATAAAATCCAAAGTATGAGTGATACTAGTTTTCATTTTCTAAAAAATTTAAGACTTTTGGAGTTACATGATAATCGAATCGAACAAGTTATGAAGGGAACATTTCAGGTATTAAACGTTTAAAAATATTTACTTTTGTTTAAAATTTTTAATTAAAGATATAAATAAATTTCAGGGAGATATCCATTCAAAATTGGAAGAGATATCACTACGTTTCAATCATTTGGCTCAAGTGTCTCAACATACATTTTTTGATTTGGAGGTTAGTTATTTTTGAATACGGATTAATAAACAATTTTAAAATTACAGAGTGTTTGTCGTAAAGTTTTATCACATAATTTTAAATATTTTACAGCCGCTTGATTTGGGAAATGTGTCTGCAATTCCAAATCATGTTGGTAACCCTTGCAAAATAATGTAAGACACACAAAAGTTGAAAGAAAGTATGAAGTGAGGTTGAGATTGCTAGAAAAAGAATTGTAATATGTCAGTTCGATTACCAAAAAATCAAACTATTTTTACTACAACTGGAAAGTTTTGTTTACTTTTTGTATTAAAAATGTCCAGCTGTAGTAAAAATAGTAAAAAAGAGTAGATTGTCGTAACGTAATCGAACGGACCTAATGTTGGGAACTGTTAAAATTTATTCTGTTGAAACTATAAATACTCAATTATATAAAAAACAAATTCCATTAACAAGACAAACCTACATTTAAAATCCTACTGATGATAACACTAACTGGAGTGATTTGAAGTGTTTGAAACCAGTATGGGAATACCAAAATTGTCTATCCCCCATGTGATGAAAATCGTTCGATTTCAAATCGATCGTTTTTGAATTTTCAATCTCGATGATTTTGAAATATTTATAAGTAAAATGAGATAAAATTGTATGAATTCATTTATTTGATTATACTCAAGCCTTTAAAAACAATTTCAAATTATTTTGGCTTTTTTGTTCACTTTTCGAATTTCGATTTTTAACAAAAGCGATCGAAATTGAAATCGTTCGATTTCCATCACATACCAGTATAATTTTTGGAAATTCAATTTTTCTTCTGCATTTTTTCAACTTGAACCCTTATAACAAATATAATTAGAGCCCGAGCTCGATCTGAACTTACAGAAAAAACACTAAAAAAAATATTGTTGCTTCACGACAAACGCACTGTTATTCGATTTTTAAAAATTTTCTTTACTCTCATAATTTCCTGTCGAAACTGTTTATCTGTAAAAAATTATATGTATACTAAATTGGGGTTTTATTCTTCCAGGCTTTACGAAAACTTCATTTGGATGATAATAAAATAGAACGCATTGAACGTCGTGCCTTTATGAATCTAGATGAGTTGGAACATTTAAGTTTACGTGGAAATAAACTTAATAATTTGGCTGAAGAATCATTTCAGGTAAGTTGGTGAAAAATACTTTTTGAACTTCAACTTTGCAAAATTGTTTTTTGCTATAAAATTATTATACAGTCAGCAAAGAAAAAACTTTTTCACGTACCAAATATGCGTAACATATTTAACAAATATTTAAATTAGAGACCCCCATTACCGGGTTTCGGTCTACCCGTACTACCCGGGTACCCAGTCTGACCCGGTTAACCGGACTGTCGGTCGACCGGTCTACCCGGGTTGACCGGTTTTTATTTTTTATTTATTGAATTTTTATTAAGAACAACTTTTATTGCAAAAAACTTTATTTAAAAGAAAATTACTTTTGTAAAAAAAAAAAAAATTGTTGAAAAAAATGTCCGCGAAAAAATGTGTTAAAAAACGCGATATTTTTTTTTTTTGTCAAAAAATATCTTCGTACTTGTTTAAATACCATTCGGTGTTCAATTATGTTCACATATGTACCAGCAGCCGTGTTAAAGCATTTTGTATTTTTAGGTTATGTTGAATGTACCAACATTTTTGAGGTGTACTTACATTTTCATAACTTTTGAACCGCTGAACCGATATCGCTCAAATGCAATACCGAACTGCTCGGGAGAACTTCCAATAAATATGTTAAATTTCCGTCATCTCCGTGTAATATTTTGGCCGTAATCACCATTTCCACCGACAGACAGACAGACGGACATCGCTAGAATGTCTTAAAATCGATCACTGATCAATTATATATGGGGCATTCCAGACCAAATCAGTCACTTTTAGACCCGACCCCCTTCGATTAATTTTTTTTGATATGTTTTAGTACGTATTAAATGCAACTTGCTCTCAAATTTTCAGATTTTCATACCATGTTGGTGTTGAGTACACACAAAAATAATAAATTTTCCAATGAACGATTTTAATAGTATTTATGAACAAATTCATATAATTTATTAACTTTTTCATAATACTTATAAACTTTTTCATAGTATTAATGAAAAACGTTAAATAGTTGTTAAATTTCACATATTATGATTTATTCATAAATACTATGAAAAAGTTTATAAATATTATGAAAAAGTTAATAAATTGTATGAATTTGTTCATAAATACTATGCAAGTCATTCATTGGATTTTTTTTTTTTGTGTGTAATCAATTTTTCAAAATGGCGATTTTTTCAAAAAATTAAAAAAATTAAGTTTTCAATTAATTTTGACCAGTAAAAAATTTAGATATCTGAAAAAAAGTTGGACAACGTTTTGTTGGTATTTAAATGTATGTGGGGCATTCCAAGCCAAATCACTCACTTTTAGACCCGACCCCTATCGATTTATTTTATTTTTGGATATGTTTTAGTACTTCATAAATGCAACTTGGAGACCAATTTTCAGCCTTTTTTTTCAAGATGGTGTTGAGTAATCAATTTTTCAAAAAAATTAAAAATTGAAGTTTTTAATTAATTTTGACCATTAAAAAATATAGATATTTTAAAAAAAGTTGGACAACGTTTTGTTGGTATTTTAATGTAGTTTTAGAAAAAAAAGAAAGTATGAGGAGAGGTTGAGATTGCTAGAAATAGAATTGTAGTGTTGGAAACTGTCAAAATTTATTCTGTAGAAACTATAAATATTCACATATATAAAAAACAGTTTTCATTAACAAGACAAACCGACATTTAAAATCCTACTGATGATAACACTAACTGGGGTGTTTGAAACCGGTATGGGAAATACCAGAAATGTCTATAATTTTTAGAAATTCAATTTTTCTTCTGCATTTTTTTCAACTTGAACCCATATAACAAATATAAATGAATAGTTCATGCGAATAAGGACGAATAGACCACTTTTTCGCAAACAGGTTTTTTTGCATAAATGCATTTTATTAGCAGAGCCCTACAATCCTATGCAGAAATTTTGGGGAAATTTTGACTTTTAAGGCTAAAAAAATTACTTTGAAAGTGCAATAATTCGTATATTTTTATATTTTTGTTTAAATTGGGAGTGAACTAACGCACAATTTTGATTAAATACAACGCAAAAACATACAAAAATTTTAATTTCGGCAACAATGTGTTAAAAGAACATTACGAGGAACAAACCACACTTATTGTATTGGCAAAAAATTTTACCGTTCTTGAGTTATAAGACTTTAAAGTGTGGAAAGAAAAAAGGGCGAATATCCATCCTTAACAAAATATTATATAAAAATTATTTAGCTACGAGTTTAAAATTGATATTAGCTAAAATTTGAAATTGTACACAAAAAAAAACGATCTTAGCACATACAAACATTTAGTGTTAATACTGCATCCAATGTCAGGAATAAAAAACAAAATTTTTTTCATGTCCTTTTATGTTACGTCGTAATATGCAGTCAAGGGTTAAAATTATAATTCCTAAAAATGTATTTAGTGTCATAAAGAATTACTACTGCATCAAATGGCAGGAATATTAAAAAAAAAAAATTAACAAAAAATTTTTTTTTGCATGTCCTGGCAATCCTTAAAAAGTGTATCCTTGAAGTCCTTAAAGTGTTACAAACAAATACCAACCATAGTTCGTCAAGTATTGCAAGTCTCATGAAAATGTAGTCAAAATCTGCTACAAAATAACACATTTTTATTAAAATTTCAATACATTTTTTTGGATATTCGCCCTTTTTCCATTTAAGCAAAAATTGAAGTCCAATTTTTGGCAAGTTCTCTTTCGAATACCTTACTAAAATTTTGTATATAGGTAGATGTGACCTAAATCTTTAAGCTAAAACCAAAAAGTTGACAAAAATATTATTTTTTAACCGTTTCCTGCGTTTTTTTTGTCCCCTGTAAAATTCTACAAATGGTCTATTCGTCTTTATTCGCATGAACTATTCAAATGGAGCCCGTGCTCGATCTTAGGGTTATATAGTCGCAACAAAAAGTCGACTTTTCGACTTTTCGACTTTTTTCAATTTCTAAAAAGTCGATTTTTCGACTTTTCGACTTTTTTCAAATTTTAAAAAGTCGACTTTTCGACCTTTCGACTTTTTAAAAAGTCGACTTTTCGACTTTTTTCGACTTTTCGACTTTTTTCGACTTTCTTCGACTTTTTAACTTTTTTCGACCTTTTCCAACTATAAAAAGTCAATTTTTTTGTAAATAAAAGTTAATTTTGACTTGTTGTAAGCATTTAGGTGCTATTTTTTTTTTGGTTGTATTTTATTTATCAAAAAAAGTCAAAGAAATCGAAAATGTGGAAAAGGTTGAAAAAATCGAAATCAAAAGAGTCGACTTTCGATTTATAGAACCCTATCACTGAGGTGTTTACAATAATCAAAAATATTGGTAAATATTGCAGTTAACACTTTCTAACTCATGAATTTGGCATTGACATTTTTGCTTCACATACAAAATACATGGAAACATCAATAGCTTCAGTTGTTATTAAACTCGGCTCTCATTTGAAATTTTCTTCAGAAGAAAGAAATTATTTTCATTTAGCAAAAGTAAAAAAAAAATCAAAAAAAAAAAATCGAAAAAGTCGAAAAAGTCGAAAGCAAAAGTCGACTTTTCGACTTTTTAAGAACAAAAAAGTCGATTTCGACTTTTCGACTTTTTCATACAAAAAGTCGATTAATCGACTTTTCGACTTTTCGACTATAGAACCCTACTCGATCTGTACTTACAGAAAAAATCAAATAAAATTACTGACAAAATATTTCGCCATTATGCACGTCTCCGAAACAGAAAATGCAAATTCCTTCATTTGTGTCTGCAATTCCAGATCATGTTGGTAACTCTTGCGAAATAATGTAAGAGACAAAAAAGTTGAAAGAAAGTATGAGGTGAGGTTGAGATTGCTAGAAATAGAATTGTAGTGTTGGAAACTGTCAAAATTTATTCTGTAGAAACTATAAATATTCACATATACATATAAAAAACAGTTTTCATTAACAAGACAAACCGACATTTAAAATCCTACTGATGATAACACTAACTGGGGTGTTTGTATCCGGTATAGGAAATACCAGAAATGTCTATAATTTTTAGAAATTCAATTTTTCTTCTGAATTTTTTTCAACTTGAACCCATATAACAAATATAAATAGAGCCCGTGCTCGATCTGTACTTACAGAAAAAATAAAATAAAATAAAAAAATTATTCGAAGTAATTATCAAATATTTTTTGACATTTAAAAATTACAATCGACTTTTTGAAAAAGTCCGAAACCTTCGATTTTTTTGTAAAAAACTATAAAAATTCTACCATAAATAACGCAACTTTTAAGCCATAATTCGAGATGCGATCACAATTCTTTCAATTTTTTTTTTAATTTTTTGGCCCTGATTTATTTTATGTGGTGCTCCAAAAAAAAAAATGGTAGATGTTGACCCTAACGTACCCTAGATATATTCATTTCGAGGTAAAAAGACGTCTCATAAAAATTTTGGACGATCGGAAATGGTTAAGACGTTTAGCATGGTCCTTGAAGTTTAAAAACGGATTACAAGGAAAAATATGATTTTTTTCTGTTTACTCAATTTTTTTGGTATTTTAGGTTAAGTTTAAATTCAAGTGGTTACAGAATTATAATGCGGAGCAAGGAACACATCTAATTACATTTGAACTTGAAGAATGAAAAAATGTTGTTACAGTAGAAAATTTCAATGAATTACAAAAATCGGATTGTATTGCTTAATCAAGTGGTCTGCCACACGTTTGATGCCTGGGGAAGTTGTAATAACTTGGCTGATTTTCAACCGATTTTATTTTTTTGTACCTTATTAGAGAGGCATTTTACTCCGCATCATGGACTAATTATAATTATACATCTTCCTTGCTTTTGATAAGTTACCAGCCCTAATTCCTTAGATTTGACGTAATCTAAATAACATTTTTCTAGTCAAAGTTCTTACTTTTACATAAAAAAATTACAATCCCTTAAAAGTATTTCCAGAATTTTGTGCATTTTGGAGGGTATTCGTGGGTTCGTTCAAGTCGAATTTCACTTATTAAAAAAAATCCCGCTTTTTAGATCAAAATCCCGCTTTTTCAACCTTTCGATCCCGCTTTTCAGTCAAAAGCAGTTGGTCAGGTTAGGTTAGTATCTACTAATTAATTTTTTTTTGAGCACCATATAAAATAAATCAGAGCCAAAAAATAAAAGATGCAATTTTAAAAATTTGAAAAAAATAGATAGAATTGTAATCACATCTCTAATTATGACTTAAAAGTTGCGTAATTTAGAGTAGAATTTTTAGAGTTTTTTACAAAAAAAATCGAAGGCTTCGGACTTTTTCAAAAAGTCGATTTTAATTTTTAAACGTCAAAAATTAAGTGATAATTACTTCGAATAATTTTTTCATATTTTTTTCTAAAACTACATTTAAATACAAACAAAACGTTGTCCAACTTTTTTTAAGATATCTATATTTTATAATCCCGAGTAAAAAAGATTATATATGTTTATATTTAATTATATAAAGACATCATATCGAGGGCCTATATTCAAAACCCTCTATCTAAAAAAACACAACTTTTCAGGAGAGCCAAAAAACTGTTTATTTCGCGTATTGTCAGAGTAATTAAAATTCGATATTCTACAATATTTTTTTAAATCAACTACTGAATCTCACATATGAATCGTTTTTAAAATTTTGCACTATTGGGGATTTTAGAGGATAGATAGAGGGTTTTGTTTCTCAAAAATATTAAGTACATGAGTGAAAATGATCAGATAGAGGGTTTTGCATTTTAATAAAAATGAATTATTATGATTTCATTTGCGACATCGGTTAATTTTTAACGTAATTTATTAATGATAACGGCTTATAAATAATTCCGAAATCGCGGTTTTGGTCCATAGGTGTGGATTTTTAAGACAAAAATTATTTTTTTACCGAATTCGTCTCAAAAGTTGACAAACTGCTGAGTATGTTGTGTAAAAAATAGTAAAAAAATTAAAAGCACAATTTTGGTCCACAGATGCTGATCAGCATCGGGATTTTTAAGATTAAATTTTTTGTTTCATAATGTACACAAGACATCCAAATTTTGAGCCATATTTTTCAAAAAGTTAAACAAGAATTTTCAGAAAAAATTAGCATCAGTGGACCAAAATCGCGGTTCTGGAATTTTGTTGACAAATTCATGTGCAGCATGCAAAAATTAGTATGAGAACATGTAATGCATGATGAAATTATTCAAAAAAAAATATTTATAAATTAATTATTTGAAAAGATAGAGGGTTTTGCATTCAGAAAAATTAATTGTGTAAGAGATAGAGAAAACCAAAAATGCAAATAACATCCCGAGTAAAAAAGATTATATATGTTTATATTTAATTATATAAAGACATCATATATATTCATATAGAATTTGATGCGAAAAATGAGTCGATAAAACCATATAAAGTTGCATTAAATTTGATATAAGTTGATGTGATTTTAATATAATTTTATATGATTTGATGCGAAAATTGGCCCCTTTTTTAGAAAAATTTATGCAATTATATATAATTAAATAAAAAAAAATCCAAAAAAACCCAAAAAATTATATTAAATTATATATAAAGAACTTAGATTTTTTTTTCATAAATTTTGCATTATATATAATAACATATAAAAATTTTTAAACAAATGTTTAAGGTTTAGGTTTGGAACTTAAAAAAAAAAAAAATTCTGGACTTAGAAAAATTTTCAAAAGTTATATCAAATTATATATAAAGGACTTAGATTTTTTTTTTTTTAATTTTACTCATATAAGGTTACATATCGAGGGCCTATATTCAAAACCCTCTATCTAAAAAAACACAACTTTTCAGGAGAGCCAAAAAACTGTTTATTTCGCGTATTGTTAGAGTAATTAAAATTCGATATTCTACAATATTTTTTTAAACCAACTACTGAATCTCACATATGATTCGTTTTTAAAATTTTACACTATTGGGGGTTTTAGAGGATAGATAGAGGGTTTTGTTTCTCAAAAATATTAAGTACATGAATGAAAATGATCAGATAGAGGGTTTTGCATTTTAATAAAAATTGATTTTTATGATTTCATTTACGACATCGTTAAATTTTTAACGTAATTTATTAATGATTACGGCTTATAAAAAATTCCGAAATCGCGGTTTTGGTCCACAGATGCGAATTTTTAAGACAAAAATTATTTTTTTACCGAATTCGTCTCAAAAGTTGACAAACTGTTGAGTATGTTATGTAAAAAATAGTAAAAAAATTAAAAACGCGATTTTGGTCCACAGATGCTGATCAGCATCGGGATTTTTAAGATAAAAATTTTTGTTTCATAATGTACACAAGACATCCAAATTTTGAGCCATATTTTTCAAAAAAGTCAAACAAGAATTTTCAGAAAAAATTAGCATCAGTGGACCAAAATCGTGGTTCTGGAATTTAGTTGACAAATTCATGTGCAGCATGCAAAAATTAGTATGAAAACATGTAATGCATGATGAAATTATTAAAAAAAAAATATTTTTGAATTAATTATTTGAAAAGATAGAGGGTTTTGCATTCAGAAAAATTAATTGTGTAAGAGATAGAGAAAACCAAAAATGCAAATAAAATAGCAAAAAAAATATTTTTGTTCTGAATTTTACACCATAGATGAGGGCCGTTTTACTGAATATTTTGCCATCAAAAAGTCATTTTCGTGAAAATGGAAGATAGAGGGTTTTGAATATAGGCCCTCGATATGATTCTGAAAAAAGTTGCATTAAGTTTTATATAAAATGTCTTCAAATATTTTGTTATATTAAATTATATAAAAAAACAGAAAGAATTTTATATTTCATATGTAATTATATAAACTAACTTTAATCATATGTTATTATGTATAACTTAACATTTTCTTTTATATAATTTTATATAAGAAAAAAATACGAAGTGCAAATATATATAATCTTATATGATAGCAAAACAATTTACGTATAAATTTATCAAATAATATATGTTTATATTAAAATAAGTAAAATTATATATAATCTTTTTTACTCGGGATGGTCAAAATTAATTGAAAATTTCAATTTTTTAATTTTTTTTTGAAAAAATCGCCATTTTGAAAAATTGATTACTCAACACCATCTTGGAATAAATGACTGAACATTGGTGTCCGAGTTGCACTTAATAAGTGCTAAAACATATTCAAAAATAAAATAAATCGAAAGGGGTCGGGTCTAAGATTGAATTGGCCTGGAATGTCCCATATATACTTTATGGGGTCCCAGCCCAATATTTCGATGAGTTACAAACGAAATGACAATCTTATATATACCCTCTACCACTAAGTAGAGGGTATAAAAACACACATAATATAGAATTTAAAGTTTATTTTAAATTTAAAGTTTAACTTACATTTATGTATGTAAAATATATTGACAATTGTTAAATCTTAATTTATTATTACTTAATTTATGTGGAAATGATTATTTAATGTGAAATTTAAATGTATGAATTACAACTAACTTAAATTTAAAAATTAAATTTTAAAATTCTTAATTACAAAACTAGCTGAAAAGTGTATAAAAAAAAAAAACAAATGAATTTAACTTTAAATTATTGTAAATTGTGAACAAACATAGCATGCATTTGATATTCATTATTACTAGCAAATTTTTCATTACAAATAAAACATGTCCATGACGATGTGGACTCATCAAAATGGGAATTATCCAAAGGTTCTGCTTTAATAGCTGGTGGTAAGAAAGCATTTGGGGCATAATCATTAACTGCTGCACCAGTACTGTTCTCATTTTGTATGTCCATGTTGGGTTCAGATTTAATTAGAGGCAATATTTCGGGAACTATAAGAGTATCATCAGTTGAAGTAGCTGATGCTGTTGGCGTGGTATTGCTAGAAAGACTTTCTACTGTTTTAACTCGAATACCACTATTATTTTCGAAATTATTATTTGTTAAAAATTCATTTCGTTTTTGTACAATTTTAGTTCTAATACCAAGCAAGGGGCCATTTTTTGTTATAACACGATACGCTGGTCTCGGTATATTCTGCATAGAACTTGTGGGGCCTGAAGCTGCTGCGGATGTGGTTGGTGCATTCCATTGATGGCTAGTAGTTGGTTGCATCATGTAATCATCTTGGTGGTTATACAAATTCTGACTGTTATAAATATCTTGATTGTTAAAAACATTCTGATTGTTATAAACATCTTGATTGTAATGAACATTTTGTTTGTTATACATATCTTGATTGTTATAAACATCTTGATTGTTATACAATCCCTGATTACTATAAAGATCTTGATTATGAGAAAAATCTTGTTTACTATAAGGATCTGGTGTGTTATAAAGATCAGGTGTTTTATAAAGATCTGGTGTTTTATAAATTTCTTGTCTCTTATGAAGATCTGGCGTTTTATAAAGATCTGGCTTTTTATAAAGATCTTGTTTTTTATATAATTCTTGTCTTTTATATAATTCTTGTCTTTTATAAAATTCTTGTCTTTTCAAATGATCTTGTTTGCTGAAATGGCCAACTTTAGTGGCAGATGAAAAATTAGTGGGGGGTTTATGTTTACGCATATGTGAATTACTGGATCTAAAATTATCAAATACTTTATGACAAACTTTGCAAGTTATTGTTCCGTCTTCGTTCATAGTGCATGACTAGAAATAAAAGAAAAAGAGAAAAATTATAGTAAAATCACTTTTAGTAAATTAAATAAGTAATATGCAAATAAGTAATATGATGTAGGACAAATTTTAGCCAATCGGATAACTTTAACCTTTGGGGGACACCGATATATGTTAAAAGTTCATTTATTATGAGTTTTGCACAAAAATAATTTAATTTTATCTTTATTTCAATTAATAATTTATATCTACGCCCACAAAAGGTGGTATTTTCTAATCCTCTGGACACGGTGAGCCTCAGCGATGTTTAGGTTGAACTTTAGTGTCGACGCAGTTCGATTTTTACAAGATCAAATATCACAATACTGTTAACAGCGAAATCGTTGCTGCTCGCATTTGCGAGATAACGCGAAATTAGTGTTTTTGTATTTTTTTTTTAATTTTGACATTGAAGTTTTTTAAATATTTTCAAAAACTGAGTATACAGGTTTAATTTTACTTATTTAAAGGTCACAAAACAGTAAACATCAAAATCCCATCTCCTTTAGTTCGCGAGAAATAGCGAAATTAATTTTGTGCTGTTTTTGTTTTCGTTTTTTATCTTTAGAAAGGTTTCTTTAAAATTTCGTAAAAACATGGTATGCAGTTTTACATGTGCTTGATCAAAGGCCTCACAGCTGTTGACATTAAAATTGTAGGTGTTAAATTTCGCGAGATATCGCGTAATAACATATTATTTATTTATTTATATTTTAAAACCGGTTCTTTAGTTTGATTTGAGCATGTTGGAAGAAATTAAAACTGCCCCCAAAAAAATATATAGCTGCTCACTTTCGCGAGAAATAGCGAAAAACAGCTTTTCGGGGGTATTTCTTGTTTTGCAGTTTGATTTGATATTGATAAAAGGTGATAGGGCTGTCAATATTTAAATTCTAGCTGCTCAATTCTTCGAAATATCGCTAAAAACTCGCTAAACTACTATTAATTCATTACTTTGTGTTATTTTTGGTCTGTAAAAACATTTACTTCAATTAACGACAAAAATGTGGTATGCAGTTTGAATTCGAGGTTATTAAAGTTGACAAAACTGCAAGCATAAAAATTATAGATGATCAATTTCCCGAGAAATTGAAAAATTACTGTTCAAGCTTTTATATTAATTAATTTATTTTTTCTTTAGTGTCTTAAATAAAGGGGAAAAAATCAAGAAACTACAAATATATTGTATGTAGTTTAAATTTTATGTGGTTAAAGGTGGTAAAACTGCTCAAATCAATATCTTGACTGATAATTTTTGCGAAAAACAAAATTTTTTCCATTTTTTTTTTTTAATTTTGCGATATCTCGCGAAATTGAGAAGATATGATTTCGATGTTAACTGTTTTGTGACCTGTAAATCAATATAATTAAAACTGCATACTCAGTTTTTGAAGACATTTAAAAAAACTTCATTGTCAAAATTTTAGAAAATACAAAAATTCTAATTTCGCGATATCTCGCGAATGCGAGCAGCTACGATTTCGGTGTAAACAGTTTTGTGACATTTAATCAAGTAGAAATCGAACTGTGTTTACACTTTTCGTCGACACTAAAGTCGAACCTAAACATCGCTGAGGCTCACCATGTACTCTCTTTGCATACGATGACCCTAATGGGCTCTAATTTTGAATCCAAAAAAATTGGTGTTCCCGAAAATTAAAAAAATGCACATATTAACTGCCTTTACGACAAATATAGAGTGTTAGCGATACTATGAACAAAAAATTGGCTCCGCTTTGCTCTATCTTGGTTAGTTTTTTAAAGTTTTTTATGCAATGAATAAATAAGCCATTCGATTTTTCAAATTGAATGAAAAGAAAATCGATTGCATTCGCAAGTGAATGCATTCGATTTTTAAAAGTCGAATGAAAAAAAAAATCGAATGCATTCGATTTTTGAAAGTTGAATGAAAAATAAATCGAATGCATTCGATATTTATAAATCTAATGGGTCTAAAGTGAATTAATTCAATTGCCTAAAATGTGATTGGGGAATGCAATCACTAAATTTTCATTCAGAATGCCAAATCGAATTAAGGAATGAAATCCTTCGAAGCTTTGGTATTTAATAAGATTATAAAGTAAAATTTAATTTTTTTGGCTTTAAAAACCATGCAATGGTCTGGGGCATGTATGCGTAAAATGCTTATTTTTCATCCGATTTGAACTTCTTTAAGCTTTTTGGAAAGGTAATTACTTACCATTTTCATATTATTTACCAAAAAATTTACCAAAAAATAACATATACCAATATATTACAAAAAACTAGAAAAAAACGGGGTTTTTCATCACATAAGAGGGTTCCAAAACACAATCCATTTTCGGCACGATTTATTTTTATCCGATTGTGAATTTGAAAAATTACCTTAGTCGTTAGGATACCTATAGTGTATACATATATGCAATATAGGACCACAATGGCATACTTAAAAAAAATTAAAAAATCTTTCCCATAGGCCTTCTTGAAGGCCAGTTAACGATATACTTTATAAGGGATATAAAAACTAAAAAAATATACATACCCTAGCTGGTTTTTTGTATTTATAAATTTTTTTCAAAACTCCAGATGCTGTTGTTCGATGTATAATGTTAGCACTTCTAGCTGGTAATTGTAATGCTGGTGGTAGCGGCTGTATTTGTTTCGTTTTACTTATAGTAAATTGACGCATTGCTGAGCGATAACTTACACCGTGTGCCATTGGTATATGTTCACGCAACAACTTGGGTGATTGGGGGAATTCCTTGCCACAAATAAAACAATAGAAATCACAATCACCGCATGACCAATGTTGTAGAATGGCTTTATTATCACGATAAATACACCAACAATTAAGACAACGTATAGTTTTGGAATCATTAATTGTTATAAGACGTCCACGTCTTAAACGTTTAGCCAATATACGTTTTTCACATATTTTGTTTATGGACAAATTTAAATGTATGACTTGATGCTCAGCTAACAGTTTTAAATTTGATAATTTCAAATTACAATATTTACAAGACACTTCTGTTGTTGGTTCTTGCTTTATAAAGTTCTGTATATCTTGGAGATTGACACTGTTATTGTGATCTTGATTTGTTGGTTCTAATGTGGTTGCTGTTGTTGTCTGTATATTCAAGGAATTATTTGCGGAAACATTTTTATGGATGCGTTGATGTTGTGCCAATATTATGGGATTTGAAAATTTCAATTTACAAATTGTACATGATACTGTTGTTGTTGGCTGGGGTAGTTTTTTTACATCGAATTTTGATGTCGTCTGCATATCTAAGGGACTGTTGTTTTGATCTTGATTTGTAGTTGTTGTTACAGATGACTGTAAATGTTCTGGGGTTTTCATTAGATTTGTTGTTACAGCTGGGAAACAATCTTTACTATAGCTTTCTAGGTTTGCTGTTGTATTAACTGGTGGCACTTTAATACGCTTGATGGTAAAACCATTTGATACCAATTTGTTTTGTATATTTTTGACCATGTTTTCATTTATTATTAATTTTCTTTTTGGGGTGCTATTAATTGTTGTTAGGTCAGACTTGTTTTCCATGACTGGTATAGTTAATAATTTATTTGGGTTAGTATTGCGAGCAGATTCAGGTGTTTCCATTAACGTTAGATCATATCCTTCATGTTTTAGCATTTTTTCAACGCTTGGCTTGAATAATAATTTTTTTGGAGTTGCAGAAGGATCAGAAGAAGAGCCCTGTTTTTCCTCTATAGTAGTATTATGTTTTTGATTTAATATAAATTGCTTTAGTTTGATTGTGGTACTTTGATTGATTGTGGGACTTTGATTGACGGGTTTAATAATTAATTTCTTTAAATTTTCATTAATTGTAGAATCATTATTTTCCTTAAAAGGACGGGCTAATAACTTTGTTATGGGTAATTGATTTATTTCAATGTTGTATGATATTTTAATGGATTCTTTTGTTGCCATAGTTGAATTCTGAAAATAAAAATAAGAGTTCAGTGTTACACATTTTCTAAATATATATGGGGCATTCCATGTCAAATCGGACACTTTGAAAAATGTTTTTTTTAGATTTTCTAATTTGTTAACAGTTTTTAGTACCCCTCGAAAACTCCTTCGTGGTAAATTTTCAGATTTTTTTGATGACCCGTTCAAAAGATATCGAATTTTTAAAAATTGGTAGTTTGCTTCTTTACTCAAACTTCTTTTAATCATAACTTCTTCAATAATAGTCCAAATTTCAAATTGTTTTTTTCAAAATTTTTGTTTTTTACGTACTTTAAAAAAAAAAATCCTAAAAAATTCTTAAAAGCGCTCTAGCATGCGATTTTTAAGTTTTAAAATTTAAATCTCTTTTTTGAAAATTTTTGTACTTTTCGATTTTTTTGAACTTTTTTTGTGTAAAACTTCTATCAATTCTACAAATTTTATGCCCAGGATCGTGGGATAACGATTATTACTATTTTTTTAAATTTTTTGAAAAAATTTTATTGTAATTTTCCAATCTTAAAATCATTTCTACTGCTCCAATGGTGAGTCATAGAGGGGTCCTTTATAAGACGGACCCCCATTAATTTTTACGTCTTAAAATTTCTTTGGAACAAACTAATACCCTATCTCCAATTTCTAAGGGGGCTCCCACACAAAACGACATTTTTTAAAATTTGTTCCAACTGCTCTAACTGCCCTAATAATGCCCTTAGAGCAACAAAATGTATGAACGACCCACAATATTTTTTTAGTCCAAACATTTTCTCTGAACACACCTACCCTCTATCTTTAACTGTTAAGGCGGTCCCCATACAATTTTTTTTTTTTGTAAATTTGTTTTATTTAATCAGCTTCTACAGGTCCAATGGTGCGTCCGAGAGGGTCATTAGTGAGACCGACCCCAATTTATTTTTACCCTACATTTTTTCAAAATATACCTACGCCCTATCTCAACTCCCTAAGTCCAAATTCAGACAGGGCAATTTTAATTGCCGCAATTCTGATTTTATAGTGTGTCGGAGAGAGAGGGAAGAATCTTATCTCTCTCTGATACACTAAATAATCAGAATTGCCGCAATTAAAATTGCCCAATGTAAATTCGGTCTAAGTAGGCTCCCATAAAAAATTACATTTTTATAAAATTTGCTCCAACTGTTATTTGTATGGGAGCCTACTTCGGGAGTGGAGATAGGGCGTAGGTATGTTTTGAAAAAATGTTGTCCCACTCGGACGCACCATTGGACCGGTAGAAGCTGATTAAATAAAATAAATTTACAAAAAATAAAAAAAATTGTGTGGGGACCGCCTTAACAGTTAAAGATAGAGGGTAGGTGTGTTCGGAGAAAATGTTTGGATTGTGGGTCGGTCATACATTTTGTTGCTCTATATCTACTATTAGGGCAGCTAGAGCGGTTGGAAAAAATTTTAAAAAATGTCGTTTTGTGTGGGAGCCCCCTTAGAAATTGGAGATAGGGTATTAGTTTGTTCCAAAGAAATGTTAAGACGTAAAAATTAATGGGGGTCGGTCTTAAAAAGGACCCCCCTATGACGCACCATTGAAGCAGTAGAAATGATTTTAAGATTGGAAAATTACAATAAAACTTTTTCAAAAAATTTAAAAAAATAGTAATAATCGTTATCCCACGATCCTCCTGGGCAAACAATTTGTAGAATTGATAGAAGTTTTACACAAACAAATTTCAAAAAAATCTAAGAGTGCAAACATTTTCAAAAATGAGATTTAAATTTTAAAACTTTAAAATCGCATACTAGAGCGCTTTTAAGAATTTTTTGGGATTTTTTTTTTTTTAAAGTACGTAAAAAACCAAAGTTTTGAAAAAAAAAATGGAAATTTGGACCATTATTGAAGAAGTTATGATTAAAAGAAGTTTGAGTAAAGTAACAAACTACCAATTTTTCAAAATTCGATATCTTTTGAACGGGTCATCAAAAAAATCTGAAAATTTACCACGAAGGAGTTTTCGAAGGGTACTGAAAACTGTAAACAAATTAAAAAAATTTTAAAAAAAGTTTTTCAAAGTGTCCGATTTCACATGGAATGCCCCATATGTATATTCAAAAACTACGAATTGGAATTAAAAAAAAAATTTAAACAAGAGTCTGATGTTTTGCTGTTTCGAATCTTAAAAACCAGTTAGATGATGTTAGATCTTCTGACAAATCATAGGTAATCCTTGATGACATGCCCTAACATTGTCAGCACTGAATGTTTGCTTTAAGAGTGTGTACAATTCCTCTAAGAAATCGAAAAGGAAATGTCTTCAGAATAGCTGTATAGTAAATTAGAATTTTAAATCTGGGCAACTTTTCAATTTCCAAGAAAAAGATGGCAAGACTATCCATTTATTTTAAATAAAATCAAAATCTCACAAGTAGTATTAAAGTAATAAATAGGCCTCTGTTCTGTCTTTCACAACTTTTCAATTCACATGAAAATTTCCGAATCACATGAAATCAAGTTTAGTGTTTTGTTGATCACGTTTTCATTCGAAGTTGAAATCGAATAATTAAAATTTAAAAAATTATAAGGAAAAAAGTGCATTCGTTTTACTTTCACCAAATTTTATTTATGTGAAACAAATCGAAAAAGAAATTCGGATGTGAAATCTAGAACACCAAAAAAATTCGTAAATTTTCATTTTCACATTTTTTTTGTGAATTACTTTTTTTGGAACAGCGGCCATAGACAAACAATTTTCAAAATTAAGTTTGGAACATGTAGTTAGGTGTGGGACTAATAAACTGGAGGTTCCAGGTTCAAATCCAGTTAGGACTAAAAAAGGAGAAAAGTTTTTTCTAAATATGAGAGAGATAATTTATAAAGTAAAATTGATAAAAGTAAAAACTAAAGGAAATACGATTTTTTTTTGTATTTTCACAAGACCTAGTACGTCAGACACTTCCCCAAAGAAGTCTTAGGTGACATTTCCCAAGAAGGTCCTCACTGCTGACTTTGAGTGGCGACATTTTGAAAATTTATATGAAACTGTCCTCAACTCAGTACATTGAGATGTCTTGTGGATGTCAGCAGTGACTCTGACATGTCACCGCGCTGTCACTGAGGATGGCTCGAGGACGTTGCCAACTGGTTACTGAAATACTTGACAATTTTTATAAACAAGCCAAGTATCACAAAAATGATAACAAATGGAAATAGCTTAATCTAGTCTTTATAATTCTAAAACAAATTAAGTAAAATAATTTTGTACTTACCTCTATAGCTTTTAATACACGAAAATATTGGTGTTCTGGTTGTACGGCTTTTGTGTAACTCATCCATTTATTTTGTTGTCTCAGCACTTGTTGTATATCGTTGAATGTGGTGCTGACACTGTTAATGCATGTCCAGCAAATATGCTTTGGCAGCGGATCGTCTTTATACAACTTTAAATAAAATTTATTATTAAACAATACGATTTTTGCATCTGTTTACATATTACTTACCACCAAAGGATAAACTGTTAAAATTTTATTCAATAAATCATCATCATTTTCGTCTGGTGATTTCCTGGTGAAAATGTCTACATTTTCTATATTATCATAGCCGCACAAGCGACATATTCTTATTTCCCGATGATATTTATCTTTATTAGATTGCATTTTTGTCAATTTTTCTTTTTAAATATCAGTTTTATTAGTTTAATTGTTTTAAACAATTTATGAATGAAAAAAAAGTTCTATGTATGCGGTGTTATTTTTTTTTTCTTCTTTCTACTTGTTTATTTTAATGGATATTTTGCAAAACAGCTGTTTTCCTTAGATTTCGAAGTGTTGTTTTCTAAAAGCAACGGCGTTAAAATTATTTAGAGCCAGGCATGGAAGTTACAAATAATACCGTTATATTTAAAAAGAAGCGGAAGTGATTTTATTATTACACAAAAATATAATATATTAGTGTCTCTTCACAATACAGCAGCAAGCAGCAGCCCAGCAAAAAAAAAAATCGAAGTGGTGCAAAAAGAATAAGTGATTCACTACATACATATTAGCTATATGTGCCGATCTTCATATTCCATAAGAAGTACTTTTATAAGCACTTCCAAAACTGCTAAAAAAATGCCAATAATAACAACTTTCACCAGTTCTTTCCTCAATGATTTAGAAGTATCATTTTCATATGTGTTTACAAATGCAGTTGAAAAGTACAAATTTGTGGCACTTAAGTATTGGATTTGTTTTGTTGAATATTTTTTTTTATAATTTTCTCTGATTTAATAAAAAGATAAATTTTATAAATGAATTAACTTGATATGCCGCAAAAGCGAATTTGTTATGTAAATAATGTTATAAAAAATAACAGTTTCCAGATTTTTGTTAAAATTACAAAATGACTCAAGAAGTGCTAAAAAGATAACAAAAAAACTTTTAGCCCTTAAAAAAGACAAGGGTTAAATATAACCGAAAAATAGCTAAGTTGGTATTGCCGTTTAAAGGTATAAAAACTCTTCTAAAAATATACGATATCTGATTTAAAATGAGAGAATTACTTTTTTTTATCTCTTCATTTTATTTATTGGATGTTTTTTTTAACTACATGTATAAAAACATTTTTTTTATATAATTTTTGGAGTTGTTTTGTAAATTATGTACAAAAAAACAATAAAAAGTTTCCAGATTATGGTAAAAATTATCAAATGACTTAAAAAGTGCTTAAAGGGCTAAAAAAGATAACCAAAAAAAGGTGGTAGCCTTTAAAAAAAAGGGCTGAATATAGCCACAAAATGACTAACAAGTTGGTATCGCTGTTGAAAGGTATAAAAACCAGAGACCATAACCGTTATGAGATTTATTGAAAAAACTCAAATTTAACTGTTCAAAAATATTATTTTGAAATAGAAATTTAAAATAACAGTTTCAAAAAATTTATATAAATATCTGTTCAAAATAACAGAAATAAAAAACTTTTATTTTTTTTAACTGTTATCAAATACTCTTTGAGCCTTATAAAATTTGATATATTTAAGTAAAACTAAAATAAACGCATACAAAAGAATCCTATTGATAGCTAATTCTTCAATTATTGATTTGAACATTAAAACTTTGATTGATTTGATTAAAAATAACTGTTATAAGAGTTATTTAAAATAAATAAATGTTATTTTAAACTTTTTGAACAAAAAGTTTTTAATTACTGTTATTTTATACTTTAATTGATAAAAATCAAAAAATAAAAGTTATTGCAAATTTTAACACGGGACATCTCTAGAAGTCTTTTCATATATATAATGCATATTTTGGACAACATTCGTTTAATGATTTTTTTAACGCAAAATAACACATATAACTGTTTTATTTGGTCTCTGATAAAAACTCTTCTAAACATTAGGGTATTCAATTAATCGAGGTTTTGGTTTAATCGGCTAATCGGGCAAATAATTAATCGGGGTTGAGATTTTATCGGTTAATAATCGGATAAATTTGAATTATTCGGTTAACCGAATAATAAAAATTTTAATTGAATATAAAACTAAGAACTCTATGTACTTTTAAGAATTTTATTAATTTTATTTAAAATAAATCTTTATCCGATATGGCGAAGCTCTATAATGTTAGCCCAAATAAAGATTTTTTGTATGGCACCCTGAAAATTTACCCTAAAATTGATACCCAAATTGATGCCGGGCTTAGATGCACCTCTAATAGAGTTTCGAATTCGGTACTATTATATATCAACAAGACAAATTGGTTGGTTTTCAAATTTGTTTTATTTTTTAGGGCCGAAATTGCAATAATTTTATCGGTCGGATATCTCCGTAATGAAAAAAGATATCTTAAGGATTGCAAAAGTAATTTGAAGAATAAGTGAAGTATTTTTAGATGTGCTGAACTAATTATACATCATAAAATAATTCTCGGTTTTATAAGGTCCCGAACATTGCGAATATCTGAGTTTATGCAGTACTGTCAATCGAAAATCTAAATATCTCAAAATAAGATAAATCACTTCTAAGGCCAGATTCGGATTAAGCGCATGAAAAACTATTAGAAAAATATATACATCCACATTTAATTAATAATTAAACTAAATTATTAAAAACATCGATTTAATCTTAACCATTTCAAGTCTAAATATTACATAATAAATATTAAACATTGTTAAAAATATCGTTTTGGTTTTGATTATTATTAGTGTAAATACTAAAAAAAAAAATCTTAAAATCAATCCCAAAAAGTCATGAAATATGTACTTATCAAGAAGTGATGAAAAAATCACTTCTAAATCACCATATAAAAATTACATAATCACATCCAAAATGCCAAGAAATATATACTTCTAAAGAAGTGATGAAAAAAGCACTTCCAAAAGGTCAAGTTATATTAACATCCCGATCACTACTTCAGAAGTTGTGATAAAGATGTTAATATATATGTACATACTAAACACTAGTGATATTGTGTGTCACGCCCATATAAAATTCATCAGTGTTTCAGCTGAAGAAGAAGTACATCTGGTTCATAAGTTGTGGTGAATTTTGTAGTGAATGGTAAGCTCTTTTTTTGCTGGGAGACAGTAAATTTCTTTACTTGGAGCAACAACAAAATACATGTAAAAATTTTGCTGTCTGCTGTTTGCTGCTGTTTTGTAAAGAGACACTAAGGTGTGTTCCAGAACTTTCCGGGTAAAGTTCGGTAAAATGGGTAGAAAATCAAAAAAACTTTCACAATACCACAAAAATGCACAAAAGTACGGGAACGCAAAAAACACATTTCAGGCCCAAAATAATAAAAAATGTAAACAAAGGGGTTATGCTAAACTATTTTCGTAAGAAAAAGAACTTTAACCAAGGAAAAAAGTTGTAAAAGTTAGTTTTAGTAACCAAATATATATGGGTGTTTTCGTGTCAACTGACACAACTTTTGAAACCGATGTCTTCCGATCGGGATGAAATTTGCACCAAGGTTAGTCTTATTGGATAGTAGTTCAGACACAATTTTTCAACGACATCGGTCTAGGACTCTCTCAGTTAGAGGGAGTCGAAATTTGACATTTTGGCCAAAGAGGTGTTGATTCTCATCCATGTAACTTCTTCCCAGGAAAATTTTTTGGAACAAATTCCTGGTTCAATAGATTCTTGAATATATTCTATGGTAATCACAACAACATTTTCTATGTAAAATTATTTTTCAAAAAAAACTACTAGCTCTAAAAAACGATTGAATTGGGACAATTTCAAACAAAAATCATTGATTCTGGAATGTTAAGTAGAACCGGTTGCAGGGTAGTTTGATGCGTTCTGGAACCAATTATTTGGAACAGAAAATTTTGCTGGGTTACCTATTGTTTTTAGCAAAATGTGTTCCAAATAGTTTAGATAGCTTTTTCTTCAGTCTTTCGAAAAAAAATTATAAAAAAAAATTTGTTAATTTTTTTTTTTTAAAATTCAAAACTTTTTTGACTTTTTCCTCAAATCGGGCCCTTTTTTTTTTTTGATTCAAAAGAAAGCTTAGGTCATTTCCTTTAAGAGCTATGGGGTCGCTTAGTGGGATGCGAGTGGGATATCAATGAATTTTTTTTTTTTAGCTTTGGAACACAAAAAAAACGGTTCTTCAATTTGCACTATTAGGCGTGGGATAGCTAACCAGTTTTCGATTTCGATCCGCGATACCCTGTAATTTTTATAGGTTCGAAAAAGAAAGCACGAGCCAAAAATGAGGGCGATGGGGTGAGGCCATATGGCCCCTCATCGGGGTCAAAGTTGGGCGTATAGAGGTAAAAATCCCCAAAAAGCCCCACAACTGCCCTAGAACTGCATCTGGAGGGGTGCAATGTGAGACGAATCTCCAATAATTTTCTGCCCCCAACATTTTTCTTGAATATAGCTTACCCCTATTTCCACTTCCTAAGGGAGCTCCTATACAAAAAATTTTTAAAAAACTTGTTCCTACCATTCTAACTTACTCTAAAGTGCCCCTAGTGGAGCCGAATGTATGACCGACCTCCATTATTTTATTAATTCCAACATTTTTTGCAAACACACCTACAATGTATCTTTAACCCTTAAGGTGGTCCCCATACATTTCTTTTATTTTTTATAAATTTGCTTTATTAAACCAGCTCCTACCGCCCCTACCGTGCCTCCTAGAGAGGCAAAATTACGACCAACCCCCATTATTTTTTATTTACCAACATTTTGTCACACCCTATCTCCACTCCCTAAGGGGCTCCCATACATTATAAAAACATGTATTTTTAAAAACTAATAAGAAAATAAAAAAAAATTTATGGGGACACCCTTAAGAGTTGAAAATAAAGGATAGGTATATTCTGAGAAAATGTTGGAGTTGAAAAAATATTGGGGGTCGGTCATACATTTTACTTCTCTAGGGGCACCCTATCGACAGTTAGAGCGGTAGGAGAAAATTTTATAAAAATGTCATTTTGTATGGGAGCCCCCTTAGGAAGTGGAAATAGAGGTTAGGTGTGCTGATGTTTGTAACTACTCGAAATATTGGTCCTAGTCCCACCTTCAAGTATACCGATCAACTCAGAATAACTTTTTGAGTCGATTTAGCGATGTCCGTCCGTCCGTAAACACGATACAGGTCGCAATTATCAACCGATTTGGCTGAAATTTTAAACTTAAGCTTCTTTTGCCCCAAGGACGGTCCATGTTTAGACCTAGCCCCGTAACCGTTTTTTGTATTCACAAATTCTCATTCCAAATTTTAAAGGAATCGGACTAGTTCCTCTTGTAGTCCCCATACAAACCATCCTCCCGATATTCACAAAAATCTCTTAAAATTCATGAAAGGTGGAAATATTGGATTAAAATTATGTTTTTAAGTGTCAAAGGAGTACTTTGGTAACTTACTTTTATCTGAATATATCAATTTTAGACTTAGTCCCACATATAAAAATTTCGACCGATATTCAGTTAAATCGGTATATTGGCAACAAAATAAGCCAATTCCACTAAAATTTTGTCTGTGTGTGTTTTCTACACTAATTAAAGATCTAACAAAAGATAGATCCAATCGGTCCATGTTTGGACTTGGGACCCATTTTCGGAAAACACTGGTGTAGGGTATTATATATCGTCCGTAGACGTTGGAGGACACCTGCTCCCTTGCAATAAATGTTGACAAATAGATTAATTATGGTTTTTACAATTTTTTCATTTAATTTAATATGTTTTTGTATCCACGCTCTTAAAAAGAGACCGGCCGAAAAAATCGACTGATACCATTTGTCGAAATTTAGGTCAATGAATTTCATATGGCATAAAAATGTTTAATTTATTGAACAAATATTAGTGTTTCCAATTCGGTTAATCGATTAACCGATTCCTCGATTAATCGCCTCTATTTCGGTTAATGTCGAAACAAATAATTTAAAACGCGAATAATTATTCGACCCGAATAATCGGTTAATATTATTATCTCTATATTCTGCTATAATTACAGAAACCAATAATTGACAGTTTAAAAAAGACAAAATTAAGTTTTAGAAGAGACCTATTGAAATTAAGAAAATCACAATTGAAATTTAGAAATTGCAATTGAAAATTAGAAACGCCCAATTGAAAACCCCAATTTAAATTCAGAAACGCTCTATTGAAATTTAGATAGCCTTAGACCGAATTTACATTGGGCAATTTTAATTGCGGCAATTCTGATTTTTTAGTGTATCAGAGAGAGAGATAAGATTCTTCCCTCTCTCTCCGATACACTATAAAATCAGAATTGCGGCAATTAAAATTGCCCAGTCTGAATTTGGACTTATAGAAATTTAGAAAAGGTTATTAAAATTCAAATACCACAACTGAAATTCATTAACCAAATTGAATTCAAAAACTCCCAAATAAAATTTACAAAAGATCAATTGAAATTCAGAAATCCCCAATTAAAAGTTTAGAAAAGAAAAATTTAAATTAAAACATAACAATTGATTTATTGCAATTCAGAAAAGCACAATTTAAATTCAGAAAAGTCAACTGAAATTTAGAAAAGCCAACTGAAATTCAGAAATTGAAATTTTAAAATCCTAAAGGAAATTCAGAAATTGAAATTTTACAATCTTAAATGAAACTCAAAAAAGCCCGTCCCGTGCAGAAGTCCAACTTTTGTTTTTTAAGAACCACTCTAACCGATATGCTGCAAGAACATGCCAAAGCTGGGAAATTTTAACCGCCTCAAAAATAAAATTTCGATGTGATTTTTCAAAACGCCTACTAACAAGGGAAGTCTCCCTAGTGTCACCCTCCGATCTTCATGAAATTTGGATATGTTGTTAAGAACGAAAATTAATTCGACACGTATTTTTTTAGCGGCCCAAACTCATTTTTAGGGGGGGGGGGGGTCGATTTGTATGGGGGGAAATTGACCTTTTTCAGTTTTTTTACGATTTACGCCTATTTAAACAAAATTCATATAGACATATGTGGTATCAGATTAAAGGTATTAAAAATACTTATCTCGTGGTGCTAACAACGGGCCAAAGAAGTTAATATTTTTTGACTTATTAACAAAAATGTGCTTAAATTTTGGTATTTTACTTAATATGACGAAAAGTTGTGCATGTTTGGACACGTTCTTAGCACACGTAGATAGGTTTTCCAAAGACCTTTCATTTGGTATGTAACATGACTACGATTCTTTGCATAACATAGGAGATAAACGAACAAAAATTGAAAAATGGCCTTGTCTTCCCCCCACCTTTTTACCCCCTAAATATGAATTTGGGCCGCTAAAAAAAATACGTGTCCCTTTATTTTTTCTGCTCTACAAAATAAAATCAATTCCATAAAGATCCGCGGGTGACACTAGCGAGACTTCCCTTGTACGTACATTTTTTTTTTGATCTCTTCTACCAGAATCAATCGTCGAAACCCCGTTATTTTGGAAAAAGTTTAAAATTGTTGTACAGTGTAATTTGAATATTAAAATGTACTTATTCATTATTTTTGCTTTATTATTTAATTTCAGAATTTACCAAAATTAGAAGTCTTAGATATGGCATTTAACAATTTGCCAAATTTCAATTTTGACTATTTCGACCAGGTATATTTCTTTTAAAATGGATTCAATCATAATTTGTATATCACTAAATTTTCCTTCTAATTAAGGTGGGCACTTTATCAAATTTAAATGTGAATGTTAGTCACAATCAAATAAAAATGTTAATGCACAATTCATCATGGAATGTCAGGGGTGATCATGGTAAATTGATTTATTATTCAATGTTAAATTTTTCTAAAGGATATTTCCAACCCAGATTTTCATTTTCCAGGTTCAATGTATCATTCAAACATAAAAATATTAGATTTGTCACATAATAATATATCACTAATACATCCGGGTTATTTTCGACCGGCTGAAAGTTCATTAACACATTTACATTTGGGTTATAATGCATTAATGGTAAGTATTTATTTTGCACGGCTATATTCATAACGAAAAGATGGCATGGACTTAACAAAAGGTCAATTCATAATAAACTTCAAAGCCCTTGCTAACAATTAAACAAGTAAAAAAATTTAAGAGAACTAAAGTTCTCTCAAATAATGTTCTAAATTCTCACGACAATGTAAAAGCAATTAATATTTAAAAACAGAGTTGTTATTAGTCGAGAGTTTTTAAAAACAAAAGGTCAATTCATAATAAACTTCAAAGCCCTTGCTAACAAGTAAAAAAATTTAAGAGAACTAAAGTTCTCTCAAATAATGTTCTAAATTGGTTAAAGTTCTCTCACGACAATGTAAAAGCAATTAATATTTAAAAACAGGGTTGTTTTTAGTCGTAAGATTTTAAAAATCATTATGAATAAAGTCTATGCTAACAGTCTGCTAAGGTTTAAACACATTGTAGTAAGCAGCACGTTGTTGGCTTTATATAAGCGACTGTTAATTTGTACTTATAAATATGGCCGTCAGATTTTTAGAAAATTTTTAGATAGAAAATTTTTAAAAATTTAGAATGCTACGCGAGATGTATTTGGTAATATGAATCATTTGCAATGGCTGGATATATCACACAATTATATACATGAATTGGATTTTGATGCCTTTAAAAATACTAGAGATTTGCAGGTAATTAAGAAAAACGAAAAATTATCATGTTTTTCCGTTATACTAACCATTTTAAATGATTTTAAAGGTTATTTATCTGGACTATAATTATTTGACCGATATACCTCAGGAAATTTTTAAAAGCGTCAAGGCTTTAAGAGTGGCCGACTTTTCCCACAATCATTTAAGAGGTCTACCCGATAATATATTCTATAATGGTGGTATGGAAAAGTAAGTTAAGAAATTTTTAAATTCAAAGAGATTATTTTTTTTTTTTAATTTCTATCTTAAATCTTCAGATTGGATGTTTCTCATAATATGTTACTTAAAATACCTTCATCATCATTATCAAGTTTGGCCGCCTTGACATTGTGTGAATTACATTTATCTAATAATTTCATATCGACCATACATAGCATGGATTTGTCCAATAAATTTAGGGTAAGTACAATATTAATATTATTTCATCAATCTTTACCCAGTAGGTCACTCGGCATTCGCTAGCGAATTTAGAATTATTGCACCCAAAAAATATTTGTTTAAATTTATTTTATTAAACCGAGTTTTGGGCTACTGGGTGTTCATATTATTAATAAACCATTAATCCTTTTAATAATTCTTAAACTATCTATTCTATTTATACTATATCTTTTTTTCATGTCCTTAAAAAATAAAACACTTAACTAAAAATTTTCTACCCTATTTCAACCTTTCCACCTATAATAATAAGCCACATAAATATCGGGTGAACTTTATTTAATTTTATAACCCTGGAAAGTTAACGATATATATTTTTTTTAGCTTCCAAATAAACCAAACGATCAATACCTTTTTGATATCAATATCACGTAATTAGCACATATTATACGAAAACGATAGTGTTTTCGTTCTTAATGAACCTTTCCTTATGATATCGTTTTTCCATAAAAATATGAAATCGTTTTTGCAAAATTTATCGAAAAACTATCGTTATTCCAGGCGATAATGACATCGTGTCGATATGTAAATGTGATATTGGTTTCGCTATCGAAACTTCCAGGAATAAAATTCGAAAATGTTATCATAATTTTAGTTAAAGGTGATACCGAAATCGGTATCTTACAGGTGATACTATTTTCGGTATCATGTATAGTTATTTGGTTTATTGGCTAATAGCGTATAACTTAATAACCAGTTATGTAGTTGCTAATGGCAATATTTAATGGATAATTTTGGATACAAATTGAAAAAAAAGTTTAACATAAAATGGAGTAATCCTGCCTAAAATAAAACTGAAAATTGAAGAAAGCATTGTAAAACTAAAAATAAAGAAAATAATCTTAACACTGTACCAAAAATATAATTTCATAGGAAAAATGGGAAAAATGTCTCAAAACCTGATAACTTTTCTATAGAAAAGTAACTTTACACAGAAAAAAAGTTAATGTCGTGATCATAATGGATCTCAATTTTTCTGTATGAGAAAATTTAATTTCAAAATAACGTTTAAAAAAAACTGTTGATCTACAATATCTGGGAGACACAAGTAATATATGCTCACTCTATTTTCATAATCTGTTTAGTTTTCCTAACAAGGGAAGGATCTCAACCCTTTTGAACCGATTTGCCAGAAATTTTAAATATGTAAAAATGAGACGATTTTAATGTTGTGGTGCCTCGTCTTTTCGGCCATATCAGTATTTAAAATTTCCTTTCCCCTTATGAAATAATGTGAACCTTCAGGAAAATTTCGATAACTCCCAAAATAACAGGAATATCGTCTAGACTCTAGAGCAAAAATACGAGTCGACTTAAATTTAATAAAGATTATTTCGTATTATTATGGATGTCGCAGGTCTTTGTCTTCACATAAATACTTCTTCAAATATACGCCTTTTTTGAGAAAAAAAATATTAAACACAGCTAAATTTTTACAAGGTGATGCCACCGTTACACTCAGAAAATTATGTAAGTTACTACATGTTAGTTGTTTGTATATTTTACAGTAGTTAGTTGTTTTCAACTACAACGTCAGTTGTTTTTGTATGAAAAATATCAAACAACTATTTCTTTTAGTTATTTTAAGTTGTGTTTTTGAACAACTAACAACAAAGTACTGTAATATAGTAATAGTTAATTAAAGTAGTTCATTTTAAAAATAAATTTTTATTTTTTTTTAATTTTCACAACTTTAAAAAATTTTGGCCTTCAATATTATATTCTGAAAAATTTTTTTGGGGGGAAAAAAAATGTAGTGGTTTTGGCTACAAATGTAAGTAGTTTTTACTACATAAGTCAGTTGACCCCAAAACAACTTACAAAGTAGTTATTTTAACTGACATTTTCAGTTGATTTTACTTACATAATTTTTTGAGTGTGGTAAGGTTAGGTAAGGTTTTAAGTGGTTGCTGCCGTTTTACGTCAGCACACATAGACTACGAGGTTCGTTGTGATACCTCGGGACTGTAATAGGTTCTCCTGCTAGTCCGTTAAACAAATTTGAGCTTTTTATGAAACTCCTACACTCAGAAAATTATGTAAGTTACTACATGTTAGTTGTTTGTATATTTTACAGTAGTTAGTTGTTATCAACTACAAAGTCAGTTATTTTTGTATGAAAAATATCAAACAACTAATTCTTTTAGTTATTTTAAGTCGTTTCTTTGAATAACTAACAAAAAAGTACTGTAATGTAGTAACAGTTATTTAAAGTAGTTAGCCTGCAAAAAAGTCATTACCACTTCCCAGTGGAGTGCTTTAAAACTAAAAAAAATTGTAATGAAATACAACAAAAATAACAAAAAACACAAGACAAAAACACACAAACAGTTTTTTCTACTCCAGAATTCATAGATATTCAGCTCTTAACTCATTACCTATCGCGACACCTCCATACAAATGTAAGTAGATATTCAGTAGAGAAGAACTACTCCAGGGAAGTAGTTGGAAGTTGTTTGAAAGCTCGGAGTACTTCTTATCTACTGAATGTCGCGGAAGGTAATGAGTTAAGAGCTGAATATCAACTTTTTATGGAGTAGAAAAGAAGTCCTTTGCGATTTTTTCTTGTGTTTTTTGTTATTTTTGTTGTATTTCATTACATTTGTTATAGTTTTAAAGCACTCCAAATAGAAGTACTCCGCACTTTTTTTGCTGGGTAATTTTATTTTTTTATCTCTGAAAAATTTCCAAAGTTTCTACAAAAAAAAAAAATTCGTTTTTTTATTTTTCACAACTTTTTTTTTAAAAAAAAACTTGGAAAAATTTGGTCTTCAATTTTTTTTCTGTTTATTAGCTGTTTTGACTACAAATGTTAGTAATTTTTACTACATAAGTCAGTTGTTTTTTGTCAGTTAAAATAACTGACATTGTTAGTTGATTTAACTGAAAAAGTAGTTGACCCCAAAACAACTTACAAAGTAGTTATTTTAACTGGCATTTTCAGTTGATTTTACTAACATAATTTTTTGAGTGTAAGATACATACACTCAGAAAATTATGTAAGTAGCTACATGTTAGTTGTTTCTATAGTTTAGAGTAGTTAGTTGTTTTCAACTACAAAGTCAGTTGTTTTTGTATGAAAAATATCAAACAACTATTTCTGTTAGTTATTTTAAGTCGTTTTTTTGAACAACTAACAAAAAAGTACTGTAATATAGTAACAGTTATTTAAAGTAGTTATTTTTTTTTTATCTCTGAAAAATTTTCAAAGTTTTTTCCAAAAAATAAAAATAAATTTTCGTTTTGTTTTATTTTTCACAACTTAAAAAAAAAACTTAAAAAAATATTTGAAGATGGCTTTCTAATGCAGCCGTAGGTGTAGTACGAAGAGCACCAGTGATGCACATTCTCTGTAACTTCGTGATAAAGACACAGTTCCCTTTTGTCTCTAAAGCAGGCCACCAGGAAATGATTCCGTACAGCAGTATTGTACGCACCACTGCTATATAAATCCAATGAACGACTTTAGGGCTAAAACCCCAAAGTTTTCCAATGGCCCTTTTACAGGAATATAAAGCAATCGTTGCTTTTCTCACCCGTTCCTCAATATTACGCCTAAAATTCCACTTTCTATTTCGAAATACTCCAAGATACTTGGCTCCATCTGAGAAGACGATTTCAGTGCCGTCCAGAGAAATCGGATCAAAAGCAGGAATCTCATTTTTCCTTGTACAAGACGAGCTATATTTTACTTGGATTAACTCCCAGAGCACAGCCAACCGCCCGTTTAGACAGATTTTTCAACGAACCCAGAAGAGTGTCCCTCAATGTTGGCGGGTTCTTTTATTTTGCAGCTATCGCGAAATCGTCAGAAGTGCTTCCAGCACAGTACAGACTAGTATGCAAACAATGATGCTACTTTCCAATATGGTGGTATGGTTTTTAGTACAGAATTATCATCGCTTATGTGTGCCTGTACGTGTGAGCTTTTGTGCATGTATTTATGTTGTTTGTTTACGTTTTGTATGAAACTTCAAAAGTTACACCGTGTGCTGTCACTAATACTTAAGGCCTAGGCATTTGAGCGCTACTGTAGCGGTGCTGTAGCGTGACGGGCTGTGGTATCGTTTTAGCAATTACTGATTCCGTTTCAACGTGTCATATTAATTTCCAAATTTTATTTTAAAAAGTGGTTATTTGTGATATTTTTTAATTTATATTTACAGAAAAACATTTTTTTTTCGTTTATTTATATTTATTTTTCAATTCTGCCACACAAATGAAGAAATTTCAACACATAATAAAAAATAAAATCAGCTGACACGTAAAACGTAATGAATATAAAAAATTTTTAGGTTCGGCCGCTACAGCACCGTCACGTATTCGTTAAAGTACCTATTTCTATTTATTTTAATACAAACTAACGTATCAGCTGACACGTCTCCGAACCGTATTCGCTCAAGTAATTATGCCTTTACACACATCAAATGCAACTCTATGAACCTACTACTCATGTACTGTGGCTTCCAGAGAGAGCAGCATTGAATTCAGTGCCAGGTTACAAGGAAGCGGCGAAAGAACACCTCCCTAAGGTGTGACCCTATTGACAAGTCGAGATATGACAGACGCTCCCAAATCTTACGTTATATGTACGTCTATTGGAAAATAGTTTTTCCACCAATAAAATTATCTCACTCTTCACTCCCACACCGGATAGGATGACATTATTAAAAGCCCTTTATATATCAAGAAAGGCCACCACAGTGTACTCCTTTACCGACAGCGATCTCTCGATGGTACCAATGAGCTTATGAAGAGCAGTTTCCGTTGATCTACCCTTGCTGTTGCATGTTGCCTAGTCGATAGCAACCTCGGGTCAATCACTCTTCGCAAATATGAGTCTATCATTCGTTCTATTGTCTTTAACAAAAAAGAAGACAGACTTAATGGTCTGAAATTCTTCGGAGCTGTGTGAGAATTTTTCCCCGTTTCGGGATAAAGATGAATCTAGTATCCCTCCATTTTAAAGTAATTAACAATTCGTTAATGCATGCTGTGTAGAGATTATACAGTCAAGGTCCGGGGGATTTATAGGGCAAGAAGCTTTTAATCGCCCAGATTTATGTTAGCATCGTTATTTTTGTCCGAAGCAATTTCAGATACGTGGGCAGCAGAACATTCTAAAGCTTTAAACGGCATAATGGAATTGCCCGGAAAATGCATGTTTCGAAGGAGATCCATTGACTCTCCACTGCCACAGTTAGATAGGTATTAAAAAAACAATTTTCTCATATAAAAATCCTTATATAGTTTCTTAAGAAGAACCATTTTTTTCAATCCCAAAATCCCCGATATGGCCGACAAGCCGAGACACTCCAACCTTAAAATTGCCTCTTTCATATATATTTTTAGATTCAGGTATATCGGTTTATAAGGGTTGAAATTCTTCCCTTGTAAGAACACGCAGAAACAAAATTGATGTCGTGATCATCCATAATTTTTCTGTATGAGAAAATTTTGGAAATTTAAAATAAAATAACGTTAAAAAAAATTTGGATGTAGAATATCTGGGAGAAATGCAGGTATTATATTATATTATATGCTAACTCTATTTTTACTAAGAATCTTTTTAGATTTCATAAGTGAAATTTCGTATCTTATATAGCTCGTATAGACCTACGTTAACTTTCGAGGGTTAATCAAGATTTTTTTTATATATTTTCAACTAATGCTCATTTACTTTTTTACTTAATCCTTACAGTCTTTACGTTATTTGGATATTTCATACAATTATTTGTTACGTATTGATGATGCTGTCTTTGCTACCATGCCTAAATTAGCAGTTTTGGACTTATCCCACAATCGCGATCTAAAAGTTATGGATAAATCATTTATGGGCCTTGAAAATAGTTTAATTAAATTAGGTTTAGAAAATGTTTCATTGAGTACTGTACCGGAGATACGTTTGAAATATTTACGTGAATTCCGTTTGGGCTATAATGAGCTGCCATCAATACCACAGGAATTGGCTCATAATATGTCGAATTTAAGAATGTTGGATTTATCAAATAATGATTTAACAAATGTACCATTAATGACGCAGTCGTTGCCACATTTAAGGTGAGTTAACATGTTTCTTTTAAAAATTATAGAAATTAAGTTACAGAATGTAAAAAAACAGTTTAAAAAAAAAAATATGTTAAATGTCTCAGAATCTAAGAATTTTTCTTTAGGCAGAATGTCTCAAATTTTGAAAAAAATTTAATTTTTCTATACGCAAAATGTTTTTGAATCTGGGAATCCTGCATTAAGAAAAATATTTCAGAAATGAAAAAAAAATAGTCTTAGATTCTGAGACATTTTTTGTATAGGAAAATTCTCAGATTCTGAGACATTTTTTGTATAGAAAAATTCTAAGATTCTGAGACATTTTTTGTATAGAAAAATTCTCAGACATTCCAAGACATTTTTCGTATAGAAAAATCTTGGATTCCGAAATATTTTTTATATAGAAAAAGTCTAAGATTCTATGACATTTTTCGTACAGAAAAAGTCTAAGATTCTATGACATTTTTCGTACAGAAAAAGTCTCAGATTCTGTGACATATTTCTTATAGAAAACGTCTCAGATTTTGAGACATTTTTCCTGTAGAAAAAGTCTGAGATTCTGAAACATCTTTCCTATTGAAAAAGTCTCAGATTCTGAGACATTTTTCCTATAGAAAAAGTTTCAGATTCTGAGACATTTTTCCTATAGAAAAAGTCTCAGATTCTGGTATATTTTTGTACAGAAAAATCTCGGATTCTGAAACATTTTTCAAATAGAAAAAATATCAGATTCTGAGACATTTTTCGTAAAGAAAAATTCTTAGATTCTGAGACATTTTTCTATAGAAAAAGTCTCAGATTCTGAGACAGTTTTTCTATAGAAAAAGTCTCAGATTCTGAGACAGTTTTTCTATAGAAAAAGTCTCAGATTCTGAGACAGTTTTTCTATAGAAAAAGTCTCAGATTCTGAGACAGTTTTTCTATAGAAAAAGTCTCAGATTCTGAGACAGTTTTTTTATAGAAAAAGTCTCAGATTCTGAGACAGTTTTTCTATAGAAAAAGTCTCAGATTCTGAGACAGTTTTTCTATGGAAAAAGTCTCAAATTCTGAGACAGTTTTTCTATAAAAAAAGTCTCAGATTCTGAGACAGTTTTTCTATAAAAAAAGTCTCAGATTCTGAGACAGTTTTTCTATAAAAAAAGTCTCAGATTCTGAGACAGTTTTTCTATAAAAAAAGTCTCAGATTCTGAGACAGTTTTTCTATAAAAAAAGTCTCAGATTCTGAGACAGTTTTTCTATAAAAAAAGTCTCAGATTCTGAGACAGTTTTTCTATAAAAAAAGTATCAGATTCTGAGACAGTTTTTCTATAAAAAAAGTCTCAGATTCTGAGACAGTTTTTCTATAAAAAAAGTCTCAGATTCTGAGACAGTTTTTCTATAAAAAAAGTCTCAGATTCTGAGACAGTTTTTCTATAGAAAAAGTCTCAGATTCTGAGACAGTTTTTCTATAGAAAAAGTCTCAGATTCTGAGACAGTTTTTCTATAGAAAAAGTCTCAGATTCTGAGACAGTTTTTCTATAGAAAAAGTCTCAGATTCTGAGACAGTTTTTCTATAGAAAAAGTCTCAGATTCTGAGACAGTTTTTCTATAGAAAAAGTCTCAGATTCTGAGACAGTTTTTCTATAGAAAAAGTCTCAGATTCTGAGACAGTTTTTCTATAGATTCTGAGACAGTTTTTCTATAGAAAAAGTCTCAGATTCTGAGACAGTTTTTCTATAGAAAAAGTCTCAGATTCTGAGACAGTTTTTCTATAGAAAAAGTCTCAGATTCTGAGACAGTTTTTCTATAGAAAAAGTCTCAGATTCTGAGACAGTTTTTCTATAGAAAAAGTCTCAGATTCTGAGACAGTTTTTCTATAGAAAAAGTCTCAGATTCTGAGACAGTTTTTCTATAGAAAAAGTCTCAGATTCTGAGACAGTTTTTCTATAGAAAAAGTCTCAGATTCTGAGACAGTTTTTCTATAGAAAAAGTCTCAGATTCTGAGACAGTTTTTCTATAGAAAAAGTCTCAGATTCTGAGACAGTTTTTCTATAGAAAAAGTCTCAGATTCTGAGACGGTTTTTCTATAGAAAAAGTCTCAGATTCTGAGACGGTTTTTCTATAGAAAAAGTCTCAGATTCTGAGACAGTTTTTCTATAGAAAATGTCTCAGATTCTGTGACAGTTTTTCTATAGAAAAAGTCTCAAATTCAGAGAGATTTTTCCTATACAAAAAGTCCCTATAGAAAAATCTCACATTTTGAGACATTTTTTCTAGAGAAAACGTCTCATATTCTAAGACATTTTTCCAATAGAAAAAGTCTCAGATTCTGAGACAGTTTTCCTATTGAAAAAGTCTTAGATTCCGTAATATTTTTCCTATAGAAAAATACTCAGATTCTAAAACATTTTCCTATAGAAAAAGTCTCAAATTCTGAGAGATTTTTTCTATAGAAAAAGTCTCAAATTCTGAAAGATTTTTCCGATAAAAATAGTCTCAGATTCTCAGACATTTTTACCATAGAAAAATCTTAGATTTTGAGTCATTTTTGCTACAGAAAACGTCACAGATTCCGAGACAGGTTTCCCATTAAAAAGTCTTAGATTCTGAGATATTTTTCCTATAGAAAAAGTCTCAGATTCTGAGACTTTTCTGCAACATTTTTCCAATAGAAAAAGTCTTAGATCCTGTGATATTTTTCCTATAGAAAAAGTCTCAGGTTCTGTGACATTTTTCCTACAGAAAAAGTCTCATATTTTGGGACATTTTTTATATAGAAAAAGTCTCAGATTTTAAGACAATTTTCCTATAGAAAAAGTCTTAGATTCTGTGACATTTTTCCTATAGAAAAGGTCTCAGAATTTCGGACATTTTTTCTATAGAAAAAGTTTCAGAGTCTGAGACATTTTTTCTATAGAAAAATTCTCAGATTCTGAGACAGTTTTCCTATAGAAAAAGTCTCGGATTCTGACACAGTTTTGCTAAAGAAAACTTTTTCTATAGGAAAAATGTCTCAGATTTTGAGACTCTTCTATAGGAATAAAGTCTCAAAATCTGAGACTTTTTCTAAAGGAAAAATGTCTCAGAATCTGAGACTTTTTCTATAGAAAAAATGTCTCAGAATTTGAGACTTTTTCTATAGGAAAAATGTCTCAGAATCTGTGACTTTTTCTATAGAAAAATTCTCAGATTCTGAGACAGTTTTCCTATAGAAAATGTCTCAGATTCTGAGACAGTTTTGCTATAGAAAAAGTCACAGATTCTGAGACATTTTTCCTATAGAAAAAGTCTCAAATTCTGAGACATTTTTTCTATAGAAAAAGTCTTAGATTCTGAGATATTTTTCCTTTAGAAAAAGTCTCAGATTCTAAGACAGCTTTCCTATAGGAAAAGTCTCAGATTCTGTGACATTTTTCCTACAGAAAAAGTCTCAGATTCTGTGACATTTTTCTTATAGAAAAAGTCTCAGATTTTGAGACAATTTTTATATAGAAAAAGTCTCAGATTCTAAGACATTTTTCCTATAGAAAAAGTCTCAGATTCTGAGAAATTTTTCAGATTCTGAGACATTTTTCCAATAGAAAAAGTCTCAGATTCTTAGAAATTTTTCCTATAGAAAAAGTCTCAGATTCTGAGAAATTTTTCCTATAGAAAAAGTCTCAGATTCTGAGACATTTTTCCTATAAAAAAACGTCTCAGATTTTGAGAAATTTTCAGTCTCAGATTCTGAGACAGTTTTCCTATTGAAAAAGTCTTAAATTCCGAGATATTTTTCCTATAGAAAAGTCTTAGATTCTTTTTGTAAGGAAAAATGTTAGAGAATCTGAAACTTTTGTATAAGAAAAAATCTAAAAAATTGTCTCAGAATATCTTGTTTTGTCATATGTTGCGTATAAGTAACAAACAAAAATTTTAAATAAATCATACGCACCGTAATTAATGTTTTATAAAGTACAATGGGGCGTATTATTACCACGTAAAAAATAAGAAAAAATATTAATCATACACCCCGTAAAACATTCAATAATTTATAATATTTTTTTCCTCCCCTTTAATTTTCTTTCAGAAAACTTATGTTATCCGGCAATCCAATAACATCACTTAACAACAATAGCTTTGATGGTGTCAATGAAGATCTTGAAATGTTAGACATTTCCAATTTCCGTTTACATTATTTCGAATATGGTTGCTTAGATGCCCTGCCCCACTTACGTTCACTCAAATTAACAGCTTATTCACATCTGGAACACTTTAATATACCACATTTATTGCGTCATCATCATAATATACGAACATTATGGATAGAAGCACCACAACCATTTACGCGTATATTGAAAAAGGGCTCAGGACCAACACAAGAAATGCAAACAGTACAAATGGGTATGCCTACGGATTTGTCTAGAGAAATGGAAGGTCATTTACCATTGAAACTAACAAATATAACATTTAGTGGACCACAATTTTCCACTGTTAATGAGAATATTTTAAAGGTAGGTGTTTAGGAAAAAAAAATAAGTGGGAATTCGAAGATTTAATTATATTTTACTGTTCTTTTATCATTTTAGGGTATGCAGTCACCTTATATATACATTCAATTCTTTAATACTTCCATACCGGAAATTCCTAAAAATTTCTTCAAAAATATGGGTCGTGCTCGTAATATTTCATTGGATATACGTTATAATAATCGCATGTTAAAGAAAATTCCAAATCCTAATACCGGCACTGTACCCTATTTACCAAATAGCGTTTTTCTAACCGAATTGAAAATGTCAAATTCAGATTTGAATTGTGATTGTGATTTAGGGTAAGTTTTTATTTTAATGCATATCGTTAAACTATATTCAACTTGAGCTATCTAAAAAAACATTACTTTTCAGGAGAGCAAAAAAACCGTCGCATTCGCGTATTTTTAAACTTTTTGTCGGCCGATCTTTTAAAATATTAATTAATAATTACTACTAAATTTTATACGTGCTTTGTTTGTAAAAATTCGTATTATTCGCTGAGTTACAGCAGATAGCTCAACCTTTTTTATTTGAAATTAATCAACCTAAGCAGATAGCTCATTAAATATAGATTTTAAAGCTTTATAACTCTTTAACGGATTATGATAAAAATGTGAATTTGGTACCATATTTCTCAGTTTTTAAAGCCCTTCTGTTACAAGTGCTTAAAAATATACTTTTTAGTTTTTTTTTTAAATCATCGATTTTATCGCGCTTTATCGCCATTATTTGGAACCTTCATGAAGCTTGCGAAAAATGTCATTACACTTGTGTTTGCTGTACAATCGAATGGACAAATAAAATATGCAAAGAGTTCGACCGATTTTGCTCCGCATCGAAATATGGTTCAAAAACCGCGTTTTTAACCGCGGAAAGGAGTTGAAACTTTCAAAAAAAAAAAACTGCCATTATTTTTATTGATGGAAACACCGTATAAAAAGTGATAATATAAAAAAATTTAAACTTAAAATTTTACCCTAGTAAACTAAACTGTAGATAGCTCAAATTTTTATTTATAAAAAAATATGGTTTCACATAGCTCATGCTATTTTTGGAATAAAATAGTCTTAAAATAATTTTTTTGTTCTGAAATTAATACCATAGATGACACTTATGCCAGCGAACATTTTGCCATCAAAAACTCATTTTCGTCAACCGAGCAGATAGCTCAAATTGAATATAGTTCCACGATATATTTTTTTTTAATTCTCCGCAGAGACTTACACTCAGAAAATTATGTAAGTTACTACATGCTAGTTGTTTGTATATTTTACAGTAGTTAGTTGTTTTCACTACAAAGTCAGTTGTTTTTGTATGAAAAATATCAAACAACTATTTCTGTTAGTTATTTTAAGTAGTTTTTTGAATAACTAACAAAAAAGTACTGTGATGTAGTAACAGTTATTTAAAGTAGTTAATTTTATTTTTTTATCTCTGAAAAATTTTCAAAGTTTTTTTCCAAAAAATAAAAATAAAATTTCGTTTTTTTTTATTTTTCACAACTTTTTTTTAAAACAAAAAAAAAAAACTGTGAAAAAAATTTTTTTTTCTGAAAAATTAAAAAAAAAAATATTTATTGATTATTTTATTTTTACTACATTTTAGTTGTTTTGACTACAAATGTAAGTAGTTTTTACTACATAAGTCAGTTGTTTTTTTTTAGTTAAAGTAACTAACATTGTTAGTAGAATTAACTGAAAAAGTAGTTGACCCCAAAACAACTTACAAAGTAGTTATTTTAACTGACATTTTCAGTTGATTTTACTAACATAATTTTTTGAGTGTAGTTTTCTGAGACATTTTTTATTTATCAAAAATATCTCAGCTGCTGAGATTTTTTCTATGCGAGAAATGTATTAGCAACTCACAATCAGAATTATTTCGGTATGAAAAATTAAGAAAATATCTAAATTTGAGAAATTTTTTGTATTAAAAAATTCTCAGTTTGCTGACACAACTGAAAAGAGACATTTTTTGCATCGGAAAGTCTTAGTTGCACAGAAAAAATATGTGGGTAAAACTTTTGAGTAATCATTTGTTTAATATTCAGAAAAAAATTTTGAGTAATTTTTTAATTGACGCAATTAAAAATTTATTCAAATGTTAAAAGAAAAAATAAGTAAATAATTTAATAAATATTTTTACTGAGAAATTTTTCGTATTGAAAAAAAAATCTTAGTTTGTCGATGCATTTTTCTTTTAGAAAATTCTCTTTTACTGATGAGACCCTTTTCGTTTAAAAAAATTTCTCTTGCTAGGACATTTTTTTGTAAAGAGGAAACGTCTCAGTTTCCAAAACATTTTTTGTCACTAATAAAAATATAAATTTTACAATTTCTTTTAGATGGGTTGAATTTTGGCAACGCAAAAGACGTCAGTATATTTGCTCTTCACAAACTTGGACCGACACAATTTTCCGTACATTTATGAATTCACCATGCCAGGTTTATGGACGTTATATGTGTGATGATCATGATGACGATTTGCGGGAGACACATTGTGATAACAAAGGAGGACAACAATTAATGGAGGTATGAAATCTAAAAAAACATTTTTTGGTCTTATGATTTCAAAATAGAGAATTGGAAATAATTTCATAAAAGTCGTTTCTTTTTTGGTTTTAAATAAGTTAATACAGAAACTGCTTAAACCTTTGACGACCATACATTTTTTGCCTTAGCGATTTTCAGTTACTGTTCCTTGTCATCATCTGTGAGCTATTAATAATTATAAAAAAAAAAATTGGACTCCTTACCCCTCTCCTTCACCTTATTTTTCTTGGTGAAAAAATTTAGCCTTTGACGATTACGCAGTTCTAGCCAAAGCATTTTGCTATTCGCTGTGATTTTTAAGATTACCAACTTAATAATAGTTACTCTACAAGAATTTGGACCTCTAGTACCTTTTTTTTTTTAGAAAAAAGTACTTTTTTAGAAAAGTTCCTTTTTAATAAAAAAGTACTTTTTTACAAAAAGTAAATTTTTTTTGAAAAAGTGTATTTTCTTTAGAAAAAGTATTTTTTAGAAAAAAGTACCTTTTTTTAGAAAGAACAAAGTACTTTTTTTTAGAACAAAGTACTTTTTTCTAAAAAAGGTAGTAAAAATTTACTTTTTTAAAAAGTACTCTTTTGTCTAAAAAGTAAAACAACTTTTTTTTAGAAAAAGTTCTTTTTTAGAAAAAAATACTTTTTTTTAGAAAAAGTACCTATTTTTAGAAAAAGTATTTTTTTTAGAAAAAAGTACTTTCTTTTTTAGAAAAAGTACCTTCTTTTTTAGAAAAAAAACTTTTTTTTAGAAAAAGTACCTTTTTTAGAAAAAAAGTACTTTTTTCTATTTTTCCTAAAAGAGCACTATGTTTTCTAAAAAAGTACTATTTTTTTCAAAGAAAGTACTATTTTTTAGTAAAAGAATCATTAAAATTTTGGTGCAAAATGTTTTTGTTTACCAAATTTTCTACAACATAGTTTATACCCACCTTTTTGAAATATAAGGGTATATATGGGGCATTCCATGTCAAATCGGACACTTTGAAATTTTTTTTTTTTAGATTTTCCCAATTTGTTTACAGTTTTTAGTACCCTTCGAAAACTCTTTCGTGGTAAATTTTCAGATTTTTTTGATGACCCGTTCAAAAGATATCGGTTTTTTAAAAATTGGTAGTTTGTTCCTTTACTCAAACTTCTTGGAGTGGAGATAGGGCGTAGGTAAGTTTTAAAACAATGTTGTAGGGTAAAAATAAATGGGGGTCGGTCTCACTAATGACCCCTCTCGGACGCACCATTGGACCGGTAGAAGCTGTTTAAATAAAACAAATTTACAAAAAATAAAAAAAATTGTAAAAAGAAGTTTTAAAAAATGAGTTTTAAATTTTTAAACTTAAAAATCGCATACTAGAGCGCTTTTAAGAATTTTTTGGAATTTTTTTTAAAAAGTACGTAAAAAAACAAAAATTTTGAAAAAAAATTGAGGGTAGGGGTGTTCAGAGAAAATGTTTGGACTAAAAAAATATTGTGGGTCGGTCAAACATTTTGTTGCTCTAAGGGCACTATTAGGGCAGTTAGAGCGGTTGGAGCAAATTTTAAAAAAATGTCGTTTTGTGTGGGAGCCCCCTTAGAAATTGGAGATAGGGGATTAGTTTGTTCCAAAGAAATGTTAAGACGTAAAAATTAATGGGTGTCGGTCTTATAAATGACCCCTCTATGACGCACCATTGGAGCAGTAAAATGATTTTAAGATTGGAAAATTACAATAAATTTTTTTCAAAAAATTTTAAAAAATAGTAATAATCGTTATCCCACGATCCTCCTGGGCAAAAAATTTGTAGAATCGATAGAAGTTTTACAAAAAAAAATTTTAAATTTGGACCATTATTGAAGAAGTTATGAGTAAAAGAAGTTTGAGTAAAGGAACAAACTACCAATTTTTAAAAAACCGATATCTTTGGAACGGGTCATCTAAAATATCTGAAAATTTACCACGAAGGAGTTTTCAAAGGGTACTAAAAACTGTAAACAAATTGGGAAAATCTAACAATTTTTTTTTTCAAAGTGTCCGATTTGACATGGTATGCCCCATATATACCCTTTGCCCATCTCTACATATTCGTGCCAAACTTCGGAAGTCTAGTTCTTTTATTTTGGGCTGTATCGTGTCCTATACAGACGGACGGACGGACATCGCTAGAATGTCTTAGAATCGATCACTGATCAATAATATATATACTTTAGAGGGTCCTAGACCGATATTTCGATGCGTTACACACGGAATGACAAAGTGAGCATACCCCCATACTGTTTTGTTGTCTGCTGCTTGCTGCTGTATTGTGAATAGACACTTAATCAAAATTAATATTCTTTCAATTCTCTTTACAGTCTCTGAAAGCTGATTTGGAATGTGGCTGGGATAATGCCTCCTGTCGTGAAACCTTTATTGTCCTTATATTTTCTCTGGTCGGCCTATTGTTTTGGATGTGACTGCTGTCTTTTATTTACAAAACATCAACGGAATTCTATGATGTTTTGGAGAAGGTCTATGGCGATCAAATACTTTAAGTTTTAAGTAAAAATTAAGAAAAAGAAACAATTTTTATTAAAAAAAAAAAGAAAATATACTTGGTAGCAAGTAGTAATAGTAGTATTTGAACAAAGAAAAAAAAAAACATAAAAATGAAACTAGAAAGCGTTGTTTTCAAACCGAATGTAATAGGACCTTCTAATTCTCTCAACTTCTTTTTAATAACTTTCTTTAATGAAATTTCAAAACTTTTCCATTTTAAACACTTCTTTAACAAAAAAAAAAAAACGTACATAACCACTAAAAAAATATCACTGTCAATCACTGTCAACTTAAGTTGAGAATATTTTTATTCTAATTTTTTTTTTAAATTGTGTTGAAATCTAGTCGGATATTTTAATTTTCTGGTGACTGAATAAATAATTTCCATACATGATGGATTTACGTATGTAATAAAAATAGTCAAACAGATGGAAATAAAAATTTATAATTTAATTAAATTTTTTTAAATTTATTTTTATGAAAATATTCTTAACCATTGAGTATATGAATATGTTAAGGCCCATAATATTTTTTATTTATATACTTTACCTTCTTTTTTATAAATCAATAATATTTGATTTGTAGTTCTTAAGCTATATATTGTAACTTATACACTTTTAACACTCTATCAAATTTTAATTTTAATCTTAATCTTATTCTTATCCTTAACTTTAACTTTCACATTGTAACGTATACCCTTAAAACACGTTATAAGTTATATCTTTTTAATATCTCTCTATTTGAAATGCGGAAATTATTGGCTGATCAATGAAATAACAAATTTTATGAATTTCAATAATCAAAATAACCAATAAGTTTCTCAATCAAAATCACTTAACCAAACTATATTAAAATACTTATTTATTATCTATCGATGCTTCTTAACTTATATATATTTAATCGGCTATAAATATAAATAAATACAGCGCTTTTAATAAGTTTTAAACATGAGTTTTTTTTTATTTATTGTAGAAAATTTATTTAAAATACCCGTGTACAAAAATAATTTTATTAAAACATATCTCCTTTAATAAAAACATATATGGATCATATCTAAGTGGATATAATCATATCTACTCCATATATATTCATATCTGCTTCAGATATGTTTTGATCCGTAAATTGAGTCTATTTGGCATTTATGGTATATATGATCAGACATTTTCAGATATGTTCATGTATGTAAAATTGTCAGATAGACTCAATTTACGGATCAAAACATATCTGAAGCAGATATGAATATATATGGAGTAGATCGGATTATATCCATTTAGATATGATCCATATATGTTTTTATCAAAGGAGATATGTTTTGATATAATTATTTTTTTACAAGGGTACATATTAATACATATGGGCACTTCCACCGAAAGGTCTACCAAGACCAAAAAACCAAAAGTTCTTGAAACGATTTTGTTTTAACATATTTTCATAGGAAAACAATCAAATTTAACTAACGTGAACAAATTTTACATTTATTCATAACCCATTTCGAGATATTCGAATGTAAAGTCGAGCTAGCCAGTTTTTTCTCATTGGGACATTTCTATTGCACCTTTTGTTTTGTTAAAAGTTCTTAAAAAGAAGCATTAAATATGGACTATTGCTTTTAAAAAATCTTTTTGGAGATACAAAGAGCTAAAAAAATGCATAACAAACTATGCAATTCAAAAAATAACGGTTAGTTTTTGCTAAGCTTTATCACATATTTCGATGTCCCGTGCGACATTAAAAAACAACATTTGTAATCAGTGCGTCAAGTGAACATGACGAAAGTTCATCAAATATTGAGAACAAACACAGATTTTTATTACAATTAAAATAAAAAAAAAAATTAAAAAATAATAAAATCTCTGATCGTGGTTCTTATATAAAGTTGGTCACGTGCGACATGGTAAGTGTGGATTTTAAAATTTTGTAAAAATATTTTTTTCTTAAATAAATGATTTACTTATTTTAAAACATTCCACGGTGGTCAATTCCGGCCAAAAATCAATAACTTTCTTATTTCTGCATGTAAATAGCTGAAATTTAAAATTCAAATTAAGAATAACATATCTGATACCTTGCCCAAATTTTGGACCTACAAATACAGGGGTTGGCCAAATAACCATGGACGTCCCAAATGTATCAAACATGTCTGCTATATGGAGACATTTATATCCAGCAAAAATTTTATATCCGAATTAAGAACAATATATCTGATCTCTTTTCAAAACGTTGGACATACAAATATAGTGGTTGGACAACTAAGCATGGACGTGTCAAATTTATCAAACTAATTAAGGTGGGGGTTGGAACTAAAAGAAACAGCTTTAGTGTTAGCAATTTAAAAAAAATATAGATACTCAATACTTTTTAATTCTGTTTTTTATTTGAAATATTAACAATCGTAATATTTTTAAAAGTTTAAAAGACAAAGAATTGCCAGGGTTTCTAGGTAATTGTGGGATGATATTTTTTAAAAAACAAAATGGCCGCAGTTGTACAGCAAAAACTACTGAACCGATTTTGATGCCATTTTTTTTTTTTTTGATTTGTAGATTATTTAGTTTTCTAATACTTATCGTGACAATTTTTTTAAAATTTGACCTAATTAATATTTGAATGAAAGAAGAAATTTAAATTTTTCTATTTTTTAAGTTTACGTTAGCATATCTTCAACAAAAATCAATTTTTTCCAAAAAAATGGCCACGTTAAGTGCTTGAAAATTTAATTATCTACAAATCAAAAAACATCATCAAAATCGGTTTAGTAGTTTTTGCTGTAAAAATGCAGGCAATTTTTCCCTTTAAAAAAACAACACACGATTAACTGGCAACCCTGAAAATACTAGTTGACCAAATTTTGTGTTATGAAATTTTTAAAAATACTAAAATGTTCTTTCTTTCAAATGAAAAAACAGAATTTAATAATATTACGTATTTATTTTTTTAGCTGTTTAAAAATTGCTAACATTAAGGCAGTTTTTTAGTTCCAACCCTCCTTAAACCACATTTTTTTTTTATTTCGTCTTTTTTTAAGTTTTTTTAACTCAAATCTATGGGTTTTAAGTTAGCATCTCTTCACATATTTTGGTGGAGTTTGTAGGTTAAAAAAGTTCACCATTTGTAAAAAATGAGTCCACTGAAAATGCTCTGGTTTAAAGAATCGGTAAAAGTAGGGGCTGAAATTTAAAATACTTACTTTTAATAGTTAAAAGTACAAGCTGCTTTTTATAGCTAACCTCTAATAGCCTCTAATTGATTTTTATGGTCTTTCAAAATTTATTTTTTTTAGAGTTTTTTTTTAATTTTTATCTAATTTTCATACACATCACTTTAAGACAAAAACGCACACAAAATCTGCAAAAACCATATGGAATGATTATTTACTATAGGAATTTAAAATCCATGAGCGAACTTACAAAAATAATGTGAAGAAAAATGCATAGCCAACTTTTATTGAACACTAAAATATACATTTTAAAAAAAGGTTAAATGAGTAGCAAAAAATACTCCACTTTGCACCGCTATGGACAATAATATAGTGTTACAAGGCCCAAAAAAGATTTAAGTTGTATGTTTTGAAGTATTAGCTATAATATAGCATCAAAATTTCATCAAGATTTAATAAAAAAATAATATGATTTTTGGCCGGAATTGACCACCGTGCATTCTTTTAAATTATTTAAATATAGATGAGTATAAACGGCAAAAAAAATTAAGAGAGATGCAAACGGCGGAGAGAAAAGTTGAAGGAAGATGAAATTACAAGGCAATAAATTAAACAAGTAGAAAATTTAAATTCGACTAGGCGAATCTATGAATACCCTCCACAATGCCCTTTTTAAGTGAAAGTAAATCACATTTTGGATTAGAAATATTTAATGTTATGTAAAAAAATTTTTTTTTAAGTAATTTTTGAAAAAAAAAAAAAAAAATACTTTACTATTTTTTTTTTGAGTGTAAAGTTTTTTTTGAGTGTAAAACTTTTTCGAGTGTATTTTTTTGTGACAAAATTTTTAAGTGACAAAAATACATTGTAAAATAGTTTTGTGGCTTACCAATGTTTTAAAAACATGTTTGACGGGTTTTCAACACTTGAATTTAAGGTGAAACTAATCTGAAATTCTCGGTTTTGCTAATAACTTTTGAACCACTTAACCGATTTGGCTGAAATTCAATACAAACCAGACCAGGGGAACGAAAAATATATATGCCAAGTTTTCTAAGCTTATTTATTTATAATTTATTAAATAAGAACAACAAAAAAAACATAAATATGATGATGGAAAAAACGGTCCCGTGCGACATGTCCCGTGCGACAGTGATTAAAGTTAAATTAAAAAAAAAGTAGAAATAATTTTGAGGTAAAATTTTACAACTTTTAAGAGACATTATAAGCCAACATTTCATAATTAGTCGCATTGTGATATTGCCTCAAGTTTCGCTGAAATCAGAGTTTTGATTGATGGTCGCGAAAACAACTTCTGTTTTTTGTCCCGTGCGAATGGTTGTCTTTTTTGCGATTATCTCGAAAGCTTGAAACAATTTTCAAAATCAACCTGAGCAACAATTATAGAACTAGTTAAGAGCTATAAGTTTACCCTATTGTCAAGAAAAAAAATCTTTTTATTTTGACTTTTTTTTTAACTTTAATGTGTGCAACGGTCACGTTCGACATGATGGAATTGCCCATATTTTAGTTATTCAATTTTTTCTACAGAGTATCAGTTCCTGAGACATTTTCCTATAGAAAGAGTCCCAGATTCGGAGACATTTTTCCTATAGAAAAGGCAACAGATTCTGAGACACTTTTCGTATAGACAATTCTTAGGTTTTAAGATATTTGTACTATAGAAAAAGCCTCAGGTTCTGAGACGTCTTTCTATAGAAAAAGTCTCAGATTCTGAGACATTTTCCCATAGACAAAGTCTCTGATTCTCAAACAATTTTCCTATTAAAAAAGTCTCAGATTCTGAGACATTTTTATTACAGAAAGTCTCAGATTTTAACACATGTTTAATATCGATAAAGTCTCAGATTCTGAGACATTTCAAAGTTTTGGATTTTTGAAAAATTTTTAAAAATAAAATTAAATAAATAATTATCTTTCGATACATCATATTTGTTAATTTCGGTTCGCTGAGCACGAATATCACAAAAAAAAACAAGTGAGAGTGTTAAATTCGGCTGTGCCGAATCTTGTATACCCTCCAACGTTAAAGAAAAAAAAAAAAAATTTGCAGGGGCGTTTTTTCTTTGGGGGGGTCTTGTAAGGGGTCCTTGTGGACACCTTCTCTCTGGTAAAAAATGTTTACAAATTTTATTACTATGCTTTTTGTACAAAAGATATGTATGCACATTCATCATTATATAAATTATTTGCTAATATCCACGCCCACAAAAGGGGGCGGACCGAAAAAAGTCATTTTCAAACCCCCTGCATCCAAGTCCAAGACCTTGAACTTTTACAAGCATAAAAATGTTTTATTTGTTTAACAAAAATACAAAAAAAACTATAAAAAGTTATCTTTTTTCAAGGGTTGGTTTACTTCTTCAAGGGGGAAATTTTTCCCCCTGGTCCGATTTAGCCCATATCCGAACTTAACGAGCCTATGAACATAAGACATATATGTGCCAAATATCAGGAGTCTAGCACTTTTATTTTGGACTGTATCGTGTCTTCCACAGACGGACGGACAGACGGACGGACAGACGGACGGACAGACGGACGGACGGACAGACGGATATCGCTAGAATGTCTTAGAATCGATCACTGATCAATAATATATATACTTTATGGGGTCCTAAACCGATATTTCGATGCGTTACACACGGAATGACAAAGTGAGTATACCCCCATACTGTAGTTGGAGGGTATAAAAAATTAAAATCGCTCGATCGGTTTTCGAGATATCGCCATTTCAAATTTGTAAAAAATGGCGGTTTTTTCCTACGTTCAAGAAATTTTTTAAAAAAAGTTTCAAAATTTCATTCCGCCGACCCGTTTGTAGAGCTTGAGACAATCTTTCATTTAAAACTAATTTGAGCCAAATCCGATAATCCATCGATCAAAGTTTTGGCTTTTTAGAAACTTTTTACCAAAAACCCTAAACTTTGATCGAAGGGTGCCACGGGTAAAAATGATCTGATTTAGCTCAAATTAAGCTTAAATTAAAGATTGTATCAAGCTCTATGAAACGGCTAAAATAAAGAAATTTTTAGAGTTTTTTAAAAAAAAATTCTTAAACGTAGGAAAAAACCGCCCATTTTGCAATTTTTTGACAAATTTTAAATGGCGATATCTCGAAAACCGTTAGACCGATTTTATAAATTTTTTGATATTGGTATTCAGCATGCTAAAATTAATAAAAATAATGTATCGCAAGATATTTTTTTTGTATTTTTTCATTTTCAAAAATCCAAAATTTTGGTGGAAATTTTCCAAAAGTCCAAAACTTTGATCGAAGGGCGCCACGGGTTAAAATGATCGAATTTGGCTCAAATTAGTTTTAAATGAAAGATTGTCTCAAGCTCTACAAAAGGGTCGGCGGTATGAAATTGTGAGACTTTTTTAAAAAAATTTCTTGAACGTAGGAAAAAAACCGCCACTTTTTTGCAAATTTCAAATAGCGATATCTCGAAAACTGTTCGACCGATTTTAATTTGTTTGATATTCGTGCTCAGCACATCAAAATTAACAAATACGATGTGTCGAAAGACATATTTTTTTTTATTTATTTTTTTTTTAATTTTTCAAAGATCCAAAATTTTGACCGCCGGGCGCCAGGGGTAATTTAATCCGATTGGCCTCAAATTGGTACCACATGAGGTTTAGGCCTAGTAGAATAAAAAAATGCCCGGACTTAAAAAATCGGAGAAGAAAAAATTTTGCTATACAAAAAATGCCAGTCTTATAATACATAAACGACTGCCATGTAGTTACTGCAATAATTTTCTGAGTTTATGTTTACACAGAATTTAGTAAATAACTTCATGGATTTTAGTTAAAAATTCAAAATGGCGATATCTCGATAGCTAAGCGAGATAGAGCGAAACAAGTAAAATTTTCAAAAGAAAGTACTTCAAACAAAAGCATGGCCTATCCGTCGGGGTTCCGAGCCCCTAATTTTGAATCTACACGCGAAAAAGTTCAACAGCATTTTGTAGCCCTTTGTCCGTAGAAGACTATCGCAAAATACCCAAAAGCCCTCCGAGTAAAAGTTTTTGAGTTATCCAGTTTTTAAGATTTTCAAGGCCCTATTAGACCTTTAATTTCCATATCTCAAAGAGTAAGCAAAGTAGCGCGAAACGAACAAAAGTTTTGAATTAAAATCTATGGCTAGCTCAAAGGAGCCAAAGAAGTCTCGAGTCAACAGGGTCTGAACTCATGGGGCCGAACCCATTGGGGTCTGGACCCAATCTAGTCCTCAAACGTGTATGAACTAATGTATGATATCATTTTTTAAATTTTTTTGTTAAAATTGTTGTGATTTTTAAGAAACAATAGAAAAAAATCTTTGGAGCTAAATCATTACCATTTTTTTCTCAAAATTTAGTTAATTTTCCTTTTTATACCCTCCACTCTAGTGATAGAGGGTATATATAAGTTTGTCATTCCGTTTGTAACACCTCAAAATATTGGTCTAAGACCCCATAAGGTATATATATTCATGATCTTCGATCGATTTTAAGACGATCTAGCGATGTCCGTCCGTCCGTCCGTCTGTCTGTTGAATACACGCTAACTTCTGAAAGACTTTACGGAGGCTCCTGAAGTTTGGCATATATGTTGGGCATTTACCTGGTCAGGTTGGTATTGCAATCCAGCAAAATCGGTCAAGTAGTTCAAAAGTTATGAGCAAAAGACTGAATTTTGGCAATGGGTTTTCATGAATTTACGAAATAAAACACACGGTAACTTTCGAACAACAATTCTGAGAGTGCTGAAGTGTGGCGTATATATTTTCCGATCTTCTGTCCCGGTTCGTTTTAAATCTCAGCAAAATCGGCCCAGTGGTTCAAAAGTTATAAGCAAACCCCTGAATTTCAGATTGGTTTCACCTAAAATTCACATGTTGAAAAACCCGCGTTTTAAAAAAACAAGCTTTAAAAACAATTATAAGCCACAAAATTACTTTGCATAGTATTTTTGTCACTCAAAAATATTTTTACACCAAAAAAAAAAAAAATTACACTCGAAAAAAAATTTTACTCAAAAAAAAAAAATTGTAAATTATTTTTTTTTACAAAAAGGACAAAAAAAAGTTTTTTACTCAAAATAAATTATTTCTATTTAAAATTGTTAATTTTTTTTACATTAAAAAAATTACTATCCTTAAAAAAGGGCATTGTGGAGGGCATTCATAGATTCGGCGAAGTCGAATTTAACTTTTATACTTGTTTTAGTTCACTTTTTTTTGAATGTACTGCATAAATTTACTGCCTATCCGGTATAAATAATTGACACGTTATTATTAAAAATTTATCAAATTAAATTACTTTATTATAAAATTTTATACTTAAAATTAAATAACATTTTATTAAATTAATATTCATAAAAAGCATTTGACAGGAAGTAAGAAAAAAAATTGAGCTTACAAATTTTTCTTAAATTAAAAAAAATTACACCAGGAGCAATTAAAAGAAATTATTATGTTTTTTATTGCTTCTAACAATAATATACAATACCACAACACAGCATCCGCATCCTTTTTACAATATACATAGTTTCAGTTTCAGTTTTTTTTTTTTTTTTTTTTTTTTTTTTTTTTTTTTTTTTTTTGGGGCAGTGTCAGGGTTACATCCTGTTTTGTGTGTAAATTTATGTTGAGCAATTTTTACATTTACATACAATTTTTTTTGTATATTTTTTCCAACTTATTTATTAAATTTCCGTTTAACAACAGTACCATAAGGAAGTAAGTGGCTAAAATAAGATAGTACAACCATGTAATATGATGTACAGCGTTGTCTATTCATTGTGAACAGAGTTTTAAAGGAATTAAAGCAGTAGGACATTTTTATACCCTCCACTCTAGTGATAGGGGGTATATATAAGTTTGGGATTCTATTTGTAACAACTCGAAATATTGGTCTAGGACCCCATAAAGTACATATTCATGATCCTCGGTCGATTCTAAGACGATCTAGCTATGTCCGTCCTTCTGTCCGTCTGTCTGTTGAAAACACGCTAACTTTTGAAAGACTTTACAGAGGCTCCTGAAGTTTGGCATATATGTTGGGCATTTACCTGGTTAGGTTGGTATTGCAATCCAGCAAAATCGGTACAGTGGTTCAAAAGTTATGAGCAAAAGAGTGAATTTCGGCAAGGGTTTTTTGCGAATTTACGAGATAAAAACACGCTAACTTTCGAAATTTTCTGAGGATGCTAAAGCTTGGCATATATATTTGTCGTTCCCCTGGCCTGGTTCATATTGAATTTGAGCTAAATCGGTCCAGTGGTTCAAAAGTTATTAGCAAAACCGTAAATTTCAGATTCGCTTCACCTTAAATTCACGTGCTAAAAATAACTGAGCCTTAAAAAAACAAGCTTTAAAAACATTGAAAGCCTCAAAATTACTTAAAAAAGTATTTTTGTCATTCAAAAATATTTTTACACAAAAAAAAAAATTTACACTCGAAAAAAAATTTTACACTCAAAAAAAAAAAAAAAAAATAGTAATTTTCTTTTTTTTTACAAAAATGACAAAAAAAAGTTTTTTACTTAAAATAAAATATTTCTAATCAAAATTGTTCATTTTTCCAAATTAGAAAATTTACCATTCCTTAAAAAGGGCATTGTGGAGGGTATTCATAGATTCGGCTAAGTCGAATTTAACTTTTCTACTTGCTTTTTTTTGTAATTTTTTTTTTTAAGTTTAGATGTTTGTTTATCCACACAAAAAAAATCAGACATGTGTTTTTCGTTATTGTCGAGAAAATCGCATTTTAATATTAAATTTCATAACAATTTAGTAATTTGTATTTTCTTGTTTCAACATAGCGTATGAGTAACATTTATGCAAATATTTAATACTCATTCGCTATGTTGAAACAAGAAAATACAAGCAAATTACAAAATTGTTATAAAATTTAATATTCAAATGCGATTTTTTCGAAAAAAAAAAACAAAAACACATGAAATTTTTTGTATGGATAGACAAACATCTAAACTTTTTCTTTTAAGAAAAAGAGGCCTAATTTTTTATAAATTGACTTTTTCAAAAAATAAAAAATTTCAGAACGGGTTCTGAAAATTTAAAAAAAATAAAAACTAATTGATAACCCATACATTAGACTGGCATTTTTTTTTGTCAACTTTCGATTTTCCCAAGTGTCCGGGCAAATTTTTATTGTCCTAGGTCTAAAACTTATGTGGTACAAATTTGAGGTCAATCGGATTAAAGTTTTCGATTTTTGAAGAATTTTTAAAAATAAAATTAAAAAAATATTTATCTTTCGACACATCACATTTGTTAATTTCGATGCGCTGAGCACGAATATAAAAAAAAAATTTAAAATCGCTCGATCGGTTTTTGAGATATCGCCATTTCAAATTTGTAAAAAATGGCGGTTTTTTTCCTATGTTCAAGAAATTTTTTAAAAAAAAGTCTCAAAATTTCATTCCGCCGACCCTTATGTAGAGCTTGAGACAATCTTTCATTTAATACTAATTTGAGCCAAATCCGATCATTTTAAGCCGTGGCGCCCATCGATCAAAGTTTTGGCTTTTTAGAAACTTTTTACCAAAAACCCTAAACTTTGATCGAAGGGTGCACTGGTCAAAATGATCGGATTTGGCTCAAAATAAGCTTAAATGAAGGATTGTGTCAAGCTCTATGAAAGGATTAAAATAAAGAAATGTTTAGAGTTCTTTTAAAAAAAAATCTTAAACATAGGATAAAAACCGCCCATTTTGCATTTTTTTACAAATTTTAAATGGCGATATCTCGAAAACCGTTCGACCGATTTTATAAATTTCTTGATATTCGTATTCAGCATGATAAAATTAATAAAAATAATGTATCGCAAGATATTTTATTTTTATTTTTTCATTTTCAAAAATCCGAAATTTTGGTCGAATTTTCTAAAAGTCCAAAATTTTGATCGAAGGGCGGCACTGCTTAAAATTATCGAATTTGGCTCAAATTAGCTTTAAATGAAAGATTGTCTCAAGCTCTACAAAAGGGTCTGCGGAATTAAATTTTTAGACTTTTTTTAAAAAATTTCTTGAACGAAGGAAAAAACCGTCATTTTTTGCAAATTTCAAATAGCGATATCTCGAAAACTGTTCCACCGATTTTAATTTTTTTTGATATTCGTGATCAGCACATCAAAATTATCAAATATGATGTGTCGAAAGATATATTTATTTATTTTTTATTAATTTTTTTTTTTGAATTTTTCAAAAATCCAAAACTTTGACCGCCGGGCGCCCAGGCCCGGATTACCCTTAAGGCAAAGTAGGCAACTGCCTAGGGGCCCCGCATCAGTTAGGGGCCCCGCATCAGCTAAGGGCCCACGGGCCCCTATTTTTTTTTATTATTTTTGTTTTTTAAAGCACGGGGCCCCTAGCTTTTTTTTTTTTTAATTATTACTTGGTAAAAAATGCGCCACGTATTTCTTTGACTGAAAATTATTACTTGGTAAAAAATACCAGTGTAAACATGGAAGAATAAATAGGGAAATGCTAACAATTAAGTATTCTTTTCACAGCGATGAGTCTTTTGTTGGTAAAATTTTCAAAGAAGAAAAGCTAGGGGTTCCTACCTTTTTTTTAATTATTACTTGGTAAAAAATGCGCCTACGTATTTCTTTGACTGAAAAGTATTAGGGGCCCACGGGGCTTTTTTTTTAATTATTACACTGAAAAGAAAGACATTACTAAAATTAAGGAAAAAATTTTGTGGAAAATTTATCATGAAATTTCCTAAAATTTAGTTAAATTTAACAGAAAAATGAGAAATTTTCTTAACTATGTGGAAAAAAGTTTAGTTCATTAACTTATAATTAGTTCATAGTTTTCTTTAAATGAAATTTTTTAATATTAAAAAAAAAAATTCTTACTGCCAAAGAAATTTTCCACAAATCTAAGAAACGTATCTTTATTTTTAAGACATATTTCTTAAAAAACAATTTAGTTCAAGTTTAGTTAAAATTTACTAAAAAAACATCATCGTATTTCTCTTCTTTGAATTGAGGAAGTGTACTTCTTAGAATTTAGTTAAAAATTCAAAATGGCGATATCTCGAAAACTAAGCGAGATAGAGCGAAACGGATAAAATTTTCAAAAGAAAGACTGTAAAGAAAAATAACGACTATAAGTCGCCCTAAGTGGCAATCAGTATCTTTGGAAAAATGGCAACACCTAACATTTGTGTCTAAAATATAGACCATGTCTGGCAATGTTTGCAAAAATAAGTACTTAGATCAGAATTGATGAAGGAGAGGAAGAAGAATAATGATTACTAAAAATAAAAATTTGTTTACACATTACAATAACAAATCTTCTGTGAGAAAAAACAACAGCAACAACTACACTCGAATTGAAAAAAATCAGATTTAGTTGATACTTGCTTAACAGCCTACTTGGCGTATCGGTCTAGAGTGATTGTACGTTACAAGCAGTTAATAGCAAGTATTACAGATGATGATGAGTTCAATTCTTGTCGGCTGCGATCTGTAAATAATTTTCACATATGGAGTTTTATTGACTATTAACTAAATAAATTTGACATTAAAAGTTTTTCTGAAGATTATTATAACTGGATAATATGAAACTAGTAAGAAACAAACCAGGATGTCTAAATTTTTAGAAAAATTAAAATTTTTCTTTCACACTTTTCTCAATTCAAAACCATTTATAACAAATCAAAAAATTATAATACATAATTATAATTAGAGCCTGAGCTCGACTGTCTTTACAGAAAACAATAATTTAAAAATATGGAATAGCCTAGCTCTGCATATCTGTCGGGGTCACAAGACCCTAATTTTAGATCTAAAATTTGAAATTCCCGAGATTTTATATATGCACATATCTCGGTAAATACTGCCAACACGAGAAAAAGTCCAACGGCATTTTTGTAGCTCTTGACTCGTAGAACACTTCCGCAAAATACCCGAAAGCCCTTCGATTAATAGTTTTTTAGATATCCAGTTTTAAAGATTCTCAAGACCCTATCAGACCCCTTATTACCGTATCTCAAAAACTAAGCAAGTTAGAGCGAAACGGAAACAAATTTTGGGTCAAAATCTATGGGGACCGTGGACTTGAGTTAACAAGGGGCTGGACCCATGGGTTCAGGGTCTAGACCCAATCCAGTTTTAAAATGTGAATGAACTAAAGCAGCGATTACCAACCTTTTTGGCTCGCGTACCCCTAATTTAAAATCTTATCAGCCGCGTACCCCATAATGAGTTTTTTGTTTTCGGTAAAAAAAAAAATTACAAATATTACAGTTAATATTGAAATTTTTGATCTCCGGGTATTATCATATTTTTTTATGGATTTAGGGGAGATCAAAGCAATGGTGTTATTTTTTGGAAAAATTTTTGCTCCTTGGGGTGGTTCACAGTGTTGCCATATATCAAGATTTCCCTTTTTTTGCAAGTTTTTTGAGGTGCTAAAAAGATTTCAAGATTTTTTCTAAAAAAATAAGTTTTTTGGAAAATAATAAAGTTTTTTCAAGTTTTTCTTAATTAGTTAAAAAATACAAAAAAGCATCATGTTTTTTTGTAAATACCCGAAATATTGGTCGTAGACCAAGCTTTTAGTATACCGACCGATTCAGAATCACTATGTGATTTGACTTAGCGTGTCCGTCCTTCAGTCTATGTTAACGGTTACAATTAAATACGTTTTTATTCTATGAAAATATGAGATATTCGATTACAATTTTGTTTTTAGCTTGGTAACCTTATTAAATCCATTTAAAATCAGACCATTCTTTGACTTCGTCGCCATATACAAATTCCACACGATATTCACTTAAATCTGTAAGTTGCCAACATTGAATAATTTTTCTCTTAAATTGTTGCACTAATAAAAGATTTTACCACATATAGATCCAATCCGTCATATATTGTCGAGCATGCACCGGTGCTTGATATTTGCTTACTGTGTACAATTTTCTGAGCCTTCATAAGTTATGACTATTTCACGGCTCCAAAAAATTAATAGAACGCTCGACATTTGGATTCCTGAAAGATTCATGTTTGACTCTTAATTCTGGATATGTAAAAAATTCAAAAGAAATTCAGGAAAGAATACGAACATATATTTTTCAGAATCTTTTATGAGTCATATAAGGCCCCTGTAGGTTAGTTGGTAGCATGCTAGCCTATGATTCAGGGGGTCGTGGGTTCGATTCCCACTAAACCCTTGGTCGATTTCGATACAACGAGACGACGGTTATTGTAACCAGTTCTCGGTTAGGTTTAATTAATTATTAAAAATGATTTGTAATTAAATTGCGAAAACTAAATAAAAACTGATCGTTGAATTAAAATTTTTATTATGATATAAGAGCGCTAAGAAAAAGGGATTATGTTTTCTGAACGTCTAAGAACTCTTTTATGAGTCTTTTCGAGCTCCAAATGAACGCTTGGTTGTTTTTTTTTTTATTATTTTTTTTTACACTTGATATAAAAAATGAATTGAAAATAGTATTTTCAAAATACATAATGAAAATACATAATGTATTAATTTTTAAGTTTTTCAATACTTTTGTAAAAAAAAGATTTTTTCACAAAAAAAAAGATTTTTTTTCAGAAATAAAAAGTTTTTTCAAAAAAATATATGGCAACACTGGTGGTTCAATACATCTGAAAAACCGGATTTTGAGCTGATTTTTCTGCAGAGCAAAAACGACTGAAAATGTTACAAATCTGATTTCCCCAATCGATTCTACACCAAAAATTGAAACAACGGACGTTGTTTGAACTCTTAAAAAAGGTTCCAAAAACCCATCACAGGGGGCGGAAATATAATGTTTTTAATTTTTCTTTGAAGCCCTATGCTCCTTATAGGAACTAAAGGAACTAATATATATATTAGACTGCCCAGAAAAAAAGCGAAGTTTTTATTTTCTTGGGGGATACCTGCAAATTTTGTTCCTTTTTGTGCAAAAAAATTTCGGTTTTTTTTTGGGATTTTTAAAATAATATCTAGAGGTCGCGATCTCGCGTTTTATAACGATTTATTTTTTTTGAGTTTTTTTATTATTTTAAATTGTTAAATATGATTAATATGATAAAATATTAATAATTTCAGACAAAAAAAAAATTAAATTAAAAATTAAATATCGCTCATTCCATGAGATGTCTCCCAGCATCTAATCAAATGTTCCTTAATTTATTTGAAATTTTGCACACATGAACACTATGAAGCTATTAAAATAAATCAGTTGTTAGTTCCGAGAAAATCCGTGAATTCGCGAATATATTCGCGTTCGCGAATTCGTGGATTTTCGCGAAACTAAAAACGAATTTATTTTAATTGCTCCATAGTGTACCTGTGTGCGAAATTTCAAATAAATTAAAGAACATTTGATTAGATGCTGGGAGACATCTCATGGAATGAGCGATATTTAATTTTTAATTTATTTTTTTTTTTGTCTGAAATTATTAATATTTTATCATATTAATCATATTTAACAATTTAAAATAATAAAAAACTCAAAAAAAATAAATCGTTATAAAACGCGAGATCGCGACCTCTAGATATTATTTTAAAAATCCCAAAAAAAAACCGAAATTTTTTTGCACAAAAAGGAACAAAATTCGCAGGTATCCCCCAAGAAAATAACAACTTTGTTTTTTTCTGGGCAGTCTAATATATATATATAATTTTTCTTTCAATTTTTTTAATACGAGTGCAGATCAATAATTCCGTGACTTTTCGAATGAAACACCCTCGTGTATACTAACACCCTCGTGTATACTATATATTTTATTTTATTTATTTTTATTTTATTTTACTTTATTTTATTTGTTTTCTAAATTACGCTGATTTTTGTGAATAGTTTACCCCTTTCTGAAATTCTCTTTTTTGGCCTTTCTTAAAAAAGGGTTTCAGGAAATGAAACATTACTTCTAAGAAGGTCAATAAAGGAAAAGAGAATTCCAGAAAGGGGTAAACTATTCACAAAAAACAGCGTAATTTAGAAAATATTTACATTGTGCTTGGAAAATTTGTGTTTTTTTTATTTTTTTTGGAATTATAAAAAGTTTGAAGGGGCCCCGAGACATGCATTGCCTAGGGGCCCCGACATGGCTAATCCGGCCCTGCGGGCGCCACGGGTTAATTTAATACAATTGGCCTCAAATTGGTACCACACGAGGTTTATGCCTAGTAAAATAAAAAAATGCCCGGACTTTGAAAATCGGAGAAGAAAAAAATTTTGCTATACAGAAAAATGCCAGTCTACCCATACATATTTGATAAATATTTAATCAAGGCAACTCGACACAAATTTTACCATTTTTCCAATATTTGACCACGCCTCCCTCAGCCCAATTTTTGAAAACTTGAAAAACAAAAAAAAAAAAAACAAGGCTAAGTTTTCAAAACTCTTCGCACTCAAAAAAAAGTGAACTAAAATCTGGGAAAATTAACTAAATTTTAAGATAAAGAGGGAATGATTTGGCGCCAAAGATTTTTTTTCTTGGTTTTAGTTTATAATTTTCCCAAAAATAAGGAAAACAAATTTATTTAAATTTTAAGCCAATTTTAACTAGAAAATGGAAAAAAATTATATTAGACTTTAGTTCATTCACAGTTTAGAACTAGGTTGGGTATAGACCCTGGACCCATCCCAGTCGGCAAAAAAAATCACACCTGACATACTGCTGACTCGCCCTTTATAAAATTGCTGACATCTTCATACAATTTTTCAAAATGTCATCAATGACATGTCAGCTGTTGGTCAGCGGTTGTTTAAACGAATTCTTATTGGCCACCGATACTGGTGGACACTGCTGACCAACTGCTGACATGTCATTGATGACATTTTGAAAAATTGTATGAAGATGTCAGCGATTTCATAAAGGGAGTGTCAGCAGTATGTCAGGTGTGACTTTATTTTGCCAACTGGGATGGGTTCGGACCCCATGGGTCCAGCCCCTGTTAACTCGAAACCCTGTTGGGTTCTCCTTTATGTGTCCCCATAGATTTTGACCCAAAACTTGTGTCCGTTTCGCTCTACCTTGCTTAGTTTTTGAGATACGGTAATAAGGTGTCTGATTGGGTCTTGAGAATCTTAAAAACTGGATAACTCAAAAACTATTAATCGGAGGGCTTTCGGGTATTTTGCGGAAGTGTTCTACGAGTCAAGAGCTACAAAAACGCCGTTGGACTTTTTCTCGTGTTGGCAGTATTTACCGAGATATGGGCATATATAAAATCTAAAATTACAGTCTTGAGACCCCGACAAATGTGCAGAGCTAGGCTATTCCATATTTTTCTTTGTAGTCTTTCTTTTGAAAATTTCATCCGTTTCGCTCTATCTCGCTTAGTTTTCGAGATATCGCCATTTTGAATTTTTAACTAAATTCTAAGAAGTGACTTACTAAATTCTCAGAACTTATTAACTAAATTCTAAGAAGTACACTTCCTCAATTCAAAGAAGAGAAATACGATGGTGTTTTTTTTAGTAAATTTTAACTAAACTTGAACTTAATTCGTTTTTAAGAAATTTGTCTCAAAAATAAAGATAGTAAAAATATTTTGCTAATTTACTAGTAAAAATATTTTGCTAATTTTACTAAATAGATCTAATTTGATCCGTAAAATGGTTGTATCAAACAATATCTAATTGTATTACTTTAGATCAAAAAATATAAAAATTGATACAATTTGATCCTGAATTTGGTAAAATCTAATTAGATCAAATTGATCTTATAATATCTATTTTTATATAATTTGATGAGCAAAACCAAAATACGAATCTAATCATATATGGTGCAATATCTAATCATATAAAGTGGATCAACCGTATCAAAGTGATAGATAAAATTTTATATAAATTTATACGGAAGCATATTAACTCATATGAAATTGTATCAAATTATATATGATTATATCAAAAAATTTTTACTCGGGACGTTTCGTAGATTTGTGGAAAATTTCTTTGGCAGTAAGAATTTTTTTCCTAATATTAAAAAATTCCATTTAAAGAAAACTATGAACTAATTATAAGTAAATGAACTAAACTTTTTTCCTCATAGTTAAGAAAATTTCTCATTTTTTAGTTAAATTTAACTAAATTTTAGGAAATTTCATGATAAATTTTCAAAGACATTTTTTCCTTAATTTTAGTTATGTCTTTTTTTTCAGTGCGGGGGGTTCGATCAACTGGTAGTACTTTAGTTTTGTTTGGTCTCAATACAAATTCGTATTGCAGGGTGTAATAACTTTAAATATATTTTATAAAGATTTAATTCCTTTTTACTCTGTCCGCCGTTCATTCCATAGTTGTTTTGGCTGGTCTTTTCGTTATTTAACTATTTTTCATATTCATTCATTTTTATTTACTTTGCATTTTTTTTACATTTTTTTTGTTAAAGTTGAAATGGCCGTTGTACAATTTCTTCGACTTCTCGTTTATGCACTTTACCTACGCCAGTTGCAGATGTTGGCGCCTCAACACGTCCACAATATATAAGCTGTTAAAGAAATGAAATGAAAAAAAGATGAAAACGTATAAATAAGACATTGTATGTGAAATTCGTAAGAAAGAAATTAAAGATAAAGTTTGTACAGAGATTAAATAAACAAATGAATTTTTATTAAGTGGTATGGTCGGATGATTTTTAGCGTATTTTATTGCTGGTGTGTTCCATATTTAAAAGGACTATTGTTAAATCGTTAGATCTGGTAGAATAAAATTGACTGTTGAGTTTATCTTTCAACTCTAGTAATTTCCATTTGTTTTTGTTAAGGAAAGCAGCATTTTGGGAAGTTTTTTTTTTAAATGCAAGTTAAACTAAGCTATTTTCGAGCTCAAACTTTAGAGCTTTCAAAGTTGTAATTAAACTTTACTGAATTACATGAAGGCTTTTTATATCCTCCAACCACAGTATGGGTACAGAAATATCGGTAACTGACAAGGAAGGTCTTTTAGAGGGTACCCGCCGATTGTCCTGAAACTTGCATATGGGAATGAGGGGAGAAAAAGGAAAGGGTAAAAAACTGTACTTTTGGTACTTTTTATATCTCCTGAAATAGTGGTCACAGAGACTTGAAATTTAAAATGTAGGTCCACCTCCCGGAATATAGATCCACTAAGGCTGGATTTTTGCCAATGTTGATTCTAAGGGGGTAAAAAGGGTAAAAAACTATACTTTTGGTACTTTTTATATCTCCTGAAATAATGGTCACAGAGACTTGAAATTTGGACTGCATGTTTACCTCTCGGAATATAGAACCAGTAAAGCCGGATTTTTGCCAATGTTGATTCTAAGGGGGTCAAAAGGGTAAAAACTGTACTTTTGGTACTTTTTATATATCCTAAAAAAGTGGTCACAGAGACTTGAAATTTGGACTGTATGTTCACCTCCCGGAATACAGATCTACTAAGGCTGGATTTTTGCCAATGTTGTCTATAAGGGGGTAAAAATGGTAAAAAACTGTACTTTTTGTACTTTTTATATCTCCTGAAATAATGGTCACAGAAACTTGAAATTTGAACTGTATGTTAACCTCCCGGAATATAGAACAACTAAGGCTGGATTTTTGCCAATGTTGATTCTAACGGGGTAAAAAACTGTACCTTTAGTACTTTTTATATTTCCTTAAATAATGGTCCTAGACACTTGAAATTTGGAATATAGGTTCAGCTCCCGGAATATAGATCTACAAAAGCTGGATTTCTGCCAATGTTGATTCTATGGGGGTAAAAAGGGTAAAAAAACTGTACTTTTGGTAGCTTTTATATTTTCTTAAATAATGGCCGTGGAAACTTAAAATTTGCAATGTTGGTTCACCTCCCGGAAAAAATATTCATTAAGGCTGGGTTTTTGCCAATGTTGACTCTACGGGGGTAAAATGGAAAAAAGTGTACTTTTGGTACTTTTTTTATTTACTGAAATAATGATACCTTTTATAAAAAGTACCTTTTATAAAAAGTACCTTTTATAAAAAGTACCATTTATAAAAAGTACCTTTTATAAAAAGTACCTTTTATAAAAAAGTACCTTTTATAAAAAGTACCTTTTATAAAAAGTACCTTTTATAAAAAGTACCTTTTATAAAAAGTACCTTTTATAAAAAGTACCTTTTATAAATAATACCTTTTATAAAAAGTACCTTTTATAAAAAGTACCCTTTTCAAAAAGTATCTTTTATAAAAAGTACCTTTTATAAAAAGTATGTACCTTTTATAAAAAGTACCTTTTATAAAAAGTACCTTTTATAAAAAGTACCTTTTATAAAAAGTACCTTTTATAAAAAGTACCTTTTATAAAAAGTACCTTTTATAAAAAGTACCTTTTATAAAAAGTACCTTTTATAAAAAGTACCTTTTATAAAAAGTACTTTTTATAAAAAGTACTTTTTATATAAAGTACCTTTTATAAAAAATGCCTTTTATAAAAAGTACCTTTTATGGAAAGTACTTTTTATAAAAAGTACCTTTTATGAAAAGTACTTTTTATAAAAAGTACCTTTTATAAAAGTACCTTTTATAAAAAGTACCTTTTATGAAAAGTACTTTTTATAAAAAGTACCTTTTATAAAAGTACCTTTTATAAAAGTACCTCTTATAAAAAGTACCTTTTATAAAAAGTATCTTTTATAAAAAGTATCTTTTATAAAAAGTACCTTCTATAAAAAGTACGTTTAGTTAAAAGTACCAAAAGTACACTTTTTCGTAAATTTTTAATTCCTGAAATAATAATCATTGAAACTTGAAATTGGAAAAGGTTCGCCTTAAATAAAGGGATTTAAGGTGGTAAAAAATTGTACTTATCTATTTCCTGATATAACATAATGGTGCCAGAAACTTAAAATTTGGAATGTAAAATCCTTCGGTGAAAAAAAATATTGGGAAAAGTACTTTTTGGAAATTCCGTTTCTTAGCGGGGATAAAAAGTGCTTTTAATATTTGCTGAAACAATGATCCTAGATAATTGAAATATGCATTATAGGATCCTTCGGTGAAGAAAACCCATTCTGGAAGTGGTACTTTTTAGAAATTCCGTTTCTAATGAGGGTAATAAAGTCTACTTTTGGTATTTTTTAATTCCTATAACAATGATCTTAGAAGAAGGAGATGTAATTGGAAATGAAATGGAGTAGAACGGGGATCAAAATGGAATAGAGCAGGGAACAATATGGAATGATATTTTTTACTCAAATTTTTCGTGTTTAGCTTTTTTTACTCCACATTTTTTCAATCAAACTTATTTTTTTTATACCAATTTCTTTTTTCACTGAAATATTTATTCACTCAAAATCCAAAATCCCGACATAAGGGCTTAAAAATTGTCAATATATTTTTCCCCCGGAACGAACATGATAACGTACCAGCGAAGTTATTCAAATTTTATTGTTAGAATTATTCATTGAAATATTTTTTTATGGAAGACTTAAACGTCCACAACTAAATAAAACAAAGACTACGTAGGGGCATTTTTTTGAAATCGATAGAGTAATCCTAATCCTTCTATTATCCGGTTTTCAATACAACCGGTAACGAAGTACCGGGATGGTAAGCTAGTCGTACATATTTGACAAAAGTGTTCTAACATAAATGCCGTTATCTTAAAAAGTACTCAAGGTACAGGTGTTATTCAGTTTTCAAATAATAAGTATTGGGACGGTCTTTAAAATAACTTGCACCATGATTTTATTTGAAAAATGTCAAAGGCCCTAATTTTTGGAAGGCTATATCTCAATAAACGATATTTTGAAATTTTGGAAAAAATATATGTTGTTAAGAATCCTCTATACTACATTATTTTAAATTTTTAGGGTGAAGACTTCATTGCAGAATTAAATATTAATAGAAACACAGTGACTGCAGTTTCAATTATATTTCAGAACTTTTAAATATATTTAGAAGTTACGAAGTTATGAAATTGGCCATTGCGTATTCGGGACATACTGTATTTCTGTAGCAGTAAAACGGTAATTTACATAGTATTTTTGTAATATTTTTATGTATTTTTTTAATTTGCAATGGGATTTAACAAATTAATTAAGTGATTTAATAATTAAATAAATTTATAATTAAGGTTAAATGAGACTCGTACAAATGAATGAGTTTGAAAAATGAGTGGAAAAATATTAAATTTTTTAGCAGGGACAGAAAAACATGCAATATCATCCTGAGTTACGGTTGACAGCAGGTGACTGATAACAAAAATATAATAAACCTTACAATTAGTTTTTTGAAAATTTTATTTCCAAAATACAATTTTGAAAAACTGAAATTTTTATTCCAAATATTTTTTTTTGTTCTAAGAAATTCTGTTAATGATCTGACTCACCTGCTTTCCGATAAGATTTTCGAAACGTGGCTTAACAAAACTCCAAGCACCCATATTACGCTGTTCTTCCTGGCTCCAAACAAAAGCTGAAATTAGAAAAATAATGAGATGTTAATAAAAAATATTCAATTCACTCCTCGTTGGAACCGACTTTAACCTTTAAATATTTTTCTCGATTATGAAGTGTACTTACTGAATGAATAAATTATTTTCAAAAAACTAGCCAAATATCCTACTGTGCTTTGTTTTCGAGATTAACTTGAAATGTCAATTTTTGACGTTTGAACGCGATTTTTTTAAAAACCGGCATTAGTGGAGATTTTGTTTTTTTATCGAAATATAGATTCATAATCAAGAAATATATTTTCAGAGTTCGCAGCTTGAGGTTAAAGTCGGTTCATTCGAATCGTAAACTGCTTTAAATTTCGCTTTTTAAAACTTACTGGTGGCATTTTTATATTTATCTAATTCCTGTTGCAATTCATATGTTGGGAATGGGCACAATGATTCCAAGCGAACAATAGCTGTATCTTGTATATTCTGTGCTGATCTATGATCAGCCAAATTATAATAATGTTTGCCAGAACATACAATAACACGTTTAACGTTATCTGTATTGACGGTAGTGTCACCCAAAATATTTAAGAATTGAGTGCCAGGCTGGAAATCCGTATACGTTGAAGTAGCAGCCGATAAACGTAAAAGAATTTTCGGTGCTACAACAATAAGTGGTTTACGGAAGTTACGCACTTGTTGACGACGTAACACATGATAATATTGGGCGGGTGTTGAGGGATTAACAATTTGTACATTAACATTATCACTATCCGGGGCAGTTTCCTTGGAATCACACAGCTGTAGGAAACGTTCTATGCGGCAGGAACTATGCTCAGAGGCGGCACCATCATAACCATGAGGTAAAAGTAAAACTAAACCATTTGAATCCATCCATTTGGCTAATAAATTAAATAAAAGTAAGAATTTTAAAACATTTATTATATCAAATTTATCCATTTCCCACTTACTTTCTCCTGATATTATAAAATTATCAATAATTATTTGTGCCCCATTAGCATAATCACCAAATTGTGCTTCCCAAATTATTAAATTATTTGGATTATCTATGGCCATGCCATACTCATAAGCCAATACAGCCTCTTCGGACAGTATACTGTGTGCTACTTCCAATTTACCATCATTGCCACCTTTTTAATTCATTTAAAGGTATAAACATTTCATTCGTCTCCTGGTCAACCAACATAATGTGACGATCGTGAGAAGGTACCACGACCAACATCTTCACCACTTATGCGTACATTATAACCCTGATACATTAAACTGCCCAAAGCTAATGCTTCTGCGGTTGACCAATCAATTTTTCACCCATATTAAGTTTTTTAAGTCTACCATCAACATGAGTTTTCTTTAAATGCGGATGAATTTTCTGTCAAAGAGGAAAAGAATAAAGAAAAAAATAAGAAATGTGTGTGTTTTTCAATTTTGTGGTTTCTTGTTAAATTATAAACATAACACAATTTACAGAAATATATTTAAAGAAAGTCCTTTAAATGCACAACTTGCGCGACCGCCGAAACTTGTCACCCCTGAGATACGCTGACTCTCCCTTTATGAAATCGCTGACATTTTCTCTACAATTTTTCAAATGTCCCCACTGACATGTCAGCAGTTGATCAGCAGTGTCCTCCAGTATCGGTGGCCACCAAGAATTCGTTTTAAACAACCGTATGACCAACTGCTGACATGTCATTGTTGACATTTGAGAAAATTGTATGAAGATGTCAGCAATTTTATAATGGAAGAGTCAGCAGTATGTCAGGTGTGATTTTTTTTGCCGACTGGGGTTCCATCTCCTTCCATTCCTTACCGCATAATATGCGTTAAAGATATAAAAAAAATGCTATAGTCTTTATCTTATAAATAAAAAAGTTCCATTTTACACCACTTTTACTAAGATAACCCTTTTTACCATAAAATTTTAAATTTTAAAACATGTCCTTCTCTTGGATGTTAGTTTCTGCTGGAGGATTATTCACATCAATTTTGAGATTCTGAGGTTTTTAGTTTAATAGTAAGTTAAAAAGACCCATTTCCCCCCTTTTCCCATTTTAACCCCTTAAAACTGAAATTTCAAAAACTGTTTTTTTTTTGCTGGATGATCCTAGATTTACATAAATAAAAATAGAATATAAAAAGTACTAATGCACATTTTTTTGTCACTTTTACGACCCTTAGAAACGGAATTTTTAAACAGTACTTTTTTTGAGGATGTTTTTTCGCTAAGAGATCCTACTCAAAATTTCAGTACATCAGGAAGTACCAAAAGTACATATTTTTACACCTTTAGAAACGGAATTCCTAAAAAATACTTTTATGCAGAATGTTTTTTTCTATATTTTAAAATTCAAGCCTCTACTACCATTACACTGTGGAACAAATTCAGGTTAGCAAAAGCTAGGTCGATTCTGAGAGTGTGGGATGAAAATAGTGGCTAAATTAGAAGACCCATAACGCGGCGTTTGTTTATGTTAGTTCGATTTTTTTTAATCGACCTTCGAAACTTTGCAGTCAAATGCCGATTTTCAGCACATTGTTTATATGTTTTTTTGGCTATAACTCTCGACTAATTGATTCAACCTGTAAATGCAAAATTATTGCTAGAGACCTGTCCAACAATTATTTTTTATTTTAAAAATTGATTTAGGAAATTTTTGTGATGCGTATGAAGCAAAATATTGGAAAAAATTATTTTTTTCTCATACTTTTTGAAAATATTTTGCTTTATAGGCACCACAAAAATTTTCTAAATCAATTTTTTAAAACATTTTAATTGTTGGACAGGTCTCTAGCAATAATTTGGCTTTTACAGATTGAAAAATATCAATTAGTCGACGAGTTATAGCCAAAAAACCATATAAACAATTTGCTGAAAATCGGCATTTGACTGCAAAGTTCGAAGGTCGATTAAAATTAAAAAAGTACACTTCATTATTCCTGTTAGAAACGGAATTTCCAAAAAGGTTCAGTTTAATTTTTTCAGCAAATATTAAAAGTACCAAAAGTACACTTTTTAACCCCGCTAAAAACGGAATTTCCAAAAAGTACTTTTTTCATTTTGTTTTTCACCGAAGGTCCCACATTCGAAATTTTTTAGAACCATTATGTACACTTTTTTTTAACCATTTTACCCCCAAAGAATCTCACATTTCCAAATTTCAAGTTTGTGGGACCATTATTTCATGATATAAAAAAGTACCTAAAGTAAAATTTTTTCCCCTTAAAAAGAATTTCCAAAAAATTATTTTCCTGAAAGTTTAATTCTCCAAAGGGTCCTATAAATTTCATTACAAATTTCAAGTGAGTACGATCATTATTTACGGAAAATATAAAAAGTACCAAAAAGAACACTTCTTTTAGAATTTCCAAACAAAAATGTTTCCCGAATGCGCCTTTTTACAGAAGGATCTACAATCCAAACATCAAATGTCTAGGATCATTCTCTCGCGAAATATAAGGAGTACACACAAAAAAACCTTTGTCAAATTACAAGGAAAAGTCTCGTAATCCCACTTTACCAATATTTGACAGTTTTCCTTGTTTTTTAACAAACCATATTTGGATCGAAATTTAATTTTTTTTTGTAATTTTACAATTTTTTTTTGTAATTTTACAAATTTCCAAGATAATTTTACAAAAAAAAAATCTAGTAAATTCACGAGGAATTTCAATTGCGCCAAAAACTGTAAATTTACAATTTTATTGGTAAAAAGCTTGTAAAATTACTAGGAATTCTCGTAAAATAGGAAGTAGCAAAAAAATCTAGTAATATACGAAACCTCCTTGTAAATTTTATCGTGTCAAAAAATTTGTAAATTTACAATTTTATTGGTAAAAACTTTGTAAAATTACAAAATTATTAGTTAAAAAGCTTGTAAAATTACTAGGAATTTTTGTCAAATACGAGGTAGCAAACAAAAAAAGTTTTTCTTGTAATTTTACAAGGGTTTTTTTTAACTCCTGTTAGCCATCTAAAACCAGAAGAACAAATTTTTACCCCTTTTAATTCCTAAAAAAGTACTTTTTCCAGAATGCTTTTTTTTTTACCGAAGGATCCTATAGTCCAAATGTCTAGAATTATGATTTCAAGAAATGTTAAACGTACCAAAGTACACTTTTGTATCGCGTTACTTACTCTAAAAAATGCAATTTTCCTAAAGTAAATTTTTCCAGAATGTTTTTTTTTTTCCGCCAAAATATCGTACATTCCTAATGTTAACTGTCTAGGAACATTATTTCAGGATGTATAAAAAGTACCAAAACTAAAATTTTTTAACCTTCTAAAAAACGAAATTTGCAAAAAGTACTTTTTCTAGAATATTTTTATTGAAAAATCCTTCGTTCCAAAATTTCAAGTTTCTATAACATTATATAGGTAATAAATAGTGATTAGATTCTACCCGGTATTTACCCGATGCATGGGTAAATAAAAGATAAATACCTTTTTTGGGAATTTATTGTGGGTATATATAAAATGCATTTAAAATCAAACATATGGTAAGCTCTGGTTGTCAATAAGCGGAATCGTTATTTGAAATGAGTAATTTGTTTTATTTTTTTCAAAATTAAATATGCATTCAATGTCAAATACTTTAATTAAATAACGCATTTTTTTAGAAAAAATGCTTATTTAAAAAAAATTATACTTTTTTCCTAAAGAGTATTAAAGAAAATATAGTACTAATTCTGATTAATTTTTATTAAAAAATAAAAATTGTTTTATTTGACCTTTAAAATATTATATTTTGAGGATGTTTATTCTGGCTCGATGTCATTATTTTCTTTACTAATTAAAACCATGATATTATCATAGCATAATTTTCAAGAAAATTATTTTTTTTGTTTTAAATTTATTTATGTTGGTCATTTTTGCAAAAAAAAAAAAAAATATAGTACTTTTTTTGAAAAAAAAAAAATACTTTTTTGGAAAAAAAGTACTTTTTTGGAAAAAAAGTACTTTTGGAAAAAAACACTTTTTTTAAAAAAAAATTACTTTTTAGACATCAAAATTTTTTTTTAAAAAAAAAGTATTTTTTTTTTAAAAAGTCCCTTTCCTAAAAAAAGCACATTTTCTAAAAAAGTACTTTTTTACTACTTTTTTTTTTTTAAAAAGAAGTAATTTTTTCTAAAATAAGTACCTTTTTCTAAAAAAGTACATTTTTTCTAAAACGTATTTTTGTTTTTAAAGTACTTCTTAAGAAAAAAGTGCTTTTTTAGGAAAAAAGTAAATTTTTTTAGAAAAAGTACTTTTTTTTAGAAAAAACACTTTTTTAGAATAAGTACATTTTTTTTAGAAAAAGTCCTTTTTTAGAAAAAGTACCTTTTTTAAGACAAAGGTACTTGTTTTAGAAACAGTAAAATTTTTTTAGAAAAAACATGACAAAAAGTTGTACATGTTTGGACACGTTCTTTGGACACGAAGATAGGTTTTCCAAAGACCTTTCATTTGGTATATAATATGAATAGGTTTCTTGGTATAATAAAGGAGATAAACGTGAAAAACTAAAAAATTGCTGGTTTTCCCCTTATTTTCACCCCCTTAATATGAATTTGGGCAGCTAAAAAATATACGTGTCCGTTTATTTTTCCTGCTCTATAAAATAAAACCAATTCCATAAAGATCGGCGGGTGACACCAGGGAGACCTTCCTTGCCAGTTGGAAATTTCACTGACAAGGAAAGTATCTCAACCCTTATGAACCGATTTGCCTGAAACTTAAAATATATATAAAAGAGACAATTCTAAGGTTGGGGTGTCTCAGCTTATCGGCCATATCGGAGATTTAGGGGTTCAAAACGTGGGTCAAAAAATGGCCAAAAAAATCGTTTTTCGGATTTTTCTGCCATTTCTTTTTAAGAGTCTATATGATGTTTACATATGAGAAGAAGGGTTAATGCCTATCCGACGGTGGCATAACCTTGTAAAAATTCGGCATTTTTAAATATTTTTTTTAAGAAAATGTGTAAATTTTGGGGGGGTATTTATGTAAAGACATTGACCTACGATACCCATATGAATAAGAAATAATCTTTATTAAATTTAAGTCGACACGTATTTTTGCCCTAGACGATATTCCTATTAGTTCGGAAGTTATCGAACTTTTCCCGAAGGTCCACATGGTTTCATAAGGGGACAACGAAATTTTAAAACACTGATATGGCCGATAAGCCGAGACACCCTAACCTTAAAATCGTCTCTTTAATATATATTTTAAGTTTCAGGCAAATTGGTTCATATGGGTTGAGATACTTCCCTTGTGAGAGGTTTTTGCTCTAAATAAAGTAGAATGGAATTCCATTGCCCGATTTTGTCACAATTTTTACAAAACCTAAAGTTGATTGAATAGGGATGTGTAGGCTTTAACTTTAGCTTTTAAAAGTTTAATAAATTAATTACTTTAAAATTTCCAATATAAAACTGTAAATGGTGTATTCTTATATTTATTCTTGTTATTGTTATTATTTTCATATTCCTTTATCACAGGCGCGGATCCAGGAATTCCATTTGGGGGGGGAGATTTTTTTTACAAAAAAAATTTCGTAAAGCAATAAAGTTTGGTTGGTGTCGGGGGGGGGGGGGGGGGGGGAGGGGGTTTGTGTATGTATACGGAAAAATACATAAAAACTTAACAATAAAGGATCTAGCTTTTGGATTTGGGGGACCTTTTTTTACTCAAATTTTTTTTTTTCTCAGGAGACCCCTAACTAACCGATTTATTTCATAAATAAGACCGTTTTTAGTCAAATAAATGGACATATTAACAATTACGACTGACTGTAACTGTCATAAGCCAATTTTTATGCTTAAGAGTCCCCCGCACAACAATGTCGGAGCGGTTGACGGTTTCGGTCATGAGAGAGTATAGGCGCAAAACAAAGGCGGCAGCGGGAATTTCAGTCATTTGTTAAATTTTACATTATTCTTTCACTTTTCGACACATTTTTATTTTATTTTATTATTTTTTTTTAGTATCAATATGATTTTTTCATATTGATTCGTTTTTTTGTATTTTTTTAGAATTTTTAATATTTTTTTTAGAGATCACATTTTTTTGTTTACTTTATCGAAAATAATCGAAATATTTATAAAAATGTGGCAACATTTTCATATCAAAATTTTAAGGAGAGAGAGAAACCGACACAAAAATAAAATTGATTTTATTCAAGCGGTTTTCGGTCGGTCGTTTTTTCTTGCCAAATTTGTATGAAAAAAACGTCACCGACATTGTTCTGCGGGAACTCTTAAGAGTCTAACATCAATATTTTTTATACAAACCAACAAACAAAATTCAAAAATATTAGACTATATTTCCAAATTTTTAGAAATGCTCTCGAGAATTGGGAATTTTTTAACTTTGTGGTAGGTTTGTATGGGAAAATATTAATATTATGACTTTAAAATCATACAAATTATCTTATCTAAAAATTATTATTTAAAAAATAAAAAATTATATTCGATTAGAGTTTTATTCTAGTTCGAGGCCCAAAAATATTTCTATTTATGATATTGTCATAATAGAGTATTTTTAATTTATTGCTTTAAAAAAGTTACTATCTCATAGTATGTCTGTACTGATCAGTTTCATCCCCACTAAAGGGAATCTTCAGCAGACTTTAGAGAATCATCGTTGGTCAATCAAACATCAAACCAGACATAATATTTGATATATTTCCCAAGTTATATGAGAAGTACTATTATGAAGGTCCGAAATCTGTTTTCCAACAAAAATAACTCTTTTAAAGCAAAAATTGTATATATTAAATCACCGTCGGTAACTATTAATATATTTATGTGTTGCTGTTATTTTACAATAACAACAGTGCCTAACCAAACAATAGTGTTGGTAGGATAAGTCGTACTAAACTTTGTGCTAAATGTTGTTTTTTTATTTTTAGTACCAAAAGGTACATAAAAATAAAATGTATTTATTCGGCCTTTATATATGTATATATATTCGATTAGAGTTTTATTCTAGTTCGAGGCCCAAAAATTTTGGCTTTAAAAGAGTTATTTTTGTTGGAAAACAGATTTCGGACCTTCATAATAGTACTTCTCATATAACTTGGGAAATATATCAAATATTATGTCTGGTTTGATGTTTGATTGACCAACGATGATTCTCTAAAGTCTGCTGAAGATTCCCTTTAGTGGGGATGAAACTGATCAGTACAGACATACTATGAGATAGTAACTTTTTTAAAGCAATAAATTAAAAATACTCTATTATGACAATATCATAAATAGAAATATTTTTGGGCCTCGAACTAGAATAAAACTCTAATCGAATATATATACATATATAAAGGCCGAATAAATACATTTTATTTTTATGTACCTTTTGGTACTAAAAATAAAAAAACAACATTTAATAAAAAATTATACTAAAAGTCCAATGTTTCGAAAAGAATTTTAATGAAGTATTACACTTAAACATATTTTTTCAAAAAATTTCTCAGATGTTAAGACATTTTTACTTAGGAAAAACTCTTAGATTCTAAAATATTTTTCATATAAAAATATAATCTATTTCTGAGATATTTGTCTTTAGAAAAATGTTGGGATTTTAAACCCTTCGATGTAATTTTTTTCTTTTAATTCTCATATCGTATTTTCTGCAGAAAAACTCACAGATTCAGTATTTTCTTAGATTTTTAAAATTTTTTCTATTGCAAAAATCGGAGATTCTGAGACATTCTTTCTATAAAAAATTTTCCAATTTCTGATAATTACTAATTCTCATATTTTAAAGTTATTCTTAGGTTCTAAAAACTTTTTCGTATTCAAAAATTCTTAGACCCTTTTTGTAAAAGAAAATTATCAGTTTACAAAACATTTTATGAAAAAATGTTGACACTTTTTTAAAAATAAGACCTTAAATTTTAAAGCATCTTTTAATAAAAAATTTTACGGTTATAGTGCCTTCCATTTTTTTCTAAGGTTCTGAAACTTTTGTAAAAAAAAAAAAAATAATATTTAGAGACACATTTCCTATAGAAAATTTCTCAGAATCTTTCAGAGATATGCCGTACTAAAAAATCTCAGATTCTGATATAGTTTTCTATAGAAAAGCTCTAAACATTTTCCCTAAAAAAAATCAAAGATTTTGATAAACTTTTCCTATAGAAAATATCGTAGATTCTAAAAAATTTTTCAAAAAGAGAAATTCTCATATTCGCACACAATTTTCCATAAAAAAAACATATTTCCCCATAGAAGAACTCAGATTCTGAAAAGTCTGTCCTGTAGATTCTTGTCAGATTCTGAAACGTTTTTTCTAAGGAAAAATTTCCAGTTTCTGAGGGATTTTTTTATATAGAAAAAAAAAATTTCCTAAAATTTGATATGCTTTTTAAATAAAAAAAATCTTACATTCAGACTCTGAATTTCAGAGGCAAAAACATTTTTTCTATAGATAAAGTCAGGAATTCTGCGATATTTTTCTATAAAAAATGTTTGAGATAATACTTTTTCCTTAAATGATAAGGATAGTTATTCGGTTAGAAAATTCCCACGACTCGATTGTTATTTAAGTTTCTCATACGCAATTTCTTTAATTCTGAAACATTTTATAGAGGCTATGTGAGCTGTAAATCATCAGCACACATATACCTCTCCCAAGGATTTTTTTACATCCTGGATATTTTCTTTCTATGTTTGTTGCTTTCCCTTCCTTTCCCTTCTCCTTTCTTTTTTCCTTTCCTTTTCTTTCTTTCTTCCTTTTTTTTTTTTTTTTTTTGAAATCATTTTGGGGGGGGAGAAATCCCATTCTCCCCCCCCTGGATCCGCGCCTGCTTTATCATATTCATTTTATTTTTTCAACACTCACAAAGTCTTCAGGATATGTAACACTTTGCTGTCCAATATAGTGTAATAAACCATAATCAAGACCGGTATCCCAGTAGGTAATACTATCTGATGCAGTTGTTAGATGTTGCCATTGTTTTTGAAAATATGATGGTTCTGGTTGGTATTTGGGAGCCAATAATAATTCTTCATTAAGGTAAGCCATATAATTGGAACGTATTTTGTTAGCCTCTTCGGCAGAGAGAATTGATTGTTGGTTAAGTTTTTCGGTGTATAAATCAGGAACGGATCTGAAAAAAGGGGGAAGGTGTTATTTCAAATTATCTAAAACAACATAACAATATAAGGCGAATATATAAAAAAGGCAGTGGTCATAAACACAAACTCAGTTTTGAATTTTCTTCAAACATTTATTTGGCTGTTACCACCATATAGCGGTTGTCAGAACCATAATTCGTTTGAGACAACTACAATGTGGTTGTGACAGCAGCAGTGTAGTTGTGACAACCGATTGAACGGTTAGAATAACTCAAACAGAGGTTGTCTTATTTGCGACTGTGACTAATCTCTTTTAAAAGTTTTAAAATCAATTCATTTTAAATACCTCTGCTACCAATACTTACTTTCTTGTATTAACAATACCATAAACCAATGGATTTGTAAATGTTGGATCATCCAATTCATTGTGACCCCAACGCCGGAAACAATTCATATCAATGAAAATATCTTTACGAAATTGACGTTGATATTCAAAAGCTAATTTTGTTACCATGGCCACCATTTCCGGATCATCACCATTCACATGAAATACTGGGGCTTGAATAGTTTTTGCTAAATCTGTGGTATAATCTGTAGATCGTCCCCTATCACCGGGCGTTGTAAAACCAACTTGATTATTGACAACCAAATGAACACTGCCACCAATTTCAAAATGTGGCACATAAGCCATATTTAAACATTCCTGATTAATACCTTGTCCGGCAAAAGCAGCATCGCCATGTAGAATAACATTTAAGACGGACGAGGAAAATTGTTTTTCAGCTTCCTCACTGAAAGCACCATCTTTTAGGGTTTGTTGTTTGGAACGAGCTTTACCCATTGCGACGGGATTAGCAGCCTAGGGAGTGAGAAGAATAAAGAGAGAAGAATGAGAAAATCTGAAAAAAATCAAATGACAACACAGGCTAAGTGGAGATGTCGACAGCTTTCGGAAGATGCCACCCTTCCATCATCAGCACTCCTACGATTGCCACACACTTAATGTGTGTCAGATTAAAATTAGCCATTTAAATAAAACTTTTGAACAAATAGAATATACAGTCCTACTAAAGGTTAACAATGAGAAAAATACAACTCTGTAAAAAGTTGAGATTGATTAAGTTTCTGCCAAATGAATACACCACGAATGAAGGTGGGTATACGGGTTATTCAACATGAAAAATAATTCCGATATTCTATTTGTTCAAAAGTTTTATTTAAATGTCTAATTTTAATCTGACACACATTTAGTGTGTGGCAATCGAAGGAGTGCTGATGATGGAAGAGTGGCATCTTCCGAAAGCTGTCGACATCTCCACTTAGCCTGTGTTGACACTTGATTTTTTTTTTCAGATTTTCTAATTGTACAACAATTATTATTTCATCCATGGGAAATTTAACTGACGGATCACCCATTTTGTTTATTTTTGGTTATTTGATAGAGCTTCGTAAATGATTAAAAACCATATTTTTTTTTGTATCAAAACTTTGGAAGATATGGTCGTTTAAAAAGGCGCTTTTTTGACCATATTGACTTTTAAGGCAGTTTTTTTTAACATTTTTGCACTCGGAAACCGTAAGTCGTAAGAAAAATGCCTGCGAATTTTGTACTCTTGCCCAAAACATTAAATCATGATAATGTTTTGCGGAAGATTTGGGTGTACTTGCCAAAGCAAATTTTTTTTAGAAAAAATAATGTTATATTACTTTGCTACATGGAATATCACGGAAAGAGATTCGAATTCTCTTCAAGTCTTTGTCAACCGATGTTTACGTAGAATATTACATGTCTTCTGGCCAGACACTATATCAAACAACGATCTATGGCAAAAAACGCAACAAAACCCTGTCACAGTTGACATACAAATGCGAAAGATGAATTGGCTGGGTCATACATTCAGAAAGCCACATGATGACGTCACCAGAAAAGCAATTGAATACAACCCTCAAGGCAGCAGGCGAAGAGGCAGACCAGCAAATACATGGCGACGGCAAGTAGAAGCTGAACTACGCACAGCTGGAAAGAGTTGGAGCGAAGCTAAAAGATTGGCAACAGACAGAATTCAATGGAAATCATTTGTAATGGCCCTATGTTCCAACTAGGAATTTTAAAGGACTAAATATATATATACTTTGCTATTCCATGCAAAACGAATTGAAATTCGTAAGTGAGGGCAAAAATAAGTGCAAAAAAAGTGTTTTTAAATTTTGGAGAGTATAAAAGATTCGGCAACAAAGAATATACCACTCTCACTTGTTTTATGTACATTTGATAAACAAATGCAACATTTTCATGCGAGAAGCTTAGACTTGGTGAAAAAGTAGTCTTGATAAATTTTTTTTTTTTTTTCACGAAAAACAAAATTATGTTAAAAAAAATTAATGAACCCAAAATTTTTGGTGAAAAAAAATTTTGATGAAAAAAAGTTTTTGATGAAAATTTTTTAATGTAAAAAAAATTGATGACAAAAAAATATGAAAAAAAAAAATTTTTGGTGAGAAAAAAATTGATAATAAAAAATTTGATGAAAAAAAATTTGACGAAAAAAAATATGATAAAAAAAAATTTTTAAAAAAAAATTTTGATGAAAAAAAATATTTATGAAAAAAAATTATGAAAAAAAATTGATGAAAAAAAATTGATGAAAAAAAAAAAATTTCATAAAAAAAAGATGAAAAAAATTATGAAAAAACAAAAATCGATGAAAAAAAAAATGATGAAAAACAAGTGAGAGTGTTATATTCGAATCTTTTATACCCACCAAAAGGTAAAAAAAGTATAAAAAAAAATTTCAGATGCGTTTTTTTTGGGGGGGAGGGGGTGATAGGGGCAGTGGGGGACTTTGAGAGCAACTTCCCATCGCGATAAAATACCTAATATTAACAAAAATACAAAAAAACATGTAAAAAAGTGTACTTTTTCAGAGGTTGGTTCAGTTCTTCAAGGGGGAAATTTTCCCCCGAGCCCTATTTACCCCATTCACGAACTTAACCTGCCTATGAACATACGAAATATTTGTGCCAAACTTCACGAGCTATTTTATTTTGGACGGACGGACAGACGGACATTCACAGAATGTCTTAGAATCGATCATGGATCAATAATATACATATATACTTTATGGGGTCGCTGACCGATATTTCGATGCGTTACAAACGGAATGACAAAGTGAGTATACCCCCATACTGTAGTTGGAGGGTATATAAAAAAAAATTTATGAAAAAAAAAGTTTGAAAACAAAAATTTTATGGGGAAAAAATATTGATGAAAAAAAAAATTTTTGATGAAAAAAACAAATTTTTTTTTTGAAAAATAATTATGTTACTTTTTATTTACCAGCTGGTGAAAAACGGTTTTATTCACCACGAGGTGAATTATTATCCAAGTTACAAACCGAAGTTATTAAAAGTTTTGGTTTTAAGAAAATGAAAATAGTAATTCTTGTTTTCTTTTTCTTTAATTGTTAGCTTATATAGCCAAACTGAGGTGGCGTCCTGCAACTTTGGGTTTTTACCATTTATGAAGCTGTATAAAATAACCAAAAATTAACAAAATCGGTAATCCTTCCGTTAAATTTTCCATGGATTTGCTCATATAAAATTTGGAAAAAGAGTAAAAAAAATATTTTTTGGTACATTTTAAAACACGATAACGGTGTCCCAGATTGGAATAAAATTTTTTGTGATTATTTATCATTAAAGGAAACATCTCAACTAAAATCCTTGCTTGTAAAAACTAAAAATTTTTTTAAATTTTTTAAATTTTTTAGAGTAGGTCCGCAACTGCCCTAATTTATTTTCGAAGTCAATTTTTGGACGAAAGGTTATGTCCCACCAAAATAAAATTTTAAGACGTTTATAAGCTAATCCATTAAAATAATAATTATTAATTATTTTTTTGTTTAATTATAATTAAACAAAAATTAAAAAATCGAAAAAAACATTTTTTTAAGGGAAAACTTTAACCCCACAAAGGCACGGGTTAGTTCTGTCCGATTTGGGTAAAAATTTAAACATAGAGTTTTTAGACCAAAACAAACCATGATTTGCCCGCTGATTGGCGAAATTCGAAAAAAGTCATTGTTCGTGCCACCCTGCACTGAAAGAATTTTATTCATTACCGCTATGAAAACGTACATTGGTTCTATGAAAAAAATCATTAGAAGTCAGCCAATGATACCCTTCACAGAATCTATGAAACAAATTCATAGAAACCAGAAATCTATGAAACAGTTCATAGGCTATGAAAAAAAAACATATTTTCAATTCTATTTTTATTTATTTTATTTATTTTATTATTTCATTTTTATTTTTTTTATTATTTTATTTATTTACAATTTTTAAACATTTTTATGTTTTTAACTTATCCCACCGAGATTCGAACACAAAACCAGTTGTTCGTGAAGCTTAGTCTCTAGCCACCGAGCTAAATTATACAAAAAAATTATAACACCTTAAATACACTTTGTTTAATATTCTGCATTAAAATATCGAGTTTGTATCAATGCTCTGCCAAAAGCTGTGTGTGCTTGTAGAAAACAAACTTTTGTGTATTTGTAAAAAAAAACGAACATTATAAAACAAAGTGATAGTTGGCGAGATTTTCCTCCTTTGGTGGCACTGATTGCTAAGGCGTCGACAATAATTTCCACAGCCGGTCGGTCTTGGGTTCGAATCCCGCCAGGGCAGCAATATTTTTTTTTATTTTTTTATTTTTTAATATTTATTAAATTTTTTAAATTATAGTAACATTATTTTATTTAACAAAATCCATGAATAAAATTCTATGCAATATTTCACAATAATAATGAATATTCCTTCAGCCAATGAATTGTCTCATAGATTCTATGAATTTGGTTTAATGAAATTCGTTCATAGATATTATGAACAATAATTCTTTCAATGTAGTGTGTATTTTAATACTAACCTCTAAATGTGAAGGATTTCTAACCATACAAAAATGTATTGTTTTACCATCCACTTTTAAATCTTCTGATGTATCTGCAAAATAAATACAAAAAACGAAATTTATCAAAATTATTTATAATTTAACAATTAAAAACTGATTAATTAATCAACATAAATCATGGAGAAAAAAATCCTAAAACAATAATAAAAAATACTCACGAAAATGACTTATTACATCTGACATTGCTTGACAATCCGCAGGAAATTCAGATTCACCACCAAGTTTACGAAAAACTTTAGCTGGTCTCATATTCAATAGTATAGTTTGTAATGATGTACGACCACGATGTGGCATTGCCAAAACAATTTGCTGGAGATCATCTATTAAATACATTGTACAGATTTGTGTTAAAAAATATGAAAAGTAAAAGTTTTTTGTTAGTTTTTGTATTGAGTTGTAAGAGTTTTCTTGTATGCACTGCAGTTTCATTTCAATATTTGAGTTTTTGTTATAAGAAGTTTTTGGCAAACTGATTAATGGTAGATGTTATAACCAACCTTGAATTTTGGTTTGAAATTACAAAATTTAATTATGTATGTACGGTAAAGTTACGAGCACTATATATGTATGTATGTATTTAGTTTGGTGTTATAAACCATACAAACAATTAGGTAAAACTTTTTGGCAGGCAAGAACACATATTTTAGATATTTCTGGCAGAGTTTTTTTTAAAGGTGGAATGGAAAATAAATTATGGAGAATGTATTGCATTCTACAATATTTGGGATTATTTCTAAGTTTCATCTATGGTAGAGATTTTTTTTGTTTTAAAAGTTTTTTTAATACGACCCTCGTATATGGCTATGAATTCTCAAATGACAAATATAGTTTTGGAATGCTGTATACCACATCAAAGAATTAGGACAAATTTAAATGTCTAAAAATATGCAGTAAAATATATATCGGTGGCTTATATACAAAACACTCTATCTCAAATTTTTTTTTTTAAATAAACTTTCCCTAGTAAAAAAGTTTTGATATAATGATATATAATTTGATACAATCATATTAAATTATATATGACTTTTTAAATGTTCAGATCTAATTTTATCGAAGATTTATTGCGGCTCCATTTTCTTATCTGAGGCTATACATAAATATATCTGACTTTATGTAATTATATAAATCTATATTAATTTATATAAAATAAGATCAAGTGGATTGTATCATTTTTTATATTTGTGTATCTTAAATAATACAATTAGATCAATATCGGATCCAACTTGATACAGCCAATTTTGAGATCAACAATAATATAAAAATATGTCCAATTATATTAAAATTTATACAATTTTATAAATCGGACGTTTTTTTAGGTTTAAATAAAGAGTTGAAAAATAATAAAAATAGGTTGTTTTGGAAAAAAACTTAGATTAATTTCAAAAAATGGGGTCATGTTAAATTTTGTATAAAACACTTAGAAAATATTCTCATAAAAAAATTGTCCTTGGAAAAATTTAAAAAAATGGAGTCACCCTAGTAAAAAAGTTTTGACATAATGATATATAATTTGATACAATCATAATAACTTTTTATATGTTCAGATCAAACTTTATCTAAGATTTATTGCGGCTCCATTTTCTTATCTATGGTTATACATAAATATATATATGGCATTTTTCTGCATATCAAAATTTTTTCTTCTCCGATTTTCAAAGTCCGGGCATTTTTTTTATTCTACTAGGCCTAAACCTCATGTGGTACCAATTTGAGGCCAATCGGATTAAACTAACCCGTGGCGCCCGGTGGTCAAAGTTTTGGATTTTTAAAAAATTAAAAAAAAAAAATAATAAAAAAATAAATATAACTTTCGACGCATCATATTTGTTAATTTTGATGTGCTGAGCACGAATATCAAAAAAAAAAATAAAATCGGTCGAACAGTTTTCGAGATATTGCTATTTGAAATTTGCAAAAAATGGCGGTTTTTTCCTACGTTCAAGAAATTTTTAAAAAAAGTCTCAAAATTTCATTCCTCCGACCCTTTTGTAGAGCTTGAGACAATCTTTCATTTAAAACTGATTTGAGCCAAATTCGATCATTTTAACCCGTGGCGCCCTTCGATTAATGTTTTGGACTTTTGGAAAATTTCCACCAAAATTTTGGATTTTTGAAAATAAAAAAATAAAAAAAAACATCTTGCGATATTATTTTTTATTAATTTTAGCATGATGAATACGAATATCAAAAAATTTATAAAATCGGTCGAACGGTTTTCGAGATATCGCCATTTAAAATTTGTCAAAAAATTGCAAAATGGGGGGTTTTTTCCTACGTTTAAGAATTTAAAAAAAAAACTCTAAAAATGTCTTTATTTTAACCCTTTTATACAGCTTTATACAATCTTTCATTTAAGCTTAATTTGAGCCAAATCCGATCATTTTAACCCGTGATACCATTCGATCAAAGTTTAGGGTTTTTGGGTTTTTGGTAAAAAGTTTCTAAAAAGCAAAAACTTTGATCGATTGGCGCCACGGCTTTAAATGATCGGATTTGGCTCAAATTAGTTTTAAATGAATGACTGTCTCAAGCTCTACAAAAGGGTCAGCGGAATGAAATGTTGAGACTTTTTTTTAAAAAATTTCTTGAACGTAGGAAAAAATCGCCATTTTTTACAAATTTGAAATGGCGATATCTCGAAAACCGACCGAGCGATTTTTATTTTGATATTCGTGCTCAGCGCATCGAAATTAACAAATATGATGTGTCGAAAGATAAATTTTTTTTTTTAATTTAAGTTTTAAAAATATTTCAAAAATCCAAAACTTTGACCGCCGCACAGAGGGGTGAAATGCATCCACAGTGGCGATTAATTCAATAGATGAACATTAACTTTCACAACCGTGTTTGGTACCAAGTTAAAGTAGATAAAATTCAACATCAATAATGGCAAAAAACAAAGTTCTAAGTTGTATACTTTATTTGCAGTGTGTGTTTAAAGTTCAATTATTTTTATTATTTTTGCGCGCATTGATTTAAAGTGAAAATTTTGATATTTCAAGTACCCGTGTAAAAAAAAAAACGTTTTAGATCTAATTTGATCTCAAAATTGGCTGTATCAAGTTGGATCAAATATTGATCTAATTGTATTATTTTAGATACACAAATATAAAAAATGATACAATTAGATCCGAATTTTGGTCACATCCAATTAAACCCACTTGATCTTATTTTATATAAATTAATATAGATTTATATAGTTACATAAAGTCAGATATATTTATGTATAGCCTCAGATAAGAAAATGGAGTCTCAATAAATCTTAGATAAAATTAGATCTGAACATATAAAAAGTCCTATATAATTTAATATCATTGTATCAAATTATATATCATTATATCAAAACTTTTTTACTAGGGATTATATTTTGTATAAAGACTTCTAAAATTGAAAGCTTCATAATGGATCAATCTACTTTAGGTATTTGAGCATATAATTTTTGGTTTAGATAAATGTTTTGGAAATATTAAAAAAAAATCAATAAAAATGCTCTAAAAATAGATAGATAGAATTGATATAAATATTGAGTTTCAACAACTTTGTCTGTGAAAGAGTGAAAATCCGCCTATATGGTCTTTAAACATATGATTTCATCTAATAAATCCCTGAATGTCCGTTTGCGGTTTTTTGCGGTTTTTGACTTATCAATTTTTTTGTGAAAGAACTCCAGTTGCTAAAAATCTATTTGAAAAAAAAAAAAGACTAAAAATCAAGTTGTTTTCATAATATTTTGTCCTTATATTCCGTATGGTAGTTGTAACTGCAGCTCATGAGTGTACTGTTTATAAGAGATGGGTGCGTGAGTTATTTTAAATCACGCACACGCACGCCCGCCCCCTTTTTGGGGCGTGGTTATAAAAAAATATGTAATAATAATGCAATTGTATTACTTAAGTGCAAAAACCAATAAAAATTAATTTGCAATGATTAATCGCAAGGGTGAAAGTGCCCTCTACGTCCCCCTCCGAGCCCCTATCAAAAATGCCCCCCAAATTTTTTTGTAGTTTTGTAACGTTTTGGATGGTATAGAAGATTCGGCACATCACTCTTACTTGTTGTGTTAAAATACTCTCAATTTCCATATTTTTGGTATTTTGTTGTTTTTTGTTTTGTGAGAGATGAGTGCGTGAGTGATTTTGATGAAGATACACCATACATAACCTCATCAACTAGACCTTAAATTATTCTGTTCTGATCCTTTAAAAATTTTCGTCTGTAAATTTTTGAGATAAATGTTCACATTAACTGAATTAAGTGAAAAATAAAAACTTGATTAAAATTGAATTAATACTAATAAGAATACATATTTTATTTTAAGTAGATTTATTATAGCTCGAGGTCATTATTTCATTTACCAACTAAAACTATGATATTATCATATTTTTTTTTTTTGCTAAATAATCTTGACAATGGGATCTGACAAATCCCGAAACACGTGTCGATTAAGTAAGTCTTGAAAAAAATTACCAACATAAATAAATTTAAAAACGGAAAAATTAATTTCTTGAAAATTATTCTATGAGAATATCATAGTTTTAATTAGTAAAGGAAATAATGACCTCGAGCTAGAATAAACCCACTCAAAACATAATATTTTAAAGGTCGAATAAAACAATTTTTATTTTTTAATAAAAATTAATCAGAATTTGAATACATATTTTATTTATTTTATATTTATTTACTTATTCTTTTGATGTAAAAGTTACAGAGAAAATTGTGAATTAGGCTTTTTCCGAAAAAAAGTTTAACAGGTAAAAATATTTTTTCCAATTTTTCTTCTGAAATGCAGCGTTTTATTAAATTATGATTATCCATTAATGAAAAATTTTTAATCTTCTGTTTCGGGACTTTTTGAGATAAATTTGTACATTAATGAGATTTAGTGAAAAACAAAAATCGAATTTTAAATTAAAATTATACTAATAAAAACACATACGATATATTTACTTTTTTAAGTTTTTAATAGCACATTAAGTTCGCTATAATGTGCCATTTTATTTATAAATGTAAAGCTTTTTGTTCCAAAGTTACAGCAAAAATTGTGAAATAAGATATTATATCCGAAAAACAATAATTTTTAACAACAATAATTTAATTTTCGAAAATGCTGTGTTTTTATGTGTTTAAGATTACTCATCAATAAAAAATTATAATATTTTAAAATTAAGTCTTCTATGTATTAATCGCCATTTTAGGTATCATCCACCCCACTGTGCGCCGGGCGCCACGGGTTAATTAATCCGATTGACCTCAAATTTGTACCACATAAGTTTTAGACCTAGGACAATAAAAATTTGCCCGGACACTTGGGAAAATCGAAAGATGACAAAAAAATGCCAGTCTAATGACTATATGACTCAATATCTGATCCAACTTGATACCCGAGTAAAAAAGTTTTGATATAATCATATAGTTTTTAATATAATTATATATAAATAGATCCATCATTTGGTCCTAAAAAGAAGGATCCAAAAATATATCGTCGGTGCGCCGACCAGAACACCTATGTGTTTTTTATGAATTGTTCAGGAGAGCAAAAAAACCGTTTTATTTTGCCAATTCGCAACATTTTTTTAAAGTAAATTTTTTTTATTTTTCCTAAACCCATTTAAAAATATTACGCGTTGAAAAACATACAAAATCTTTTTTTAATCTGAAGTGGTACAAGATTTTAACAAAAAACTACACATAGGTGATTTTGTTTCGGACTTTTTACATGTTTATAAAAAATATATAATACACATAGGTGTTTTTGTTCTTAAATTTATTTTAAATAAATTTTTATTTGTTGTTCAAAAGTAAAAATTTTGCAAGTTATATATCCGCATGGACTTGTAGCGAAATATTGATGGTATTCACGTTAGAATTTTTATCCTTGCAATGTGCGAAATGCAACATTTACTACAAAAAACACACGTAAAATTATTTTGGTGTTTTTTTCATCCCATGTGTTTGTTGTAAAAAGTTTTTCATTTCGTACTTTGCAAGGCTGAAAACTTCTGATGTGAATTTTGTTATCACAAAGAGACGGAAAAACTTTACCAATGCAGAAAGTGATTATCAGGAAAACCAAAATAATAAGTAATAAGTCAAAAAAAGTATTAAATATAATTCTGATGCAAAAAATAGCAAAATGTATCTTCAGTGAAATGAAATGGCGAATCTTTTCGTAGAACATATTAACCCTCTATCTGCCATTTTTAGGGGTCATTTTTGTCCTTTTTTTAAATATCCTCATACAACACCACCTACACCACAAAAACGTACATTAACGGGTTAAAATCTTCTACAAAGATTTTCTGCATCAAATTTTACTAGGGGTTGTCAAAGTCCAAAAGTTCCTGCAAAGTGCAAAATGGTTAAAAAAGTAAAATTGTAAATTATCAAATACTGTTAAACTTTTTTTTTGCAAAAGTCGAGTGAAATAAGTCGAAAAAAAATATAAATCTGCTTTTGAGCTAAATAAAGTTAAGAGATAATTCAGTGAAAATTGATGGCGGTTCTTTTCTTAGAACATGTTAACCCTTTATCCTCATTTTGGTGCTTTTTTTAAATATCATCATAGTCCACTACTAAGGCATACGTATAAAGGGTTAAACAATTTTACAAACATTTTCTGCATCAAATTTTACTAGGGGTTGTCAAAGGCCAAAAGTTCGTGCGATGTAAACAAAAGGTTTAAAAAAGGAAAATTTTAAATTATCATAATTTGTTAAATTGTATCTTACAAAGATACTTTACAATTTTACTTTTTTAAGCACTTTTCGAACGAACTTTTGGCCTTTGAGAACCCCTAGTAAAATTTGCTGCAAAACTTTTTTGTAGAACATTTTAACCCTTTTAACGCACGTTTAAGTGAAGTTCTATGAGGGTATTTGGCAAAAGGACCAAGATTACTCCCAAAAATGGAAGATAATGTGTTCCAAGAAAAGAACCGCCATCAAATTTCACTGAAGACATCATCATTTAGCTCAGACAAAGATTTATATTTTTTTTTTACTTATTTTACACGACTTTGGTGAAAAACAATTTAACAGTTTGTGATAACACAGCTCAACAAGAAAATGCGTATTGGATTCTGGTTAGTGATTTGGATAGTGTCTGTTGCGCTGATTCCAAATCCGGAGCCCAAATTTGTCTATCACGTCAGGATTTTGAGTAATTCGCGGTTAAAGTGCCGAAAAAGGGCATTTTTGACCCTTTTTAAAAGCTTATAAAATAAAATCCTGACATGCTTGGTACTTGGTACCAAGCTCATTCGAAAGCCTGTAATTTTCTCTTAAAGATAAAATAAAATGTTCTAAAAATTTAATTTTCTAAAATGGTAAAAAAATCATTATCAAAAAACCTTCCATTTTTTAAATATTTACTTTATTTACACAGTGTTTTTTAACAAATTTCCATACAAATACATACATAAATATTAGATTTATAGCACTTGTGGCCAACGATTTTTTCACCATTATAAAAAATTAAATTCTAAGAAAATTTGATTTAGTCTTAAAGAGAAAATTACGCACTTTCGAATGAGCTTGATCTCAAGTCATTCGAATGTCAGGATCTTTTTTTATAGACGCTCAAAAATGGCCAAAATGGGCCTTTTTTGACACTTTAACCGCGATTTTCTCAAAATTGTGACGTGATAGAAAAAATTGAGTGACCGTTTTGGAATCAGGAAACCAAAACCTATAAACTTTTTTCGGTTTCATTCAAAACGCAGCGACAAACCTCAGATTTGTAGAGCGGTGTAATTTACAATTAAATTTATTTAAGCATTTTGCACTTTTCGCACAAAATTTTGACCTGTGACAACCCCTAGTAAAATTTGATGTAAAACTAATTTTTTTGTAGAACATTTTAATCCTTTAACCGCACGTTTTAATGGCGTTCAACGAGGATATTTAAAAAAAGTACCAAAACGACACGTAAAAATGGGACACACAGGGTTAATGTATGTAAATGTATGTTCTTAGAAACGAACCGCCTTAAAATTTCACTAAGGACATCTTTTGATATTATTTACCTCAGAATTATACTTTATACTTTTTTTAGCTTGTTCAAAACGCATTTAAAAAAAATTTGGAAATTATTTTTTTTTAAATCCTGTTGCACAGTGTTATGCAATAAAGTTTCGGAAAACTTTTAAAATATCAATTTATAAAAAAACCAAAGGCAGACGCAATGTTTTTACGTTTAAATCAAAAACAGTTATGTGTACTAATAACACATAAGTGTTTTTGCCGGAGAATTTCTATTATAGGTAACACATAGGAGTTTAAGCTAACTTTGAAACCATTTGAGATAACGGGAAACGCTCTGGGGGATAAATGCATTACCTGATAGGCTTCCTAATGGGCCAATAAAAAAAAAATAAAAAAATTACACATAGGTGTTCTGGTCGGCGCACCGACGATATGATTATATCTTATTAGATAAAATTTGATTTAATAAGATATAATTAGATCCAAAAAATGAAACGGTAAATTTGATCTGATTTGATATTGAAGATCATATTAGATCTAATAACATATAATTATATATTATTAGATCTTATTAGATCTAACAAGGGAAGTATCTCAACCCTTATGAATCGATTTGCCTGAAATTTAAAATATATATTAAAGAGACGATTTTAAGGTTGGGGTGTCTCGGCTTATCGGCCATATCGGTGTTTAAAAATTTCGTTGTCCCTTTATGAAACCATGTGGACCTTCGGGAAAATTTTTATAACTTCCGAACTAACAGGAATATCATCTAGGGCAAAAATACGGGTCGACTTAAATTTAATAAAGATTATTTCTTATCCATATGGATATCGTAGGTCTATGTCTTCACATAAGTACCCCCCAAAATTTACACATTTTCCTGAAAAAAATATTTACAGAAGCCGAATTTTTACAAGGTTATGCCACCATTGGATAGACATTAAAAAAACCTTTCTTCTCATATGAAAACATCATATAGTGTCTTAAAAACAAATGGCAGAAAAATCCAAAAAACGATTTTTTCGCCATTTTTTGACCCATGTTTTGAACCCCTAAATCCCCGATATGGCCGATAAGCCGAGACACCCCAACCTTAGAATTGTCTCTTTGATATATATTTTAAGTTTCAGGCAAATCGGTTCATAAGGGTTGAGATACTTCCCTTGTAAGTTTTTATAATATCAAATTAGATAATATTTACCGTTCCATTTTTGGAATCCAATTATATTTAATTATATCAAATTTGATCCAATAAAATATAATCATATATTTTTGGATCCTCCATTTTTGGGATCAAATGGCGCCGAATTACGTTTTTTTTAGTCGGGTTACTCTGAAATCGATATCATATATGATATCTATAGATTAGGGCTAAATATAAACTTAATATTTTGCAACTAACAATAAGTAAACATTTTCGTAAAAAGGTGAGATAGAGAGTTTTGAATATTATGCTAGATATGAAATAAAAATGACAAAAAACAATACTGTCACTTTTAATGCCAAATATGTTTTTTGTTAAATACTTCCTGCATTTAATATATTTATTTCAATCAATTTTTTTGTTGTATTCTTTTTAAATTCATTTCATTTGCCAAGTTTTGTTATCTTCAAGTGAAAGTTTTTTTTTTGTTATCATATCATGCATCTTCATTAAATTTGTTGAATCTTTTAGTTACCAAAAACAGAAATAAGGAATACTTAATAAGAAAACTTTTTTTTTTTGCTTTATAACCCTAAACTTTTATTATTTTAGATACAGCAGCTCACTAAATTATTTATAAACTAAACAAATATACAGGAATATATTCGTGCCGAATCGAAAACCCCTCCAGCATTATTCAGATGTCGTTAATTTTGTATTATTCTTAATTTTCTGTTTTTTTTCTTTCTTTTAAATTTTTCTTATTTTTCAATTCTGATTAATTTTTATTAAAAATTTAAAACTGTTTTGTTTGACTTTTAAAATATTATATTTTTGAGTAGGTTTATTCTAGCTCGAGGTCATTTTTCATTTACTAACTAAAACTAGGATAATTTTTAAGAAAATTATTTTTCTGTTTTAAATTTATTTACGTCCGATATCCGTCCGTTCGTCTGTCCATCCAAACGTTGTGAGCACGATACAGGTCGCAATTATCAATCGATTTGTATGAAATTTGAATCTTAAGGACGAAATTGGAAAAAATAAATTCACGTTAGACCTAGCTCCCATACAAACGTCCTTTTATATATAATTTTATCAAATTATATAAAATTAGTTATAATTATATAAAAACATTTTTACTCGGGTACTTAAAATTTGCAAAAAATGCGTTTTTTTCCTACGTTCAAGATTTTTTTTTTTTAAATCGCAAAATTTCTTTCACTTGATCCCTTTCATAGAGTTTGAGACGGACTTTCGTTGAAAGTTAGTTTTTGTCAAATCCGAATTTTTTTTTTTACCCGTGGTGCTCTTCAACCAAGAATTTGGGGTTTTGAAATATTAAAAAATCAAAAAAAAAAATTAAATTTGCAATAAATAACGATTTCTTTCATACGTTGAAGAAATTAAAAAAGAAATGTCAACAATTTCTCCTCTTGACGCTTTTATAGAGCGTGAGACATATTTGCGTTTAAACTCAATTTATGACAAATCCGATCATTTCAACCCGTGGCGCCATTTGACAAAAGTTCTGAATTTTAGTAAAATTTCTATAAAAAATTTAGTTTTTTAAAATACTTATTAAAAAACAAAAAAATATGGCCCGTACCATAGAAAAATAAAAAGTCTATTTTAACAAAAGTTTTATTTTAAATTTCAAATTTTCTATACATTTTTTGAAAGTTGATTTTAAAAACAAAAACAATTTGTATGGAAATAAATTTATTTTATTTTCTTGTGGTAAGGCTGTATGTCTTTATTTTAATAAATTTATTAAGTCGGTTCAACGGTTTTCGAGACATCGCCATGTGAAATTTGCCAAAAAAATACGATCAAGATACATAAAAATCCCCTTTTCAAGCAAGTTTAGGTTGTATTAAAATGGTGACAAAATCGGCTAATGGCATTTCAGTCACCTTTATTTTGATCTTTAAAAATCATTTACACGAAAATCCTAATAAATAAAAGAAATGTTAAATAAAAATAATTTAAAAAAAGTCCTCGAGCTCGAGTATTTTCATTTCACAATATTATAAAAATGGTCTAATAAAATTTAAAATTATATTCAACTGCTTCTTACAAATTTTGCTCTCCTAAATCCGTTTCTGAGATATGCGCTGTCATAAAGTCAAAAAACCAATAATTTCGCACTTTTGATGGTCTTCTGTTACAGATTCTTCCAAAAATAGTACTTGATTTTATATAAATTGGACCTCCTGATTTCAAAACTGCAATCAAAATTTTTCTAGCCTATTCCGTTTTCGAGTGGAAACATTTTTAAAAGCGAATATCTCGAAAACGGAACATGCTAGAAAAATTTGGATTACAGTTTTGGAATTAGAAGGTCCATTTTATACGAAATCAAGTTAAATTTTTGGAAGAATCTGTTACAGTGGACCAACAAATGTGCAAAATTATTGGTTTTTGACTTTTTGACAGCGAATATCTCAACAACGGTACGAGGGTGAAAAAAATGGATGGCAGATTTGGATTCAGAAGAGCATCAGTTGGATCTTTCACTGGGTGGTTTTTGATGTCGAACAGTGTAATTATTTAGCAATAACTCGAAACAGAATCAGTTAGGATTTTCGTGTTAACGATTTTTAAATTTCAAAATAAAGAGGAGTGAAATGCCATCAGCCGATTTTGTCAGCATTTTAACACAACCTAACCTTGCTTGAAGATGGGTGTGAACCCTTTCATTGATCTCGAAACAAACTTTTATTTAAACTTAATTTGAGCCAAATCATATCATTTAAGGCCGTGCAGCCCTTTGATCATTGTTTTAAGTTTTACAAACGTTTTTAACAAAATCTAAAATTTTGATCGGATGGCGCCACTTGCTAATCTGTAATTCTCTTGTATTTTATGGTGTTACTCATACGCCGTGAGTAACGAAAATTCGTTGGTTGCGCAAATATTCGTTACTCATACGCGGTGTTGACACCAGTGTTGCCAGATAAGGGGATTTGTCCCCAAAATGGGGATTTCGAGTTTGGGTTGGGGAAAAAATTTCCAAGGGAGGGATTTGGGGATTTCGCAAATTTTTGGGGATTTCTTCTAAAATTTGGGGATTTTTTTTATTTCAACAATTAAAAATTTAATTTCTAAAATTTTTAAAATTGTTAAGACTATTACCAATTAATGAGATTCACATTGGTACAGAATGCAGTCAAAAATTACAACTGCATTCATTTGTTAATGTCAAAGTAGTAAAATTGGAATAACAATGCTTTATTTATTTTTTTGACGTTTTATGAAAAACAAAAATATTTTTTTTAAATGCTCTAAGATTGCAGTCTTTAGAAGCTGGTAGACAACTGTTTTTATGTTATTTTCTCCGTAAAACTATTTTTAATCCCATCATTTGGATTGGGCAAGAAACAGCAGAACATATACTTTGTACATGCCCAAGACTGACTGGTAGAAGACTTCAACATCTAGGGGGACACGTAATATCTCCGACCGACGTGTGGAACTCTCTGCCAAATAGGATTCTCGGCTTTATTAAAAGCCTGAACATTTAGGGCACCCTTTTTAGGCTGCACAATAGATCTTTCTGGTCGCAGTGCATAGGGCCTCTTTAATCTAATCTAATCTAATTGGGCAAGATAAAATAATTTAGGTCGGGAGTAATTTTAGTAAATAATAAATGTTTTACGAGGGTCGAACAATGTTTATTTTTTGAAACTCAGAATAGTTTATATTCAGTTGTCAAATAATTTTTCTAACGACATACAAAAATACTAAAAGTCAGTCAATACAGCTGAAGAAACCATTATTTTTTACCTCCAATACTTTTGACCACCAATTTATTTGGGAACAATAAAAAAATATTTTGTTTAATTATTTTAGAACATCTACTTAAGTCCAAAGTAATGAGATATCGAAATAAAAAAATATTTCTTTGTTTACAAAAAAATTGGTGGACAAAAGTATTGGAGGCCAAAAAATAGGTACTGGTGTCTCCAGCTATATTGACTGACTTTTTGTATTTTTGTGGGTCGTTTAAAAAATTATTTGACAACCGAATCGAAACTTTTGGTTATCTCGTAGCAAGAATTTGTTATCAGAAAAGTTGTATCAAATAGCCTTCAAAACAAACAATTCTTTTAATATTGGAAAAGTGTATGTTAAAGGAATATATTTTTTTTTTATTAAAATTTCTTATAAAAATCCTAACATATCTAAGAAATCCGGACTCGATACGATCAGGGATACCATCAGGTAATGTCAAGAAAATTCCTGTTTAAAGCAGATATGTAAAGTGGACACTCCAATAAAGAGAACCTGAGGTTAAAATTTAAAATCCATTGATTATATCCAAAAATATTTGCAAAAGAAGTCAAAATTATGAACCAAATATGCATATTTTTAAAGATAAGTTTTTTGTACCAATTTTAATATTTTTTTTGGTAATATTGAGAGAAAAAAATTAAGACATTTTCTTAAGTATTCCTGCCTCCTGAATACGAATCAGGCATCAGAAAAATTAAATTTCTTAAGAAAAGTGAGTGTTAAAGTTATATAATTTTATTGGGAATTTGAATAAAAAAGATATGAATAACTTTTACATAAACTTTTTAAATATTAAAACATTTTCGGATTTTGCGTAAGATTTTACATTGAAAATAAATGCTAAATGCAGTGGATCGCAAATTTTTTTTTTAATTTGTAAACAAGAGTTAATATTTCTCAGAAATAATAAGGACTCAAACCGAACTAATGTACCTATTAAATTATAAAATATAAAGTCCAACAATATAAAACACAAATAAAATAGCAATTAAAATTCAGCAATCGCAATTAAATTTGAGAAAAGTTTAGTTGAAATTCAAATGAAATCTAGAAAAAAAGTATTGAAACCTAGAAATTTCATTTGAAATTTTTAAAAGTCCAATAGTCATTTAGAAATTGTAATTCTCAATTAGTTTTTCTGAGAATGCGAACTTTTTAATTTCAGTTGTGATTTCTATATTTTAATTGGACTTTATTGAATTCCAACATGACTTTTAGAAATTTTAATATCCAAATGGAACAAAATTGAGGAATATGCTCTTTTTAATTTCAAAATCGGCTGGAGTTTGAGCCGCCGATCAGCCGATGATATCGGCGGCGGCGCGGCTCGTGGAAAAATATCGGCTTAGCGACTCAGCCGTCAGCCGCGCCGACCGGCTTGCTTCACTGGTGGCGGCTCGGCCCATTTTGCTTGCCGACGGCGGATTTCTCAATCGTCGGCTCATGTTATTTTTTTGGTTATGGAGTTGTATTTTTGTAATGATGCAATCAAAATATGTATTTTGGACAGATTTAAATAAAGAAAATTTGGGTCTATTTTCGAAAATTGTGTAACAGGCAAAACGCGCAAAACAGTGACTCAACTCAAAAAGCGCTAAATTTGAATAAAGTTAAAAGCGCCAAAAAGCGCTAAAAAAATAATTTTAATTTAAGGTTCAAAAAAATTATAAAATTATCAGGACTATTCACAGAATAAGTCTAAAAATTGTAAAATATCTTTTTTTAAATTTTCAACAAAGTTTCTCATTTCTTTGGTTGTACTACACCAACTACACACAGGGAAAAAATCATTTGGAACTCAGTTAAAACTCCTCAAATTTAGTTTCAGAATATAAGTTTTAGTTATAACTATTTAAATTTAGTTACCATGATTTAAAAAACAAATTTTGTACCAAATATCTGAACAAATTACCAAAAAATAATCACATTTTCAAAAAATATTGGTTGCATCCATTAATTTGAAAAAAATATTACTTCAAAAACGTTCATAATAGCCCGAACTATTCATTAATATTTTGTTTTTTAATGCAATACATTTTTAATAACAAGCACAGAATATTCAGTTACAGCAACTGATACTTGGAGTAAATTGTTTAAAATTTTGAAAAATTCAAAATACCTTTGAAATTTAAAATTTTAATGTAATACTATCTTCGAGTTATAAGTTTTGGTACATACAATCATTTTTTAATTTTTATTAAAGTTACTGCAACTAATTGTATGTTGCTTCTAAAAAAACTCTTTTAAATTATTAAAACGTCATAAAAAAATAATATGTACTATAATTTTCTACCAAATATTTAAAAACAAATTTTATAAAGATGCTAATTTAAAAAAATCAAATAAATATGAATCAAAAAGTACAATATACCATAAAATGTAAGTATGTTAAAATCTGCGCAAAAAAATACTATTTTAAATAATGATTGAATTTTTTTGCAGAAAACGCTCACCATCAAAAGTTCATTCGTGCGGATTTTCCTATTGATCTAAACAAAAGATGCATATCAACATTCCAAATAAGGTGGAAAATATAATTCTTTATTGAATATCTGTATTAAGACCAAATTCGAGAGGTTAGATGTTTGAATTAAAAATTGTGTTGATGTTTTCAAATTTTCTACAGAAAAATATCACTAAATATCAGAATTTTTCCATAGCGAAATGTCTGAGAATCTGAGGCTTTTTCTATAGGTAACATTCTAAGATTCTGAGACATTTTTCGAAATCTCAGATTCTACACCTTTTTTTATAAAAAAAATTTCTTAGAATAAGAGAATTCTTCTGTAGAAAAACTTGCTCAGAATCTGATAATTTTTCTGTAGGAAAAATTTCTCAGAATCTGAGACTTTTTATGTAGAAAAAATCTCTCAGAGAGACATTTCGAAAGGAAAAATATTTTTAGATCTGAGATAGAAAAAATGTCTCCTAATTTGAGAATTTTTTCTGCAGGAGAAATGTCTCAGAATCTGAGATTTTTTTCGATAGGAAAATTGTATCAGAATCTGAGACTTTTTCCATAGGAAAAATGACTAAAAATCTGGGACTTTTTCTGTTGGAAAAATGTCTTAGAATCATAGACTTTTTGTATAGGAAAATTGTTTCAGAATCTGAGACTTTTTCCATATGAAAAGTGTCTCAAAATCTGAAACTATTTGTATGGAAAAAAGGTCTCAGAATCTAAAAATTTTCTATCGAAAAAATGTCTCAGAATCTAAGACTTTTTCTATAGAAAAAAGGTCTTAAAATCTAAGACTTTTTCTATAGGAAAAATGTCTCAGAATCTGAGACTTTTTCTATTGGCAAAATGATTCAGAATCTGAAACTTTTTCTATAGGAAAAATATCTGAGGATTTGAGACATTTTCTATAGGAAAAATGTCTCAGAATCTGAGACTTTTTCTATAGGAAAAATGTTTCGGAATTTGAGACTTTTTCTATAGGAAAATGTCTTAGAATCTGAGACTTTTTTGTAGGAAAAATGTTTCAGAGTCTGAGACTTTTCAAAATTGTCTCAGAATCGGAGAGCTGTCTCCGAATATAATTGTAAGCCTTTTACTATGGGAAAAATGTTTCAGAATCTGAGACTTTCTATAGGAATAATGTTTCAGAATCTGAGGCTTTTTCTATAGGCAAAATGTCTCAGAATCTGAGACTTCTTCTATAGGAAAAAAGTCTCAGAATCTGAGACTTTTTCTTTAAGAAAAATATTTCAGAATCAAAGACTTTTTCTGTAGGAAAAATGTCTCAGAATCTGAGACTTTTTCTAAGGGAAAAATGTCTCAGAATCTGAGACTTTTTCTGTAGGAAAAATATTCCAGAACCTGAGAGTTTTTCTATAGAAAAAATGTCTCAGAATCTGAGACTTTTTTTATAGGAAAAATGTCTCAGAATCTGAGACTTTTTCTATAGGAAAAATGTCTCAGAATCTGAGACTTTTTCTATAGGAAAAATGTCTCAGAATCTGATGCTTTTTCTATAGGAAAAATGTCTCAGAATCTGATACTTTTTCTATAGGAAAAACGTCTCAGAATCTGATACTTTTTCTATAGGAAAAATGTCTCAGAATCTGATACTTTTTCTATTGGAAAAATGTCTCAGAATCTGAGACTTTTTCTATAGGAAAAATGTCTCAGAATCTGAAACTTTTTCTATAGGAAAAATGTCTGAAAATCTGAGACTTTTTCTATAGAAAAAATGTCTAAGAATATGAGACTTTTTCTATAGGAAAAATGTCTCAGAATCTGAGACTTTTTCTATAGGAAAAATGTCTCAGAATCTGAGACTTTTTCTATAGGAAAAATGTCTCAGAATCTGAGACTTTTTCTATAGGAAAAATGTCTCAGAATCTGAGACTTTTTCTATAGGAAAAATGTCTAAGAATATGAGACTTTTTCTATAGGAAAAATGTCTCAGAATCTGAGACTTTTTCTATAGGAAAACTGTCTCAGAATCTGAGACTTTTTCTATTCGAAAAATGTCTCAGAATCTAAGACTTTTTCTATAGTAAAAATGTCTCAGAATCTGAGACTTTTTCTATAGGAAAAATGTCTCAGAATCTGAGACTTTTTCTATAGGAAAAATGTCTCAGAATCTGAGAAATTTTCTATAGATAAAATATCTCAGAATCTGAGAATTTTTCTATAGAAAACATGTCTCAGAATCTGAGAATTTTTCTATAGAAAAAATGTCTCAGAATCTGAGAACTTTTCTATAGAAAATATGTCTCAGAATCTAAGAATTTTTCTATAGAAAAAATGTCTCAGAATGTGAGAATTTTTCTATTGAAAAAATGTCTCAGAATCTGAGAATTTTTCTATTAAAAAAATGTCTCATAATCTGAGAATTTTTCTATAGAAAGAAATGTCTCAGAATCTGAGAATTTTTCTATAGAAAAAAATGTCTCAGAATCTGAGAATTTTTCTATTGAAAAAATGTCTTAGAATCTGAGAATTTTTCTATTGAAAAAATGTCTCAGAATCTGAGAATTTTTCTATAGAAAAAATGTCTCATAATCTGAGAATTTTTCTATAGAAAAAATGTCTCAGAATCTGAGAATTTTTCTATAGAAAAAATGTCTCAGAATCTGAGAATTTTTCTATAGAAAAAATGTCTCAGAATATGAGAATTTTTCTATAGAAAAAATGTTTCAGAATCTGAGAATTTTTCTATAGAAACAATCTCAGAGTCTGAGAATTTTTCTGTAGAAAAAATGCTTCAGAATAGAGAATTTTTTTATAGAAAAAATGTCGCAGAGTCTAAAAATTTTCCTATAGAAAAAATGTCTCAGAATCTGAGATTTTTTTCAATAAAAAAATGTCTCCGAATCTGAGAATTTTTCTAAAGAAAAAATGCCTCAGAATCTAAGAATTTTTCTACAAAAAAAGTCTCAGAATCTGTGACTTTTTCTATAGAAAAAGTCTTATCTGAATCTGAGATTTCCTTAATAGAAAAAATTTCCCAGAATCTAAGAATTTTCTATAGAATAGTTTCTCAAATTCTGAGACTTCTTCCATATAATTTAAGACTTTTTTAATAGAAACTCTATAGACTTTTTCTATAGAAATAATTTCTTAGAATCCAAGACTTTTTCTAAAGAAAATTTGTCTTTGAATCTGAAACCTGATAAATTCTATTGAACAAATGTATCAGAATCTGAGACTTTTCCATAGAAAAAATGGCTTGGAATCTGAGACTTTTTCTTTAGAAAAAATTTCTTAGAATCTGAGACATTTTCTATAGAAAAAATGTGTAAGAATCTGAGATTTTTTTATAGAAAAATGTCTTAGATTCTAAAACTTTTTCTTTAGAAAAAAGCTTCAGACTCTTAAAACTGTTCTTTAGAAAAAATCTCTCAGACCTTTTTTATAGAAAAAATCTTTCAGACTTTTTCTATAAAAAAATGTCTCAGACTCTGGAATTTTCTCTGTAGAAATCAAATTCTCACATTCTGATACATTTTTTTTATAGAAAAATTCTCTGAATCTCAAACATTTTTTCTGTAAACAATTCTCAGATTCTAAGACATTTTTTCTATCGAAAAATTTTTAAATTCTGAGACATTTCTTTAGAAACATTCTTAGATACTGAAACATTTTTTCTGTAGAAGAAATCTCAGATTCTGCGACATTTTTACTATAGAAAATGTCTCATAAATGTCTCTCCATACACACAGGGAAAAGATCGATTGGAAATCGATTATTGCTATTAAAATGCAATGACAATTTAAGATTTTTTATTACAACTCTAAAAACTTTGTTATCCTAACAGATTTATACTTTCAGTAATAATTATACAGAAAGCATTACTAAATAAATATAATGACAATTAAAAATTCGATTATTTCTACCAATATCAAAAAACTTTAGTAAAATTAAAAATTAAAATCAGTTTTGGTAGATCCAACTAAATTTAGTAAGGTACAAATTGAAGTGCTAACAGAAAATTCGGTGCTTCTTACCAATATCAGTCAAATTAAGAATTAATAACAGTTTCAGTAGATCCAACTAATTTTAATAAGATATTTAAATTAAATCACTATTAAATTGGTTGTTACAATTATATTAAATTCGATTCTAACAACCGAATATAAAAAAGCCATTAAAAAAATTATCAGAAACTTTTGTCTACAATTCAATAAAATAAAAAGAATTTTGTAAATTGTGTGCTCTAAAATTAAAATTTTGTGTAAAAAAAGTAAAAAAAAAAACAAAAACAAACAAAAAATAAAGATATACAGCAAAAGGTAAGTGATTTGTTCAAAATGAAAATTATGGAACACATATTAATTGGATTTTTTTATAGATAAAAATCTATTTGTATCACAAAAATTTTGAAAACAAATTTCCTTGGTGCCATCTAATAAAAAAGCGCATATACATACAGGATTAACCACAAAAGAAAAAGTTCAATCTGCAATATTTTAAAGAAAAAAATCGTCGTTTAACAATTTGGAAGGTAAGTCTTATAAAAAAGTCTGATACTTCTGTTAATTTTACAAAGAATGCAAGTTCGTCAGGCGTTTTTCCCAAAAGAAAATACTTAAGTGTCTCAGAACCAGAAGTAATTGTATCAAGATGGGTTTTAGGTGTTTTTTCATTGAGTTGGTTTTTATATTTAGAGTACCCAACGCCCAGCGGAAGTCACGTTTTTAAACTAAAAAAAACATATACAGTTCTAAATTTAACTTTTACATGCATGCATTTGACTTGGAGAGTCCAGGACTGTGACCAGGACTGTGATCACGTAAAACGATAGTTAACTATCGTCGATTTTTGGAGCCTTGTTGCTCCTAAACTAATCAAAATATTTCCAATTTTTTAACATTTCTGGATTAGACAACACACTTTAACATTTTAATAAAGAAAAACTTTAAAATTTCCATTCAAAACGATATGTATTTTGATGTCGTTTATGCATCGTCTATCGTTTTCGTTTTACGTGATTAGTCCCCAGGTCTCCACCTGATTTTTTTTTTCGGTGGTAATAAGAAATAACGTCGGCAGAAGGGACAAAATAAACACAAATGTACAAACAAAACGACTCGATTCTATTATATGCTAAATTCAGATGTATCCAAGGATGAAGTTGACCAACAAGTGCTTGTAGCACCAATTAATTTATTTTTTTATTACTGGAAACAGGAAACAATAATGAATTCCAATTAGGACTAATTTCAATCGTTCAATTTATATCACTGTTGGCAATTTAGATTTTTTTTTAAATCGCTATAAAGCTATTTAAGAGCATAGCCAGAGCGAGCACGGCACGGTTTACAATAAGAAGGTACTTTTTTAAATAACAAAAAATATCCCCAAAAGGAACTCATTAAGAATACCGAACTTGCTAAAAATTAAAAAAAAAAATATATGACCTTTGACCTCTAAAAAGTCGAGTGTGGTGTTCAAACCCGTGGGGACGTACCCCGTTTGGGAGAAGCAGGGGTTTATAGTTAAAGTGGTTTTTCTTAAATATTTCAAAAACTACTTATCCGATCCAGACGGTTATGGTTTCATTAGAAAGGGTAATTAAATACCTTTCCAACGGGGTGCAACATGTTGTAGTTTTATTAACCCTTTCAGTGATAAAAATTGATTTAAAAAAATTTTAACTATACTTTTTTTACAAAATGCTTATTATCTCAAAATCGCACGTATATAAACATTTTTTCTGTCTATATATAAACATTTTTTCTGTCTATATATATATATAGGCTTGAAGCCAAGATTTTAAGCTTTCATTTGCGCTAAAAAACGGCGCTGTAAGTCTAAAACTTACTGAGATATTAAGGGTCAAAGGTTTTTTGTTAAAATTGTATTAATTTGTAAAAACATACAGACATCTGACAAACCACTAATCGGATTTTAAAATTTATTTCTGCGTTTATGTTTCAAGCCTTTTGCCCGGTTAAAATCACTTTATGGGGGGTGTCATGCTACACATCGTTGGAAAGGTCTTTAATTCACCTTTTTATTGATACCACATTCGTCTCGATCGGACTAGTAGTTTGTCAGATATCTGTATGTTTCCACAAATCAATTAAATTTTAACAAAAATCCTGAAAAAAGTTAAAAAAAATGAAGCTACAACTTTGACCCCTAATATCTCAGTAAGTTTTAGACTTACAGCGCAGTTTTTTGGCGCAAATGAAAGCTTGAGGTCTTGGCTACAAGCCCTTATAGACGAAAATAATGTTTATTTACGTGCGATTTTGAGATATTAAGCATTTTGTAAAAAAAGTCTACTTAAAATTTGTTTAAATGAATTTTTGTCGCTTAAAAAGTTAATTAAACCACATCATGTTACACCCCGTTGAAGAGGTCTTTAATTACCCTTTTTAATGATACCATAACCGTTTTGATCGGATAAGTAATTTTTGAAATATTTAAGAAAAACTAATTTAAATTTAAGCCCCTGTCCGTCCCAAACGGGGTAGGTTCCCACGGTTTTGAACACCACACTTGAAATCTAACAGTTCAAGGATTAAGGTCATATATACTTTTTTTAATTTAAACAAAGTTCGGTAAACTTTATTTATGACATTTAGCTCAAAACAGGTCAATAGATTTTTATCAAATTTGAATAGTTTAATTAATATTTAAATTACCTTTCCAACAGTACTAAACTTATTCCGATCGCATTATTACAAGCGAAGATATCAGCAATTTCGTTTTAAACTTTAAAGCGATATATATCGCGACATATATCTACCCGATCATTGCTATGCTAGTGTAATAGGTTTTCTGTTTATGGAGCAAAACAATAATGAACCAACGTATTGTTTATTTTTGCCAAATACACATTTCGTGATTTTTGTTTAGCGGTTTTTCTGTTATGCAATGTTGACATCAATGAAATTACTATTTGTTTATTTTTAATTTTCAGACAAAAAAAAAAGCATCAACAAACGCACAATTATTAATAAAAAATAAACATGGAGCTTCCACATACTAGGATCAGCTAGCAAATCCCTCCTTAAATGCAAAAGCCCGTAAGGAAACTACAGGTAACTATTCTGGAATTTGCGGTGTGTCACCCAAGACGCTAAAAGCAATTTTGTTGAAATGTAGTTTACGGGACACACACATCCAAAACGACACAAGTTATAGTTATGGATGTTCATGGTGATATGGTCTCACAACTATGCAATGATGTGGGCATAACTTCGATGTCTTGGCCTTGTGAGAAGTTTAAAATGGAAGAGGAGGAAGAATCCGAGCCCGGTGTTACAAATGCAGGTGAGTTTTATTGTTTTTGAATGGGTTTTTTGAACAATTCTCTACTAGTTTTATTTTTTTTTGTAAATTTCAGCCAAACGTTTATTTGAAGGGCTTACTGCAAGAACTTAATAAGCAAAATTTTATTTTTTCATGTTTTTCGCCTTCTGCTGATTTTCCATTGAAAGATTTTTGGCAAAAGTCTTGCTTTAACCCTTCGTACATTGAGAAAAAAAGTTCTTCAAAAGTTCTATTTTCTACATTATTTTAAAAGTTTTAAGGCAAAATCCACCATAAAATGAAATGTTTCTTATCGAGTTTTTAAAATAAGACCTTCATTTGTAAAATAGTGAAGAGTAACTCACGTGAATTGCTGGCTGTGGCTGGGATATTACAAAAAAGCAGTAACCATTAGTGATCCCATTAATGGACCGGTGTATGAAAATGTATTGAAATTTTGCATAGAAACTGGAGCTTTAATTTATATCTACATATGTATATAAAAGGGTAAGGTGATTGAGTGGGCGAGTGACTGACTGACTGATTCATCATCGCCCAGCCCAAACCGCTAAAGCTACAGACTTGAAATTTGGAACGTAGGTTCATCTCCCGGAGAATAAGTCTGGATTTTTGCCAATGTTCCATCTCCAGAAGAATAAGGCTGGATTTCTGCCAATGTTGATTCTAAGGGGGTAAAAAACTGTACTTTTGGTACCTTTTATAATTCCTAAAATAAGTAGAATGGGTAAAAAAGTGTACTTTTGGTACATTTTTTTTATTTACTGAAATAATGGTCATACAAACCTGAAATTTGGAATGAAGGATCCTTTGGTGAAGAAAACTTTCTGGAATATGTACTTTTTAAAAATTTGGATTCTAAGGGGGGTAAAAGGGGTAAAAAGTGTCCTTTTTAATTTCTTAAAATAATGTTCATAGAATCTTGAAACTTGGAATGTAGGATCCTTCGGTGAAAAAAAACATTCTGGAAAAATTACTTTTTGGAAATTGCGTTTCTTGGGGGGTAAAAGGGATAAAAAATTGTACTGTTTCTACTTTTTATATATACTGAAATAATGATCTTAGGCACTTGATAATTTTAATGTAGGATTCTTTAGTGAAATAAAACATTCTTGAACAATTACTTTTTAAAAATTCTGTTTATAAGAGTCGTAAAAACCGTAAACAAGTGTACTTTTGGTACCTTTTATATTTCCTAATAAAATGATCCTAGACACCTGAAATTTGAAAATTTATAGAAAGTACTTTTTATAAAAAGTACCTTTTATAAAAAGTACCATTTATAAAAAGTACCTTTAATAAAAAGTACCTTTTATAAAAAGTACCTCTTAAAAAAGTACCTTTTATAAAAAGTACCTTTTATAAAAAGTTCCTTTTATTAGAAGTACCTTTTATAAAAAGTACCTTTTAAAAAAAGTACCTTTTAAAAAAGTACCTTTTATTAAAAGTACCTTTTATAAAAATTACCTTTTATAAAAATTACCTTTTTATACCTTTTATAAAAAGTACCTTTTATAAAAAGTACCTTTTATAAAAAGTATCTTTTATAAAAAGTACCTTTTATAAAAAGTATCTTTTATAAAAAGTACCTTTTATAAAAAGAACCTTTTATAAAAAGTACCTTTTATAAAAAGTACCTTTTATACAAAGTACATTTTATAAAAAGTACCTTTTATAAAAAGTACATTTTTTTAAAAGTACCTTTTATAAAAAAGAACCTTTTATAAAAGTACCTTTTATAAAAAGTACCTTTTATAAAAAGTACCTTTTATAAAAAGTACCTTTTATAAAAAGTACCTTTTATAAAAAGTACCTTTTATAAAAAGTACCTTTTATAAAAAGTACCTTTTATAAAAAGTACCTTTTATAAAAAGTACCTTTTATAAAAAGTACCTTTTATAAAAAGTACCTTTTATAAAAAGTACGTTTTATAAAAAGTACCTTTTATAAAAAGTACCTTTTATAAAAAGTACCTTTTATAAAAAGTACCTTTTGAGCTAAAACACCTCAATTCAACCGACGAGTTGACCGCACCCTCTCCAACTTTAATGAAATTAAGTACTGAAATTTACTTTAACAAAAAAGAGATTTTTCCAATTTTTCAGGCTTCTGGTCATTCCAGTATTCGAGATATGCGGTCTTAAAAATTAACAAAATCGTATATATTTGACAAAAGTGTTCTGACATAAATAAAGATATCTGGAAAAGTAATAACAATACAGGTCTCATTCAGGCTTCAAATAATAGGTAATGAGACAGCCTTTAAAATGGCTATCCCCAAGATTTTTTTTGAAAAAGGTCATTGGTTTTAACCTTAATTTTTGGAGAGCTATATCTCAAAAAACGATATTTTCAAAATTTTGGAAAAAATATATGTTGTTAAGAATCACCAATACTACTTAAGTTTAAATTTTCAGGATGGAGACTTCATTGGAACTTTTAATATTAATAGAAACATTGTGACAGGAAAGAAAAAACGGTGTAATTTCCCTTAGAAAAAAAAATTTTTTTTTTTGTCTTTGAAATTCTGGTACCAAAATCCATTTTTCTGAATGTTTTTGACGCGCTGAGTCCAAATATGACCTTTGAACTGGCCTATCGCTATTACTTTTCAAGATATATGTTCAAATGTTCAAAAAAAACACAGCAATAGCATTTTAGCAATTTTCACACATTTATGTGCAGATATCTCGAAAACTAATAGCGATAGACCAGTTCAAAGGTCATATATGGACTCAGCACGTCAAAAACATTCAGAAAAGTTAACTTTGGTACCAGCATCTCAGAGACAAAAAAATATTTTTTTTTCTAAGGGAAAATACACAGTTTTTTCTTTCCCGTCACTATGTTTCTATTAGTATTAAAAGTTCCAATGAAGTCTCCATCCTGAAAATTTAAACGTAGGTAGTACAGGTGACCCCTAATAACATATATTTTTTCCAAAATTTTAAAAATATCGTTTTTTGGGATATAGCTCTCCAAAAATTAAGGTTAAAACCAATGACCTTTGACCTTTTTCAAAAAAAATCTTTGGGAATGCCATTTTAAGGGCTGTCTCATTACCTATTATTTGCAACCCAACTGAGACCTGTATTGTTAAAACTTTTCAAGTTATATTTATTTATCTCAGAACACTTTTGTCAAATATATACGATTTTGCGAATTTTCAAGACCCCATATCTCGGGAAGAAAAACTACCAGAAGTCCAAAATTTTGGCACTATTTTTTTTTTGTAAGGGCCCAACTATATTCCAAGTTTCATTGAATTCGAAAGGGGTAAGGTCAAAAATTCTACTTTTTTCGGTTGAATTGAGGTGTTTTAACTCTTTTATAAAAAGTACCTTTTATAAAAAGTACCTTTTATAAAAAGTACCTTTTATAAAAAGTACCTTTTATAAAAAGTACCTTTTATAAAAAGTACCTTTTATAAAAAGTACCTTTTATAAAAAGTACCTTTTATAAAAAGTACCTTTTATAAAAAGTACCTTTTTAAAAAAATACTTTTATAAAAAAGAACCTTTTATAAAAGTACCTTTTATAAAAAGTGTAAAAAGGTATACTTTTGGCACTTTTTATATATTTTAAATAATGGTCCTAGAAACTTGAAACACGGAATGTACGTTCATCTCCAGAAAATCGATCCAATAAAGCTGTGTTTTTGCCAAAGTTGATTCTAAGGGGTTAAAAGTGTAAAGAGTGCTTTTTTTACTTTTTTTATTTCCTGATATAATGGTCATAGAGACTTGAAACTTGGAAAGTTGGTTTACCTTCCGGAAATGGGTCTAGCAATGCTGGATTTTTTCCAATGTTAATTCTATGGGGGTAAAAGGGTAAAAAAAAATTATTTTTGGTACCTCTTATATTTCCTGAAATATGAATTCCCTGCTAGTTCGTCTTTTATTCGGATTTTCCCGAAAGCCCATATTTTTGCATAAGGTGGCAACCCTTTTTTAAATTTGAGATTGGGCAGCTAAAAAATACAGGTGGGCAGCTAAAAATACAGGTAACTCGCATTTTTCTCCACTCATTCCCATATTGAAGTTTCAGGAAAATCGGTGGGTGCCCTCAGAAAGACCTCTTTTTAGTGATATTGGGCATATCACGAATTCCACTAAAGAACACAGAAAAAATGTAAAAATCTGTTGATTTTAGCAGAAAAGAAAAAAAAATGTATTCTAATTATTTTTATATCCTCCACTCTGGTGATAGAGGGTATATATAAGTTTGCCATTCCGTATGTAACACATTGAAATATTGGTCTAGGACCCCAAAAAGTATATATGGACATTTCCATTTAACTTTTCATTTCTTTGAAATTTTGGTTTTTTGGCAAAAACTTTTTTTATTTGCATTCAAATGGCTATTTACTGATAGAAATGCATAAAGGACTTCTAAAGCAATTAGCTTACAAACACTTAAGGCCAAAAATCTTAATTTGCGGTAGTTAGCGACAATCAAACTTCCGAAATGTGGAAAAGTCGATTGAAATTTCATAAAAATTTTGCACTCTTTGGCCTATTGTACTTGCGCCGTCCAACGTATTCTTCGAAGATTTAAAATATATGGTCCCTATACTTGTTAAAAAAAAATATATTTATGAATTTGATGTGCCATCAATAATAAAAAAGTTATTTGGTGGTAACGGTTTGAAGTTAAAATTTCTTCATTTTCAATTTTTCTACGTTTTTTGATCAGAAAATTTGCGCCGCCTTATACTTTTCAAAAGCTAATACGAAGAATGATAGCTGTCGTAATTCCCTACAGTTTAAAACTGGTCTCAGGAATGTGCCCTCAATAGGAGCGGAGTACTAGCTAGACAAAGGTTGAGAGACAAAACGTGAAAGCCATCAAAAATCCACTTTTTTGCGAGGCACATTCGCAATATTACCTTAAAGTGGCCAGCACATCGCGTGATCCAAATATTTTTTGATTTTTTATAATAAAATCGATATAGCGTGTTAAAATTTTGATTAGCAAAAATTTTGCAAAAATCTGACATTTCACGATTTTAAACTTTTGCTTGTATTTTCCCGCGAAAAGAATTTAGATTTAAAATATACCCGTCAGACGATGGCTTGTAATGCGTATTATGGATCGTGTGCAAAAATTGGGACTTCATGTAACTGTACGCTGAAAACGCGGCAATTTTGTCTCCAGATAAACCGCCAGGGCACACCCAAACCGCTAATAGAAATTAATTTTTATAAATGGCAATTGCTGGTACTTATAAAGCTTTATCTTAAAACTGAGCGGCATTAATAAATTTTGAAGATTGAGGATTTTATGCATCTTTCAAAATTTTATTAATCAGAAATTGAATCCCTTTTAAAAATTCACAATTTTGCATAATGCACAAGTTTCTTAACTAATTTGAGGGTGCTAAATCCGAATATGATCTTTAATTTGGTCCATCGTCATTAGATTTCGCGTAAATTGCATATCAAGCATTAAGAGAGCAACTTTTTAAAACAAACTTTTAACGTAAAAATCTGATTGTATATCCACGTTAATAGACGTAATTTATCCGGTTTTTGTTGGGGATAGTATGAAACATTAATTAACGTTGATTTTGTTAAATTCTAATAATAATTGTAATTTTGAGATTTTTTGTTTTAAATTAAAATCTTTAAAACGCCATAAATTTCGCGCCGTCAGCTGAAAGTTATTCACGCGAACGGATTTGAACTTCCTAAATGCATGTTTATACGCGTACAAAACGATTTTAATGTGCCTTCAACAAAAATTTTAATATTTTTTAAACCTTAAAATCAAAAGTTAAATGGAAATGTTCATATAATCATGTTTGATCGATTTTAAGTCGATCTAGCGATGTCTGTCTGTCCGTCCGTCTGTCTGTTTGTTGAAATCGTGTTTTTGGCTATAATCCGGAACCTATTTAAACGCTTGGGGTACCAAAAGTTGCGAAATTCTCCTAGGCAGAACGAGATTATTTTTTTAAATCGGTCAAGCATTTTTAAAGTTTTGAGTAAAAATGTAAATGTACCTCTAAAATGTTGGTGTATTTTACAGAGAAAAAACTTGACACCTGTCTATAGAATGTAAACGAAACATGGTATAGAATGTTATTTTGTCATTCCGAAAAATTAAGAACAATTTAAACAAAAAACAAATCCTTTGTGTATTTTATTATTTTTTGCATTATTTTATTATAATTAATTTGATTATTTATTACTTTGAATATTTTGTTATAACCATTGTATTAAAATTATAACCATTGTATTAAAATTAAATAAAAAAAATATATGCATATGTAACATATATGTATGAAACTAAAAAAAAAATTTTGTATTTTTATTAATTTTTGTTGTAAATCCAAATAGTTGGAGTAACTAATTTCTAAACCTATTAGTTAAAGTGACTATTTATCGTTCATAACAACAACAAAATTTTTCAGTTATTTCAGTCATTACAACTGAAACCATCTGTTACTACCACCAAAGTCTTTACTAAATAACTATTATGCCAAACAATTATTGGTAGTACCAAACGAATTCTTGACTTGTTTTTGAATCGGTAGATGGGACCTCATGAATTCGATTGGCGACAAATTCGGTTGCGACAACTATTCTGTTCTCTGTGTGTACAAAAAGTATAAGATTCTAGGAAATTTTTTCAATAAAAAAGTCCCGGATTCTGATACATATTTTCTATAGAAAGTCTCAGAAGCTGAACGTTTTTCTAAAATTCTGAGATTTTTTAAACTGTTCTTAAAAATTGTTGTAGTATTTAAATATCAACTTATGTATGTATATATTCTTTTAAAATTAACTTATTTAATAAATATATTACAAAAAAGCACTATTTTTGTCTTTTTATTTTACGGTTAAAGGAGCCCATTAATAAAATATTTTAGTTGTGGTGCTATAATATCAGTCATAACAACCATTTTTGTCTTATAATTTTCGTTGCTTCAACAGATATATTCAGTTGCTCGTAATGAAATTCGATAAATATGCCATTCGATTGAAATGAAATTATTAGTAATCACAACTGATAAAAGTGATAGTTGGCTGGACTACAAAAATTTGGTTGGTTCTAAATTTGGTTGACACAACGAAACCGTTTTCTGTGTGTACATGAAAAATATGAATCTAAGACTGTTATTACTAGAGTTTGCAAATAATCGAGATATCTCATAATCGCGATTACGATTAAAAAAATCGCCGTTAATCGCGATTATCGATTAATCGAATTTTTAAAAAAATTTAATTGCAATAGAGTTATTAAAAAAAATCTTTTAAAATTTAAATTTCCAAATTGTGAAAATACAAAAATTAATATTTTTAACATATAAAGTGCTCGATTTGGGAGTACTTTTTCACCATTCACCTAATTTTTAAAAAAATTTTATTCTTTCGAATTTTAATGCTTTCAATAATTACATGATAAAAATTTAAAAATCTTAAAATTCGAAAGGATATCTAATTTTTAAAAATTAGGTGAATAGTGAAATAGTGCTCCCGAATCGAGCACAATATATTTATATTTGGGGTACAAATTTGAGGCCAATCGAATTATGTTAACACGTAGCGGCGATCAAGGTTTTAGATATTTGAAAATTAAAAAATACGTTTTGCTACGCTTATAAGCAAAAAATGTAAATATATAAAAAAAATTGGTCAAGCGGGTTTTGAGATATAATTCGAAATTTGCAAAAAATGGCGGCTTTCCAACGTCCAAATTTTTTTTTTGTTAAATCTCAATATTTTTTCCCCTTAATTAATTTAAGTCGAATCCGATCATTTGAACCTGTGCACAGTGATTCGTTTCATTGGCAAAAATCAAAAAAAAAAGTATGTCTTCAATGTTGATGATTTTTTGTATTTTTACAGTTTAATAGTAAACTAAAAGAAATATGTACTTTCCTGATTTTTAAGAAGTCATATGTTGCCACAAGAGGGCGCTAAAGTATGGAAATTCAACGCTATTGTGTTAAAACCTAAAAATTGATTTTTATAGGTTTACTAAAATAATTATTAAAAATCGAATTTTAAAGAAATCAACGAACTTTTTTTTGCAAAAGTTACTTTAATATATTAGCTAAATGTTGTATTTCCATTTTTTTAGAATTAATCTTAAAATACATTTTTGTATTGCTCTGAAATCTATATTTTTTCTACCGAATTCCCAAAAATTTACAAATTTTGATGGAATGCATAAAAAAAGTTCGTGAGTCAAAAAATTATTTTTTTCGCTTTTTCGATAGCTCGGACTATGGTTTATAAGGCAAAACAATAAAAATAACTAAGTTTTTGTCTGAAGTTGGAAAAAAGTTAGGTTATTTTTGTGTCTTTTTTTAATTTTTTTCAAAAGCTATATTATTAATGGAAAAAATATTAGAAAAAAATCCAATATTAAGTATTTTTTCTGTACACATTGATATATTATATAGTATTCTGTAAAAATATAAAAAAAAATCAGAAAAAAAATATGCAGTACGTGGGCCGTTTTGCTTTAAAAGTTATCTTTGACTTTTACTAAAATCCCCAAAATCACCAAATTTTAATGGCCTTCATAAAAAAAGTTCGTGAATAAAATTTTTTTGTTTTTTATTTTTTTTGCAGCTTTAACTATGTTTTATAAGATAGAAAAATAAAAATAACTAAGTTTTTTTTTTTAAGTTGAAAAAAAAATTTTTTTAAAAAAATCTAAAATTGGATTATTTTTTTTTTTATTTATTTTATTTACTGTAAATAAATTTAAAAAATACATCAACATTTTAGTGTTTTATTATATATAAAGGGATTTATTATATTGTATACCATAAATTTATAGTAAATAATTCGATAAAATAAGTATACAGTGGGCCATTTTGCTTAAAAACCAGTATTTGATTTTCGTTGGTATCCCAAATCAAAACCAAAATTTTTTTGAGATACATAAAAAAAGTTCGTACTTAGAAATTATTTTTTATTGATTTTTTTAACATCCTGGACTGTTTTCTATACGATCAAATAATAAAAATAACTAAGTTTTTGAAAAAACGAAAAAAAAAAATAAAAATTTTAAGTACCCAAAAAAATTTTTTTTTTCAAGTTTTTTGTTATTAACGGGGTATATACTTAGGAATAAAGCAAATATTAAACGAGTTTACTTAAAACTTATTTTGAATAAATTTATTTTTCGGAAATAAGTGTTGCGAATGTTTTGTTTTTGCAGTTATTATGTATTTTTATATTTTTGACTATATTTAAAAAAAGGATATATTAACAGCTTTTTTGTTACCGCAAGCAACTCAACGAAATTTGGCACACTTATTGACGCCATTTGATCTAATCTATATTTAAAATTTGATAGCAATTGAAAGATTTTAAAAATAGTTACAGCCATTTCAAGAAAAAGGATATATGGCAGCCACGCGAGTCCTTGCTCAGATTAAAATACAAATGTTGTACGTCGATAGTTATCTAAATTTCTAAGACAATTACTAAGTTTAGTAATTTTATAGCAAGTTTTGTGGCTAAAACTCCACTTTTAAGTTTCAAGACATACGACAGGTACAAATGTCCTTCGACCGATTTGCTCAAAATTTTTATTTTTTTTGTACTAATTAATTTTGTGCTTGCGTACCAAATTTGGAAAATCTTTGACAACTCTTTCTATTTTATTTTTGTGATTAAATTATATTAACACTTTATTGCAGTTTTTAAAAAGGATATGTAAATAACTTTTGTTTTAAAAAACCGATTTCAGCGAAATTTGGCACACACATTGACATCACTTATTCAAATTTTTACAAAAAATTTCAAGGGTATCGAGTAATTTTTGAGCGATTTACAATATTTTTAAGAAAAAGGATATATGGCAGCCACACGAGTCCTTGCTTCAATTTAGAAAAAAATGTACACATAAAATACTATATCAAAATTGGTAACAATGACAAAGTTTGGGAATTTTGTGACCATTTTTGTAGTTTTAATCACATATTTAAATTTCAGGATATATGGGGGGTAGGCGTGTCCTTGCTCCGATTTTTCCAAAAACTAGTTTTTTTCTTGATTAGATAATTTAATGCTTGTGTACCAAATTTCAGAAATCTGCGACCAATATTCTATTTTTGCCCACTCGATATATGGGAACGAATCACTGTGCTGTGGGGCCTTTCGATAAAAACTTTAGATTTTTGGAAAACTTTCGAAAAATTAAAAAAATCGATCGAAAAGCTGGACGGTTTTAAAAAATCCGATTTGGCTCAAATCAAGTTTTAATAACAGTTTTTTTTTAAGTTTTATAAAAGGGTCAATGAAAAAAAATTTGTAATTTCTTGAAATTTTTGATATTCAGCATGCCAAAATCAATAAAATATATCGCAAATTATTTATATTTTTGAACTTTTTTCAAAATTCCAAATTTTTTTGGAGGAAATTTTTCACATTATATATGGGCACTTCCACCGAAAGGTCTACCAAGACCAAAAAACCAAAAGTTCTTGAAACGAGTTTGTTTTAACATATTTTCATAGGAAAACAATCAAATTTAACTAATGTGAACAAATTTTACATTTATTGATACCCCATTTCGAGATATTCGAATGTAAAGTCGAGCAAGCCAATTTTTTTTCATTGGGACATTTCTATTGCACCATTTGTTTTGTTAAAAGTTCTTAAAGAGAAGCACTTAATATTGACTTTTGCTTTTAAAAAATCTTTCTGGAGATACAAAGAGCTAAGAAAAATGCATAACCGACTATGCAATTCAAAAAATAACGGTTAGTTTTTGCTATGCTTTATCACATATTTCGATGTCCCGTGCGACATTGAAAAACAACATTTGTAATTAGTGCGTCAAGTGGACATGACGAAAGTTCATCAAATATTGAGAACAAACACAGATTTTTATTACAATTAAAATAAAAAAAAAATAATTAAAAAATATTAAAATATGTGATCTTAGTTCTTATATAAAGTTGGTCACGTGCGACATGGTAAGTGTGGATTTTAAAATTTTGAAAAAATATTTTTTCTTAAATAAATGATTTACTTATTTTAATACATTATTTTAAATAATTTAAATATAGATGAGTATAAACGGCGAAAAAAATAAAGAGAGATGCAAACGGCGGAGAGAAAAGTTTAAGAAAGATGAAGTTAAATTACAAGACAATAAATTAAACAAGTTGAAAAGTTAATTTCGACTAGGCGAATCTATGAATACCCTCCACAATGCCATTTTTAAGTGAAAGTAAATAACATTTTGGATAAGAAATATTTAATGTTATGTAAAAAATTTTTTTTAAGTAATTTTTGAAAAATAAAAAATGTTTACTAAATTTTTTTTTGAGTGTAAAATTTTTTTTTGAGTGTAAAACTTTTTTGAGTGTACTTTTTTGTGACAAAATTTTTGAGTGACAAAAATACGTTGTAAAATAGTTTTGTGACTTACCAATGTTTTAAAAATATGTTTAACGGGTTTTCAACACGTGAATTTAAGGTGAAACTAATCTGAAATTCTTGGTTTTGCTTTTTTGAACCACTGAACCGATTTGTCTGAAACTCAATACGAACCAGACTAGGGGAACGAAAAATATATATGCCAAGTTTTCTAAGCTTATTTATTTATAATTTGTTAAAAAAGAACAACAAAAAAAACATAAATATGATGATGGAAAAAACGGTCCCGTGCGACATGTCCCGTGCGACAGTGATTAAAGTTAAATTAAAAAAAAAGTTGAAATAATTTTGAGGTAAAATTTTACAATTTTTAAGAGACATTATAAGCCAACATTTTAAAATTAGTCGCATTGTGATATTGCCTCAGGTTTCGCTGAAATCAGAATTTTGATTGATAGTCGCGAAAACGACTTCTGTTTTTTGTCCCGTGCGAATGGTTGTCTTTTTTGCTATTATCTCGAAAGCTTGAAACAATTTTCAAAATCAACCTGAGCAACAATTATAGAGCTAGTTAAGAGCTATAAGTTTCCCCTTTTGTCAAGAAAACAAATCTTTTTATTTTGACTTTTTTTCCCACTTTAATGTGTGCAACGGTCACGTTCGACATGATGGAATTGCCCATATTAAATTCGTTATCAAAACAATAAATTTGATAGAAAATGATTAATCGTAATCGCATGATTTTTTTGCCGATTACGATTACGATTAAATGGTGCGATTAATCGCGATTACGATTACGATTTTAATCGTTTTGCAAACTCTAGTTATTACGACAGTTTAGCGAATTTCTTAAGAACGCGCTAGATTTAAAAAAATGAGCTTTTTGGGTGGTCGGATAGCTTTAAATCAAGCACGCGCTGAATTGGCATCGCTGTTTTTGGTTGTGATTTGATTCAAAATCTAATTAAGTTTTGTACCGATCGTACAAAAATTAAAATTTTTCGCAATTTATTTTTTTTGTTTCATTTAGCAAATTTAGTTTTTGGATTATGTTTTTTGTTTCATCAAGACAATTTAGTTTTTGGATTATAACACTTAAATATTGGGATTTCCCACGAAAGATATGAGTAAATTATTTTACTAAACTACGTGTCTAATATCACTTCATACAGATTGGAAATACTAACAATATTTTGTAATGAAAATGTATTATAAACTTTTTGGTACATATTTTCTACATTTTTTTACAACTACGTATTTTTTAAAATATTTGATGACTGTTGTTTTTTGAAACAATTTTGTTTACTGTCAAAATGAAGTAAAATGCATAAAAATTAAACTGATAAAATATCCAAACATTTCATTAAAAAAGATCTGTGGCGTGATGATTGAATGTAATAAAAAAGTTTGTATTAAATTTATTGTGTTTTTAAGTAATATGAATGTAATATTATTTTTACTCGTGATTGTATCAGCTTATTTATTTAATTTATGATAAAAACAAATATTTTCATTATTGTTTTTTTTGCGCTTTTTATCCTTTTAACCTTAAAAAGCACATTTCCATTTTTTTTTTAGTTTTCTCTTTTTTCTTGTAGCTGATTTTTTTTTTTTGTAAATTTTTACCCTTTTCCTACGATTTTTGCGTTTTTTTTTTCATATTGGTAATGGCAACACTGTCTGTAATAGCCACTACATTCTTCTTCACAATTCAGCAGCAAGCAGCAGACAGAAAAAATGAAGAGTACTCTATTTAATTATAATTTCACTAAAATGACGCATTTTTTATTTCTTAACATTAAAAAAGCATACCCCTAGCTGCAAATACAAAAAGTACTTATTTTTTAAATGTATTATTTATAATTAAACACAGTTCATTATATTTCTTGCCGTCTGCTGCTTGCTGCTGCAGTGTGTGCGATCACCACGTTTTCTCGCATTTACCTGCAGTGCTACCAACTGATTTTTCTGTTTGTTTAGTGCAAAAAAGAATTAAAACCGAAACAACGCGATACCCGGTCACGGAGTGTTTGTAAAAAATATATATTATAAATTTATTAATTTAAATTGTGTTAAAGTAATTAAATATATGCTCTTTATTTATTTAAATATGCTCATTAAATAAAATAACATTAATAATAAAACTACGTCAGTTTTTTTTTTGTTTAATCGTTTTTTATTTCAATGGCTGTGTGAAAAAAACTCAAGCTGAAGAAAATATTATGGATACACACACGTATACAAAAACATGTAAGTATAAAAAGCACCCTCTGTGGTAAAATGTGTGTACATACATTTGAACATGTATAGAAAAAATATTATTTTTCTTTATATATTTAGCGATCGTTTGCAAAATATATTTCAATGGTATGGCGACATCAATCATTTATTTTTTCAAATGTGGTACAATCAACGCTAATTTTTTTTTTTAACAGCTTAAGAAGACATGTAATTAAGTATATCTTAAACCCGAAGTGAAATAAAAATAATTTTCATATATATAATTTTTTTTATGATTTTTATTTACTAACATTGATATAGGTAGTAATTTTATTCACTAAAATTAGCAATTTTATTTACTAAAATTAGTAATTTTTTTTACTAAATAGGACAAAAATTTTAAATATTTATGATTTTTTAGTAATTATATTTACTAAAACTGTAGTAAATTGCAGAAATATTTACTGATTTTTTAGTATTTTTCATGTACTAGATATTAGTAACAAATTTTAGTATTGATTACCAATTCCTGCACTAGGTCCTTTTGGACTAAAACATTAGTACTCGTAGCTAAATTTTTAGTATTGAATACCCACGTTTTTTTTTGAGTGTAGTCATGTTACATACCAAATGAAAGGTCTTTAGAAAACCTATCTCCATGTGCAAAGAACGGTCCAAACATGCACAACTTTTCGTCATATTGAGTAAAATTACAAAATTGTTGGACATTTTTGTTAATAAGTCGAAAAATATTTACTTTTTTTACACGTTATTAGCATCACAAGATAGGTATTTTAATTACCTTTAATCTAATACCAAATACGCCTATATTAATTTTGAGCAAATAGACGTAAATCGTAAAAAACTGAAAAAGGTCAATTTCCCTCCATGCAAATCGAACCTCCTAAAAATGAGTTTGGGCCGCTAAAAAAAATAAGTGTCGAATTAATTTTCATTCTGAACAACATATCCAAATGTCATGAAGATCGGAGGGTGACACCAGGGAGACTCTCCTTGTTAGCCGAATCCATGAGTATCCACGGTGCCCTTTAAAGTGATAGTTAGTTTTCTAACTTAAAAAAAAAAATTAACAATTTTGATTAGAAATATTTTATTTTGAGTAAAAAACTTTTTTTAGTCATTTTTGAAAAAAAAAAATTACAAAAATTTTTTTTTTGAGTGTAAAATTTTTTTCGAGTGTAAGTTTTTTTTTTGCTAAATTGTAAAAATATTTTTGAGTGACAAAAATACTTTGTTAAATATTTTTCTATGACTCTTCCATGTTTTTAAAGCTGGTTTAACGGGTTTTTCAACATGTGGACTTAAGGTGAAACCAATTTGAAATTCACGGTTTTGTAATAATTTTTGAACCACGAAGTCCTATAAATATCAAAAAAATCCTTGGGCACCCACATCGCGGATTAAATAAAAATCCCCAAAAAACTTAACTATACTTAGGGTTGCGGAAAGTTTCTATTGAGAGTCTAAATGATTTCAAAAAAATTTCGTGAAAATCAATAATTTTCTTCTGCTCCCGCATAACGGTTGAAGTATGATTTTTTTTTGGAAATTTTTACTTAATCCACGATGTGGGTGCCCAAAGATTTTTTTGATTTTTATGAGACTTCGGGGAGGCATTTGGAGTACGATTTTTCATTTACAAAAACCAAAAAAATTACAAATTTTCTATTATTTTTTTTGTAAAAAAAACATGGTTTTTAGGAAAAAACCGTTTTAATACCGTTTCAATACCGGTACGTACCGGTATCGAAGGAAAAGGTTTTTTATCCGATACCAAAACTAAGTTTCGGTATTGGTATTGGTACCGGTATTCAGTTTAAAGGGTTTTGAAACGGATAACGGTATTGAAAAGGTATCGATTGCCAACATTGAAAGCGGGGGTACAGGTGTCCCCCACCAACTCCACCGACCCCCCCCCCCTCCACAAAAAAACGCCCCTGCGATTTTTTTTTTAATTTTAAACGTGTTGGAGGGTATAAAAGATTCGGCACAGCCGAATTTAACACTCTTACTTGTTTTAATTAAAAGAGAGTTTATATTTGAATATGCATTACATTTTTTTTGGGGACTTTATATTATTTGTAGGGTATTTTTGGGGATTTCATTTTTCAAATTGGGGACAAGAGCCAAATATTTTCTGGCAACACAGGTTGACACAATAAAATACAAGAGAATTACAGATTTTTTTTATGAAATTCAATATTCAAATGCGATTTTTTCGAAAAATGAACTCCTGAATTTTTTAATGTGGATAGACAAACATTTAAACTTAAAAAAAAAAATAAAAAAAAAAAATTGCGGGATTTTTGATAAATTGACTTTTTAAAAAAATTAAAAATTTCAGAACCGGTTTTTTAAATTTTCCAAAATAAAAATTTTTAATCGATAGCCCAAGATAAATATACAAGAATGTACACGCCACAAATTTGAAATTTTTTTCCATATTTAACCACCCCTCCTTTGCCCAGTTTTTTATGAAATTGAAAAACCAAAAACGCAATTTTCTTAGTTCTATATACGGTCATCCATACCATCCACTCAGACATTCATTGCACACATGTTTTTTTGTAGTGGGACATTAATCTAATTAATCTAGAAAAATTGGGAGACACGGGTATATTTTTTTAAGGTCTACTTTCAGATTTTTTTGGTCCCGATCATGGGTGTTTTATGCATTCAACTCGTTGCTTCTTTGGGATTAACTGCTAACTGATTAACTGCTATATTTTTTCACTTTCCTAATATTTCGTTAAGCTACTGTTTCTTTTAGGTTGAATGAGAAAAAAATAAACTTTACCTTGTACACTATTGCGCAGTAATTGCCAAAAGAATGCTAATAAACTTTCAGCACCCTCGCCGCCATAACGTTTGACAGTTGGAAATTTTGTAGCCATAAAATTATCCCATGCCTGTGACTTAATTAGTAATTCGGCAATCTGCTTGCGATTGTCGTTGCTTAGATATTGTTGTGATTGTGCATTTAGTTGTTCAAAATGCATGGACAACCATTCGCGTTCTTCAAGGTTCTAAAATGGAGAAAAGGATAAAAGGAAAAAAAAAATTAAATATTATCATTAATAAATATTGTCATTATTTTCTTTACTAATTAAAACCATGATATTCTGATAGCATAATTTTCAAGAAAATTATTTTTTTGTTTTAAATTTATTTATGTTGGTCAGTTTTGCAAGACTTAATCGACACGTGTTTCGGAATTTGTCAGATTCCATTTAGCAAAAATAGAAACTATTTACTACAAAGTAGCAAACGAGTGCACAAACGATTTGTCATTAGACTCGTTTGCTACTTTGTAGCATCCCGACCAATTGTTCAGTATCAAAATTAAAAAAAAAAAATTTAAAGTTTTTATATGTTTTTTATATTTTTTGATAATACCGGTACGTACCGGTACTGACGTTTCGGTATCTGTATTACCGTAACCGATTTCACTCAAATACCGTAACCGATACCGAAAAAAAACCATATCAATACCGATATCGATACCGTTATTCGTTTCCATTGCCAACCTTGGTTTATTTTAAAAACATTTTTGATTTTCTTATTTTCAAACAATAAATAAAAAAAACATGTGAGAAACTCTTTCGTTTCACCCCAATGGCCGAAACACATAAATTATATAAAATTTCAAAAACGTTTTTAAGGCGTATTACTAATATTAACTCAGTAACTATCTTAAATGGCGTATGAGAAATATTTATTTCAAGCTTTAAAATATTTGCTGTATACATCTGGGTGCTTTGCTGTTATAGTTAGTTTCCGTTTATCACTGCGTATGATTGATATTTTATTTTTTATTTAGCAACTGGAGTCTATTTTTAGGAGTCATACTTAAACTAACAAGTGAAGTATCTCAACCCTTATGAACCGATTTGCCTGAAACTTAAAATATATATAAAAGAGACGATTTTAAGGTTGGGGTGTCTCGGCTTTTCGGCCATATCAGAGTTTTAAAATTTCGTTGTCCCCTTATGAAACAAAGTGGACCTTCGGGAAAATTTCGGTAACTCCCGAACTAATAGGAATATCCTCTAGGGAAAAAATACGTGTCGACTTAAATTTAATAAAGATTATTTCGTATTCATATGGACATCGTAGGTCTATGTCTTCATATAAATACCATACATGGGATTTTTTAATTTCCATTAAATTTTAATTTCCATTTGTATATCAAATGGAAATTAACAAACAATTTCCATTTATCAAAATTAAAATTATAAATTTTTGAATTTCCATTTCCTTTGCAAATGGAAATGTATGGTTGTTGAATTAGATGCAAATGGTAATTAAATTTCAAAATGATTTTGAATTTGGAAATTAATTTGTAACTTTTTTAATATGTTCGATTTGCCAACAACTTTATTTTAGTATGTTTCCGAACCTTATATTATGTGTCAGAAAAAAAAAATACAAAAATAAATAAATATTGAATTTCTTTTTTTTTTAATAATAACAAAACGAAAGAAAATAAATAAATGAATGCAACGTACTCGTTGATTTTAGCCAAAGGATTGAGTAAGTTTTTGATATTTTGAAAGAAATTATGTATGTATGTATGTGGATAACAAAATTACTTTTTTAGCAATGATTACATCAACAAAAACCAATCCATTCGATAATATTGGATAAAACTCAAGATGCATGTTAGAGATGGTAAGTGTTTAATATCTAAACCGCGTTATTTCATTTGAAAATTAAGCATTAACTACTAAACGAAATCGGTGGATCTTTTTTTTTAATACCCTACACCATGTTGTTGATACCATGATATTTTGATTTGGTTTGTAACTGATACAAAAACAAGGCCATTGTTTTTAATAAGTACGAACGTTTTTATTGTGGAACGCTGTAATTTATAAAATACGAACAGAAATAAAGCCTTTCACCCGCATTTGCCCACGAGAAATAGTTTTAAGCTTTCTTGATACCTCTCTTTTTAACCCAATAATTTCATATAATTTACAAAATTTTTGCATTGAAAATAGTCAAATGATATAATAATTAGGGTGGGTAAATTTTTTAGTAAATAGGAGTGTAACAAAAACGTAATCTACACTCAAAAAAAAAAACCTTGTAAAATTACAAGAAAAATTTGTAATTTTTTTTGCTACCTCCAATTTGACAGGAATTCCTTGTAATTTTACAAAGCTTTTTACGAAAAATTTTGTAATTTTACAAAATTTTTATTAATAAAATTGTAGATTTACAATTTTTTTGACGCGATAAAACTTACAAGGAGGGTTTGTAACTTTACTATATTTTTTGCTACCTCCTATTTGACGAGAATTCCTACACTCAAAAAATTATGTCATTAACTGTTTGTAGGTTATTTAAAAAGTTTTCCGTTTAGTCGTTTTTAAAAGAAAAAACATTTGTTTGATGTTCACTTTTTATTAATGACTACTTCAGTCCTTTGTTTCAAAAATAAGACACTAAAAAATAAAGACATTCATTAACATTTAATTTTTAAAGTCATTTATTTTTGTTCTGTAAGTAAAAACTACTGATTATTCTTTTGATTTTTAATGATTTGTGTCAGTAATTTTTTTTAAATTGTTGGTATTTTTTAATGAAATATCATTAGTTTTTACCTACACAAGTCAGTTATTTTTTTTTTTAGAAAAAAAAATCAAAAAATTATTTATAAAAATATAAAAACATGTTTGTATCAAGTGACTTTGGCACGATGGGTAGAGTGTCTGGCCAGAATGTAGTTGATTGCGGGATCGATTCCCCAAAAATTTTATTAAAAATTGAAAAAAAAAATATTTCAATAAAAAATTGTAAAAAATTACATACGAAATCATTAATTTTTATTGTTTTCGTAGGTTATTTTTTTGAAATTTGTTGGTAAAAATAACAGAACTATCATTAATTTTTAATGTTTTCGTTGGTTATTTTTTTCGAATTTGTTGGTAAAAAAGAGCGAAAAAAACGTAATTTTTTAATGTTTAATGTCATTTATTTTAGAAAATTTTGTCAACAGTAAAAAATAAATGTTGATGTTTGTTAAAACAAATGAATAATTACTGGGATGGTTTTCAATTGTTTATTCACTGGTTTTAAGTGTGTTTTTCATCTGTTTTTGCCTAAAAAATATTTTGAGTGTAGTTAAATAACGAACTTTTTCGTAATTTTACAAGATTTTTACCAATAAAATTGCAAATTTACAACTTTTTTGGCAAAAAAAAAAATTAAAAATTTTTTTTTTTTAAATTTTGGAAATTTGTAAAATTACAAGAAAAACTGTAAAACGAAATAAATTTCTGAAATATAATTCGAAATTTTGGAAATATATTTGGAAATGTTTCGAAATATATTTGGAAAATATGAAATATAAACATATGCATATTTCGTTTTTAACTATATTTGGAAATTTTTAAAATATAATTTGAAATTTCTAAAATAAATTTGGAAATTTTTATACCCTCCAACTACAGTATGGGGGTATACTCACTTTGTCATTCCGTATGTAACGCATCGAAATATCGGTCGGGGACCCCATAAAGTATATATATTATTGATCAGTGATCGATTCTAAGACATTCTAGCGATGTACGTCCGTCCGTCCGTCCGTCCGTCTGTCTGTCCGTCCGTCCGTCCGTCCGTCTGTAGTTAACACGATGCAGTCCAAAATAAAAGAGCTAGATCCCTCAAGTTTGGCATAAATATGTCTTATGATCCTAGGCAGGTTAAGTTCGGAAATGGGCCAAATCGGACAAGGGGGAAAAAAGTTCCCCCTTGAAGAACTAAACCAACCTATTAAAAATGCTATTTTTTTTGCGTTTTTTTGTATTTTTGTGAACCAAATGAGACATTTTTATGTTCGTAGAAGTTTAAGGTCCTGCGCTTGGACCCAGGAGACTAAAAAATATCGCTTTTTTTTGCCCCGCCCCTCTTTTAAGGGCGTGGATAAAAAAATAATTTAAATAATTATAAAACTATAGTACTTAAGTGCACAAAGCAGACAAAAATGAACTTGTAAACATATACCGTGAGGGCCAAGGAGTCACCCCAGCTAACCGACCCCTCCCCCAACCTTGCCCCCCCTTAAAACAACGCCCCTGTCAAAAAATTTTTTTTTATTTTTTTACATGTTGGAGGGTATAATAGATTCGGCACAGCCGAATTTAACACTCTCACTTGTTTAAATTTTATTTTGTTTTCTGAAATAAAAATGGAAATTGTGCACTTTTAATTTATGTTTTCTAAATTTGAATAATAATATAGCATTCTGTGACTTAGAATTTATATTTTTTACATATAATTAAGAATTAAATTGTATTTCAATCAATTTCAGGATTCCATTCCCAAAGCAGCGCTGTGACGTAATCGATGGGGCCCGGTGTTGGAAAAATTACTATGACGCACTGTCAACATAAAAATAAAATTAAAATCTTATACTTCATGCATTATTTGGTGAACGAAAAATAAAAAAATTATGAATCCATTTTCAGATTCATTTCGATTCCAAATATTAAAAACAATAGAGTTTCAATGTGTGAAAAGAATGGAATTTATTTGGTAATGATTTCTGAAAAATTGCAATTTTCATACATGTTAAAAATAATTACTGCAATTTTTATATAGTTTTTGAAATTTTGTAGTACTTTTTCGCAATTAAAATATATATTTTCTTATTCTCCATTTGCATACTTGCAACAATTTCCATTGATTATTTCAGTTGGGAAACAGTGGACACCTAGTGGGCTTGCCAATAGCGCTATATGCAACGTTTAAGGTGTTCCCTCCAATAATACTCTCCAGGAGTATTTAACTGAAAATATCTGACTTGGTCACAAATTATTATGCCCGGAGGTAGCCTAGCTTAGGAATGTATTTACTTAATTGCAAAACAGTTTGGAATAAGTGAATACATTTTTAATGCTTGAGCTTTTGGAAAATAATTTTGTTTGTTGTCTTGAATGCAAAATGGTTTATATACAAAATGTTCGCTTTTAAGCCGCATTCACAATGTTGGAGTAATCCAATCTGTGGAAAATTTTATATCTTTCCCTTTTGCACTTTCATATTTTTGAATTTGTCTATCCTTTTTCAATCCACTCCAGAGTCAAACATGTTCTACTCTGGAGTTCCAATCTGGAGTTAACAGAGGTATGTTAACCGTTAACAGAGAAAAAATACACCCCTGTAAAAGTGCCATCACTAATAATGTCATTGAAAAAAATAAACAAATCAAAACATTTTATATTAAAACAATTTAAAATGAAATAAAATATTTTGAAACGTAAAAAACAAATATAATTTCAAACGTAAAATAAATTTAGTGGGACAATTTTACCAAATTATGAGACAAGTAAGTAAACTGACAAATACAATGTGACAGAACTCCACTCTGCATTTTGTACAGTTAACATTTCAATCTGTGGCCGAGAGTGGAGTGACTCCGACATTGTGAAAGTAGCTTTACAAATGTATAAAAATATTAAAAGTAATTTTATACAGTTTTACTATTTAACACCATTAAACTGAATGCATTATGTTATTTTAACAGTTTTTTTGGGAAATCACTACAAGTAAAATTCTTCCTCACATAATTGTTTAAAACGCTATTGTTAGTAATATTTTGGAGACAACAGCCCGATCCTAAAAATTGTCAGTGACTAAAAAAAATCAAAAAAATTAAAATGTTGCATGGAAATCAATGTAGTTTTGTGATATTTTTAACCGTTGATAATTTAGGAATCGGGTCTAAAAAATGTGTTTTATTTTATAAGTCTTTTATGTCATCGTTTATAAACCTAAAATAAAATTTACGTTGCCATGAGTAGGGTACAATTTGATGGCTTGTTGCCCTCTATAGTTTTCATATTTTTGTTTGAGGTTTGTGTCTTTGCTTAAACTGTTTGAATTTTTGTTTGCATTGCCAACTTCTTTAAAAAACTATTGTTTTTAAAAAGTCAATGATAAAGGTTTAAGTCTTTGATTTTTTATGGCAACGTAATTAAAAAATGTGACGAAGGGTTTTCATTCGAATGAAAATTAAATTTTTTTAATTTCCATTTGTTGTATAAATGAAAATTAAAAAAAATATAATTTACCATTTGCATAAAAAATTGTAATTAAAATACAAATTATAATTTGAATCAAATTGTAATTTCCCATGTATGATAAATACCCCCCAAAAATTTACAAATTTTCGTGAAAAAAGTATTTAAGAAAGCCGAACTTTTACAAGGTTATGCCACCGTTGGATAGGCATTCAAAAAAACTTTCTTCTCGTATGTAAACATCATATAGTTTCTTAGAAAAAAATGGCTGAAAAATCCAAAAAACTTTTTTTTCGCCATTTTTTGACCCATGTTTTGAACCCTTAAATCCCCGATATGGCCGATAAGTCGAGACACCCCAACCTTAGAATTGTCCCTTTTATATATATTTTACCTTTCATGCAAATCGGTTCATATGGGTTGAGATACTTCCCTTGTAAGTACATTGTAACGTATGATTAATATTAAATTGCTCACCTACATATTGGCAAATATCAGTGCGTATGATTTTCAAACTAATATTTGTCCTATGATGCCACTAGTGATGGCAAATGAAAGAGGAGGATCTCCGCTAATTTTCCCATTTTAGTATTTTGGCATATCAGGAAAAAAGTGGAAAAGTAATGTTCTCTCAAAACTTTATCCTTCAATATCACCGTCAGACAAAAATGAAAAAAGTCGTTGAACGCGAACTTTGAAACATTGAAACTAGAGACTAACCCTCAGTTTCTGTAACACGAAAGTCAGTCTTCAGCGACGAATTTGCATGTATTTTGTTATTGTAACAAAAACAACATACACTCACATTCGTCGCAGACGAATGACGTTCGTGTTACAGAAACTGGGGGTAAATGTAGTAAAATTGCATTTACAGTTTTTCATTTCGTGATTCCGTTTCCTTTTAAAAGGACTTCAAAGTTTTAGAGGATTAAATTTTATAAAATATTTTTTTAATATCTGTGCTTATCCTAGAATGCCACTATTGATAGCAAATGAAAGAGGAGGATCTCCCCTAATTTTCCTATTTTATTATTTTAACATATCGGGAAAAAGGAGGAAAGTTACGTCTGTTCAAAAATGTGTCCTTCAAAATCATTAAAAATTTTCAACAAATTATTATAATTATTTTGATCAGAGTTGGTCATAGTCATAGTCATATTATATACCAAATGAAAGGTCTTTGGAAACCCTATCTTCCTATGCAAAGAACGTGTCCAAACATGCACAACTTTTCGTCATATTGAGTAAAATTTTTAGGACATTTTTGTTATTAAGTCGAAAAATATTGTGTTTTTCGGCACGTTGTTAGCATTACGAGATAGGTAATTTAAATACCTTTAATCTGATACTAAATATGCCGATACTAATTTTGAGTAAATTGGCGTAAATCGTAAAAAACTGAAAAAGGTCAACTTCCCCCATACAAATCGACCCCCCTTAAATGACTTTGGGCCGCTAAAAAAAATACGTGTCGAAATAATTTTCGTTCTGAACAATATATCCAAATTTCATGAAGATCCGAGGGTGACACCAGGGATTGATATTAATTGATATTGTCCAAAAATTTGGTTTTGGACAATATCAATTAATTCCCGATGTTACTTGTAGTACAGGGTTTTATATTTTGCTAACTTGTATTGACAAGATCTTGACGAGAACAAAACACATGTTGACTAACAAGGGAGGTCTTTTACAGGGTACCCACCGATTGTCCTGAAACTTGCATATAGAAGATACCTGTATTTTATCTACCCAATCTCCATTTAGCAGGTCAAAGGGGAGGGGGAAAATCGGATTTTTTTTTCGTTTTTGAGGATCTTTCCCATTTCTTCAAAACAAACCAGATTAACATTTTATACAGGTGGAAAGGTTTTTTGAACTGCTATCCAATGGCGTATCGGTCGTGTCCAAATTTGGTTTCGTTAAGTACACTCAAAAAAATAAAACTGTAAAGTTAACAAATTTTTTTTTGTTAACTCGAGTTTACTGGCTTTTTAGCAAATTTTTAGTTAAAGTCAGCGTTTTAACTACTTTTTTTAGTTAAGTTCAATTTACGAAAATACTAGTTTTGTACAAATTTTGAATTAATTTTTTTTGTTGACTTTAAAACTGAGTTTACGAATTTTTACTAATTAATTTGCTGATTTTTGTAACATTTTTGTCAAGTGAAAAATTTTAAACATTTCTTGTGTAGCCTCCTATGCAAATCTCATAAGTCCTACTTAAGCTGAACTTAATGCTGTGAAAAGAATAAGAAAAAATAAGTGAAGTGTTAGTGTTTAAAACCAATATTTAACAAACTTAAAATTTTTTACAAAAAGTTTAGCTGAATTCAACTAATAAAAAATGTTACGAAATTTTCAGCTGAATTTTTAGTTAAAATTACGGTTTTTTTGCTACATTCATTCTACGAAAAGTTAACTAAATATTTTTTGTTAAATTAACTAGAAATTTAGTAGGTTCAAAATCAGGTGTTTTTTTAGTTAAATTTAACTAAATTTTTTGCTAACTTTACAGTTTTTTTTTTGAGTGTACGTTATTGTCAAAAATGTAAAAACGTGGAGATAGTTTATATGGAGATGTATGCACATACGGCCGCCAAAATCATATACAATACACTCACAAAAAAATCTTATAAAATAACAAAAAAAAAAAACCTCGTAAAATAATTGTTTGACACCTCCTTTTTCACGAGAGTTCCTAGTAAAAATTACAATTTTATTGATAAAAATCTTGTAAAATTACAAACAAATTACAAGCTTTTTACCAATAAAATTGTAAATTTACAACTATTTTGACGCGATAAAAATTATAAGGACTTCTCTTGACTTTACTAGATTTTGTGCTACCTCCTATTTAACAAGAATTTCTGGTAAAAATTACGAGCTTTTTTGTAATTTTACAGGTTTTTGTTACCCATAAAATTGTAAACTTACAACTTTTTTGATGTAATAATACTTACAAGGAATTCTGGTGACTTAGCTAGATTTTTTTTGTTTTGTAAAATTACCTTGAAAATTTGTTCATTTACGAAAAAAATTGTAAAATTACAAAGAAAAAATAAAATTTCAATCGAGAGGAAAACTGTAAAATATTGGCAAAATGGGTTTATGGGACTTTTTCTAGTAATTTGACAAGTTTTTTTTGGAGTGTAATTTCTATTAAAATTAAGCTGACCCATATTTTTGCGTTTGCCGAAACTCCTGTTAGTTCAGCTTGTGTTTGGATTTTCCCGAAAGCCCACTTTTTTCATAAAGTGGCAACCCTTTTCTAAATTTGAGATTGGGCAGCTAAAAAAAAACAGGTAACTTTTATTTTTCTGCCCTCATTCCCATATTAAAGTTTAAGGTAAAGGGTGCCCCTAAAAGAACTCCCTTGTTAGTCGAGAAAAAAATGACCATAAATAAATTTAAAGCAGAAAAATATTTATATTTTGAAAAATTTTCTATGAAAATATCATGGTGTTATGAGTAAAGAAAAATGACCTCGAGCTAAATTTAACTTTTTATTTTTTAATAAAAAATAATCAGAATTATTTATTAATGGTGGTATACAGAGTTTTACTTGCCACCCCTGGTTCTGCACCATTTACAGATGTAATTCGAAAAAGACCAATTGTATTTCGAAAATTCTTTTTATAATTCGTAGATTCCATTTGTAATTCGAAAATTCTATTTGTAATTCGAAGATTTCAATTGTAACTTGAAAATTCCATTTGTAATAAGAAAATTCCAATTGTAATTAGAAAAAGATCAATTGTAATTCAAAAAAGATCATTTGTAATTCAAAAAGGTCAATTGTAATTCGAAAAAGATCAATTGTAATTCGATGTAGATTAATTGTAATTCAAAGATTCCAATTCTAGTTCGAAAAGATCAATTGTAACTCGAAAAAGATTAATTGTAATTCGAAAAAGATCAATTGTTATTCGAAAAAGATCAATTTTTTTTCGAAAAAGATCAATTTAATTCGAGAAAGATCAATTGTAATTCGAAACATATCAGTTGTAATCCGAAAAAGATCAATTGTAATTCAAAAAAGATCAATTGTAATTCGATGTTGATTAATTGTAATTCAAAGATTCCAATTGTAATTTGAAAAAGATCAATTGTAACTCGAAAAAGATCAATTGTTATTCGAAAAAGATCAATTGTAATTCGATATAGATTAATTGTAATTCAAAGATTCAATTGTAACTCGAAAAAGATCAATTGTAATTCGAAAAAGATCAATTGTAATTCAAAAAAGATCAATGGAAATTCAGTTGATATTTTTCGAATTATAATTGGAGTCTTGAAATTAAAATTTATCGTTTTTCAAATAACAATTAGTCTATTTTGAATTACAATTGATCTTTTTATATTCGAAAAAGATCAATTGTAATTCGATGTAGATTAATTGTAATTCAAAGATTCAATTGATTCAATTCGAAAAAGATCAATTGTAATTCGAAACAGATCAATTGTAATTCAAAAAAGATCAATGGAAATTCAGTTGATATTTTTCGAATTATAATTGGAGTCTTGAAATTACAATTGATCGTTTTTCAAATTACAATTAATCTATTTTGAATTACAATTGATCTTTTTATACCCTCCAACCACAGTATGGGGGTATACTCACTTTGTCATTCCTTTTGTAACGCATCGAAATATCGGTCGGGAACCCCATAAAGTATATATATATTATTGATCCATGATCGATTCTAAGACATTCTATGAATGTCCGTCTGTCCGTCCGTCCGTCTGTCTGTAGATAACACAATGCAGTCCAAAATAAAACAGCTAGACTCCTGAAGTTTGGCATAAATATGTCTCATGTTCATAGGCAGGTAAAGTTCGTGAATGGGCAAAATCGGGCCAGGGGGAAAAGTTCCCCCTTGAAGAACTGAACCAACCTCTGAAAAAATACACTTTTTTTCATGTTGTTTTGTATTTTTGTTAAATTGATGAAACATTTGGTATATTTATCGCGATGGGAAGGTGCTCTCAACGTCCCCCACTACCCGCCCCCAACAAAAAAAAAACGCCCCTGACAATTTTTTTTCATTTGGTGGGCATAAAAGTTTCGGTACAGCCGAACTTAACACTCTCACTTGTTCGAATTACAGTTGATCTTTTTCGAATAACAATTTATCTTTTCGAGTTACACTTGATTATTTTCGAATTACTATTGATCTTTTTATACCCTCCAACCACAGTATGGGGGTACACTCACTTTGTCATTCCGTTTGTAACGCATCAAAATATCGGTCGGGGACCCCATAAAGTATACCCGAGTAAAAATTTTTATATGATGCAATATATAATGATATATGACACAATATATATTAATACACAATTTGATCCGAATAATGGTGGATGTTTTTGCATTAAAAAAGATCAACTTGTATAAAATATGATTTGATTTCATCCCAGTTTTGACCAGACATTGCCTTATATTGGTGGATCTAATTAGATCTAATTGCACAAAAACATATAAAAACCTGGTGTTTTTTGGTTTGGGTTGAGATACACCACAGGTCAACGATACATTCACCAAACATATAATTTTCAAAAACAAAAAAAATGTTTGGGTACGCTTCGAACCAGATAGGTGATATACATAACCCTAACAAGGAAATGTTTAGGAACATTTAAAAAAAAAATTTATAGTTTGCCTAAAAAACTTAGAAAATTTTTTGTTATTGGAAACATATATAGTTTTATATGGAACAGAATAAGCTATATATAATGTTATGTTAAATTACACAGAAAATCAAATTTTGTATTGACCCTCATATAATTTTATATAATTATATCAACCGTACACCTTTTAATCCGAATCATGATTAAATTATATATTACTACATATGACTGCATTAAAAAAATTTAGAAAATATCTCAGGGATGTATAATAATATATAATTTATTATGTTTGTATCAAGTTATATATTGTAATATATGTTTATTTTTACTCGGGTATATATTATTGATCCATGATCGATTCTAAGACATTCTATGTAGACTTGTGCTAAATCGTTCAATTGAGTGAGCGTTCATTTTCGTTCATTTCAGATAAAACACCTAGTTCGTTCTTTTAGTTCATTTGGTCATTTGGATCATGCCTGTTGTTCTTTCATCTAGTTCAAATCGGTCAATTTTTTTTTTCGTTCAACAGTTTGTGAACGAATCATTTTGATCATGACTGATGTTTTGGTTTTTTTTTTTTGAAAAATACAAAAATGTTTACTAAAAATATTAGGAAAAATAGATGATATTTTAAAAAATAATTAAATAATTTTTGTAAAAAAATAAAAATGCTAAGAAAGCGTGCCAAAAGAGTAGAAAAAACTAACGCCTAATGACAAAATTAACAAAAAAAATTTAGGGACCGAACTGAAAGATCAAAATGAAGTAATGACAAATTGAGCTTAAAGAACAAAAGACCTTAAAAAAGCGGAAATGAACGAACTAGATAAACCGCTCAGTTAAGTGAATAGTTCAATTGAACTAGTTCGTTCGATAACGGCACAACTCTAATTCTATGAATGTCCGTCTGTCTGTCCGTTTGTCCCTTCGTCTGTTAGTCCGTCTATCTGTAGATACCCCCTTGCAGTCCAAAATAAAACATCAAAATCGGGCCAGGGGGAAAGAATTTCCCTCTGAAGAATTGAATAAACTTCTGAAAAAATCCACTTTTTTACATGTTTTTTGTATTTTTGTTAAAAAAAATTAAACATTTGGTATATTTATGGCGATGGGAAGGTGCTTTCAAAGTCCCCCACTGACCTCATCAACCCCCTCCCCAAAAAAAAAGCCCCTGACAATTTTTTTTTTTTTACATTTTGGAGGGTACACTCTTATAAATTTTTGTTGAAATTTACCCACTTTATTGTAGGTAACTGTTCTCCTACAATAAAGTGGGTAAAAATACTCGATGTGTTTAAGTTTCAACATTTGCACACAAAGTGTGTACAACTAATAAACATTTTGTGTGTAAACCTACAAATGAGCTGCTTTCAAAATTCTCTGGAAATACACACAAAATGTGTAATTTTAGCTTACTTGTGCTCAAAAATAGATTTAAAATGTTTAAAATTCCATATTAAATGTTTTCTTTTACATAAAAGGCTAAAAAATTTATTCCTGCTAAAAAATTTATTCCTATAAACAAATAAAACCAAAAATGCATTTTTATTATTATTTTTATAGTTTTTATTTAAACTGAAATGAAAATGGGTATAATAGCGAAATATGTATAATATTCATAAATTATAATTTAAATGCAAATTTTTTTGGGGTTATAAAATTAACTTAAACTATATATTAATAACAAATGAAAAATAACACGTTACAATAACCACATAAAAGATAAAATTTGTTAAATTAAAGAATTGATTTTTTGAACATTTTTAATATTTGTTTGCCCCTCATATTTTTTGGAGATAGAATTACAAAAAAAACCCATCGTCTTACAGATTTCAGCCGGATATCAAATAGGAAATGTAAAATAAACAGGAACCACCTTTTCGAACATTAGTAATTTCTTCTCTAGAGATGTACGAACATAAATATTTCTTGTGAGTCTTCTGTTTCTAAAAATATATAAAAAGATAAATTTAATGGATTTAATCAGTAAATTGCAATTATTTAAGAAATTAAATACTAACGAGCAATCGCAATGGGTGGAGAATTCGTTGGAACTTTACTTTCTTATCATAAGTTGTTGTCTCAAACTGTAAGTATAAAAAAAATCACATTATTTACGAGATATTTCTGATATTTAAATCATACAAGTGAATATTTTCAGAATCTGAGAAGTTTTTTCTATAGAAAAATTCTCAGAATTCAAGATAATATTTCTTTACAAAATATGTCAGCATCTGAGACATTCTCAGAATCTGAGATATTTTTTCCATAGAAAAACTCTTTGTATCAGAGATATTTTTTCTATAAAATCAGTATCTGGATATTTTTTGCTATAGAAAATTTTTCAGAATCTAAAAAAATTTTCCTGTATAAAAATTATTAGAAGCTAAAAAAATTTTTTTTTGAAAAATTCTAAACATCTGTGATATTTTTTTATAGAAAAATTCTTAGAATCTGAGATATTTTTTCTATAGAAAAATTCTCAGAATCTGAAATACTTTTTCTATAGAAAAATTCCAGTTATCTAAGATATTTTTTCTACAGAAAAATTCTCAGTATCTGAGATATTTTTTCTATAGAAAATTTCTCAGAATCTAAAGAATTTTTTCTATGAATTTTTTTTTTTTAATCTAAAATGTTTTTTCTTTTGAAAAATTCTTCAAATCTGAGATATTTTTTTTTATAAAAAAATTCTCCAAATCTGGGAAAATTAAAAAAATTTTGGAATCGGAAATAATTTTTCTACAGAAAAACTATCAGAATATACACTCAAAAAATTATGTAGGTAAATTCCAGTGAATATTCACTTAAAACAAATGAAATTTTATTTAAAAACCTTTCCACTGTTTTTTCATTTAAAATAAAAACACATTACAGTCAATTTTAAATGTCAATTTAATGACTAACCAAAACATTAAAAAACTACGGAATATTCACTTATTTTGTATTAAAAAACAGTAAAACTATAGAAGAAAATTTTTACTGTCGAAAATGAATGTAACAGAAAATTCGTTTTTAAGACAGTAAATTATATTTTTTAAACTACAGAAATAGTAAAAAAATTAAATCCTTTATAAAATAAATGATTTTTCTTTTAAAATAACTTTACTGATTACTTTTTAAAATAACCTACAAACAGTTAATGACATAATTTTCTTAGTGTAAGATATTTTGTAATAGAAAAATTTTTAGAATCAAAGATATTTTTTTTTTCTATACTAATATTCTTACAATCTGAGTTATTTTTTTGATAGAAAAATTCTTAAAATCTAAAATACTTATTCCATTGAAAAATATCTCAGAATCTGATTTGTTTTTTTCTATAGAAAAATTCTTAGAATCTGATACATTATTTCAATAGAAAATTTCTCAGAATTGGATATATTTTTTCTACAGAAAATTACTCATAATCTGATATTTTTTCTATAGAAAATTTCTCAGAATCTGAGTTTTTTTTTCTACAGGAAGTTTTAGAATCTGAATATTTCTTTTATAGAATAATTCTCAGAATCTCAAATATTTTTTCTATAGAAAAATTCTCAGAATCTCAAATATTTTTTCTATAGAAAAATTCTCAGAGTCTGAGATATTTTTTCTACAAAAAAAGTCTCAGAATCTAATGAATTTTTTCTATAAAAAAATTCTCAGAATGTAATGAGTTTTTCTATAGAAAAATTTTCAGAATCTATTTTTTTATAGACAAAATATAAGAATCTGGTATATTTTTTCTATAGACAAAATATGAGATATATATTTGTTCTATAAAAAAATTCTTAAAATCTGAGATATTTCTTATATAGAATAATTCTCAGAATCTGAAATATTTTTTCTATAGAAAAGTTTTCAGAATCAGAAATATTTTTTCTATAGAAAAATTCTCAGAAACTGGTCTATTTTTTGCAAAAAAAAATCTGTTGGATTAAAAAAAATTTTATTGAAATCTTCCCAGAATCTGCTAAGAATTTGAAAAATTTTTTTTTGTGGATAAATTCTCATAATCTGAGACACTTTTTCTTTACAAAAATATTCTCAGATTCTGGATATCCACACATTTTTGTAAAAAATCATTCAAAAAATCGAAGACATTTGTGGTACTTACCTTTCTGATATATAATTGCAAATATTAACGAAAAAATTCAATTTATTTTTTTAAAAAATATTACGAATTTAACAAAATCGGGTTTGTTTTTGTGTCTTTGATCAGCCTCTTCGAAACTTTACGTTGGATTAGAACGTTGCAAAGCGTTGGTTAATATTTTCACTTTTTTTTTCATTTATTTTCTTTTATTTTATGTTTTTTCGCGTTATTTTAGTTTAATTGCGAGCATAACAAAATTTTCTGGTTTAATTTTTCTTTTTATTTTATTTTGACAATTTGTATTTTAATATTGTTTAACATTACGCATTTAATGTTTAATATCGAAAATTAAACACTTAATGTTTAAAATAAACATTAAATGTGTAATTTTAAAAATTTTGTGTTTAAAATTTTACAAATATATTTATAAACTCACAAAATACTATATAATGTGCGTAATATTAAAATTTTTGTGTGTAAACTAAAATTTTAAACACTTGGTGCTCAATTTTATGCGTTGTGTGTTATTTTACATAAAAATTTACCCACTTGATTGTAGTATTTTTACAAGATTTGGCACTGCCAAATTTAACACTCTCACTTGTTTGAATTACAATTGATCTTTTTCGAATTACAATTGATTTTTTTCGAATTGATCTTTTTCGAATAATAAATGGAATTTTCGAATTACAAATAGAATTTTCGATTTACAAGTAGAATTTTCGAATTGCAAATCAAATTTTCGAATTACAAATGAATCTTCGAATTGCAAATGGAATTTTCAAATTACAAATGAATCTTCGAATTTCAAATAGAATTTTCGAATTATATCTGTAAATAGTGTAGTGGCAAAAGAGCTACTTTTTAAAAATATCTTTTAAAATACACGTATTTGTTAAAAGAAGTACTCTCTTTTGCCATTTTGCCAGGGCTGGCAATATATTTACAATAATTTATTGAAGATTATTTTTAAGAACTTTTCTATTTAAAAATGTCTCAGACTGTGATCTTAACCTAAGTGAACCATAGTGTGGATCAGATTACGAGACTTTTTTATGTAGAAAAATTCTCAAAAATTTTTTGTATAGAAAAATTGTCAGATTCTGAGAAATTTTGCGTACAGAAAACTTCTTAGATTTTGAATGATTTTTTCTACAAAAAAATTCTAAGATTTTGTAGCAGAACCTATTCTAAAACAACATCCATTAGAACAGCTTTTACAAAATTTTGCTGGGATATGCTAGAAAATATAAATATTTTTTTAATTTTGTATTACTATTTTTTTTATCTTACCTCAACATATGCAAATTCAGCACTAACTGTTCTGCCACAATAAATTTCTTTAAGTTTTGATTCCAATTCACCCACAGTTGTTGTTGCTGTTGTTGTTGTGGCTAATTCCGGTACATTTAGTATGCCCTGTGGTCTTACATTTTCTTTAGTTTGAAGACCATAAAAAGCCGGATTTAATTCATCTAAAGAACTTGTGTTGCATAAAAAGTTAAAGGACATAAAGTTAGTAGTACATATTTCTTCATTGTGTTAGAATTTAAATAATTTTTCTTTCTTTTGTTATATTTTTACTAACTAAAAACTATTTAAGATTTTGTGTTGGTTGTAGTAAAGAAAAAGTAACCAGGTCCCAGCAAAAGTTTTTTAAAAAATTTGATTGTGTCTTACTTGGGCTATATTTTTTAAACCCTCAAACCACAGTATGGGGGATATACTCACTTTGTCATTTCGTTTGTAACGCATCGAAATATCGGCCGGGGACCCCTAAAGTATATGGGGCATTTCATGTCTAATCGGACACTTTGAAAATTTTTTTTTTAGATTTTCCTAATTTGTTAACAGTTTTTAGTACCCTTCGAAAACTCCTTCGTGGTAAATTTTCAGATTTTTTTGATGACCCGTTCAAAAGATATCGAATTTTGAAAAATTGGTAGTTTGCTCCTTTACTCAAACTTCTTTTAATCATAACTTCTTCAATAATGGTCCAAATTTCAAATTGTTTTTTTTTCAAAATTTTAGTTTTTTTACGTACTTTTAAAAAAAATCATAAAAAATTCTTAAAAGCGCTCTAGTATGCGATTTTTAAGTTTTAAAATTTAAATCTCATTTTTGATAATGTTTGTACTCTTCGATTTTTTGAAATTTTTTTGTGCAAAACTTCTATCAATTCTACAAATTTTTTGCTCAGGAGGATCGTGGGATAACGATTATTACTATTTTTTAAAATTTTTTGAAAAAATTTTATTGTAATTTTCCAATCTTCAAATCATTTCTACTGCTCCAATGGTGCGTCATAGAGGGGTCCTTTATAAGACAGACCCCCATTAATTTTTACGTCTTAACATTTCTTTGGAACAAACTAATACCCTATCTCCAATTTCTAAGGGGGCTCCCACACAAAACGACATTTTTAAAAATTTGTTCCAACTGCTCTACCTACCCTAATAATGCCCTTAGAGCAACAAAATGTATGAACTACCCACAATCATTTTTTAGTCCAAACATTTTCTCTGAACACACCTACCCTCTATCTTTAACTGTTAAGGCGGTCCCCATACAATTTTTTTTATATTTTGTAAATTTGTTTTATTTAATCAGCTTCTACCGGTCCAATGGTGCGTCCGAGAGGGGTCATTAGTGAGACCGATCCCCATTGATTTTTACCCTACAACATTTTTTCAAAATATACCTACGCCCTATATCCACTCCCTAAGTAGGCTTCCATACAAAATTACATTTTTATAAAATTTGCTCCAACTGTTATTAGTATGGGAGCCTACTTAGGGAGTGGAGATAGGGCGTAGGTATGTTTTGAAAAAATGTTGCAGGGTAAAAAAAATTAGGGCCGGTCTCACTAATGACCCCTCTCGGACGCACCATTGGACCGGTAGAAGCTAATTAAATAAAACAAATTTACAAAAAATAAAAAAAATTGTATGGGGACCGCCTTAACAGTTAAAGATAAAGGGTAGGAGTGTTCAGAGAAAATGTTTTGACTAAAAAAATATTGTGGGTCGGTCATACATTTTGTTGCTCTAAGGGCACTATTAGGGCAGTTAGAGCGGTTGGAACAAATTTTTAAAAATGTCGTTTTGTGTGGGAGCCCCCTTAGAAATTGGAGATAAGGTATTAGTTTGTTCCAAAGAAATTTTAAGACGTAAAAATTAATGGGGGTCGGTCTTATAAAGGTCTCCTCTATGACGCACCATTGGAGCAGTAGAAATGATTTTAAGATTGGAAAATTACAATAAAATTTTTTATAAAAATTTTAAAAAATAGTAATAATCGTTATCCCACGATCCTCCTGGGCAAAAAATTTGTAGAATTGATAGAAGTTTTACACAAAAAATTTCAAAAAAATCGAAGAGTACAAACATTTTCAAAAATGAGATTTAAATTTTCAAACTTAAAAATCGCTTACTAGAGCGCTTTTAAGATTTTTTTTTTTGATTTTTTTTTTTTAAAGTACGTAAAAAAACAAAAATTTTGAAAAAAAAAAATTGAAATTTGGACCATTATTGAAGAAGTTATGAGTAAAAGAAGTTTGAGTAAAGGAACAAACTACCAATTTTAAAAAATTCGATATCTTTTGAACGGGTCATCAAAAAAATTTGAAAATTTACCTCGAAGGAGTTTTCGAAAGGTACTAAAAACTGTAAACAAATTGGGAAAATCTAAAAAAAAATTTGACATGGAATGCCCCATATATAAAAATAATTGATCATGAAATAATTGTTCAATCATGGTTCTAGAAAATTGATTTTTTTATTATTGGAAAAAAAGTTTGAAAAATGTAGGTACTTTTTAGAAAGTTGCGATTTTAAGAGGGTAAAAAAATTTATTTTGGTACCTTTTTGATCTCCTGAAATAAGGTTCATAAAAACTTAGTTTTTGGAATGTAGATCTCCCATCGAAAAAAAAAACATTCTGAAAAAGACTTTTGGGAGCTTCTAATAGTAAATGGTAAAAGGCGTAGAAAAATTAAGTTGAATTTATTTTGATACTTTTTTTTTAAAGTTCAATAAAGAAATTAAAGGCTATAAATGCTCCGATACAATGTCGGAGTACTCTGTACTACAGATTACCATCTCTAAAAATAGAGATACCATCATACAGATAATGTGTAAGTGCGAAAGAGAAATGAACAAAATCCACTCTCTGGCAAATTGAATTCATTGTGAATTCAACTTAAAAAAACATTTTTTACTTCACAGTTATTTTGTGAGACATCCCAGGGATGATAAATGACATTTTCAAGATTGTATTGACATGACTAAAACAGTGTACTTTTTTGACCCTCATTGTACTAAAAAAGTTTTAAATTTTTTTTATTACCTTTTATTAAACAACTGCTTAACATCAGTCTTTCCCGGCAAATGGGTCCCAAGTCCAAACATTGACCGATACTATATATCTTTAGTTAGACCCTTTAATGAAAACACCCCTTAGAAAACATACACAAACCAAATTTTAGGAATTAGGCTTCCATTTGTGGCCAACAGTCTGATTTAACTGAATATCGTGCAAAATTTTTATATGGGACCTATGTCCAAAAATTTAAAAAGGGGGCATATGTCCAATATAAATCGGACTTGATTAGGTTACCAAAGTAAGCGTTCAACACCTAGAAACAAAATTTATGAAATTTGAGAGATTTATGTGAGAATCGGTATTTTGTATTGGTGGTTTGTATTGGGACAACAAGTGGAACTGATTCGATTTTTCTAAAGTATGTTTACCTGCCAAATTTCAAAAGGATATCTATTGTAATACGGATATTATAACCATTTTAGACAAATTTAAAGGGAACGTTTGTTTTCCAATTTCAATAGGCTTCGTTCGCTTTCTGTACTAACAGAAAAAAGCTATAAAAAAAATTATATTGTTGATTTTTGAAAATAAGGTGTTCATTTTGACGATTTTATACCCAACAAATTAAAAAAATCGAAATAAAATTTGTGATTGACAAAAAAAATTTTGTAAGAGAATCAGGAAAATTTTCAAATTGTACTAAATCAGTCATTGGAGTACTGCCGTACTTTTGGCGTCCGAATTGTACTGAAAAAAGTACTATTGTAGTGACTTTATCATCCCTGAGGCATCCTATCGACGTAGTTTCGATTATTCTTACAATAACTTTGCTGGGATCCTTATTTTTTTTGTTAACAACTTTATGTTGTTTGCTTATGGAGCATTTTTTTTGTTGTTGTTGTATATGTAGGTAAATATTGTATTTGTTATTTTCTTTAACTTATTTTTTTTTTTGTTTTGTTTATTACCTTTGCTGACTTTTAATGCTGATGGGATTTACGGCTGCCAATTTGTGGCCATATTTACGATAAGCTTCCACCCAACGATATACATTACCTTGGGCATTTCTTGACTGTAGTACATCTTCCGGTACTGTTTTTTGTTTTGTTTGGAGTGATAGATTGATGATTTTTTATAAAAATAAAGAATGGAAAAAATAAATGCATATAAAATAAATGAATATAAATTTGAAATCGCATCGTATTTATTCATGGTTATTTGTACATGGTATAAAAGATTTCATAATAAATTTACTTAAAAATAATAAATGATGGAACATTTTGTTGTTAAGTGAGAAAATTTGAGAAGTTCGATAATATCTTTAAAAAATAGAAATAAAATTCAAACCTAACGGACATTATGTTAAGATTTGAAAAGTCTTACTTAGGGTTGGCCACAATGAGAAATACCCAACACTGTGAAAATCTAAGTGTTGATTAAGTTCGTCCAAATGATATCATCTGGGTAATGTGATTTGATTAATTCTCATTTTTTATTTTTTTAAGGTTTCATTTAAATAGCTGATTTTAATCTAAGACACATTTAGAGTGAAACTCGAAAAGCGCTGATGATGGAAGAGTTGAAACTTTCAAAAGCTGTCGAAATCTCCGCTTAGGCTGTTAACTCAAACCTAACTAAAACACAAAACCTGTTTTTCTTTAAGAATTTAAGTGATTTTTTAAATTATCTTAACTATTTTTCATTGTTTAAAACTTAATACAACTGCCATATTCCTGCATATGAAAGACGTCCAAGTGTTTAGTGTTTGCTTGTGCCCGCAAACATGAAACAATAGATGTGAAAAAATGTTCATTGTAGGAAGTTTACAAATTGATAAAGATGTTTTAAGGATATCTACAGAAATATGCATGTATTTATGTAGATTCATCTATACATACTTGTGTTTGTCTGTCTGTCTGTCCGTCTGTCTGTCTGTATGTGTGTCAAACTAACTCAATTGTTAAATTTGTAGATTTTAGATATTATGTAGCCTTAAGAGTTTGTTTGTTACTATTAAACTTACAATAGTAGTTGTTTGCAAGAGTTGTTAACATGTAGGTTTTCGAATTTGCTTTCGATTTCTGCAACTACAAGTACATAGTAGTGTCATGTTTGTGTGGCTTTATAGTTACACAGATATAAGGCATTCAATAGCAACTGTTGCTATAAATGTATCTGATATCAATATGAAAGTCGTTAGAAAGTTTTGGGTTTCGACGCTACTTTCATGGAAGGGGTTTCACAGGGCACCCACCGATTCTTCTGAAACTTGAGCATGGGAAAGAGGGAAGGAAAATAAGAGTTACCTGTTTTTTTCTTAGCTGCCCAATCTCAATCAAATAAATTTTAAATTTCATTACAATTTTGTAATTTGCTTTCAATTAATAATACTCATTCGCAACGTTAAAACAAGAAAATACAAGCAAATTACAAAATTGTTATGAAATTTAAAATTCAAATGCGATTTTATCGAAAAAAACGAAAAACGCGTGTCTGAATTTTTTTTGTGTGGATGGACAAACATCTAAACTTAAAAAAAAAAAATTAAAAAAAAGTGGACGGATTTTTGATAAATTGACTTTTTTAAAAAATGAAAAATTTCAGAACGGGTTCTGAAAATTTTCAAAAAAAAAAAAAAAATTAATCGATAGCCCATACAAAACTATATAAGAATGAAAATTTTTAAGATTGTGGTGCATTCCGTTTTAATGTGATAAATATTTAATCAAGGCAACTCGCCACAAATTTGACCATTTTTCCAATATTTGACCACGCCTTCTAAGCCCTGTTTTTGAAAATTAGAAAAACCAAAAACGCAATTTTCTTAGTTCCATATAGGGCTTTCCAAACAAACTATTCAGATTTTTATGGGACGCATGTTTTTCTGTAGCGGGACATTTGGTGTGGAATGCCTCATATGCATTCTAATTTGAATGCCTCATTTAATACAATGTTGTGTAATGTTTTGCACAAGGAAAATGTTGGATTGATTTTGAAATACAATTATCCAAATACTGCTAGGTACGGGACACAATCTTTGGTATTTAAATGTGTACTTTAATTTTTGTGCAAAATATAGTTAGTTTCGATAATACACTAAAAAGTTTCGAATCGATACACACACAGTTATAAGCGCAGAGAAGAGATATGATTATGGCAACCATAATTAAAGAGCGTCATATTATGATTGAAAATTTTATCATAACTTGCTTGTAGAAACCATACAATTTTTAAAGCAATCAAGTTATGATCCTAAATATTATAATTTAGGACCATAAGATTGCAACAACAATTTCATGATCGCTATAAACGTATTATGATAGAGTTTTTAATTATAACGCTCTTAAATTATAATTGCCACAATCATATCCGACTTTATTGCGGAAACGATAACCTTTCGGGAAAAACTGTTACCTGAAAGCAATACAGCAATTCGTCTTGGCGATAAAAAAAATCACACACAAATCACTTTTGAATAGAAAAGGCTTCTTTTTGTTGACAATAGCCATTTATATCTAAATATCGTGCGACATTTAGGTTTTTTTGTATTTCGCCGTTTTTGGTTTCCAATATCAATTAACGCTGAAGACGATTGAGGGCATTTAAGATTCAGCATTTACGAATTTAACAATCTTACTTGTTTCAGATAATATTGTTGCATTGTATTATAAAATATAGATAACCTGATAGATTTTTCTGGAAAATGGCACAATGGGATTTATAGCCAGTAATAACTGTCAATAAACTTGTAAAATTCCCCTATATTGTTTAAAGGGCATTAATTAGAGCCTCGTATTATCCGAGTTTCGGTATAACCGTGTAGACCAATGAGCACAAAGACCTGTATAACCGGGTGGACCGATGAGAACAAAGACCGGTTTTGAAATTTTTATTGAATTTCCATTAAGAATCAATTAGGGGCCCAAAATTAAATAAGTATTATGCTAGTTTAAAAAACGTGAAAAAAATCTCTTAAATTTGTTTACATCGTTCAACTACCACAGTATGGGGGTTGGATGTCATTCACTTTGTCATTCCGTGTGTAACGCATCAAAATACGGGTCTAGGACCCCATAAAGTATATGTATTTATGATCGGTAATCGATTCTTAAACATTTTAGCGATGTCCGTCCGATGTCTGTCCGTCTGTTCGTCCGTCCATCCGTCTGTAAAAGTTCTAGTCTCTCGAAATTTGGGGAGTATCTACGTTCCCAGGCAAGTTAAGTTCGTACATGAGTAAAATTGGAACAGGGGGAAAAAAAATTTCCACTTAAAGAACTAAACCAACCTCTGAAAAAACACAATTTTTTACATGATCTTTTGTGTTTTTGTTAAGCAAATGAAAGATATTTATGCTAGAACAAGTTCGAAGTCATGCATTTGGACCGGGTGGAGAAGAAAATGCCTTTTTTTGGACCGCCCCTATTGGGGACGTGGATATAAAAAATAGTTTCAATAATAATAAAATTGCGTAACTAGTGATAAAAACATTAAAAGTTAATTTGTAAAAAATGTTTTGCAGTGACCTCCAAAAGCCCCCCCCCTCCCAAAACGTCTCTGTACTTTTTAATTTTTTTTAATATATAAAAGATTCGGCACAGCCGAATTTAACACTCTCATTAAAAATAAAAATGCCGTTATCTAGAAAACTAGCAGCCTTCCCATATTCATGTGTGAACCCAATGGGTCCGAAGTTTTAAATTAAAAATATTGACGATAAACAGTCCAAAGGCATTTTTGTTGCTCTTTACACGTAAAACATTTCCGCGGAATACTTTAATTTTTAAAATATTTGATTTATAAAATTTTAAGGACCCCGAAAGCCATTACTTTTTTAGTTTAACAGCCAATTACTCAAATTTTTTGTTCTACGATTTAGTGCGGTTAACACAATATCTAGTTAAATCAAAGTTAACGTAACCTCCTGTTAGTCCCATACAAATTTGACATCTATAACCTCCGGTTAGCACCCAATTTATCTTCCGGTTAGTTTGTTTGTGTTATCGGTCTGCTTAAATACTTAAGCAGATTTCTCATTCGGCTCAAAATGGGTGTATTTCAGCAGATTTTTCTGTTGATTAGACAGAGAATTTATTTTGAGTGTAGCAATTACCGAGATATTGGTATTAAAAATTTTCTGATATGCGAATTTTTAATTTAAAATTTCGCACCTATTGGGTCCACATATGGATAGAGGAAGGCTATTGGATATTTTCATTTCTTGACCTTCTTTTGAAAATTTTCTCCATTTTGCTTTATCTTGCTTATGCTCGTAATTTCAACAAGTAGGTTACTACGGGTGTAAAATACCTAATAGATATCTTTACCTGGCCGGTAAATTAACATTGAAAATTATAGTTACCTAAGAGTTAAATTTACGAAATTTTACTTACACGGTAGATATCTATGCACTGATAGTTATCTGCTTGTTGAAATTACGGCTGTTAGTGTTCGAGATATTGGAATTTTAAATTTTTTGTGAAAAAAATTATGAAATTGTAAGTTTTATAAAAATTACACGTTCTTTACATAATATTTCAGTTTCGACTTTTGAGATGTTCTTAAAAATTGTGAAAAGGAACATTTTTGAATAAAGGCCCGTAAGTTGTTCAATGTTTCGAAACATTCATGTTATGTTATGTTTTGCGCATCGTCATACACAAAATAACTTTAATTTACAATTTTTTTGTAATTTTTACCTATTTATCTTAATTAATTAATGTTTTCAGTGCCAACAACTTATAAATGCTTCATTTTATTTCTGAATATTAAATTTCACCGCTTATTAAATGGTCTGTACAATTTAAAAAAATGTTGCTTATAGTGTTGATGTGTATTGCTTCAACATATACCGGGTTATTTTGCCGGTTTTTCACCAGTGAGCAGAATACCTCTTCAGTGAAATTTCTACGCTCTTGTAAGGCCAGTGTGAAATTTATGTTTTTTATACCCTCCACTCTAGTGATAGAGGGTATATATAAGTTTGTCATTCCGTTTGTAACACCTCGAAATATTGGTCTAGGACCCCATAAAGTATATATATTCATGATCCTCGATCGATTTTAAGACGATCTAGCGATGTCCGTCCGTCCGTCCGTCCGTCCGTCCGTCCGTCCGTCCGTCCGTCTGTCTGTCTGTCCGTAGAAAACACGCTAACTTTTGAAAGACTTTACAGAGGCTACTGAAGTTTGGCATATATATTTGTCATTTATCTGGTCAGGTTGGTATTGCAATCCAGCCAAATCGGTCCAGTGGTTCAAAAGTTATGAGCAAAAGAGTAAATTTCGGCAAGGGTGTTTCCCGAATTATCAAGATAAAAAACACGATAACTTTCGAAAGACAATAATGAGACTACTGAAGCTTGGCATGTATCTTTGTCGTTCCCGGGGTCTATTTGGTATTAAATTTCAGCTCAATCGGTCCAGTGGTTCAAAAGTTATAAGCAAAACCCTGAATTTCAGATTAGTTTCATCTAAAATACCACGTGTTTTAACAAGTTTTAAAGGCATTGGTGGTAACTAAACAATGCTTTTCAAACTTGTTTAATTTTAAAGCAATGCTTTTTAAACTTGTTTAGTTTTAAAAGCATTGGTAACTTAAAAATTACACTCGAAAATTATTTTACACTCAAAAAAAATTTTACACTCAAAAAAATTTTACACTCAAAAAAAAATTTAGTTTTTTTTTTACAAAAATTACAATATTATGTGTACATTCGTGCATTCACTCAGAAATATTTGTACAGTAAAAAAACATTACACTCGAAAAAAATTTTACACTCAAAAAAAAAAAATAGTATTTTTTCATATTTTTTTTTTTTAATTATAAAAAAAGAGTTTTTTACTCAAAATAAAATATTTCTTATCAAAATTGTTAATTATTTCACGTTAAAAAATGTAAAAATGCATTGTGGAGGGTATTCATAGATTCGGCAAAGTCGAATTTAACTTTTCTACTTGTTTTATATGGAGTTTGACAGATTTTCACGTGAAAACCGAGCAACTTACTTACCTTAAAACAAAAAAAATAACTGCATGGGTAGACCGCTCGATCGGTCTACTGTAGACTCTAGTATTAAAAGGTTCATTCAAGTCGTAAGAAAAACTACTGGTTTTGTTTATATACTTAGGTAAGTATGACAATTGCGTTTTTGAATTTTTCAAGATTTTCTAAACGAATTTTGAAAGTTTTTAAAAAAAATCCACACCATGCAATTTTTTAAAAAATAATTTTAAAATCCTGATATAGTTTTTTGAAAGCTTAAAAAAAGCAGATGTCATATAGACTTTACTCTAGTTTTGTTATTCTTTTGGCTATTTTTTTGTTCAATACGATAAACATGCAAAGAATTATTTTATTTTATGTTCAATATTTTCTTTTTTTGTAGTTTTTGTTTTTGTTTAGATGTGTTGTATGTATGTACTTTTGACTTTTTGGTTAAGATAGAAAAATATCTTCATCTAAAATGCAAAAGGCCCTAACTAACAAAAAATTCAAAATCAGTTTTTTTTATTGGTTCTGGATTTTTTTATCAACATACACGTCTCCACAAAAAATTTGGGCTGCATAATAAAAATTAGCGATTTTATGCCCAAAATTAAAAAACATGTGGTTTGGGCAATCGCCCATGGATGTAGCTAAACAAAAAACTTTTTCTAATATTTTTTGATTTATTTTGATTCATATTTATTAAAAGAACGTCCTCACAAAATTTTGGCCAAATTCATTAAAAAAATAACAAAGTTATTAACAAATTTAAAATATCATTCAATACTATTTTTTGCTTCTCCTGTAAAATTAATAAAATATTAGTTAGGGCCTTTTGTATTTTAGGTGACTGTATGTAAGTTCATCTGGTTTGGGGTTTTATCAAGAGTCTTCAATTTTTTTTATGGTTTTAGTTTGTTGTTCCTTTTCTTTTATTTGTGTTTTTTTTTAGATTTTTGTTGTTTCAGGAATTTATTTTAATCATTGGTTTTCATCTTTTGTTTTTTTTTCCTGAATTCTTTTTTTTTTTTTGGTTATTGTAAAGTTAAGTGTTGAGTTTTTGTGAAAAATCCTTAAAAAAAGTTTGTTTAGTTTTAAATATTGATTTTTATTGAGATTTATTTTATTGTTGTTTTGTTAGTAATTTCTTTCAATCTGTCTTTTGTTTTTTTTTTTTAAACCATGAATTCGTAAAAGTTGAGAACGTTAAACAGGACTGTGATCATGTAAAACGATAGTTGACTATCGTCGATTTTTGGTGCCTTATTGCTTTTAAATTTTTTTAAAGATTCTGGATTAGACTTTAAACTTTCTAATTTCCCTTCAAAACGATATGTATTTTGATGTCGTTTCTGCATCGTCTATCGTTTTCGTTTTACGTGATTAGCCCCAGACCTTTTTATCATATTTTTTTGAAGACACCCATTTTTATACCCTACACTATAGTACTTTGTGGTACTTATAATGACTTTGAGCAGATATTTGTAAATAACCCGAAATATTGGTCCAAGAACCACTTTCAAGGATACCGATCCAAAATAGCTTTTTAAGTTATTTTATTGATGTCCGTCCGTCTGTCTGTCAGTCCATGTAAATGTTGTAAACACGATACAGGTCGCAATTATAATCTCATTTTGAAAGGTATACTTAATAAACTAGGCAAGTAAACGTATTTTGTATAAATAAATCATCATTCCAAATTTAAAAGAAATTGGAACAGTCCTACATGTAGTCCCCACACAAAACACCCTCCCGATACTTTCACAAATCTTTCAAAATTCTTCAAAAGAGCAAATATTTGATTAAATTTTGTTTGTAGTTGGTTAACGTGTAGTTTAGTAACCCAATCAAATCTTATTATAATTGGACCAATTTTGGACTCAGTCCTCATCAGTGTTGTCACTTCTTGGATAATTATCCAAAAAATGGATAATTTAAAATTTTTTGGATACTCTTTGGATAATTACATTTTTGGATAATTTATGGATAATTTTATCATTTACAATTTAAAGATTTACATGGACAAAATAAATTTTTTTTTAAAGAAAACAAAAACCGATTTACGAAATAAATTATCTTCAAATACTGTTGCTTCAATTCTTTTTACAAAAGAAGGCATTGAAAGAAATGGGGGTACAAATTTTGAGCCCACAAAAGAGTAACTCTGTGGAACTAATTCAGGTTAGCAAAAGTTAGGTCGATTCTGAGAGTGAGGGATGAAAATTTGTTTGTTTATGTTATTTCGAATTTTTTTTTTAATCGACCCTCAAACTTTGCAGTCAAATGCCGATTTTCAGCATATTGTTTTTATGGTTTTCTGGCTATAACTCGTCGACTGATAGATATTTTTTCAATCTGTAAAAGCCAAATTGTTGCTTGAGACCTGTCCAACAATTTGATTGAAAAAAAAACATATAAACAATATGCTGGAAATACGCATTTGACTGCAAATTTCGAAGGTCGATTAAAAAAGGTCGATAAAAAAAACAAACGCCGCGATACGGGTCTTCTAATTTAGCCTCTATTTTCACCCCTACTCTCAGAATTGACCTAACTTTTGCTAACCTGAATTTGTTCTACAGTGTTATACTATTGTTATAACATATTTTTTATTTTGAACAGTACAAAATGTATGATTTTTATTTAAAAATAATTTCATGTATTCTTAAAATTGAATTAAAAAAAAAAAAAACACTTTCGTTAAAAAAAATCGTTTTTGATATTTTTTTTCTTTTGTATAATTTTTGGGATTTTGGATAATTTTGGACAAACTACTACTTTTTTATGTATTCTTTAAATTAAATTTAAAAAAAAAAACTTTTGTTTCGTTAAAAAAACGTTTTTGATAATTTTTTTTTTTTGGATAATTTCAGACAAACTACTGGATAATTTTTTAGTTGACCGGTGGCAACACTGGTCCTCATGTAAAAAATGCACCCGATATTTAGTTCAATTGGTCGAACAGCAACAAAAAGATGCATATTTCTATCAAATTTGATTTGTGTATTTATTCTACACTAATTAAAGGTATTAAAAAAAATATATTCAATTGGTCTATGATTGGACTTGGGACCCATTTTTCAGAAAATACTGGTGTAGGATATTATATGGTCGGTCTTGACCGGCTATAATTTTCGTAATTCTTTCCATTGTGTTTTCGGTTTCAGTTTTAGATTTAAAATTAGTTTTGTAGCTTGAAGCAACAAATTTTCATAAGAAAATATGTTTGTAAATTATATTGTTAATTAAAAAAACTTTAAATTTGTATACCCTCAACTCCTCTAGTGATAGAGGGTATATATAAGTTTGCCATTCCGTTTGTCACACCTCGAAATATTGGTCTAGGACCCCGTAGAGTATATATATTCATGACTAGCTGGCCCGGTCCGCGTTGCTGGCCCAAATATAAGATCAGTGTTATATTTCGTCTCGTTTCAAATATATAGCCCTCCAAAAAATGTAATAAATTTCTTGGCTTAGAAACATTTGTGGGCGTGGTTTTAAAGACCCGATTAGGCAGATAATCATCTTTAAATTATATTTTAAGAACAAAAAAATTAATGTCTTCGACTTTGAGAACTGTACAAATTTAAAACTTCTTTAGTATCATTATGAACAATACAATAATGAATTACGCATATCCTTCGTTTTTATTGTGAGCTATTGTCTTGAGTTTAAACAACCCTTTACAGTTTTCCCGAATTATCCATTTTTTCAGGACACTTTTCTCATTTATATTTCCTTAAAAACCTAATTAGAACTACAATTAACATAAAAAAATCGGTCCCGTCGTTAGTAGTCTCCATATTTAGACAAAAGTGGGCGTTAAAATTTGTGTGGTTAATTAAACTTGTCATTTGTACCAAGTTTATGCGGAATCTATTAAGAAATATATTTTTTTTTTAAATAGATCATATTAGAATAAAAATTAGTTTTAGATGTATCGAAAAAAGGGGTCGAGGACCATTTTTCTTTCCGACCAATTATATGGACTATTACGAACATTTAAAGCAAAAAAAAAAATTAGCCAAAATGGTCCAGACGTTCTCAAGTGTTGCAAATTTTAAGGATATTGAAAAATGTGGGATTTGAAGTGGGGGAGGACAATAATTATTTCCGTAAAATCCTTACATGGACTATAAAGATCATTAAAGAAAAAAATTATCAAATCAGATCATTCGTTCTCCGATTTTAGATGTATTGAAAAAAGTGGGAGTGGACAATTGTTCTTCCCGTAAAAACCTTGTGCTGTCGCGAACGTCAACAAATAGCCAAATCGGCTCTGCCGTTCTTCCATTTTAGATTTATCGAAATAAAAGAGGGCGTGAAAAATTTGTATTTCCGTTTAAACCTAAGTTGGACTATGGCGAACTTTAAAAAAAAGTTTAGTCAAATCGATCCAGCCGTTCTCCGATTTTAGATATATCGAAAAACGGAGGCGTAAAAGTGGGAGTGATTAATTTGTTTTCCGAAAAAGTCTAAGATGAACATTAAAAAAAAATAAAACAACATTTAATAAAAAAAATATTATCTAAATCGGTCAGTTCTCAAGTGATCCGATTGCTAACGAACTGCATTTGACTTTTATTTATATTTTATTATTTTATATTTTATTTTTCTATAGAGCAGGTTTTATATATAAAGGGCTTATTGTAAAAACTCGATAAGCAATATTTAATTTTATGGGGTTTTGCCTTAAAACTTTTTAAATAATTAAGAAAATAGATCTTTTGCAGATCTTTTATTCTCAATATACTTGTACGAAGGGTCACAGCAAGACTTCTGCCAAAAATCTGTCAATGGAAAATCAGTAGAAGGCGAAAAACACGAAAAAATAAAATGTTGCTTATCAAGTTCTTGCAGTAAGCCCTTCATATATCGAAAACAACTTTTCTTAAAGTAAAAACCTTATTTGAATTAAACCAACTCGGTCCCTCCATTAAAAAGTGGGCGTAGAAATAGAAAATTGTTCTTTCCAAAAAATATGACGAACATTAAAAACAAAAATAGACAAATTGATTCAGCCATTCCATGATTTAAAATATATGTATCAGGAAAAGTGAGCTTAAAAGTAGGCCTGTACAATTTTGCTTTCCTTAAGAATCTGTTGCGGAATATAACCAAATCGGTCTAGCCGTTATAGTTCTTTCGATACATAGAAAAAGTGGGCGTGGGAAATTTTGCTATCCGTAATGAAAAATTTCAACAAAAATTAGCCAAAGTGGGCGAGGTCTATTTCTATTTTCGTAAAAACCAAAGTTTGAATATGATTGAAAATTTATTTTAAAAAAATTTTGTCAAATCGGTGCAGCCATTTTCAGATTTTAGATAAATTGAAAAAGTGGGCGTGGCCTATTTTTCTTTCACTAAAATCTTTGGATTGGATTACTTCGAACATTTAAATAAAAAATTACCCAAATCGGTGCAGCCGTTTTCCGATTTTAGATAAATCAAAAAATAGGGCGTGAAAGTGGGCGTGGTCAATTTTTCTTTACGTAAAAACCTAAGTTGGACTATGACGAACATTTCAAAAAAAAAATTGTCCAAATCGGTCTAGCCGTTCTCAACTGATGCGGTTACCAACGAACGACAATTGATTTTTATTTATATAGAAGATTTTCGATCGGTTTTAAGACTATCTAGCGATCTACTCTGTATCTGTCTGTTGAAAACACGCTAACTTTTGAGAGACTTTACGGAGGCTCTTCAAGTTTGGCATATATGTTGGTCATTTAACTGGTCAGGTTGGTATTGAAATCCAGCGAAATAGTTCCAGTGGTTCAAAAGTTATAAGCAAAAGAGTGAATTTCGGCAAGGGGTTTTCGCGAAGTTAGGAGACGATTTGTCGTCTCGTAAATTAGACGACAAAAGACGTTCCCCTGGTCTGGTTAGTATTGAATTTCAGCAAAATTGTTTTAGTAGTTCAAAAGTTATTAGCAAAACCGTGAATTTCAGATTGGTTTTACTTAAATTCACGTGTGAAAAAAACGAGCTTTTAAAAAACAAGCTTTAAAACATTGGTAAGCAACAAAATTACTTTACAAAGTATTTTTTGACACTCAGAAATATTTTTACACTAAAAAAATCATACCAAAAAAAAATTTACACTCGAAAAAAATTTTACACTTAAAAAAAAATTAGAAATTTTTCTTTTTTTACAAAAATTATAAAAAAGTTTTTAATCAAAATAACTTATTTCTCACCAAAATTGTTCTTTTTTTTTATATATAAAAAAATTTACTATCCTTTAAAAAGTGCATTGTGGAGGGTATTCATAGATTCGGCCAAGTCGAATTTAACTTTTCTACTTGTTTTTTTTTTTAATTAAAATGTTGATTTGTGCTATGCTGGTGGTATTTTTTATATTACTATTCAAAATGTCATAATCTCTTATCAAATTCACGTGCTTTGAAATTGATAACTCTAATCTAACACCGCTTTTTCAAGTTTAAAATAAGTTAAGAATGAAGGCGATTTTTATCAATTTACTTAAGCTTTTAATAGGTTTCGGGTAAAATTAATCAGTTTAACAAAAATAATTTAAAATCTATTTAAAATCATAAAAGAGTTGTTGCTTCAAGAATACCCACAATAATTTGGCCTATTGTTAGTACACTCAAAAAAAAAAAAACTTTGTAAAATTACAAGAAAAACTTGTAACTTTTATTGTTTGCTACCTCCTATTTGACAAAAATTCCTAGTAATTTTACAACATTTTTACCAATAATTTTGTAATTTTACAAGGTTTTTACCAATAAAATTGTAAATTTACAAATTTTTTGACACGATAGAATTTACAAAGAAGTTTCGTAATTTTACTAGATTTTTTGCTACCTTCTATTTCACGAGAATTCCTAGTAATTTTGCAAGCTTTTTACCAATTCTCGTGAATTTACTAGGTTTTTTTTTTGTAAAATTATCTTGAAAATTTGTAAAATTACAAAAAAAAAAAATTGTCAAAATTCCAAAAAAAAAAAAAATGTAAATTTCGCTTTGTTAGAAAACAAGGGAAACTGTCAAATATTGGTAAAATGGGATTACAAGACTTTTCCTAATAATTTGACAAAGTTTTTTTGTGTGTACTTGGTTAGTACTATCTGTGAAAAAAAAATTTCATACAAATCGGTCACTTATTATATTTATACATAGATGTCATAAGTAGTACAATGTAAAAATTAGATTTAACCACTCCCCTCCGGCCAAAGACAGAAAATCAAAAATCCGACTTAATTGTGTTACTCGGCAGGCTATTCTGAATATTCCCTGAAAATTTAATAAAGATCGGTCGAGCCATTTTTGAGTCCAAAAGGAACACACACACATCCATTTTTATGTATATGGGGCATTCCATGTCAAATCGGACACTTTGAATATTTTTTTTTTTAGATTTTCCCAATTTGTTAACAGTTTTTAGTATCCCTCGAAAACTCCTTCGTAGTAAATTTTCATATTTGTTTTGATGATTCGTTTAAAAGATATCGAAGTTTTAAAAATTAATAGTTTGTTCCATTACTCACACTTCTTTTACTCATAACTTCTTCAATAATGGTCCAAATTGTAATTTTTTTTTTTTATTTTTAATTTTTTTTTTTTTTTTTTTTTATTTTTATTTTTTTATTTTTATTAAGAATTACCATATAATTACAAATTACATACTAATTTTACCTAACCGAGAACTGGTAACAATGACCTTCGTCTCGTTGTAGCGAATCAGACCAAGGCCTCTGGTGGGAATAGAACCCACGACCCCCAGACTCATAGGATAGCACGCTACCAACTAGCCTACTGGGGCGCTTTTTTTTTTTTTTTTTTTTTTTAATTTTTGTTTTGTTACGTACTTTAAAAAAAAAAATCAAAAAAATTCTTAAAAGCGCTCTAGTATGCGATTTTTAAGTTTTAAAATTTAAATCTCATTTTAGAAAATGTTTGTACTATTCGTTTTTTTTGAAATTTTTTTGTGAAAAAGTTTTATCGATTCTAAAAATTTTTTGCCCAGCAGGATCGTGGGATAACAATTATTACTATTTTTTTAAATTTTTTGAAAAAAATTTATTGGAATTTTCAAATCTTAAAATCATTTATATTGCTCCAATGGTGCGTCGTAGAGGGCTCATTTACAAGACCGACCCCCAATAATTTTTACGCCTAAACATTTCATTAGAACAATCTTATACCCTATCTCCAATTTCTAATGGGGTTCCCACACAAGACGACATTTTTTTAAATTTTCTCCTCCCGCTCTAACTGCCCTAAAAGTGCCCTTAGAACAATCAAATGTATGACCGACCCACAATGCTTTTTTAGTCCAAACATTTTCTCAGAACACACCTACCCTCTATCTTTAACTGTTAAGGCGGTCCCCATACAATTTTTTTTATATTTTATAAATTTGTTTTATTAAATCTGCTTCTACCGGTCCAATGGTGCGTCCGAGAGGGGTCATTATTGGGACCGACCCCCATTATTTTTACCCTACAACATTTTTTTAAACCATACCTATGCCCTAACTCCACTCCCTAAGTGATACATAGATGTCATTAGTGGTACAATGTAAAAATTTTATTTTGCTACTCCCCTCCGGCCACAGATAGAAAATCAAAAATCCGACTCCATAGTGTTACTCGGCAGGCTATTCTGAATATTCCCTGAAAATTGCATAAAGATCGGTCGAGCCATTTTTGAGTCCAAAAGGAACACACACACATTCATTTTTATGTATATATAGTAGATACAAATTGTTTTATTCGACCTTTAAAATATTATATTTTGGGTAGATTTATTCTAGCTTGAGGGCATTATTTCCTTTACTAATTAAAGCTATAATATTCTCATAGAATAATTTTCAAGAAAATTGTTTTTCTGTTTTAAATTTATTTATGTTGGGCATTTTTGCAAGACTTTCGGAATTTGTCAGATTCCATTGTCAAGACTATTTAGAAAATATACTACAAATAGCACAGGTTAATTAAATGACAAGATCAAAATATAATATTTTAAACGTCGAATAAAAAAATTAAATTTTTAATAAAAATTAGATAGAATTTGAAAAAAGTAGTTAGCACGACATGGTGAATACCCTTTATATGGTATTACACTCGCAAATACAAACATTTGCAACAACAACAAGTATTATCCAATGGTAATAATATAATAGAGTTTTTATATTTGCTAAATAATCTTGACAATGGAATTTGGCAAATTCCGAAACACGTATCGATTAAGTCTTGCAGAAAAAAACAACATAAAATAAATTTAAGCAGTAAAATAATTTTTTTAAAAATTATTCTATGAGAATATCATAGTTTTAATTAGTAAAGGAAATAACGACCTCGAGCTAGAATAAACCTACTCAAAATGTAATATTTTAAAGGTTGGATAAAACAATTTGTATTATTAATAAAAATTAATCGGAATTTGAATAAATAAAAATAATAAAAAAATGCTGCCCTGGCTGGTGCTTGAACCCACAGCCTTCCAGTTCTAGTATTTACTGTCGACGCCCTAGCTAGTTGAGCCACTAATAGAGAAAAATCTTACCACCTAGCACTTAGATAACGTTTGCCAAAGTTTACAACTTTAAAAATTGTCCAAATTTATTTTTAAAGTGTCCAAATGAATTTTGAAATTGTCCGAACGTATTTTAAAATTGTCCAAATGTATTTTAAAATTATCCAAATATATTTTAAAATTGTCCAATTGTATTTTAAAATTGACCAAATGTATTTTAAAATTGTCCAAATACATTTTAAAATAGTCCAAATGTATTTTAAAATTGTCCAAATGTATTTTAAAATTGTCCACATGTATTTTAGAATTGTTCAAATGTATTTTAAAATTGTTCAAATTTAAAATTTTGTTCAAGTTTAAAATTTTAAAAATGTGTTTTCAAAATTGCCCAAATGTATTTTAAAATTGTCCAAATGTATTTTAAAATTGTCCAAATGTAGTTTAAAATTGTCCAAATGTGTTTTAAAATAATCCATTTGTATTTTAAAATTGTCCAATTGTATTTTAAAATTATCCAAATGTATTTTAAAATATTCTGTACTGAATTATACATAGAAAATTTAAATTACATTTGGAAAATTTTAAAATATAATTGGACAATTTTAAAATACATTTGGAAATTTTTAAAACACATTTTAAACATTTTAAACTACATTTGGACAATTTTAAAATACATGTGGACAGTTTTAAAATACATTTGGAACATATTAAACTACATTTGGACAATTTAAAAATGTATTTGGATTATTTTTAAATAAATTTCGACAATTTTAAAATTAATTTGGACAATTTGAAAATGTATTTGGGCAATTTTAAAATGCATTTGGACAATTTTAAAAAACATTTGGACAACTTTATAATTCATTTGGTCAATTTTAAAATATATTTGGACAATTTAAAAAAAACATTTGGAAAATTTTTAAAAACATTTGAAAACTTTTAAAATACAATTGGAAATGGTGTAGCAATTTGGAGAGTTTTTTTTAAGTGTAGTATTAAATTTAAAAAATAAAAATAAAATTGAATATTCTTTTGCTTATTTTTCAAATAAAAATTAAAAATTATTAATGACACCGATTCGTCATAGTAATGAAACGGTACATTGGACAAAAGTTGATGGAACATTTCAGGTGATCACCTTTATTTTTTAAATCCGTACAATAATAAAAATTTTTAAAATTAATGTTGTACTATTATACATTTGCTATTATTGTTGTTATTGATAAGAGCAAACAAAAAAAAAAATAAAAGCCGGTTTGCTGGGCAATTCTCTTTTTTATTATTAGCAAACAGAGAAAGCAAACACATATTAATGTTATCTAGTTTATAGTGTTACCAGATATAGAAAATTTTTTTAGAGTGCGATTTTTTGACGCCATTATCTAGTTTAAAAAGTAAGAGTTTCAGTTCGAGGTCTATCCGATAGCTTTAACCACCCAGCGCACAGTACATTGTCCCACACTCAAAAAAATACGTTAGTAGATTTACTAATTTTTTTTTGCTAACGCCAGTTAGCTAACTTTTAGCAAATTTTTAGTTGAGATTAGCATGTTAGCAAAAAATTCTTGTAAACTTCATTTAGCACATTAACAATTTTAAACAAACTTTGAACTAATTTCTTTTGCTAAATTTGAAATTGAGTTGACAACATTTTTACCAGATTTTTTGCTAATATTAGCAAAAATAAATGGTAATTTTTTTTTTATTTTCAGAAAATTTAAAATGGCGCTATCTCGGAAACTAAGCCAGATAGAGCAAAATGGAGGCCATTTTTGGTTCTCGGGCTCTCCATAGTATCTTCGGTCCTATTCACATATGTGGACCCTAATGGGTCCTAACTTTGGATCCAAAAAAGTTAGCATTCCCGAAAATTTTAAAAAGCTCATATCTCGGTAAATATTGCCGACACAACAAAAAGTCCAAAAGCAATTGTGTAGCTCTCAACACGTAGAACAAGACCGCAAAATAATCAAAAGCTCTCCGAGTAATATTTTTGAAGTTATCGAGTTTTGTAATTCTCAAAACCCCGGTGGTCCCCTAAAATCACGTATCTCAAAAACTAAGCAAGGTAGAGCGAAACGGACACTAATTTTGGATCAAAAACTATGATGATTTTTAAGGAACCCAAGTAGGTCTAGGCCCATCGGGGTCTGGACCTATCGAGTCCGTACCCAATGGGGTCCTCAAATGTGTATGAACTAAGTTGAAATAAAAAAAAATTCAGTTAACTAATTTTTAGCAAAATGTTTTTGCTAACTTTACCAAAAAAATTGTGGGTTCAAAATCAGCAAATTTTCTTGTAGGTTTACAAGCCTTTTTTGCTAACTTTACAGTTTTTTTTTTAGTGCATATACCAAAATCAAAAATAAGCTCATTTGATTTTTTTGAAATATGGGTATTAAATTTAAATATTTTAAATTTAAATTCTGATTAATTTTTATTAAAAAAATAAAAATTGTTTTATTCGACCTTTAAAATATTATATTTTGAGTAGGTTTATTTTAGCTCGAGGTCATTATTTCCTTTACTAATAAAAACTACACAGAAAAAAATAAAAAAAAATTTTGAGTAAATTTTTAATACTATTGAGTAAAAAATTACTCAATTTTCCACCAGTAAACGATTTAATAGTAGTGAGTAAACTTTTAATAAAAAATTATTAAATGCTTAATAAAAAATTTGAGTAAATTATTAATTCACACAATTAAATCTTTACTTAAAATTTTTTAATATTTTTAAGTAACTTTTTAATTGTGTCAAGTAAAAATTTACTCAAAATGTATCAAATTATTTTTTTTAAAAGTTTAAAAAGTTTCTAATTTTTTTTCCAAAAAAAATTGCTTTTACAAACTTTACCAAATATACTTATGTCTTCAAGACAAAGTAAAATTTTATAAAGATGATTTCAAACTTTCATATACATATACAAAAAACAATAAACTAAATGAGAATTCAAAACACCAAGAGAAAAAAAAATAAATAAAAAAAAAATATTAAATTTGTATTAAATTATTTACTCAAATTTTATTTTCAATTTTTGAGTAAATGTTTAATTGCGTCAATTAAAAAATTACTCAAATTTTTTTTAAAAAATTAAACAAGTGATTACTCAAATTTGTTTCCTCCATATTTTTTTCTGTGTATGATATTCTCATAGAATAATTTTCAAGAAAATTATTTTTCTGTTTTAAATTTATTTGTGTTAGTCATTTTTGCAAGATTTAATCGACCTCAAGCTAGAATAAGCCTTCTCAAAATATAATATTTTAAAGGTCGAATAAAACAATTTTTATTTTTTAATAAAAATTAATCAGATTTTGAACAAAACGGTTAGCACGCCATGGTTAATACCCCTAATATGGTATTATAACGTGAATAGAAATATTTGCGATAACAAGAAAATGCATACAGAATTACAAAATTTTGATTTTGGTGTCCTTTCCAGGAAAAAAGGACATTCAAGTATGGTTTTCATCATTTTGTGTTGAAATTAAAAAAAAAAAAAAAATGTGTCTAAATTTTAAAGGTTCATAATTTTTTTTAAACAATATTGTTTTTATAAGTTTTTTTCGTAAGACTTACGATTTCTGAGCACAAAAATGTTAAAAAACTGTCTAAAAGTCAATATTGTCAAAAAAGCGTTTTTTTAAACACCCATATCTTTCAAAGTATTGATCCAGAAAAAAAGAAGAAAAATATGGGTTTTAATCATTTACGAAGTATTATCAAATAATCAAAAATAAACAAAATCGATGATCTGTCAGTTAATTTTTTTTTTTCATAAAATCATATGTATTTTATGGAAAGAATATTTAAAAAAAAAATTCCAAAATAGCGATTTTGGTCCACAGATTTCGATTATTAAATATATACATTATTTGTTTAACCTAATTGGTATTAGAAGTTGGAAAATGTCAAGTTTGTTATGTTAAAAATATTAAAAAAATTAAAATTTTAGTCCAAAAATACTGTGGTCCAAATTCGCTGATCAAAATTTTTGGACCAAAACCAAGATTTTATATTTTTTAATATTTTGTACTTAACATTTAAACTTTTGGGACCAATTTGGATAATAAATAACACAGCTCAACATGAAAATGCGTATTGGATTCTGGTAAGGGATTAAGGTAGTGTTTGTTGCGCTGATTCCAAATCTGCTAACCAAATATGTCTATCACTTCAGAATTTTGAGTTATTTGCGGTAAAAGTGCCGAAAAAGGCCATTTTGGACCCTTTTTGAAAGCTTATAATATAAGATCCTGACATGCGATTGACTTGGTATCAAGTTCATTTAAAAGTATGTGATTTTCTCTATAAGACAAGATAAAATGTTCTTGGAATTTAATTTTCTAAAATGGCAAAAAAATCATTAACAAAAAACTTTCGATTTTTTCAATATTTAGTTTATTTACACAGTGTTTTTTAACAAATTTCCATATAAATACTCACGTAATTATTAGATTAAAAGCACTTGTGGTAGTGTTTATAAACCGGTTAACCGAAAAACCAGGTTTTTCCCAAAATTTCGGTTTTTTTACAAACCGGTTAACCGAAATTGAAAAATTCCGGTGCACCGAAAACCGGGTTTTTTCTGTCGGTTAACCGGTTTTTTTAAACAGAATGTTTTGCAAATATTAATTAAAATCTCATGAAAATCCGTGAGAAAGAAAGTCTAAAATACTTTTTGTCTTCAAGAAACAATTTTCCATATAGGAATTTTATTCCGAATCTGGTAAATATTTGAACTACTCGCCGCTATAAGCATTTTTTGGGCAGTTTTATTGAAAACTTAATTAGTGACTGTTAACCAGGTACTAAAATTCCTGTTAATGGAGAAAATGTCAATAAAAGAACATCAATATAAAGTACGACACTACAATTTATAACGAACTGATGTATTTTTTTAAATAAAACCAACAAAAATTAGATTAAAGCTCCGGTGAATATGGGAAAATAAAGCACCGTATTTAAATATCGCTATTTTCTAAGGATAACAGTTGGTAACTTTGCTGAAAGAAACAAATATGTTAAAAATTAGCAATGTTAAAGTATTTTTTGGGTTTATCAGTTAAACAAAAAAAAAAACCGGTTAACCGGTTTTTTTATTCCGGTTTAACCGAGAAAACCGGTTAACCGAAAAAGCTGAATTTCGGTTAACCGAGAAACCGGTTTTCCAAAATGTCGGTTTTTTATAAACACTAACTTGTGGCTAATAATTTTTTTCACCATTATAAAAAATTAAATTTCAAGAAAATTTGATTTTGTCTTAAAGAGAAAATAACACACTTTCGAATGAGCTTGAAGTCATTCGCATGTCAGGATTTTATTTTATAGGCGCCCAAAAATGGCCAAAATGGGCCTTTTTTGACACTAACCGCGATTTTCTCAAAATTGTGACGTGATAGAAAAATTTTAGTGACCGTTTTGGAATCGGGAAACCAAAACCTATAAACTTTTTTTGGTTTCAAAACTTCGGATTCATGGTCGAAAAACGTAATTTTTTCACACTTTGACCGCTGATTGCTGACCGAAGACGCTAGAAACTTTATGTTTAAATTTTTAGCTAACAAGGGAAGTCTCCCTGGTGTCACCCTCCGATCTTCATGAAATTTGCATATGTTGTTAAAAACGAAAAAAAATCGACACGTATTTTTTAGCGACCCAAACTATTTTTAGGGGGGTCGATTTGTATGGGGGGAAATTGACCTTTTTCCTATTTAAACAAAATTAATATAGGCATGTGTGGTATCAGATTAAATGTATTAAAAATACCTATCTCGTGGTGCTAACAACGGGCCAAAGAAGTTAAAATTTTTCGACTTATTAACAAAAATGTCCTAAAATTTTGGTATTTTACTCAATATGACGAAAAGTTGTGCATGTTTGGACACGTTCTTAGTCTTTTCCAAAGACCTTTTATTTGGTATGTAACGTGACTAGGTTTCTTTGCATAATATAGGAGATAAACGAGAAAAACTGAAAAATGGCCTTGTCTTCCCCCCTCCTTTTTACCCCCTAAATATGAATTTGGACCGCTAAAAAAAAATTAGTGTCCCTTTATTTTTTCTGCTCTACAAAATAAAACCAATTCCATAAAGCTCCGCGGAAGACACTAGGGAGACTTCCCTTGTAAGTCGGAAAATTGTAACCTGTGCCCCTGTGGGGTTAAAGTTTTTTGTGGAAACAAATTTTTTTTTAAATTGTCCGATTTGGCTAAAAACTTAAATATAGAGTTTTTAGACTAGAACTAAACATAATTTGCCCGCGCAATCGACGAAATTGGACAAAGGTAATTTTTTGTAATAATATATGAGCAAATCCGTTGGAAATTTAACTGATGGATCACCGATTTTGTCAATTTCTGCTCATTTGATAAAGCTTCATAAATGATTAAAAACCATAATTTATCAAATAACCAAAAATAAACAAAATTGGTGATCCGTTAGTAAAATTTCCCATGGATTTGCTCATTTGCACGGTGAGCCTCAGCGATGTTTCGGTTGAACTTTAGTGTCGACAAAAAGTGAAAGCGCAGTTCGATTTCTACAAGATTAAATGTCACAAAACTGTTAACAGCAAAATCGTAGCTGCTCGCATTCGCGAGATAACGCGAAATTAGTGTTTTTGTGCTTTTTAAAATTTTTACATTAAAGTTTTTTAAATATTTTCAAAAACTGAGTATACAATTTTAATTGTACTCATTTAATGGTCACAAAACAGTAAACATCAAAGTCCTATCTTTTTTAGAAATCGCGAAATTAATTTGTTGCTGTTTTTGTTTTCGTTTTTTATCTTTAGATAGGGTTCTTTAAAATTTCGTAAAAACGTGGTAGGCATTTTTACTTGTGCTTGATCAAAGGTCACACAGCTGTTGACATCGAAATTGTAGGTGTTAAATTTCGCGAGATATCGCGTAATTATATATATATATATTTTTTTTATTATTTATTTATAATTTAAGCTCGGTTCTTTAAAAATAATAAAAAAAGTGGTATGCAGTTTGATTTTAGCATGTTGGAAGAAATTAAAACTACCCACAAAAAAATTATAGCTGCTCACTTTCGCGAGAAATAGCGAAAAACAGCTTTTTGGAGGTATTTCTTGTTTTGATTAATAAAAGAAGTCTCTTTAATATTGTTGAAAAACATGAAAGACAGTTTGATTTGCTATTGATTAAAGGTGATAAGGCTGTTAACATTTCAATTCTAGCTGATCAATTCTTCGAGATATCGCTAAAAAACTCGATAAACTACTATTTATTTATTACTTTGTGTTATATTTGGTCTGTAAAAACATTTACTTCAATTAACGACAAAAATGTGGTATGCAGTTTGAATTCGACGTTATCAAAGTTGACAAAACTGCAAGCATAAAAATTATAGATGATCAATTTCCCGCGAAATTGCAAAATTACTGTTCTAGCTTTTATATTAATTAACTTTTGTTTTCTTAAGTGTCTAAAATAAAGGAAAAAAATCAAGAAACGACAAATATATTGTATGCAGTTTAAATTTTATGTGGTTAAAGGTGGTAAATCTGCTCAAATCAATATCTTGACTGCAAATTTACGCGAAAAATATTTTTTTTTAATTTTGCGATTTCTCGCGAAATTGAGAAGATATGATTTCGATATTAACTGTTTTTTGACCTATAAATACAATTAAAACTGCATACTCAGTTTTTGAAGAAATTTAAAAAACTTCATTGTCAAAATTTTAGAAAATACAAAAACACTAATTTCGCGATATCTCGCGAATGCAAGCATCTACGATTTCGCTGTTAACAGTTTTGTGACATTTAATCAAGTAGAAATCGAACTGCGTTTACACTTTTCGTCAACACTAAAGTTGAACCTAAACATCGCTGAAGCTCACCGTGTATGGTTTTAAAAATTTGTTATGTCAAGGATTTAAAATTTATTTAGAGTTTTCGGTATCTCAGATTTTCATTTATCCTAGCAATTAAGTTAAAATTCTTACAAAAACTTTTGATTTCAGTTTTTATAACTTTTAGGCCTGTTAACACAAAGTCCAGTTAGTTAAATTTAACCTAAAAGTTATCTAACTTCCAGTTACACTAACCTAAACTCTTAACTCCAAGTTAACAAATTTCGTTAACAAATGAAAAAAGTTAGTTAACTTCCGATTACGTGTTATTGTGAATTGTTTTAAAACAGCAAAAGTCAAAATATTATGAAAATATTTTTAACAAAAAAAAAAATTAAAATAAAAATACAAAAAAATATTTGAAAATGACTAAATGATGGCAAATTTTAGAAATTATTGCGGACAGGAATTGCAAAAGATTTTAACATCAACATTATGTTACTACATAAATCTTAAATTATTTCATAGGATGAAAATTGGTCAACATGGTACCTTTTTGCGTTAAAATAATAAAAAAGTCATCCAAACAGAAACTCTCAGAATCTGAGACTTGCAATAGTTTAAATGTCTCTGCATCTAAGACTTTTTCAATGAATTAAATGTATCTGAATTTAAGAATCTTTCTTGAATCGGCTACTTTTTCTATATGGAAAATTGCACGGAATCTGAGACTTTTTCTATAGAAAAAATGTCTCAGAATCTGAGACTTTTTCTATAGAAATCTCAGAACCTAATACTTTTTCTATAGAAAAAATGTATCAGAATCTGAGACTTTTTCTACAGAAAAAATGTCTCAGAATCTACAGAAAAAATGTCTCAGAATCTGAGACATTTCTACAGAAAAAATGTCTCATTATCTGAGACTTTTTCTATACAAAAAATGCCACAGAATCCCAAATTTTATCTATAGAAAAAATGTCTCAGAATTTGAGACTTTTTCTATAGAACAAATGTCGCAGAATCTTAGACATTTTCTACAGAAAAAATGTCTCAGAATCTGAGACTTTTTCTATAGAAAAAATGTCTTAGAATCTGAGATTTTTTCTATAGAAAAAATGTCTCAGAATCTGAGACTTTTTCTATAGAAAAAATGTCTCAGAATCTGAGACTTTTTCTATAGAAAAAATGTCTCAGAATCTGAGACTTTTTCTATAGAAAAAATGTCTCAGAATCTGAGACTTTTTCTATAGAAAAAATGGGTCAGAATCCGAAATTTTATCTATAGAAAAAATGTCTCAGAATCTGAGAATTTTCTATAGAAAAAATGTCGCAGAATCAGACTTTTTCTATAGAAAAAATGTCTCAGAATCTGAGACAGAATCTAAGAACTTTTGAATCTAAGACATTTTCTAAAAAAAAAATTTCGGAATCTGAGACTTCTTCCAGATTTTCTCTTATTAGATTCTCTCTAAAGGAAACATGTTTTAGATGTTGAGATATTTTTCCTATTATTTCCATATTAAAATTGTAGTTCAAATAGGTTTAGAAGCGTATATTTTTCGAAATACACAACTTGTTTCAGAATAAATATTAAATAAATGAGATTCAGCCATTTATTTGTTAAGCTATTTCTCAATTTGCAATAATTTTTTAATATTTACTTAATTCATTATGTAAACAAAACTTCTAGTTATATATTTAACCGCAAGATTTTTTTGGATTAAATTAACCAGAAATATTGACATTAATAACTGGAAGTTACTGCTAACCCGAACATTGAGTTAACGATTTTTGTTTTAACCTTCGGTTAAAGTCCTTGTTAGTGCTAACCCCAGGTTATTTTTTTTAATGTTAACGGGCCTTAAAGGTATTTAATATTTCATAATAAGAATTAGAACAAAACTTATCTGGCATCACTAATCGGTCACTATGCCAGTGAACGGAACAACTTGGTTCAGCAACAAGCACAATCTAAACAAAACACACAAGAAAAAAATATTGTTGTTGATTTTATATGCTGTTGACAATTAGTTTGCAAATAAAGACAGCAATAACTATATTAGCTACTTGGAGTAATAGAAGCAACAACAATAGAGACAGCAACAACATATAAATGGACAACAATTATATTTTGATTATCTTTGAAGTACACAAGAATTCAAAATGTTGTTTTTAAACTACATTTGGTTTTAATATCTGCTCTTAAGCACAAACAAACATACATAAAATATATTTTTGTTTAGTTAAGATTATTAAAAAAAAAAAATACATCTTATCATGATGGGTGGTGTTAAGTATAAAATTTGCTATCAGATGAAATGTTTATGGCAATCACTTTTTGATTAGTTTAATAAGAATTGTTTGTGAGGAAAGTTGTCACATCATTAAAATTGATAAAAAAAAATCCTTTTACTGAAACCTCCTGTAAAGCATTACAATATTTACCTTTATATTCACGTTGTTGTTTTCTAGGTCGATAACCAAACACACCCTTTTCACTATGATAATAACAACGTTGTTGCACTAGTTGTTGTTGCAACCATGTTGCTTTATTTGTTTGATTATTGCATAGATGACGTAGCATTTTGAGTGATATATTTTTTTAATTTTTTTGATAACACACTTTTGCTAATTTATTATTTTATTATTAAATTTTTGCTATATGCAAATTTGTTTTTTCACTTGAACCTTTTAAAATTTCTCGTCGCTCTCTTCCAAATCAAGTAAAACCGTATTCCCCGACTGTCGCAACTAAACTAAATGCATGAATTTCTTCTATTCGTTTATTAAACGCATAATTTAAATTGTGTGTTTAGTTTAATATTTATAGCAACTGATAAGAATATTTAATAAAGAGATTTTGCTTGTTTAAAAAAAAGTAGACATTTAAGAGATCTTTACACGATCACATGTTTTCTCTTTAATTCTCAAGCGCTAAATTTTGCTCTTAAATTAGAGTTGCTTAGTATGGAAATTTGTTTTTACCTGGGGATTTACCTGCTTGGTGGTAGTGTTAAAGTACTAAATAATCAACGCTTGTTTATTAGAGTGACTCTAAAAAATTCCCAAAATATGAGATCTACACTGATAGAAATTTGTACATGACAACAATTAAAATCTACATTAGTGTTAAGAATGGCGTTTGAAATGAAATACTTTCGTTGAATAGACGCTACTTTAATTTTTAAAATGAAATATGTGCGTGAAATTGTAAAGATCTTTTTATAGAATTAAAAATAATAAAAAATGGTTTTCACTTCCCAGCTAAATTTTCTGTTCCAATTTATCGATTCCAGAACGCCTCATATTACCATGCAACCGATTCTACTTAACGTTCCAGAATCAATGATTTTTGTTTGAAATTGTCCCGAAAGCAATCGATTTTTATAGCAAGTAGTTTTTTTGAAAAATAATTTTACATAGAAAATTTTGTTGTGATTACCATAGAATTTATTCAAGAATCTATTGTAGTAGGAAAAGGTTCCAAAAAATTTTCCTGGGTTATTTTTCTCACACAATTTTACTCCAACCTTAAATTTTAATTAGTGTTTCCAATTATTCGACCCTGCCGGTTAACCGGTTAGGGCATTATTCGAAAATTGACGAAAATTGGTTAATCGGTTATTCGGGCCGATTAATCGGAAAAAGTGTCGATTAATCGATTAATCGTCAAAAACAATGAAAAATTAATTTTAAACGATTTATTTAAAGTAATGTAACAAAAAATAAAAGTATTTGTAGTAAAATTTAATTTTCAGTCTTTATACACACACACAAAAAAATAGAATGAGTTTCAATTACTATTTTAATTGATTTTGCACCTATCACGAAAGTAATAGTATTAATTACTAAAATTTGTAAAAGTTTAATATCGCAAAAGTGCATTTATTCTCAATTCATGAAAATTTTCGAAATCTATTAAAAAATTTTATCATATCAATTACAAAAATTATTAAAAACAAAATCGAACTTTTTAAAATTTTTAATTCAAATTTTTTCTTTAAAATTTTTTGTCTGCAGTTTTTAAAGGGGAAAACCAAAACGCAACTAATTGAAATTTAGATATAATAAAAATTCCTAAATTTTATTTAGAATTTTCCAAATTTCAATCGGGATTTCTGAGTTTCAATTGGTCTTTCCGTTTTTCAATTGAGATTTCAAAATTTCAATTTGTTTAAAATTGTAATTTTAAAATTTTAATTTTGATTTTCTAAACTATGAATATCAATTCAGATTTGTGAATTCAGTTGGCTTTTTTAAATTTCAATTGGTATTTCTTAATTTCAATTGGGATTTTTGAATTTTAATTGTACTTTTCAAAATTTTAATTGGTGTCTTCTAAATAATAATTTTGATTTATATAATTTGATTTCACTTTTCTAAATTTCAATTGAGATTTCTGAATTTTATTAGCTCTTTAGAAACTGAATTATCTTTTCTGAATTTCATTTAGAATTTTTAAATTTAAATTTTTCTTTTCTAAATTTTAATTGAGATTTCTTTATTTCAGTAGGCTTCTGTAAATTTCAATTTTGTGAAATTGGGAGTTTCTGAATATCAATTAGGATTTCTAAATTTCAATAAGCTTTTCTGAATTTGGATTGAGCTTTCGTAAATTTTAATTGCGCGTTTCTGAATTTCAATTTGGATTTCTGAATTTTAATTGGGATTTCTGAATTTGAATAAGCTTTTCTGAATTTCAATTGGGATTTTCTGAATTTTTATTGGGATTTTCAATATGGCGTCTAAAAACTTTAATTGGGATTTCTGAGTTTTAAATGATTAAATTTTTAATTTTGCTTTTCTAAACTGTTAATTGCTGGTTTCTGAAAATTTTTATACCCTCCAACCACAATATGGGGGTATACTCACTTTGTAATTCCGTGTATAACGCATCGAAATATAGGTCGGGGACCCCATAATGTGTATATTAGAGGTGTCCTTAAAAACGAAAATCACCTTTTTATACCTGGTAGGATCCTATATTGTTCTTTAGTATCTAAAAATGAGTGAGCCAAAATTTGGGGACAATCGGCTAAAAATAACTCGTGCCGAAAATGGATTGAAGTTTTGGGACATTCTTATAAGAACGAAAAACTCGTTTTTTCTAGTTTTTGGAAAAACATTGGTATTTGATATTTTTTGTTAAATTTTTTGTGAAATAATATGAAAATGGTACTAAATTACCTTTTCAAAACGACTAATAAAATTAAAATCGGATGAAAAATAAGCATTTTACGCATACATGCCCCAGACCATTGTATGGTTTTTAGAGCCAGAATTTCAAAATTTTTAGGCAAAAAAATAGTAAAAATTTAATTTTACTTTATGATCAAATTGAAAACATGTTTAAGATTAAAAATAGCAGATATGGTACTCAAGCTTTTTTTTTATTTGGCGCGGGTAGTGATAAAATTTTCGCGGATTCCAAATAAAATGCGTTTTTCTACAATAATTAAGCAAATTTTTGAAAATTTGTGCTCTATTGTGCGGATCGAAGTGTAAAACGTAAGTTCTGTAACTTTTGAGAAATCGGATATATGCAGATATTTTGCATTATAGAAATGTATAACGTCTCAAATTTGTCATTTCACCTCGACGAAAAGGGGTTAAAGATGCCCGATTTCTCAAAAAATTTACAGAATTTATGTATTTCACTTCGTATAATACAATACAGAAAATTGTTTCCCATATTTGCTAAATTATTTTAGAAAAACACATTTTCTTTGGAATCCGCGGAAATTATATCACTACCCATGCCAAATGAAAAAAAAGTAAGACTACCATATCTGTTAGTTTTTATCTATAACATGTATTTAATATAATTATAAAGTAAAATTTTATTTTTTTTATTTTTTTGCCTAAAAATTTTGAAAATTATCAAATTTTGGCTTTAAAAACCATGCAATGGTCTGGGGCATGTATGCGTAAAAAGCTTATTTTTTATCCGATTTGAATTTCTTTAAGCTTTTTGGAAAGGTAATTTATTACCATTTTCATATTATTTAACAAAAAAATTAACAAAAAATAACATATACCAATATTTTTCAAAAAACTAGAAAAAACGTGTTTTTTCATCAGATAAGAGTGTCCCAAAACTTCAATCCATTTTCGGCACGAGTTATTTTAATCCGATTGTCTCCAAATTTTGGCTCACTCATTTTTAGATACTAAACTACAATTTAGGACCCTACCACGTATTAAAAAGTGATTTTGAAAAATTACCTTAGTCGTTAGGACACCTTTAGTGTATATGGGGCATTCCATGCCAAATCACTCACTTTTAGGCCCGACCCCCTTCGATTAATTTTATTTTTGGATATGTTTTAGTACGTATTAAATGCAACTTCCAGCCAAATTTTCAGCCTTTTATACCAAGGTGGTGTTGAGTAATCAATTTTTCAAAATGGCGATTTTTTCCAAAAAATGAAAAAATTTAAATTTTCAATCAATTTTGACCAGTAAAAAATATAGATATATTAAAAAAAGATGGACAACATTTTGTTGGTAGTTAAATGTAGTTTTAGAAAAAAAAATATGAAAAATTATTCGAAGTAACTATCACTTGTTTTTTATCGTATAAAAATTAAAATCGACTTTTTGAAAAAGTCCGAAACCTTCGATTTTTTTTTAAAAATGTCAAAAAATTCTACTCTAAATTACGCAACTTTTAAGTCATAATTCGAGATGTGATCGTAATTCGTTCTATTTTTATTCAAATTTTGAAAATTGCACTTTTTTTTTTTTGACTCTGGTTTATTTTATATGGTGCTCCAAAAAAAATAATTTGGTAAATATTGACCGTAACTTCCCCTAGATATATTAACTTGGGTGTAAAAATACGTTTCAGAAAATTTTAGGATGATTGGACATGGGTAAGGCGTGCCGCATCGGCTTTGAAGTTTGAAAATCGGATTACAAGGGAAAATATGCATTTTTTTCTGTTTTCTTAATTTTTTTGGTATTTTAAGTTAATTTTGAATTCAAATGGTTACAGAATTGAAATGTAGAGTAAAATGTCTCTCTATTAAGGTCATAAAAACCGAAATCGGTTTAAAATCAGCCAAGTTATTACAACTTCCCCAGGCATCTAACGTGTGGCAGACAACTTGATTAATCAATACAATCCGATTTTTGAAATTCATTGAAATTTTCTACTGTAATAACATTTTTTTATTCTTCAAGTTCAAATGTTATTAGATGACAAGTATTTTTCATATTGTGTTTTGCTAACATTTTTTAAATTAGTGCTAAAAATGCCTGCATTTTCCACACCCTTTTGAAATCTCTATTTAAAAAAAAAAAATATTTTTTTTGTTTTAAAATTTGGAAAAGTCAAAAAAATATTACACTGAAACATGAATAATGAAAAAGTGTTATTACAGTAGAAAATTTCAATAAATTTAAAAAAAGGGCCTCGTATTTTTTAATCAAGTTGTATGGCACACGCTAGATGCCTGGGGAAGTTGTAATAACTTGGCTGATTTTCAACCGATTTTAGTTTTTAGTACCTTATTAGAAAGGCATTTTACTCCACATCATAATTCTGTAATCACTTGAATTAAAACTTAACTGAAAATACCAAAGAAATTGCGAAAACAGAAAAAAAATCATATTTTTCCTTGTAATCCGTTTTTTAAACTTCAAGGACCATGCTAAGCGCCTTACACATGTCCGATCGTCCCAAATTTTTGTGAGACGTATATTTACCTCCAAATGAATATATTTAGGGTAAGTTAGGGTCAGTATCTACCATTTTTTTTTTTTGGAGCTCCATATAAAATAAATCAGAGCCAAAACATAAAAGGTGCAATTTTAAAAATTAAAAAAAAAATAGAAAGAATTGTGATCACATCTCGAGTTATGGCTTAAAAGTTGCATAATTTAGAGTAGAATTCTTTTAGTTTTTTACAAAAAAATCGAAGGTTTCGGACTTTTTCAAAAAGTCGATTTTAATTTTTAAACGTCAAAAAATAAGTGATAATTACTTCGAATAATTTTTTCACATTTTTTTTCTAAAACTACATTTAAATACCAACAAAACGTTGTCCAACTTTTTTTAAAATATCTATATTTTTTACTGGTCAAAATTGATTGAAAATTTAAATTTTTAAATTTTTTGGAAAAAATCGCCATTTTGAAAAATTGATTACTCAACACGTACTAAAACATATCCAAAAATAAAATTAATCGAAGGGGGTCGGGCCTAAAAGTGAGTGATTTGGCATGGAATGCCCCATATATTATTGATCAATGATCGATTCTAAGACATTTTAGCGATGTCCGTCCGTCCGTCTGTGGAGGACACGATACAGTCCAAAATAAAAGAGCTAGACTCCTGAAGTTTGGCACGAATATGTCTTATGGTCATAGGCTAGTTAAGTTCGGAGATGGGTAAAATCGGACCACGGGGGAAAAAGTTCCCCCTTTAAGAACTAAACCAACCTCTGAAAAAACGCCTTTTTTATAGTTTTTTTGTACTTTTGCTTAGCAAACGAAACATTTTTTATGTCAGAAGAAGTTCAAAGTCCTGTAGTTGGATCCAGAAAGGTTGTCTCCCACCACCAAAACCCCCACCCCACCAAAAAAAAAAAAAAGACGCCCCTGTCTTTTTTTACGTATTGGAGGGTATAAAAGATTCGGCACGGCCGAATTTAACACTCACACTTGTTTTCTTTAGTTTTGACTTTTTTCGGAAGTGTTTGTAAAAAAGAGGAAGTGTTTCAAACAAATTATAGTAGAATATAGAGATATTAATATTAACCGATTAATCTAACCAGAGACACTAAAATAAAAATCTTTAATGCTAACGTAAAACCTGTCCTCCCATACGCTTGTGAAACATGGAATCCATCCAACCGCGAATTGCAAACAATGCAAGCATTTGTGAATCGTTGTCTTCGTAGAATTCTTCTAGTATTCTGGCCTAATACCATTACAAATAATGATCTATGGATAAGGACGCGACAGGTTCCGATTAGAGAATGCATCCCGGGATTTTCCGTCCCGGGATTCCCGGGAAATTCGTAATTTTTCATTTCCCGCATTCCCGGGAAATTTGTGCGGGATTCCCGGGAATTTTAAAAAATGTACATAAACAAGTTAACTGATGTATTAAGGTAAATAAATATTTAAATATAATGGCTCCGATTTTCATGCACCACAAAATCTATAATTTGTGCTTACAATATGCACTTAAAAATCAAAAATATGCAATAAAAATTCAAAAGTATTTACTAAAAAAGTAAAAAGTATTAAAAAATAGATAAATCGGCTGCGATCTGTAAATAATTTTCACATATAGAGTTTTATTGACTATTAACTAAATAAATTTGACATTAAAAGTTTTTCTGAAGATTATTATAACTGGATAATATGAAACTAGTAAGAAACAAACCAGGATGTCTAAATTTTTAGAAAAATTAAAATTTTTCTTTCACACTTTTCTCAATTCAAAACCATATATAACAAATCAAAAAAATTATAATACATAATTATAATTAGAGCCTGAGCTCGACTGTCTTTACAGAAAACAATAATTTAAAAAATAGTTTTTCATGAAAAAAGGTTTTACTAAAAGCAAAACATATCGCTCCTTTACTTGTATAGTGTCACAACTCAAAATATTTGATTTTGCAGAAAACACGTTTAAAGTTTACTATTGAGACTGGTTTTTAATTGAAAAAGGCCGGTACATAGAAAATGTAATAATGGCGTGTACTCTTCTCAAACGGTGAGTTTAAAAGATATTAATACGAATTTTTGACACAATATAAAGCACGATATAACGAATAATTCTGCATCCTTAACTCAAAAAACGCATTTTTTGAGTTATGACACTATACAAGTAAAGGAGCGATATGAACTTTATGATTTTGTGCCGACACAGAAGTTGAAGATGTTTTATTTTCAAGTCAAAAAATTGTTTGCATAATTAAAAGAATAGTTTTTTTTGTAAACAGAAAAAACAAATTGCCAATGAACTACATTCATAGTTTTTATGAACAAGTTCTTAAAAATGTGTAAAGGTTTCATACATTTTTTGAACTGCCAATGAACTACATATATAGTTTTATGAACATATTCTTAAAAATGTGTAAAGGTTTCATAAATTTTTTGAACTTTTTTATTCATATTTGAAAAAAATTTAACAGGACATTGTTTAAATTTTTTTAAATATAGTTTTTAGCATAATTTGTTGCTTTTGTTTTTTTTTTACACTGAATTATTATTTTGTTTTGCTTTTAAATGCATTAAGGCATTGTTAGACGTACTAATTTTGCAAAAAACAGTTATAAAAAAATTGTTAAAAACTAAAAAAATGTGTTAATGGTTTTTAGTGCGGGATCCCGGGAAACCCCTGAAATTCAAAATTTTTTCCCGATTTCCCGGGAAATGAAAAAGTGCGGGAAATTGCGATCCCTAGTTCCGATACTTACGGAAATAAAGCGTCGCAAATGGTCATGGTTTTGACACACCCTACGAAAATCCACAGACGATATTGCAAGACAAGGTATAGAGTGGAATCCTCAAGGAAGCCGAAGGAGGGGACGCCCATCAAAGACTTGGTGCAAATTAGTAGAGTTGGAAGCTGCGGAGGCTGGTGTATCCTGGAGTGAAATAAAAAACATCGCTAGCGACAAACCCAGATGGAAGACCTTTGTTGAGGCCCTATGCTCCTAAATGGAACAACGGGAATATATATATATATATAATCTAACCATTTTAACCGATTAATCGGGTCGAATAATTATTTGCGTTTTAAATTATTTGTTTCGACATTAACCGAAATAGAGGCGATTAATCGAGGAATCGGTTAATCGATTAACCGAGTTGGAAACACTAATTGTAATATATTATTAAAACCACAAGTATAGGGTGTTTTTTTAGAGGTTCACAACTTTGAGTTGGTAATACTACTTTATTTGCCAACCGATTTAATAGCTGAGTAGGGTTTGGCATTTATCATGCAAAGACTTACATAAGAGCAACGCTTGCACATTGTTGAAATTTACTGTCTAAAAAATGGTTCCGTTTATCAAACTTCAACTTTATTCAAATATCCTGTTAATTGGCTACCAAGATCATTTGATTTAAGCCCCTTTGACCATTTTTTTGTGGACATGTAAAGTAACTCGTCTATTCCGATAAATTAGAGGCAATTAAATTCCTGGAAATCAACATTCGACGAGTTATTGGTGAAATTCAAAATTCGGCTGCAAATTATGTAATTTTTTTTTTATTTTTTTTAGAGGTTCAGATTACTCCATGTACGAGCCATTCGTGGTGGCGATATGTTCCCAAATAATTTTTAAACATTAAAGTCATAAAATTATCTATCCAATAAAGTCAGTTTGATTGATATGAAAAATATTTTTCCTTACTTTATTTTAATTTAAAGTTCGGTAACAGTAAAAAAAAACACCCTATAATATAAAACAGCGCGAATTTAGTAAATATAAAATTAATAACACTACTCTACAAAAATCAACTTTTTTTTTGCACATACTTCTAAAGTACATTTTCTAAAGTATTTTGGCCTCCTAAACACAAATCTGTCATCAGAAAAGTTGTATCAAATCGCCTTCTCGAGATATAGGCATTTTCATTTTTTTGCGGACCAAACCCTCAAAACAGACACATTTTTTAATATTAGAAAAGTGTATGTTAAAGTTATTCAATTTTTTTTTATTCAAATTCCCAATAAAATTACTTAACTTTTGCAAGAAATCCGGACTCCACGCGATCAAGGATACCATCAGGACATTATAAGGAATTTCGAAATGTCTTTTTTTGGTTATGTCCTTATAAGTAGCAGAATTTTGCAAGAAACTTCCTGTTCAAAGCAGATATGTATGTAAAGTCACTCCAATAAAGAGAACCTGGGTATATCCAGAAATATTTGAAAAGAATTTTGAACCAAATTTTTATATTTTTTTTTCATACATTTTTTTGTATGAAAAAATCAAAAAATAACCAAGTTAAAAAAAAAAACACTTTCACATATTTTTTATTTTATCTATAGATTTCACATTTACTTTTAATACATAAGTAAAATAATATAAAACAACGAGAGTTTAAAAAATACTTATAATTAATCAAAAACATTTCATTTTAAATTTCGTATAAAAATTCTAAAAAAAAGCACAAATTTTTCGTGCCGCTCTGATCAGTTGTTTTTTGCGCGCGTAAACTAACAGACTGAACAGACGCGACACGACTCGACAGCTGTCAAAAAACAGAAAATCTTATAAACAAAACTTACAGGGTATAATGAACTTGTGCTGATTTTTTGTAACTACCCGAAATATTGGTCCTAGCCCTACCTTCAAGCATACCGATCGACTCAGAATTACTTTTTGTCCATCTTTCGGTGTATCTATCGGTTTAAGCACGATACAGATCACAATTTTCAATCAATTGACTTAAAATTTGAAACTTAAGCATCTTTTGTCCCAAGAACGAAGTCTATTGAAATTGGAGAAAATCGGTCCATGTTAAGACCTAGCCCCCATACAAACGCCCCCTTTGGATTCGGCCTATAACTGTATTATAATGGATATCGCTTTGAAATTTAGCAGGTAATCAAATTTTGTATGCACAAATAATCGTTCTAAATTTCAAAGGAATCGGGTCGGTCCTTCTAGTAGTCCCCATACAAACCACCATACCGATATTCACATAATTCCTCAAAATTCATAAAAATGTAAATATTTGATAAACATTTTATTTTTAAGTGTTAAAAGTTTACTCTAGTAACCCATTTAAATCGGAATATAATTGGACCATTTTTGGGTTTAGTTCCCCATATAAAAATTTCCACCGATATTCAGTTAAATCGGTCTATTGACTAAAAAATAAACCAATTCCACTAAAATTTGATCTTTTTCTACACTAAATAAAAATCTAACAAAAGACAGATGCAATCGGTCCATGTTTGGACTTGGTACCCATTTTCCGGAAAACACTGGTGTAGGGTATCATATGATCGGTCTTGACCAACTATAACTTTCTTGCTGGTTTTTTTTTTTAGTGTTAATTTGTTTGAGTCTACAATTTTTTTGAAGTGATTATGTCTTTCGAAGCGTGATCAACGTTTTATCTAACACGTGAATTGAAGGCGAAACCAATTCGAAATTCACTTCTGAACCACTTTACCGATTTCGCTGAAATTCAATATCAACCTGAACGGAAAAATTACAAACTACTTTTTTTTCGAAAGTACACTCTAAAAAACGCATGTAAACTTACTATTATAAATTGGGTAAATTTTTGTTGAATAGCACGCATTATGTGTTAATATAAACACTTATTGCGTATAATAAATTCAAACCAATTAAACACAGCAAATTAAAAATATTATCCGTTAATTCAAATAAGTATTTTACACACAAATTCGTAAATAAAATTGTCGAACAACATACACACACACATGTTAAATAACTAAAACGCCAGATAAAAGTATAAGCTTCCGTAGCGTAGTGGTTAAGAAGTGTACTTTCAAATCAGAAGGTTGCGAGTTCGATGCTGGCTGGCGCCGTATGTTTTTTTTTTTTGTTATATTTTATTCACCTCTTTTTTATTTAAATTGACCACATGCAGTCAATTTATTCAATTTACATATTCAGAGTAAAATTACCCAATTTATAGTAGGAGTCCAGTTTCCTACTATAAATAGGGTAAATTTCAACAAATTTTGATTATAGTGTAAGTGTGTTTTAACCAGACATACAGACAGACGGATGTCAATACGTCGAATTAAAATCGATTGAAAATCATGAATTTTTACACTTTTTGGAACTGTTAGAAACTTACTATCACTAACAAGGAAAGTATCTCACCCCTTATGAACCGCTTTGGCTGAAAGGATTTCACATTTGGGTGTCTCAGTTTATCGGACATATCAGTGTTTAAAAATTTCGTTGTCCCCTTAGAAAACAATGTAGACCTTCGGTAAAATTTAGATAACTCTCGATAACAGGAATATCGCCTAGAGCAAAAATACGTGTCGAATTAAATTTAATAAAGATTACACAGCTCAACAAGAAAATGCGTATTGGATTCTGATTAGTGATTTGGATAGTGTCTGTTGCGCTGATTCCAAATCCGGAGCCCAAATTTGTCTATCACGTCAGGACTTTGAGTAATTCGCGGTTAAAGTGACGAAAAAGCGCATATTTGACCCTTTTTAAAAGCTTATAAAAAAAGATCCTGACATGCAAATGACTTGGTATCAAGCTCATCTGAAAGCCTGTAATTTTCTCTTAAAGATTAGATAAAATGTTCTAAAAATTCAATTTTCGAAAATGGCAAAAAAATCATTAGTAAAAAACCCAGCAAAACTTAGATTACCAAATAAGGTATAAAATAAGGCATAGGATCTCTTATTTTATACATTGCAGCATTGATGATTTTAACAGGCGATGAGACTCAAAGTAATGCATCCACATTATCACAAAGAATACCAGTAAGGTATAAAATAAGTCATAAATTTATAACGAAGAATACGAGTAAGGTGTAAAATATATGATATTTTATAGGTTACGAGAAATGAAATAATATAGCATACCAGAAGATAATATATAAGGTGTTACGAGTAGTGAAAAAGTAATTTTGTATTAAATTTACTCACGAGATTGTAGTGAGTGTAAGTATATAAAATATGCTCGTGAGTGTGTGTCTTTAGAAATTTCCTGTCGTGAGCCAATCTCTATTTTAAACTTATACATTTTTTATAAAATAATTATTTTTTATGTTATTGTAATGCATTATGCATCGAATTATAAATAATACATTATTTCAAACTTTCAAATAATACATAATATAACCAAATATAAGTCATCCATGATTTTATGTTTAGAAATAACAAATATGAAATACATTTTTTCCAATAATCATGCATTACGTAGCAAATTATTAGTAATGCATTATTTTTCACTTGAAAATAATACGTTGTGGAACAAATGTTTGGTAAGACATCATAAAATAATGCTACAAATAAGTTATATGCATTACCTGGTAATGTGTTATATAATCACTACCCATTACCAAAGTTTTGCTGGGAACCTTCCATTTTTTCAATATTTAGTTTATTTACACAGTGTTTTTTAACAAATTTCCATACAAATTCATACTTAAATTTTAGATTTAAAGCACTTGTGGCTAATGATTTTTTTACCACTTTAGAAAATTAAATTCCAAGAAGATTTGATCTTGTCTAAAAGAGAAAATTACACACTTTCGAATGAGCTTGATACCAAGTCATTTGCATGTCAGGATCTTATTTTATAGGCGTTCAAAAATGGTCAAAATGCGCATTTTTTGACACTTTAACCGCGATTTTCTCAAAATTGTGACGTGATAGAAAAATTTGATTGACCGTTTTGGAATCGGGGCACCAAACGCAGCATCCAAAACGCAGCGACAAACCTCAGATTTGTAGAGCGGTGTTATTTCGTATTCATATGGATATCGTAGGTCTGTGTCTTCACATAAATACTCCCCAAAATTTACACATTTTCATGATAAAAATATTTAACAAAGCCTAATTTTTACAAGGTTATGCCACCGTTGGATAGGCAGAAAGAAAACCTTCTTCTCTTATGATAACATCATATACATAGTTTCTTAGAAAGAAATGGCTGAAAAATACAAAAAAAAAAAAATATTTTTTCTCCATTTTGTAACCCCTTAATCCCCAATATGGCCGATAAGCCGAGACACCCGAACCTTAGAATTGTCTCTTTTAATATTTCAAGTTTCATGAAAATCGGTTCATAAGGGTTGAGATACTTACCTTGTAAGTGGAGGATATAAAAAGTCCCGCTTTTTATACTAAAATCCCGCTTTTTTAAAATTTTTTTCTGGATTTTTTTTCCTTTATTTTAGACACCAAAGCAGTGTTGCCAGTTTAGGGGTTTCCCCCCAGATTTAGGGGGTACAAATTTTGATTTTTTTTTGGGATTTTTTTAGGGGTTTTTAATAAAAATTTGGGGGGCATATCAAAAAATATTTTTTATTGCAATATTTAACAAATACTACTTTTAAACGTTTTTTTTTTTCAAAAATATAAATATACAACACAAAATCCAAACAACAAACTGTGTACTTTTTTAACCTCAAAAGACTTGGTTTTTTTTATAATTTTTTTAAAGAATCAAGATTTTGTTGGTTGTAAATTTTGTATAGAACAAATAAAGATGATAATGCAGGGATAGAAAAGTTGAAATGTACTTGTATTTTATACTTTTTGATATTTAGAATTACGTTGATACTCCCTTGACTCATTAATATGTACATTTTTACAATTGACCGAATAAAGCTATTGCACAGAAAATCTTCCAATCTAAATACTAAATCGTTTTAAATTTTGAATTAGTAAAAATGTTTAACTCAAAAATTTCAAATGTGGTCTAATGTAAAAAAATCTTACTTGAAAAACAATCTTTAATATTTTTTTGATCCATTAACGATTATATGAGCTAATTTTTAAGGAATTTTTGGTTCTGTAAGGATTTTTTGGTTCTAAAAAAATTATTAAGAAAAAATTTTGTACTTTAAAAAGTAATTTTTAAAATTTTTTTTGACACCAAAAGGAAATGTCGGCATCTCATTCCTGTGATGATGTGCTAAATATTTCCGATAACATCTGCCTGAAATCAATCATGCATTTTCTTAACCCCTTTGATGGTGCCCGGACATAGCCCCATAACGGAAATAGGGATTATGCCCGAACAGATCGCGGTCATAATCCCATATTAGTTGTGGGGACTATGACCATTTCCAAAACGGTCATAATCCCAATGGGGATTATGTCCGTTCCTTGTTGGGGCTAAAAATGGGAAAAAATTTCGGTCATAACCCCCATTCATATTATGGGGACTGAGTCCAAAACAATTTCGGTCATAATCCCTTTATTCTGCGAAGAGGGTGGGCTTAATGCATGGAGTTTGAAATCCCTAGTTTTTAATTTCGCAATTTAATAATTCAAAGAGGCTTGATTTACAAAAGAAGGAGTGTGTAATCACTAAGCCCGGCCGAAGGCCGGCTACGGAGAAAAACTTTTAAGTAAAAAAAAAAAAAATGTTTTAATTTTGTGGATTATGACCAACTAGTATAGAAGACATAATCCCCGTAATGGGGATAATGTCCATTTGTTACTTGGTCATTATCCCCATTAATCTGGGCATCATAATCCCCACCACCGTTGTGGGGATTATGACCGAATTAGGTGACATGACATAATCCCCACGGACATAACCCCCATTTCCGTTATGGGGATTATGACCAAAACGAATTCGGTCATAATCCCCATAACGGTAGTTGGGACTATGAGCGACAAAAATTTGGACATAATCCCAATAAAAAATGGACATAATTCCCAGTTTTATGGGGACAATGACCACGTAAAAAGTGGACATAATCCCCATTGCATGGATTATGTCTACTATACTAATAGGTCATAATCCCAAAAATTATGTGAATTTTTTTTTTTTTTGTCTTAAAAGTTTTTCTGCGTAGACGGCCTTCGGCCGGTCTTAGGGATTACGAACTCCATGCATTAAACCCAACCTATCCGCAAAATAAAGGGATTATGACCGAAATTGTTTTGGACTTATTCCCCATAATATGAATGGGTGTTATGACCGAAAAACTTTCGGTCGTAATCCCAAAAAAAAACTTTCGGTCGTGAAATGATCATAGTCCCCACAACTAATTTTGGGATTATGTCCGTAATGCATTGGGTCATAATCCCCATGTCCGTTATGGCGATAATGTCCGTGGGGATTATGTCCTGTCACCACCGAATTAATTTCGGACTTAATCCCCATTCCGGAAATGGGGATAATGTCCTTGGGGGATATGTCACGACACCCCCCTTTGATATTGATCAAATTTGGTTTAGTTGTTAAACTAACAAGGGAAGTATCTCAACCCTAATGAACCGATTTGCCTGAAACTTAAAATATATATAAAAGAGACGATTTTAAGGTTGGGGTGTCTCGGCTTTTCGGCCATATCGGTGTTTTAAAATTTTGTTGTCCCCTTATGAAACAATGTGGACCTTAGGGAAAATTTCGATAGCTCCCGAACTAACTGGAATATCGTCAAGAGCAAAAATACCATTTTTTGACCCATTTTTTGAACTCCTAAATCCCCGATATTGAAATTACAATTTAGCCCAGAATCTTAAAATCGCGACACTCTTGCACCTTCAAAACTCAATATCATGTGTTCGATTGTAGCTACTGAGCCTGCATTCAAAATAATACATTAGTAGATTTACTAATTTTTTTTTGCTAATGCTAAGTAAGCTAACCTTTAGCAAATTTTTAGTTGAGATTAGCTTGTTAGCAAAAATATCTTGTAAACTTTATTTAGCGCATTAGCAATTTTAAACAAAATTTGAACTAATTTTTTTTGCTAGATTTAAAATTGAGTTGACCAAATTTTTACAAGCTTTTTTTGCTAATATTAGCAAAAATAAATTGTATTTTTTTTTTTAGAAAACTTAAAATTGCGCTATCTCGGAAACTAAGCCAGATGGAGCAAAACGGAGGCCATTTTTGGTTCTCGAGCTCGCCATAGTATCGCCGGTCCTCTTCACATGTATGAACCCTAACGGGTCCTAACTTTGGATCCAAAAAAGTTAGCATTCCCGAAAATTTTAAAGTGCTCACATCTCGGTAAATATTGCCGACACGATAAAAAGTCCAAAAGCATTTTTGTAGCTCTCAACACGTAGAACAACACCACAAAATAACCAAAAGCTCTCCGAGTAATATTTTTGAAGTTATCGAGTTTTTTAATTCTCAAAACCCCCGTGGTCCCCTAAAATCACGTATCTCAAAAACTAAGCAAGACCGAAACGGAAAAACATTTTGGGTCAAAAACTATGACGATTTTTAAGGAATTCAACTAGGTCTAGGCCCATCGGGGTCTGGACCTATCGGGTCCGAACCCAGTGGGGTCCTCAAATCTGTATGAACTAAGTCGAAATAAAAAAATTTCAGTTAACTTATTCTTGGCAAAACATTTTTGCAAACTTTATCAAAAAAATTGTGGGTTCAAAATCAGCAAATTTTCTTGTAGGTTTACAAGCTTTTTTTGCTAACATTACAGTTTTTTTTGAGTGTAGTTTATTTTGTTTTAAATCTCTTGAACATGTTTTAAAAATATTCGTAAGTTACAAAAATTTTTCTTAACGTATTTTTGTCACTCAAAAATATTTTTACACTAGAAAAAAAAAAAAAAAAAAATAAACTCGAAAAAAATTTTACAAAAAAAAATTTTACACTAAAAAAAAAATTTAGTAAATTATTTTTTTTTTTCAAAAATTACTTTAAAAAAAAGTTTTTTACACAAATCAAAATACTTCTAATCAAAAATATAAATTTTTCACGTTAGAAAATTTGCTATCACTTAAAAAGGGCATTGTAGAGGGTATTCATAGATTCGGCCAAGTCGAATTTAACTTTTCGACTTGTTTTTTAAGTCTTATGGTTGGAATCCTTCCCTTGCACCGATTTTTTGTTTTTCGTTGTTTTACAAGAAAAATAAAACAAAAATAAAATAACGGTATGACGCTAAAATAACGGTATTTTCAATATTAGAAATATGGGTTGCATGAATAATTGAAAAAAAAAAAAAAATATTTGCGAAAACTTCATCGCGATCGGTGCCGAATATTCATAAAAAAAAAACAACCCACATTTCTAATTGATTTTTCATTTACTTTCTCTCTACGATAGCTTCTTTTTGATATTTGCAAAAAAATGCAAATGGTTAAATCCCTAATGGACATGATTCATAATTAAAATATTTATAGTTTTATTTCAAAATCTATTTCCGACAAAAATAAAACAAAAATCATAGCAAAAATTAAAACCCCAAAAAACACCGGATGAGACTGCAAGTAGACCAAAACAAAAAAAAAAAAATAGTGGGAAAAGTTTTAATATGTATTAAAAGTACTGTTAAGTACATAAGGTGCAAAATTAAAGATAAGATATGAAAAAAAAAAGTTTTCGAAATAACAAGTGAAAAATGAAGCCTCTTACCAATGTACGACAACGCCCCGACTTTAGTCTGAATTTAACGGTGGAGCTGTGTTAACGTATTTTCCAATAAACGGTAAAGTGAAGTGTAAAAAGTGTTAAAAAAACTAATAAAAAAAAAGATAGCAAAAGCCAAAGAAAATTTAGGTGGCTGATAAGAAAATTATTTATTAGTGATAAAGCCTGATAAGGCCATTAAAAACGGGGGAACATAAAAAAAATATACCTACAGTTTTACAAAGAAAAATAAATTCAAAAAAGTGATGATGATGTCATAATTAGAATTTTGAAGTTTTTTTTTTATAAAATTTCATAAAATTTTAACAAATTTTATAGAAATAAATCAAATAAATTCTTATTTTTTATAGAACACGTTAACTACGGCTTTAAATATAAAAAACGAACATAAAAAATTTTACGAAAAAAACGAATTTTTAAAAAAATTACGAATAAATTAAGTTTAAGAAACAAAAAAATTAAAATTGAAATACAGTCAAAACAATGCGTTTTAAATTATTTTTAGCCAGTTTACTGGCATGTGGCTTTATAGCCTTTGTAATTGCAAATGAAAATGTCTCGGCAGAAATTGAAAGTATTCCACAGACAATATCTAATGCAGATAATAATGATAAAATTCTTGAGCAACAACAGCCGGAAGATACAGTGTTGGACGATAATGAAGCAGCCGAAACGTTTGAAATAATTGATGAACCCCAAGAACCTGAAAAGAAACCAACAATTGCGAAGACAGCAACCAGTACAGTCATCGCTGCACATAATGTTTCAGTTTTACAACGTTCTGGAGCATTAGTCATGGATTATGGTTATTTGGGTGAATTGGGTTATGATGTTTACACCGATACTTCAAATTATAATTGGGGTAAGTTTAAAAGAGTTTTTAAGAAACATGTATTTTGATAGATGATTCATAAGGGTTATTATCTTATCAAAATTAATGGATTAGGTTGCGGCATGTAATAAAAACGAATGATAATTAAAAGTGCTTTATAGCTAACTTTATTAGTTTTTTGCGAAATAATTTCAAAGAATTTCAGGACTGAGAATTTTTCTATACGAAAAATGTCTCAGAATCTGAGAATTTTTTTAATACTAAAAACGTCTCAGAATCTGAGAATTTTTCTATGCGTAAAATTTCTCAGAATCTGAGAGTTTTTTTATACAAAAAATTTCTCAGAATTTCAGAATTTGTCTATACGAAAAATGTCTCAGAATCTGAGAATTTTTCTATACGAAAAATGTCTCAGAGCCAGGAAATTTTTTATAAGAAAAATGTCTCAGAATCTGGGAATTTTCCTAATCTGATTGTGAGAATTTTTTACACGAAAAATGACTCATAATCTCAGAATTTTTCTATACAAAAAATGTCTTCGAATCAGAGAATTTTTCTATATGAAAAACGTGTAAGAATTTGAAAATTTTTTTATATGAAAAATGACGTAGAATTTGAGAATTTTTCTGTACGAAAAATGTCTCAGAGTCAGGGAAATTTTCTATAAGAAAAATGTCTCAGAATCTGGGAACTTTTCTAATCTGAGAATTTTTTATACGAAAAATGACGCAGAATCTCAAAATTTTTCTATACGAAAAATGTCGTCAAGTCTGAGAAAAACGTCTCAGAATTTGAGAATTTTTCTAAACAAAAAATGTCTCAGAATTTGAGAATTTTTCTATTAAAAAAATGTCTCAGAATCTGAAAATTTTTGTATTCAAAAAACGTCTCAGAATTTGAGAATTTTTGTATACGACATTTTTCGTATAAAGAAATGCACAGAATCAGAGAATTTTTCAATCGAAAAATGTCTCAGAATCTGAGAATTTTTCTATATGTAAAATTTCTCAGAATCTGAGAGTTTTTCTTTAAGTAAAATGTCTCAGAATCTGAGAATTTTTTTATACGAAAAATGTCTCAGAATCTCAGAATTTTTCTATGCGAAAAATGTCTTAGAATCAGAGAATTTTTCTATAAGAAAAATGTCTTAGAATTTGATAATTTTTTATACGACAAATGTCTCAGAATCTAAAATTTTTTCTATATGAAAAATGTTTCTGAATCTGAGAGCTTTTTTATACGAAAAATGTCTTAGAATTTGAAAATTTTCCTATACGAAAAATGTCCAGAATCTGAGAATTTTTCTATACAAAAAATATGTCAGAATTTGGGATTTTTTGCGAATGTCATAGAATCTGAGAGCTGTTTATACCAAAAATTTTTCTGAATCTGAGCATTTTTCTATGCGAAAAATTTATCACATTCTAAGAATTTTTCTATAAAAAGTCTAAAATTTTCCTTTACGAAAAATGTCGAAGAATCTGAAAAATTTTCTGTACGAAATATGAGTCATAATCTGAGATTTTTTTCGATACGAAAAATGTCTCATAACCTAAAAATTTTTCTTTACGAAAAATATTTTAGAATCTGAGAATTTTTGTATGCGAAAAAAGTGTCAGAATATAAGAATTTAAAATTTTTTTTAAACAAGTAAGAGTGTTAAATTCGGCTGTGCCGAATTTATATCTTTTATACCCTCCAACATGCAAAAAAAATGGAGGGGAGTTTTTTTTTTTTTTTTGGGAGATTGGGGGGGGGGGGCAAATTTGCTCTCAAATATATGTTTAAAATTTCATTCTTATGCTTTTTGCACTAAAGAAATGCAAGTTTATCATAACTTAATTTTTTTTTATTCTACGCCCATAAAAGGGCGGCGGACCAAGAAAAAACACATTTTCTAATTCTTAGGGTCCAAATGCAGGACTTTGAGCTTCTTGTAGCATAAAAATTTGGAATTTGTTAAACAAAAAGACAAAAAATCATGTAACAAAATGATTTTTTTCAGAGGTTGGTTTATATCTTTAAGGGGAACTTTTTTCCCCCTGGTCCGATTTTGCCAATTTCCGAACTTAACCTGCGTAAGACCATGAGACATATTCGTGCCAAACTTGAGGAGTCTACCTCTTTTATTTTGGACTGTATCGTGTTAACTACAGACGGACGGGCAGACAGACGGACGGACAGACAGACAGACAGACAGACAGACAGACAGACAGACAGACAGACAGACAGACAGACAGACAGACGGACGGACAGACGGACGGACATTCACAGAATGTCTTAGAATCGATCATGGATCAAAAATATATATTTTTTATGGGATCCCTGACCGATATTTCGATGCGTTACACACGGAATGACAAAGTGAGTATACCCCCATACTGTAGTTGGAGGATATAAAAATATATCAGAATCTGAGAATGTGTCTGAATTTGTGACCCATTCTATATGAACACTCAAAAAAAAACCTTGTAAAATTACAAAAAAAAACTTTTAACTTTGTTTTGTTTGCTACCTCCTATTTGACAAAAAATCCTAGTAATTTTACAAGTTTTTTACCAATAATTTTGTAATTTTACAAGGTTTCTACCAATAAAATTGTAAATTTACAAATTTTTTGACACGATAAAATTTATAAGGATGTTTCGTAATTTTACTAGATTTTTTGCTACCTAAGTAATTTTACAAGCTTTTTATCAATAATTTTGTAATTTTACAAGCTTTTTACCAATAAAATTGTAAATTTACAGTTTTTTGGTGCAATTGAAATTACAAGGAATTCTCGTGAATTTACTAGATTTTTTTGTAAAGTTATGTTGGAAATTTGTAAAATTACAAAAAAAAATTGTAAAATTACAAAAAAAAAACAGGTAAGAAAGTTATAGTCGGTCAAGGCCGACCATATGATACCCTACACCAGCGTTTTCCGGAAAATGGGTCCCAAGTCCTAACATGCACCGATTGCATCTGGTGCATTTGGTGTATAAATCACGCAAAGATCAAATTTTATTGGAATTGGTTTATTTTTTTGTCAATAGACCGATTTAACTGAATATTGGTCGAAATTTTTATATGGGGGACTAAGTCCAAAAATGGTCCAATTATACTCGGATTTGATTAGGTTACTAAAGTACACGTTTAACACCTAAAAATAAAATTTTTATCAAATATTTCCATTTTATGAATTTCGAGGGAATTAAGTGAATATCGGGAGGGTGGTTTGAATGGGGACTACCAGAAGGACTGACCCGATTTCTTTGAAATTTGGAATGGTTATTAGTGCATAAAAAATTTGATAACCTGCTAAATTTCAAAGCGATATCTATTATAATAAGGTTATTAAAGTCACTTAAGCCGAATCCAAAGGGGGCGTTTGTACGGGGGCTAGGTCTTAACATGGACCGATTTTCTGCAATTTCAATAGGCTTCGTCCTTGGGCCAAAAGGTGCTTAAGTTTTAAATTTCAAGGCAATTGATTGAAAATTGCCTGTATCGTGCTTTAACCGATAGATGGACGGACGGACGGATGGACATCGCTAAATCGACTCAAAAAGTAATTCTGAGTCAATCGGTATACTTGGAGGTAGGTCTAGGACCAATATTTCGGGTAGTTACAAACATCAGCACAAACTCATTATACCCTGTACCACAGAGTGGTGTAGGGTATAAAAAAATGTAAATTTCGATCCAAATTTGTTTGTTAAAAAACAAGGAAAACTGTCAAATATTGGTAAAATGGGATTACGAGACTTTTTCTAGTAATTTGACAAAGTTTTTTTTTGTGTAAAAACATTTTCAGAATCTTCAATATGTGTGTTGTTCGACCTTTTGTTGTAATTTTAATGTAAATAACACTTTGCTACAGTGAAAAAATACTTCTGATGTGACATAGTATAGGTTGTTTGTAGAGTAGATCACAAAAATGCCCATTAAACTTGCCAGACACCCTCAAATTTTAGAGTTATGGTCAAAAAACGTTTTTTTGGGACTTTTCTCACAAAACCTTGTGTAATTCAGAAAATTTTCAACCGATTTTAAATTTTTAAACTGTTTTGGATAGAAAAAGGATAGGGTTTTCCATGTGTGTAAATTAGTCAATACGTAAAAGAAAAATATCTATTGATTTTTTCTATAAAATCAATTTTTTTTGTTATTTTTTGAAAATTTTTCGAGTTTATCGATTTTTTTCGGCTATAGTTCTTTTAACAACCTTTATATTCAAGAGCGTTTTTTTAAAGATAATTTAATTCGAAATACGAAAAGCTTTATCCTGAAAAAATCGGATAATAATTGACAAAGTTGTGATAATTTTTCTAAAAAAGAAAATTAAGATTTTGCAGAAAATCGCCGTTCAGATAACCCAGGCAAAAAAAAAAAATATCATAAATGGTCATGTATAATATTTTTAAAGGTTTTTGGCGCGCTGAATCTGAATCTGGCCTTTAAATTGCTCTATCTCGTCAGGTTTTTAAGATATTTAGCATAAATTGATATATCAAAAACTTAATAAGATAGCGCCATTTCAAGGTCAAATTCGAATTCAGGAGGTCAAAAACCTTTAAAATAATGATACGCGACCTCTCAGTATGTTCGGTTATTTTTTATTTTTTTTGCCTGGGTTATCCGCACGGCAATTTCATACAAAATCTTAATTTTCTCTTTTAGAAAAATTATCACAACTCTGTCAATTGTTATCCGATTTTTTTGGCATAAAGCTCATCGTATTCACAATTAAATTTTCTTTAGGAGTACGTTTATTAATATAAATGTTGTTGAACAAACTATAGCGGAAAAAAATCGATAAACTCAAAAAATTTTCAAAAAATAACAAAAAAATAGATATTGTTGAAAAAATCAATACATATCTTTCTTATATGTATAAACCAATTTACACACATGAAAAGCCCTATCCTTCTTCTATCCAAAACAGTTGAAAAATTTAAAATCGGTTGAAAAATGTTTAAGTTATACGTGGTTTAGTGAGAAAAGTCCCAAAAAAAATTTTTTTGACAATAACTTAAAAATTTGAGGGTGTCTGGCAAGTTTGATGGGCATTTTTGTGATCTTTTCGACGAGACCTACAACTAGTGTTTGGGGTCCGGGAATTCCCGGGTCAGATTTCCCGGGAATTCCCGGGAAAAGACTGACGGGAATTCCCGGGATTTTTTTTAATTTTTCCCGGGAAATCCGGGAATTTAATAAAATAATTTTTATACATTTTACATAAAAACGTTTATTTTAATTTAATTTTTAATATCTTTCTTACTACAGGTATAATTACATTGGCTTTTTTTTGTATTTTGGGCCATTCCAGAAAATTTAGCTCAAATTTTAGTCATTTTTGGAAATGGTGTCTCAGATTAATTTGAACCTTGACACATAGATAGCCCTCATAAATATGATATCTATATATATAAAAGAGTAATGTGACTGACTGACTGACTGACTGACTGACTGACTGACTGACTGACTGACTGACTGACTGACTGACTGACTGACTGACTGACTGACATACTCATTCATCATCGCCCAGCCCAAACCGCTGAAGCTAGAGACTTGAAATTTGGACTGTAGATTGAGCTCCCGGAATATAGATCCACTAAGGCTGGATTTTTGCCAATGTTGATTCTAAGGGGGTAAAAAGGGTAAAAAACTGTACTTTTGGTACTTTTTATATCTCCTGATATAATGGTCACAGAGACTTGAAATTTTGACTGTATGTTCACCTCCCGGGATATAGATTTACTAAGGCTGGACTTTTGCCAGTGTTGATTCTAAGGTGGTAAAAAGGGTAAAATACTGTACTTTTGGTACTTTTTATATCTCCTGAAATAATGGTCACACAGACTTGAAATTTGAACTGAATGTTCACCTCCCGCAATATAGATCCTGTTAGGCCGGATTTTTGCCAATGTTGATTCTAAGGGGGTAAAAAGGGTAAAAAACTGTACTTTTGGTACTTCTTATATCTCCTGAAATAATGGTCACAGAAACTTGAAATTTGGACTGTCTGTTCACCTCCCGAAATATAGATCCAGTAAGGCTGGATTTTTGCCAATGTTGATTCTAAGGGGGTAAAAAGGGGAGAAAACTGTACTATTGGTACTTTTTATATCTCCTGAAATAATGGCCATAGAGACTTGAAATTTGGACTGTAGGTTTAGCTCCCGGAATATAGATCTACTAAGGCTGGATTTTTGCCAATGTTGATTCTAAGGGGGTAAAAAGGGTAAAAAACTGTACTTTTGGTACCTTTTATATTTTTTTAAATAATGGTCCTAGAAACTTAAAATTTGCAATGTAGGTTCACCTCCCGGAAAAAATATTCACAAAAGCTGGGTTTCTGCCAATGTTGCTTTACTTGGGAAAAATGGAAAAAAGTGTACTTTTGGAACTTTTTTTTATTTACTGAAATAATGGTACCTTTTATCAAAAGATCCTTTTATGAAAAGTACCTCTTATAAAAAGTACCATTTATAAAAAGTACCTTTCATAAAAAGTACCTTTTATAAAAAGTACCTTTATAAAAAGTACCTTTCATAAAAAGTACCTTTTATAAAAATTACCTTTTATAAAAAGTACCTTTTATAAAAAGTACCTATTATAAAAAGTTCCTTTTATAAAAAGTATCTTTTATAAAAAGTACCTTTTATAAAAAGTACCTTTTATAAAAAGTACCTTTTATAAAAAGTACCTTTTATAAAAAGTACCTTTTATAAGAGTACCTTTTATAAAAAGTACCTTTTATAAAAAGTACCTTTTATAAAAAGTACCTTTTATAAAAAGTACCTTTTACAAAAAGTACCTTTTATTAAAAGTACCTATTTCAAAAAGTACCTTTTATAAAAAGTCCCTTTTATAAAAAGTCCCTTTTATAAAAAGTACCTTTTATAAAAAGTACCTTTTATAAAAAGTACCTTTTATAAAAAGTACCTTTTATAAAAAGTACCTTTTATAAAAAGTACCTTTTATAAAAAGTACCATTTATAAAAAGTACCTTTTATAAAAAGCTCCTTTTATAAAAAGTACCTTTATAAAAAGTACCTTTTATAAAAGTACCTTTTATAAAAGTACCTTTTATAAAAAGTACCTTTTATAAAAGTACCTTTTATAAGAAGTACCTTTTTCAAAAAGTACCTTTTATAAAAAGTATCTTTTTTCAAAAGTACCTTTTATAAAAAGTACCTTTTATAAAAAGTACCTTTAATAAGAAGTACCTTTTATAAAAAGTACCTTTAATAAAAAGTACCTTTTATAAAAAGTACCTTTTTTAAAAAGTACCTTTTATAAAAAGTACCTTTTGTAAAAAGTACCTTTTATAAAAAGTGCCTGTTATAAAAAGTACCTTTTATAAAAAGTATCTTTTATAAAAAGTACCTTTTTTAAAAAGCACCTTTTATAAAAAGTACCTTTTATAAAAAGTACCTTTTATAAAAAGTGCCTTTTATAAAAAGTACCATTTATAAAAATTACCTTTTATAAAAAGTACCTTTTATAAAAAGTACCTTTTAAAAAAAGTACCTTTTAAAAAAAGTACCTTTTATAAAAAGGACCTTTTATAAAAAGTACCTTTTATAAAAAGTACCTTTTATAAAAAGTTCCTTTTATAAAAAGTACCTTTTATAAAAAGTACCTTTTATAAAAAGTACCTTTTATAAAAAGTACCTTTTAAAAAAAGTACCTTTTATAAAAAGTACCTTTTATAAAAATTATCTTTTATAAAAAGTACCTTTAATAAAAGTACCTTTTACAAAAAGCCCCTTTTACTAAAAGTACTTTTTATAACAAGTACCTTCTATAAAAAGTACGTTTTGTTAAAAGTACCGAAAGTACACTTTTTGGTACTTTTTTATTTCCTGAAATAATAATCATAGAAACTTGAAATTGGAAAAGGTTCGCCTCTCGGAAAATAAAGGGGTTAAAAGTGGTAAAAAAGTGTACTTATTTATTTCCTGATATAATGGTCACAGAAACTTAAAATTTGGAATGTAAAATCCTTCGGTGAAAAAAAAAGGTTGGGAAAAGTACTTTTTGGAAATTCCGTTTCTTAACGGGGATAAAAAGTACTTTTAATATTTGGTGAAACAATGATCCTAGATAATTGAAATATGGATTATAGGATACTTCGGTGAAGAAAAAACATTCTGGAAAAGGTACTTTTTGGAAATTCCGTTTCTAATGGGGGTAATAAAGTGTACTTCTGGTACTTTTTTTGTTCCTATAATGGAGATGGAATTGGTAATGAAATGGAGTATAACGGGGAACAATATGGAATGATATTTTTTACTCAAATTTTTCGTGTTTAGCTTTTTTTACTCCATATTTTTTTCCCCTCTATATATTTTTTTCACTCAAACTTATTTTTTTTATTCCAATTTCTTTTTTCACTGAAATATTTACTCACTCAAAATCCAAAATCCCGACATAAGGGCTCGAAAATTGTCAATATATTTTCCCCCATTGAAATATTTTGTATGGAAGACTTATACGTCCACAAGTAAATAAAACAAAGACTACGTAGAGAAATTTTTTGAAATCGATAGAGTAATCCTGATCCTTCTATTATCCGGTATTCAATACAACCGGTAACGAAGTACCGGGATGGTAAGCTAGTATGTACCATATATCGTTTTTTTACATTTGGTGTATTTAACGAATTATGGCGGGTCAAAGATTGACTTTTTAAGCAAAAGTAAGAAAAATACATCACGTTTAAAGAGCTGTAACTTCTTAACCAATGACCCGATTTTCACAAATTTAGGCTCATGTGAAAGCTGGGGTTCTTCTTTTAGAAAATATTTTAAAAATAACACAGTTTTTTTTACATAAATCATGCAAAAATGCAAAAACATTTTTTCTTTTCGAATATTTAAAAAAACACATCTTCGATTTTTTTTAAAAAAATTCTGGTGAAAAATAACAATGTTTTGTATAACATATTCAAAATTCAGAGTGGGATCTCCATGGGATCAAAAACTATTCTGTTTAAAGTGCGAGGTTCTCATATTTTTCCCTTAGAATATTTAAATTTCTAATGTTTTGAATGTTTTTCAAAATTTTAATAGTATAATTTTCTTTGAAAATTTAAATTTTTATATTGAAGAAACATAAAATTTTAATTTTCTAAGGTAAAATTTAAGAACTTCGTACTAAAACCAGAATATTTTTTGATCCCATTGGGATCCCACTCTGAATTTTGGATATGTTGTACAAAACAGTATTGTTTATCACCAAACTTTTTTTTTGAAAAAATCGAAGATGTGTTTTTTTAAATATTCGCAAAAAAAAAATGTTTTTGAATTTTTGCAACACTTCTGAAAAAAAAACCGTATGCTTTTGAAAATATTTCCTAAAAGAAGAAGAATTAAGCTTTCATATGAGCCATTACTTGTGATAATCGGGTAACTAATTAAAAAGTTAGAGCACGTTAAACGTCATGTATTTTTCTGACTTTTGCTAAAAAAGTCGAACTTTGACCCTCGATAATTTGAAAACTACAGCAAATTTTGAAAATCCAAAAATGCAACATATCTCATATAAACGTGGATATCTATGAGCCAAATTCTCAGTGGCGTCCAAAGGCATGTTTCCGAACAGTGGGGCGAAAATTTTTGGAATTACCCTTTTTTCTATTTGGAAGCACGGTTGGAAATGTGGCACAATAGTGCCATTTTTGGCACTATTCAATGTTCAGTGGCACCATAAAAAACAGTTTTGGCCCTTTTTCATTCTCACCTAATATTGGTAAATTTTTTTTTTAAATAAATTAAAAAAAATTGTTTTAGGAAAATTGAATGAGTTTCCAAAAGTCAAAAAGTACCACGTTTCCCCCACAGAATCCTACTTTTTATTTTTCTTTAACCCTTTAACGACCACTTGCGAGTATACTTGATTGAGGGTTTTAGCGATTAATTTTTTTTTCCGGTAAAAGATAAGTTCCAAAATAGGAATTGTGAAAAGTGTTAGTAAGAAGTGTTCAAAAAGTCTCTCATTAGATCCCCTTACCCACTCTAAGTCCGCAAAGATTGTAAACTAATATTGATACCTAGGGACAAAAGGATCATTACTTTTCAAGAGAAATTTAGCTCAAGAAGCGGGTTAAGAGATCCGATATTTTAAAGAATAACAATTTTTGAATAGATCTTAATAACAACAGCGAAATAAAAAGAAAAACAAAATCGCTTTGGCCAAAAAGTATGGTAAAATTTGTTTGGCCCTTTCAATCCATTTTGGCCCTTTTTAGACTTCAACTTGGCACTTATCAAAAATTCTCAAATACCAACACTGTTTGGAAGAACTGTGCAAATATTATTCATAGGAAAACTGACCAAGTGTAAAAAGTATGACAATATCATGAAAAAACTTAAAAAGTCAAAAAATATACGTCGGTTAATGATAATTTTTCTAAGACTGTCAAAAAATATAAAAATTTTGAACCTAGAAGTTACATTTTCAGAACAAATATTAAAAGTGCTGCCAACTATATTACTTTTTGCTCGAATAACGCAATTTTAATTTTTTTTTGCCGATATTTGCTATTTTTTGTGAGGAAAAAAGTTGCAATATTTTTTTTGTTTTTTTTTATTGTATTTCAGATTTTTAACTTTAATTTTTTATGTTTTAATTAATTGTTTATCTCTAATAAAACTGTTTTTAATAGAAAGTTGGTCAAATTTTAATGTTTTTTATGATTTATATTAATAATGAATATTTCCCGGGATTCCCGGGAAATAAATTATTTTTTTCCCGTTTCCCGGAAAATTTAAAAGTACGGGAATTCCCAAACACTACCTACAACCTTAACTACCTCATTTTAAAAGTATATTCGATTTTGTGTTTTTTGTAGCACAGTGTAATTAGTTAAGCTCAAGGTCAGTTTTTTAAATTTTTTTATTTATTTAAAAAATGTTTCCAATATTTCGAAATCTATTGGATCTCATCTTCAGGGTAAAGAGGATCAGAATCTATATAAAAATGTCACTGAATCCCAGAATCTGGGAATTTTGAAAATGTTTGCTTACGAAAAATGTTTCAGATTTGGAAAATTTTCCTATGAGAAAAATATTTCAGAATCTATAAATTTTTCTCTAGAAAAGTTTCTAAAATCTGAGAGTTTTTCTATATAAAGAAATGTCTTAGAATCTGATATTTTTTTTAACAAAAAAAAAAATCCCAGAATCTGATTTTTCTATACGAAAAATGTGTCACAATCTGAGAAATTTTCGATAAGAAGGATGTTGTAGAATTTTTCTTTACGAAAAATGTCTCAGAATTTGAGAACTTTTCTTTACGAAAAATGTCTCAAAGGAAAAGCTTGTTATTTTTTGCTACCTTCCATTTGATGAGAACTTTTAGTAATTTTACAAGCTTTTTACCAATAATTTTTAATTTTACAACTTTTTTTTACGAATAAAATTGAAAATTTACAACGATAAAATTTACAAGGAATTCTCGTGTCCTTACTAGATTTTTTCCTACCTCATACTTTCCGAGAATTCCTACATTTTTTGTAATTTTATAAGTTTTTTACTAAAAAATTGTAGATCTACAACTTTTTTAGTGCAATAAAACTTACAAGGAATTCTCGTGAATTTACTAGATTTTTTATTGTAAATCTTTTTTTAAAAAATTTGTAAAATGACAAAAAAATAATTGTAAAATTACAACAACAAATTTAAATTTAGATCGAATTCTGTTTGTTAAAATACAGGAGAACTGTCATATACTGGTAAAATGGGATTACGAGACTTTTTCTATTAACTTGACAAAGGTGTTTTTTGTGTGTACTTTATGAAGTCCTCGACCGATATTTCGATGCGTTACATACGAAATGGCAAAAAAATGTGAAAATTAGTGCATAGAACGAAATTAAACTTGTGTTTAATTAGAAACAAGTCGGGTTGTATTAAACAGTGCGCTCAAAAATTGAGATTTTGACAACAAAATCGAGTTTAGCCTTTTTTCCCATTCCAAAAAGTGCCGGTCTTACAAATCATATTACTTGGGTTAAATCATATATAAAAATTCAATTGTTTTTTCTGTGTTTCACAATATTTGTTAACTGTTAAAATTATGACCTAAATCGTTTAGAATGTTAAACAAAATACAAACAAAAATAAGAAATTTTAATTTCAATACATTTTTCATATTTTGTGACAAAAAAATTTTTTGTTTATCTGCAAGTACAACATTAAGATATTTTATCTTATCTAAGTTTTTCACCTGTTATTATCGCTGTAAAACAGAATTGTGGTGACTCGTTCACTATTGCATGTCTGTGAAATACTCATTCACTTGGTTGTTGTTTTAATCAGTTTTGGTCAGGTATGTTTTTTTTTTATAACATTTATTAGTAAATATTAGTAATATTTAACTTTTTTTGTCAATGTTTATTATCTTATCACCTCATAAATTAAATGAAACGATTAAGTTTACTTTATGTACGAAAAACAAAAAGTACATGGTAAATTTTTTGTAAAATAATTTCAATAAACTCTATTCAATGTTATGAAATTTGCTTTAAGTGAGTAATATGAACGTTTTTGAATCATAGCAGGTGAATTGTTTCTTTTTATCAGTGTAATAAATGCAATTTGAGTTTTTTTCATTTTAATTCCAGGAAATCGGTTGTAATTTTTCTTGTGTCATTATTGATTTTTAATCATTAATTGATTTTGGCTTTTAATCAATATTTTTTAAAAATTATACAATCAATTCATATTCTTCTCCTTATATCGATCTGTTAGGCGTTGTCGAATAAAACTTGTTTGATATCATAAAATGGTTGGATATATCGCTCATTTACTTGTATAGTGTCATAACTCAAAATATGTCGTTTTTGGGGTAAACAATACAGAATTATTTGTTATATCCTGCTTTATACTGTGTCAAAAATTCGTATTAATATCTTTTAAACTCACCGTATGAGAAGAGAACACGCCATTATAACATTTTCTACTCACGGGCCTTTTGCAATGTAAACCAAGTTTCAATTGTAAACTTTAAACAGGCTTTCTGTAAAATCAAAGATTTTGAGTTATGACACTATACAAGTAAATGAACGATATTATAATTCAGAACAACCCAACAAAAACTAGGTTATAACACTCATTACCTGCCGCATTCTATGTTATAAGAATTGCTACGTACCACTTTACAAACAAAAAAAAAAAAAAAACTTTGTCAAATTATTAGGAAAAGTCTCGTAATTCCATTTTACCAATATGTGACAGTTTTCCTTGTTTTTTAACAAATTGAAATTTAATTTTTTTTTTGTAATTTTATAATTTTTTTTTGTAATTTTAAAAATTTTTTTGTAAAAAATCTAGTAAATTCACGAGAATTCCTTGTCATTTTAATTGCGCAAAAAAACTGTTAATTTACAATTTTATTGGTAAAAAGCTTGTAAAATTACAAAATTATTGGTAAATAGCTTGTAAAATTACTAGGAATTCTCTTAAAATAGGAGGTAGCAAAAAATCTAGTAAATATACGAAATCTCCTTGTAAATTTTATGGTGTCAAAAAATTTGTAAATTTACAATTTTATTGGTAAAAACATTGCAAAATTATTGGTAAAAATCTTGTACAATCACTAGGAATTCAAATAGGAGGTAGCAATAAAAAAGGTACAAGTTTTTCTTGTAATTTTAGATGTTTTTTTTTTGATTTTTTTATTTTGATTTTTAAAATTTTGAAATCGGTTAAACAAATTTTGAGGTATTGAAAATTAAAGGCAAATAAAGGCCAAGGAGAACTAATTTTTGAAAAATTCTTAATCGTAGGAGAATAACGTCATTATAAGCGATATTTCGAAAACCTTTTCACCAGTTTCAAAAATTTTTTTGATATCCGTGTTCAGCTGATATTTTTTTTTTTTGTTACTTACCCATAAATAATTTTATACAATTAAATTGGAAAATTCTTAAACGTAGAAAAAACCGCCATTATAAGCAAGTTCAAAAGACGATATCTCCAAACCGTTTGAACAGTCTTAAAATTTTTTTGATATTCCTGTTAATGTCATTTTTTTATACCCTCCACTTACAAGGGAAGTATCTCAACCCTTATGAACCGATTTGCCTGAAACTTAAAATATATATAAATGAGACGATTTTAAGGTTGGGGTGTCACGCCTTTTCGGCCATATTAGTGTTTCAAAATTTCGTTGTGCCCTTATGAAACCGGGAAAATTTCGATAACTCACGAACTAATAGGAATATTCTCTAGAGCAAAAATACGTGTCGACTTAAATTTAATAAAGATTATTTCGTATTCATATGGACATCGGAGCTCTATGTCTTCATATAAATACCCCCCAAAATTTTCACATTTTCATGAAAAAAGTATTTAACGAAGCCAAACTTTTACAAGGATATGCCACCGTTGGATAGGCATTAAAAAAACCTTTCTTCTCATATGTAATCATTAGGGATGAGATTTCCATGCAAATGCATGTTTTTTGTCGATAGTCTAAAATCGATATCGACCAATTATCTTTGCGAATTAAGAAATTTGAGTAAAAATGGCATCGATTTGTTATTGCATATTTTTGCATATTTTGGTGAAAATGCATATTTTTGCATATTTTGGTTTTAAATGCATATTTTTTGCATATTCCTAACTTTTAAGTGCATATTTTTGCATATTTTGGCAAAAATGAGCGAAACACAAATTGAAATTATTTGTTTCAAAAACTATATAAAATTTTAAAAATTTATTTTGAAAAAAAGAAAAATTATTTTTTTTCTTTAATTTTTTTTTCAGATTGTCATAATTTCTAAAAAATCTTGCTTACATAAAGTTTTTAATGTTGATATTTAAACCCGGCTTTATTTTTTGTTTTTTTTTAAGGAGGTTTTCGTATAAAAACAAGATTTTTATTGCACCTGTTTTATTTTTTAGTGCATATTTTTAGGTTTTTTAGTGCATATTTTGAATTTTTTAGTGCATATTTTAAGCGCATATTTTCGATTTTTTAGTGCATGAAAATCTCATCCCTAGTAATCATCATATAGTTTCTTAAAAAGAAATGGCTGAAAAATCCAAAAAACGATTTTTTCGCCAATTTTTGACCCATGTTTTGAACCCCTAAATCCCCGATATGGCCGATAAGCCGAGACACCCCAACCTTAGAATTGTCTCTTTTATATATATTTTATGTTTCATGCAAAGGGTTGAGATACTTCCCTTGTTAGTGATAGAGGGTATATATAAGTTTGTCATTCCGTTTGTAACTCATCGAAATATCGGTCTGGGACCCCATTAAGTATATATATTCATGATCACCGATCGATTTTAAGACATTCTAGCGATGTCCGTCTGTCTGTGGAAATGGTGATCACGGCCAAAATATTACACGGAGGTGACTGAAACTTTACATATTTATTGGAAGTTCTCCCGAGAAGTTTGGTATTGCATTTGAGCGATATCGGTTCAGCGGTTCAAAAGTAATGAACCAAAATGTAAGGACGCCTCCAAAATCTTAGTACATTCAACATAACCTAAAAATTCAAAATGCTTTAATTCGGCTGCTGGTTGACATATGTGAACGTAATTGAACACCAAATGGTATTTAAACAAGTACGAACATATTTTTTGACAAAATAAGAAAAAAATCGCGGATTTTTTTTTTACCAACATTTTTTTTTTGCGGATTTTTTTTTTCAAAAAAAGTAATTTCTTTTTAAATAAAGTTTTTTTTCAATAATCTTTTTGAAATTGTGAAGGGTATCACTACATTCGGCAAGGCCGAATTTAATTTTTACTTGTTTTTTTTATAATTCCAAAATTTTAAATTTTGATAGCCTTGATCTAGAGTTTAGTGTTTCACTGTTTAACAAATTCAGGTTAGCAAAAGTTAGGGCGATTCTGAGACTGAGGGGTGAAAATAGAGGCTAAATTAGAAGACCCGTATCGGGGCGTTTGTTTATGTTAGTTCGATTTTTTTTTTTAATCGACCTTCGAACTTTGCAGTCAAACGTCGATTTTCAGCACATTGTTTATATGGTTTTTTGGCTATAACTCGTCGACTAATTGACATTTTTTTAATCTGTAGAAGCCAAATTCAACAAAAATTTATGCATTTTTCTATAAAGAAAATTATTAAAATCTAAGAGTTTTTCTATTAGAAAAATTACACAGAATCTGTGACCTTTTTATAAGAAAAGTGTCTCGGAATCTGAGAAAAAAAAATTTTTAGAATCTAAGACTTTTTATTTTGGAAAAATATCTCAGATTCTAAGATAATGCCTCAGAATCTGAAATTATTTCTTTTTAAAAATTCTATCAGAATCCAAGACTGTTTAATTAGAAATGCTAAACCTATTCTATAGGAAAGTCTTAGAATCCTAAAAAAAATCTCAGACTTTTTCGATAGGAAAAATGTCTTAGAATTTGTGAGTTTTTATTTAGAAAAAATGTTCTGGAATCTGAGACTTTTTATTAAAGAAAAACGACTTAAAATCTAAAACTTAGTTTTATAGAGAAAATTGCTCAGGTTTCTGTGACTTCTGTGAAAAATATCCCATTTTTTTTTTATTTAAAAACTAAATTTCTGAGACTCAGAATCTGAGAAAAAATTTCTCAGAAGCTAAGACCTTTTCTATAGGAAACATGTCTCAGAATCTTAAAATTTTTTTGTAGGAATAATTTCATAGATTCTCAGAATTTTTTATTGGAAATACATTTTCTATTGGAATTTCAATACATTATTTCTAATGAATAGTTCTTCAAAACCTGAAAATTTTGGAGTAAAAAGAACGTTTCGGTATCTTAGACTTTTTCTGTAGAAAAATAGAGTAGTAAAAAAAATTTTTCATAACAATAGAAGTTTTCGTTGGGGAAAAGTTACTTAATCAGAGAATTTTAATTTCAATACAAAGAAGTTTTCTATATGAAGAATTTTTTGGTGGGAAAGTTGCATAAGTATCTAGGAATTTTCAATATAAAAGTATATTAGAATCTATAAATTTTTCTGCAGCAAGAATATAATAAATTCTAAAACCTTTTCTGTAGCAAAATGCCTTAGAACCTCAGATTTTTTTTATTGGAATAATGTGTCGAAATAATAAACTTTCTCTTTAAGCAAATGACTCACAAGGGAAGTCTCCCCGGTGTCACCCTCCGATCTTTATGAAATTTGTATATGTTGTTAAGAAGGAAAAAAATTCGACATATATTTTTTTTTAGCGGCCCAAACTAATTTTTGTATGTCGATTTGTATGGGGGGAAATTGACCTTTTTTAGTTTTTTACGATTTACGCCTATTTATACAAAATTAATATAGGCATATGTGGTATCAGATTAAAGGTATTGAAAATACCTATCTCATGGTGCTAACAAAGGGCCAAAGAAGTTAACATTTTTCGATTTATTAACAAAAATGTCCTAAAATTTTGGTATTTTACTCAATATGACGAAAAGTTGTGCATGTTTGGACACGTTATTAGTACACGTAGATAGGCTTTAAAAAGACCTTTCATTTGGTATGTAACATGACTAGCTTTCTTTGCATAATTTAGGAGATAAACGAAAAAAACTGAAAAATGGCCTTGTCTTCCCCCCTCCTTTTTACCCCCTAAATATGAATTTGGGCCGCTAAAAAAAATACGTATCCCTTTATTTTTTCTGCTCTACAAAATAAACCCAATTCCATAAAGATCCGCGGGTGACACCAGGGAGACTTCCCTTGTCAGAAAAATTTAAAAATCCGGAATTTTTTTTGGAATAAACATGTCTAAAAATTTGACACATATATTTTCAATTGGAAAATCTTTTTAGAACACTTATTGTGAAAGACTTAAACGTCTACAATTAAATAAAATATACAGCCTTACCACAAGAAAATTATATAAATTTAAAATAAGCTTTTAATTTTACTTCCATACAAATTGTTTTTGTTTTTAAAATTGACTTTCAAAAAATGTATTGAAAATTTGAAATTTAAAACAAAACTTTTGTTAAAATAGACCTTTTGTTTTCTTGTGGTACGGGCCATAGATTCCGTAGAAGAGAATTTTAAAAATGGGGACTCTTGTCCTGATCCCTCTTTTATTATGTATAAAATATTACCGGTAACAAAGTTCCGCGTAAAAATACTAGTAAAATAATAGGTCCGTTCGATTTCCTTACTACAATCTACTGGTTTTTACTATTTTTTCTTCAGCTGGAAATTTTCAATACAAAAAGCAAACAAAACTTTCCAATTGTAGTAAAACTAGTTTGAATTTTTTGGTAATCGAATGGACATAATATTTATTCCGTACGTAAAATTTACTTTATTTCATTACAATTCATGAACTTAACCTACAAAACACTTTAACCTACTTAAATGTAATATAACCACAAAATTTTTAAATTTTTTTCTCAGTTCTTAGTTAACTGATTACCAAAGAAAAAAAAACAACGACTCTAATAAAGCAAATTTCTTTATAACAAGAAAATCTTCAAATTATTTATGAGACTTACATAAATTTAATTATACGGCACATTAATCCTAACAAAAACGTGAGCTAACGAACGAGTATTACGTTAACAAACAAATGAACAATTCGGCTGTTTAATAATTCCAAAAACATAATCATTTTCAAAAGATAATCGCGCATAGTTGACATAATTTAACCAAAAACAAAAGGACCTCTTTAGATGTAAATTTGAATACAAAATACCCTTAAATGTATGAGTATAATGAAAGTTAACTAAATATACAATAATGAATTATAAAGAGAAAAAAAGTTAAATATCTAACTTTCACAACACGTGTAATGAAGATGATATCGATGGCTCCATTATAAAAAGTGCTAAGTCAAAAAGCTAGTTTTAAAATAAACACTTTCAAAATTTATTCACGATATCTCGGAAACGGTATGAGATAGAACCTTACGACTTGTTTTTTTCATACATGCGTGGGAACAAGGCTGGGGGGGGGGGGGGAAGGGGAAATTCCCCCCAGACCAAATTTAAAAAAGAACAAATAAAAAAGTTAAATTCGGCCTTGCCGAATGTAGTGATACCCTCCACAATTTCAAAAAGATTATTGAAAAAAGTTTATTTAAAAGCAAATTACTTTAAAAAAAAAAATTTCTTGAAAAAAAATTTGCGCAAAAAAAAAAAAATTTTTGTAAAAAAAAAATCCGCTATTTTTTTCTTTTTTTTCAAAAAATATGTTCGTACTTGTTTAAATACCATGTTGTGTTTAATTATATTCACATATGTCAACCAGCAGCCGAATTTAAGCATTTTGTATTTTTAGGTTATGTTGAATTTACCAAAATTTTTGAGGTGTCCTTACATTTTCGTTCATAACTTTTGAACCGCTGAACCGATATCGCTCAAATGCAATACCAAACCTTTCAGGAGAACTTCCAATAAATATGTTAAGTTTCAGTCATCTCCGTGTAATATTTTGGCCGTGATCACCATTTCCACAGACAGACAGACGGACATCGCTAGAATGTCTTAAAATCGATCACTGATCAATTATATATACTTTATGGGGTCCCAGACCGATAAGACCGATTTATGGGGTCCTAGACCGAGAAAAAGAAAAAAAAAAGGAAAAGAATAAAGAATGAACTTTTTTTAAAAATTTTCCAAAGGAAAAAATTTTGAAATCCAAAAATTTTTCATAGAAAAAAATCTGAACATTTAGATAGGGAAAATCTGAAAGTTTTTAAAGGAAAATTGTGACTTAAATTTTTTGTGAAAAAATATCTGTCAGTCCAGAAGTTCATATTATGAAGAGAATTTTTTTTTGCGAAAAATTGGTGACAATTTTGGTATAAAACAAATAACATAGACTTCTCCTATAAATAATATGTGTCAGAATCTTAGACTTTTTCTATAAAAAAATGCCTTGGAATCAAAGAATCAAAGATGTTTCAGAATCTGAGACTTTTTCTAAAAGAAAAATGTCTCAGAATCTGAGACTTTTTCTATAAGAAAAATGTCTCAGAATCTGAGACATTTTCTATAAGAAAAATGTCTCAGAATCTGAGACTTTTTCTGTAAGAAAAATGTCTCAGAATCTGAGACTTTTTCTATAGGAAAAATGTCTCAGAATCTGAGACTTTTTCTATTGGAAAAATGTCTCAGAATCTGAGACTTTTTCTGTAGGAAAAATGTCTCAGAATCTGAGACTTTTCTATAGGAAAAATGTCTCAGAATCTAAGACTTTATCTATAGGAAAACTGTCTCAGAATCTAAGCCTTTTTTATAAGAAAAATGTCTCAGAATCTAAGACTTTATCTATAGGAAAACTTTCTCAGAATCTGGGGCTTTTTCTATAGGAAAACTGTCTCAGAATCTGAGACTTTTTCTATAGGAAAACTGTCTCAGAATCTGAGACTTTTTCGATAGGAAAAATGTCTCAGAATCTGAGACTTTTTCGATAGGAAAAATGTCTCAGAATCTGAGACTTTTTCTATAAGAAAAATGTCTCAGAATCTGAGACTTTTTCTATAAGAAAAATGTCTCAGAATCTGAGACTTTTTCTATAAGAAAAATGTCTCAGAATCTGAGACTTTTTCTATAGGAAAAATGTCTCAGAATCTGAGACTTTTTCTATAGGAAAAATGTCTCAGAATCTGAGACTTTTTCTATAGGAAAAATGTCTCAGAATCTGAGACTTTTTCTATAGGAAAAAGGTATCAGAATCTGAGACTTTTTCTATAGGAAAAATGTCTCAGAATCTAAGACTTTTTCTATAGGAAAAATGTATCAGAATCTGAGACTTTTTCTATAGGAAAAATGTCTCAGAATCTGAGACTTTTTCTATAGGAAAAATGTCTCAGAATCTGAGACTTTTTCTCTAGGAAAAATGTCTCAGAATCTGAGACTTTTTCTCTAGGAAAAATGTCTCAGAATCTGAGACTTTTTCTATAGGAAAAATGTCTCAGAATCTGAGACTTTTTTTATAGGAAAAATGTCTCAGAATCTGAGACTTTTTCTATAGGAAAAATGTCTCAGAATCTGAGACTTTTTCTATAGGAAAAATGTCTCAGAATCTGAGACTTTTTCTATAGGAAAAATGTCTCAGAATCTGAGACTTTTTCTATAGGAAAAATGTCTCAGAATCTGAGACTTTTTCTATAGGAAAAATGTCTCAGAATCTGAGACTTTTTCTATAGGAAAAATGTCTCAGAATCTGAGACTTTTTCTATAGGAAAAATGTCTCAGAATCTGAGACTTTTTCTATAGGAAAAATGTCTCAGAATCTGAGACTTTTTCTATAGGAAAAATGTCTCAGAATCTGAGACTTTTTCTATAGGAAAAATGTCTCAGAATCTGAGACTTTTTCTATAGGAAAAATGTCTCAGAATCTGAGACTTTTTCTATAGGAAAAATGTCTCAGAATCTGAGACTTTTTCTATAGGAAAAATGTCTCAGAATCTGAGACTTTTTCTATAGGAAAAATGTCTCAGAATCTGAGACTTTTTCTATAGGAAAAATGTCTCAGAATCTGAGACTTTTTCTATAGGAAAAATGTCTCAGAATCTGAGACTTTTTCTATAGGAAAAATGTCTCAGAATCTGAGACTTTTTCTATAGGAAAAATGTCTCAGAATCTGAGACTTTTTCTATAGGAAAAATGTCTCAGAATCTGAGACTTTTTCTATTGGAAAAAGGAAACATGCTAAGTCGACTTAGCATGTTATGTAATTGCAGCTTCGATATATGCAAAGAGATTGATAGATGAGGGATATTTAAGTAATGAATTTAAAAAGTTTTGTAATTGTGGTTCTAAAACGTCAAAATTAAAGTCACGATACCATCACTGGTAAAAATATACTACATCACAAAAATACTTAATGCTTAGTGAAAACATACACCCCTGGGAAGAACCCAATATTATAATTTACAACAACTTTTTTTCTTTTTTTACCTGGCCATAAAGCCTTTTTTTTGTAAGAAGAGTGGGTTTTATGACACCTACTTAAGTGTCACATACCGTATACAGGCAATTTAACATGCATAAATTCATATTTCGCGTTTTTACTTTTGAAAACAAACTCACACATACACTTGAGATTTGTTACATGACAAATGTGCCAAAAAGGATTAGTCGTCCTTTTAAAATGTAAACTAATCTCTTTGTAACTTTTTTTCTTTTCCAAATGTTCTTTCTTTTTTTTTTTGATTCATAAAAAGATTAGCGAACATTTAACGTTTTGAGTGTATTACAATGCATTTGTGTTTAAATACTTTTATACCTTAAGAGGAGCAGCTGCAATTTAGAAACATTTACAAATCCACAAGATTAATACAGGGAAAAAAATAACGAACAAAAACATTAAAGACAATACAAAGAAAATGAGATATATTTTTGCAAAAAAAAAAAAAAATATTTTTATACTTTTTATTTTCATACAATTGTATGAATATGTTAACGGAAATTTATTTCCAAGAATGCGCAAGCGATGATGACGATGATGATAGAAACATAATTATTATGAAAAATCATTGGGAAAAAAAGAACAGGATATTTTCAAGGTTATTTTTTTAAATTTTCTAATTTTTTTTTAATTGCTGAAAGTAAACACATTATGTATTTTGTTGAAAAACAAAATTTTATATAGAAGTTTACCATGTATTTGGAAAAGAAAGTAAATTATTCTATGAATTATTTTTTTGCCTGTTTTATGTTGAAATGCATTGTGAATGTAGAGTAATAATTTCTTTCAAATTAATAGAATACTAGCATACCCCCCCGGAAGTTAGTTACCGGTAATATTTAATACCGAATAACGAAAGGATCAGAATTAGAGTCCCCATTTTTTAAATTCTTTCTTACAGACTCTTTATATAATAGGCCTTTTTTGTTGGCAAACTAAGATTGTTAACATGCTTCAAAACGAAAAAAAAACGAAACGTTATCTTTCATAAATTTCTCAATTTTATTTAGCGTCGTTTGGAATAGTTTTGTAAAATATTACACATTTTCGATGAAATATTGATAAAAATCCAAAGAGAGCCATTAACAATAAGAGAATCATTCACAATGTATGCAAGTTAATTTTTAACTTCTAGAATTTTGAGCGTTAACACTAATGTGAACTTTGTATGGTAGAACACTGATAATTATGCCAACAAAAAATGCCTAATATTTAATTGTGGGTGAATGAGACTTTCACGAAAACTGTTCAGAATAAAAAGTCCGAAATCATGTTCATTTCTTGTATATTTTAGAGCCCTAACCTGCAATAACCCTACACTAAAAAAAAACCTTGTAAAATTACAAGAAAAGTTAGTAACTTTTTTTTTCTACCTCCTATTTGACAAGAAATCCTTGTTATTTTACAAGTTTTTTTATCAATAATTTTATAATGTTACAAGCTTTTTACCAATAAAATTGTAAATTTACAACTTTTTTGGCGCAATAAAACTAACAAGGAATTCTCGTGAATTTACATTATTTTTTTTTAAAACTTGAAAATTTGTAAAATTACAAAAAAATTGTAAAATTACAAAAAAAATGTAAATTTCAATCGAAAATTTTTTGTTACAAATTTGTGATAAAAAGTCCAAATTCAGACAGAGAGAGGTAAGATTCTTCCCTCTCTCTCCAATACACTATGAAATCAGAATTGCCGCAATTAAAATTGTCCAGCCAGAATTTGGACAAACTATTGTTTCATGGTTTGCAACTTTTGAAATTCAATCGTATTTGGTCCAATTCTTGTATGGTATCCTTCCAGTATGGTATGCTTGTTCGCGCAAGATGTTCGGGCTTTTTGTGTCCGTCCGTTTGTCCAAATAAACGGGGTAAACGCGATACTGGCAGCAATTATCAATCGATTTGGTTGAAATTTTTAATTTAAGTTTTTTTTATTTATCTCAAGAACGAAACATATTAAATTTTGACAAAGTCGGTCCATGTTAACCCATAGCCCCAATGTAAATGCCCCTTCAAGTTTTACTTATGGTGTTTTCTTTTCTGAACAAAAAATTTGCATTGTTAAAATGTGTACTTTTAAAATGTTGACATGGCCCTGAAACGATGTAGCATTTTTTACACTCACAGGGGAAGTATCTCAACCCTTATGAACCGATTTGCATGAAACGTAAAATATATATAAAAGAGACAATTCTAAGGTTGGGGTGTCTCGGCTTATCGGCCATATCGCGGATTAAGGGGTTCAAAACATGGGTCAAAAAATGGCGAAAAAATCGTTTTTTGGATTTTTCAGCTATTTCTTTCGAAGAAACTATATGATGTTTACATATGAGAAGAATGGTTTTTTTAATGCCTATCCAACGGTGGCATAACCTTGTAAAAGTTTGGCTTCGTTAAAAACTTTTTTCATGAAAATATGTAAATTTTGGGGGGTATTTATATGAAGCCATTCATAGATGGGACTAATTAATTAATGGGACCAATTAATTGATGGTTTAATTACCATTTAATTGATGTCAATGGTAATGAAATTTTTTTCATTACAATTGGTTGTATCAATTGCACCAATTAAATTACTAATCAATTTAATTACTAATGAAAATAAAAAAAAATTAATTACCATTGGTATGGCATCAATTAAAAAAAATAATTACCATTAGTAAAAGTCGTCACAATATTGTCGAAATCGTGAATATTTGAAAATATCTCTTGTTATTTGTTATTTTGTATTTCAATTTTTCACATTTTATGAACCAAACGCACGTTTGTTTTTTGTATAACACAATATTTGAAGTTTTTTATTTGCGTTTAGATTTTTGTCTTTATTCATATTTAAAAAAAAAAACATGCTTTGATGTTTAAATTTATAACTTTTCAAAAAGACAAAAATGTGTAAACAAATGGTTTTGAAACCAATTATAATTGGTGTTTTTCAACAATTGGTGCATTTCATTACAATTGGTAATTATTTTTTCAATTAAAAAAATTTAATTACCATTAAATGGTAATGAAATTTTTTTCATTACCATTGATATCAACCAATGGAAATTAAATTTCAATGGTAATGAAAAATTCCCATCTATGAAGCCATTGACCTACGATGTCCATATGAATATGAAATAATCCTTATTAAATTTAAGTCGACACGTATTTTTGCTCTAGAGGATATTCCTATTGGCCGATAAGCCGAGACACCCCAACCTTAAAATCGTCTCTTTTATGTATATTTTAAGTTTCAGGCAAATCGGTTCATAAGGGTTGAGATACTTCCCTTGTTAGAATATGTTTTTTTTGTATAGAAAAATGTTACATGATCTTAATTTGGTTTACATCAAAAATTTATGTCTACTACATAGGAAAAGGAAAAATATTTTAAAATCGTTAAAATGTTGGTAGTCTAACGTTTGAAAAACTATTTTGGAATTTTTTTTCAGATTTTCACAAATTCTGAGACTTTTTCCATAGAAAAAGGTACAAAAAAACTCGCAAATTTTTCACATCCTCAAATATTTTCTTTTTCGGATTTTTGTAGAAGAATTTCTAAATTCTAAAAGTCTCCGAATCTGAGACTTTTTCGATAGGAAAAAGGTCTAAGAATCTGAAACTTTTTCTATAGGAATAAGGTCTCAGAATTTCAAAATTTTAGACTTATTCTATAGGAAAAATATCTCAGAATCTGACACGTTTTCTTTGGGAAACAGATCTCAGAATCTATGAATTTTTCTATAGAAAAAAGGTCTCAAAATCTGAGACGTTTTGATTAGAAAAAAATTTACTTTTTTATAAAAAAAAGGTTTTTGAATCTAAGACTTTTTCTATAGGAAAAATGTCTCAGATTCTGTGACTTTTTCTTTTGGAAAGGGTCTCAGAATCTTTATAAAGGAAAAATTTCTCAGAATCTGTCACTTTTTCTTTAGGGGAAAAAGTGTCAGAATTTTATACTTTTTTTTTATTTAAGAAAAAGCTCTCAGAATCTGAGACATTTTCTATGGGAAAAAGGTCTAAAAGTCTGAGACTTTTTCCTTAGGAATAAGGTCTCAGAGTCTGTCACTTTTTCTAAAGAAAAAAGGTCTCAGAATCTGAAATTTTTTGCAGTACGAACAAATCTAATAATCTGAGATCTTTTCTATAGGAAAAATATCTCAAAAATTCTTTAAAATATGAGACTTTTTCTATAGTAAAATTTCTCAAAATCTGAGACTTTTTCTGTGAAAAAAAGTTCTTAGAATCCAAAAATTTTTCTATACGAAAAATGTCTCAGAATCTGAGAAGAAATTTTAGATTCTAAGACATTTGCGCTATAAAAAATAATTTTTTCATCATCTGGTTTTTTCTACACTCGAAAAATTATGTAGGTAAATTACAGTGAATATTCACTTAAAACAAATGAAATTTTATTTAATGTAACAGAAAATTCATTTTTAATACAGTAAATTATTTTTTTTTAACTACAGAAACAGTAGAAAACAAGAAATTCATAATAAAATTAATGATTTTTTCTTTTAAAATAACTTTACTGATTAATTTTTAAAATAACCTACAAACAGTTAATGACATAATTTTCTTAGTGTATGTAAGACGAATTTCTTCTATTGAAAAATTCTCAGATTTAGAAAAAGCAAAAAAAAAAATATTTAAACGAAATAAATAAAAAACAAACCTCCTTCGGCAAAAACTAATAAATTGTATAATTTATAGCTTTCCCATTACTTTTTTTTTGCAAATGAAACGTATTCCTGTTTTTTCTCGTCCGAAAAAGCATTATGATTTTTGTTCTTTGAAGCAAAAAAAAAAATTCCCCCCCCCCCCAAAGCCAAAAGCTGTACCCGCCATTGTTTTAGATATATCCAAAGAAGTAAAACTTTATGTGGACTATTATAAACATTAAAAAAATGGTCAAATCGGTGCAGTCGTTTAGCGATTTTAAATATATCAAAAAAGTGGACGTAAAAGTGGAAGTGAACAACTTTCGTTTCTGTAAAACTCTTAACTGGACTATGACGAACATTTAAAAAAAATATTTGCAAAATAGGTCCAGCCGTTTTAGGATTTTAGATACTATATCAAAAAATGTGGGCGTTGACAACATTTCTTTCCGTGAAAACATTGGTTGAACTATGACGAATATTTAAAATTAAAAATTAGCTATAAAGGGCATAGAAGAAAAAAGGTCGGTATCTTTTAGAAATTTAGCGAGTAAACGTTTTTTATCTTCACATATCGCCATACCGAATTTCAAAGAAATCGGACCAGTTTTTCTTGTAGCCCCCATACAAACCACCTTCCCGATTTTCACATAAATCTCTCAAATTTTATGAAAATAGAAAATATTTAATTAAAATTTTGTTTGTGTATGTTAAACGCGTACTTTAATAACCTGATCAAATCTGATTATCATCAGACCAGTATTGGACTTAGGCCCCATGTGAAAATTTCGCCCGATATTCAGTTAAAGCGGTTTATTGTCAACATATAGAAGCATATTTCACTCAAATTTTATTTGTGAGTGTTTTTAACACTTATTAAAGATTTGACAAAATATAGATCTAATCGGTCCATGGGACCCATTTTCCGGGAAACTCTGGTGTAGGGTATTATAAGGTCGGTCTTGACCGACTATAATTTTCTTTCTCGTTTTTAATTGCAGAAGTTTGGGACCTAACATTCTTAATAAGGGTTACCTGAAATTCAATATTTTTAATACATAAATATTTTTTTTGAAAAAGCAGATCTCTCCTCTTCGAAAAATCGAACAGTGGCTCGGAATGGGTTAAGCAAAATTTTACGGCACCTCAGAGCCTGATAGAAAGCGCTGGGAAGGAGCTTTTAAGATATTCATATCTAACAATCAGTCCACACGGGCAACGCCGGGCGCTTAAGCTAGTATATAAGATAGATTCTGAGACACTTTTCGTATACAAAAAATTCACAGATTCTGAGACATTTTTAGGGAAAAATTCTCAGATTCTGAGACATTCGTATAGAAAAATTCTAAGATTCAAAAACATTTTTCGTAAATAAAAATTTTCAGATTTTGAGACATTTTTCGTATAGAAAAACTTACAGATCTTGAGACATTTTTTGTAAAGAAAGATTCTGAGACATTTTTTCGTATAAAAAATTCTCAGATTCTGAAACATTTTTTGTATAGAAAAATTCTTATATTCTGAGATATGTTTCGTATAGAAAAATTTTCAGATTCTGAGATATGTTTCGTATAGAAAAGATTCTGAGATATTCTTCATAAAAAAAATTGTCAGACACTGACACACTTTTCGTATAGAAAAATTCTCTGATTCTGAGACATATTTCGCAAAAAAAGATATTTTTCGTTTAGAAAAATTTCAGATTCTGAGACATTATTTGTATAGAAAAAGTCTCAGATTCTGAAACATTTTTCGGATAAAAAATTCTCAGATTCCAGGAAAAAATTTCTCAGATTCTGAGATATTTTTCGTAGAAAACAATTCTAAGATTCTGAAATATTTTTCGTACAGAAAAAATCTCAGACTCTGAGACATTTTTCGTGTTGAAAAATTCCTTGATTCTGAGACAGTTTTCGTATAGAAAAATTCTTAGATTCTGGGACATTTTTCGTATGAAAAATTCTCAGATTCTGAAACATTTTTCGTATAAAAAAATTCTAAGATTCTATAATGATTGTTATAAATATCTCATTCGCTTTTAAATACTAATGAATGGAAATAACCACATTAAGCTAGTCCATTTTCAGAGGTGTTTTCCCAAATAAGATTTACAAAGGAATACTGTAATTACTTTTAAGAGTTATGGAAATTTTAAATTGTGTAAAATTCTATATTATCTTTAACACCACTTTAAATTAGGCGAATCTTTAGAAAACCATTTAAATTATTATAATCTAATATGATTTAGCTAATAACGCTAAAATTGTAAAAATATTGTGCTAAAAACGCAGATGTTTAAGTAAATAATGAAAACAAGAGAACAAAAATAACCAAAAAAATTACCAAACGTTTATGAGCCCTCGTTAATCTTATTTTAAAAGAATTTTTTTTTAAAATGAGTATAATTGAGGTAGGAAAATGTAAAATTTTGTTAGGAGGAAAAATGAAAAATACCAATCATTGAGGAATTAAATGTTAACCCTGAAAAATTAGCATGTGTTTTTAAGTTTAAATGTTAAAAACAACAGGTAGTATAATAATAAAGTATTTAAAAAACTGTACCTTAAAGTGTGCCGTACATAAAATTCTAAGGATTAAAAAAAAGGACTATGTGAATATTATTACAGGTAGTCCAAAGGGGATTAAAAGATGAAACAAAAAATTTAGCAAAAATTGTAACATGCTCTATTATAAATAGCAAGTTTTTTGTTTAACAATTCATTAAACAGATTTCAACTGTGACAACGACCACAACAAGTCAAAAATATCAATAAAACTAAAAATTCAATTTAAAAAAAAATTTCAAACTACAAAAATAAAAATGAGTTTAACCGCATACAACTTTCAATTTTACTCATATAATATGCCAACGCATAGAACTCTATGCGATGATAGTGAAATGGATGTTGATGACATTGACATGTCAATACCGCCACCAAAACCACCCAGAGCTGCCGTAGTACAGCATAGTAATGCAGACAGCAGCATCACCCAAAACACCCACCCAACAGCAGCAGCTTGGTTGATGACTTCAACGCCAAAAAGTTGTATCAGGGAAAATCAAATGACGGTAGCTAAGACAGCTACAGCTGATGCTGCAGGTGTAAACTATTTGACTGTTGCCAATGAAACCCCAAAATCAATTTATTCAAGTGGTCTAATGATGGCGGCAACTACGAAAACAACAGAATCGACTGAAATGCAATTACGACCTAAATTACATGCCACTCAAAAGAGATGGTCAAGTGAATTAAGAGAAAAAGCATTGGAAATGTCAAAACGTAGTTCAGGTTCCGATGAGGACACAGCTCAAATAGCCAACAGCAATCATTTGTCAGTAACTGCTGATGAGCCACTTCAATTAAAACCACAACATCATGCAGAACGTAAAAGTTGGTCATGCGAAATAAGAGAAAAAGCATTGGAAATGGCAAAACGTAAATCTGGAATAATAGAAGAAACACCAGCAGCAGCAAAAATGTTTCAAACTCCAATTAAGGTACAACAGCAAACTGACAAAATACATCAAACACCCGTAAATGGTAAACGACAAATTTCAGCCATTTATTCAACTCCTAATAATGCTAAACCAGCTAAAGCCTCAGTGTTCCAAACTCCTGTAAATAATAGAAAACCACAACAAAAACCTTTAATTAATGTGGCAGCTTATGAAAAAATTACAATGCAAAATGAAACATTTTCCAGTAGCAACAATGAATTACAACATATTAACGGCAACATGAATGAATCTTCAAAATTAACCTATGATAATAATGTATCGCAAAAATTTACAACATTAGGTTTCAACAACAATGTTTCTCAACAAAATGAAACATTTGCTTCCAGCAACATTCAAGAAACATCAAAATTTACACAAGACAACAATGTTTTACCACATAATGAAACATTTGCTTTTAGCAACATTCAACAACCAGCAACATTTAAAATTGACAATAATATTTCCCAGTTAAATACAACATTTGAAGCTAGCAACAATTTTTCAATTGCTAGCTGGGATTCTAGAAATAATTCTATAAATGAGCAACATGATATCTCACAATCTGTTAAAGATCGTATATGTTTTTTTAACAAACTTACCACTCCGGGTGCTAATAATAGGTTTATTAATCTTTTAAAAAATACCAAAACTAATAATGTTGCTACGCTACAACAATCGGTAACCACACAAAATACACCATGTGCTACACCTTTAAAAACAAATAGATGGTCTACACAATTGGATTTGAATTTACAACAGCCCAGCTTTGGTAATGCTGCAAATTTTTCAGCATACCATAATAATATTTCAACCTCAACTAAGTCTGACATAGCAGCACAACCCACCTTAAAACCAACACCTTCAAAAACATCTTCATCATCATCACTCACCTCATCTACCTCATCTACTTCCTCTTCTTCAACCTCTATTTCACGTAAAACTTCTCTACGTCGTAAATCTTCTATAGAAAAATCACGTCGTCCCATTTTACGTCAAAATTCAACGGTTAGTTCTAATGGCACTAAACCACAAATGCATACAGTTATGGAAGATTTAAGTTTGGTAATGCCCGTTAAATTACGTGTAGCCGAATATGAACGTCGCATTATGATGGAGTGCTAAAGCTGCAAAAAAACGTCTTACATCCATCCCTACAAGGCAAACAAACAACAACCAAAAAAGGCCAAAAAGCATGCTAAAGGTGTGTGAAGCCACCATAAAACAACCATCCATCCATGAAATCCAGGAGTAGTTTATAAACCATAGTTATTTATAGTTACTTTATTGTTAAGCAACCAACCTTAAAGGTTTTATTTTTTAGTTTTTATTATAAATTTATTGTTTTTTTTTTTTTTTTTATTTGTGGTAAACAACAATTTCATAATAAGTTTGAAACTATTTACTTGCAGACTTGAGAAGAATATATTTGAAATATCTTTTTTTTATATTTAAGCGAGAACTTAGTTCTTAAATGTTTTTAAAGTGTAACTTTAAATATGAAAATAAAATTTGTTTAAAATTTAATATAATTGATTTGAATTATTTAAGTGATTTTTTTGCAATTAAAAGTATGAAGAGAAAAAGCACGACAATGGGGACGGTTGACGTTGTCAGAAAAAAATAGGCCCAAAATAAGGACGGAGGATTTGTAATTTGTTCGTTTAGTGGTGCTAATTTTTAATAAAATAAACATAATTTTATGGGGAAAAAAATCACTAAACACACTGCCAATGTCAATAGGTTGGCACTACTGTACGTGTGTGAATGAAAACAAGTAGAAAAGTTAAATTCGACTTGGCCGAATCTATGAATACCCTCCACAATGCCCTTTGAACAATTTTGATTAGAAATATATTATTTTAAGTAAAAAAACTTTTTATACCATCCAACCACAGTATGGGGTATACTCACTTTGCCATTCCGTGTGTAACGCATCGAAATATCGGTCTAGGACCCCATAAAGTATATATTTTATTGATCAGTGATCGATTCTTAAACATTCTAGCAATGTCCGTCTGTCCGCAGGATAAGTTTGGAAATGGGCAAAATCGGACCAAGGGGAAAAACCGCATTGTTTGAAGGGTTTTTTGTACTTTTCCTAAGCAAATGCAACATTCTTATTTCAAAAGAAGTTCAAAATCGCAAGGGGAAGGTGCCCCTAACGTCTCCCACCAACCCCTCCAAAAAAAAAGACGCCCCTGGATTTTTTTTATATTGTTTTTTTTTTTACATTTTGGAGGGTATAAAAGATTCGGCACAGCCGAATGTAACACTCTCACTTGTTTTTTTGTCATTTTTGTAAAAAAAAAAGAAAAATTACAATTTTTTTTTTTTTTAAGTGTAAAATTTTTTGAGTGTAAATTTTTTTTTGTGTAAAAAAAAACACTTTGTGAAGTAATTTTTTTTTTGTGGATTACCAATGTTTTTAATGTTTGCTTTTTTTAAGCTCAGTTTTTTCAATACGTGATTTTAAGGTGAACCCCATCTTATATTCACGGTTTTGCTAATAACTTTTAAACCACTGATCCGATTTGGCTGAAATTCAATACCAACCAGACCACAGAAACGAAAAATATATATGCCAAGCTTCAGAATTGTCGTTCGAAAGTTGTCGTGTTTTTATCTTACAAATTTGCGGAAAACCCTTGCCAAAATTCACTTCTTTGCTTGTAACTTTTGAACCACACAATTCCGGCCAAAAATCAATAACTTCCTTATTTCTGCATGTAAAGAGCTGAAAATTAAAATTCAAATTAAGAATAACATATCTGATACCTTGTCCAAATGTTTGACTAACAAATACTGGGGTTGACCTTCGCCCTCACCCCTTCCAAAAAAAGGCCCCTGCGATTTTTTTTTAATTTTAAACGTGTTGGAGGGTATAAAAGATTTGGCACAACCGAATTTAACACTCTTACTTGTTTTCTCACACTTACTCACTATTTATGTGAGTAAGCAAAACATTACTCACGTGTGACTCACGCTCACGCGTAACTCACGCTAAAAGTTTTAAACACGAAAAAATTATAAAACTAAATTAATACACTTATATAATTTTGACTCACGCAAAAAAATGGCACTCAATACGAATCACTCACGCAAAAAATGTCTCACTCACTTGTCACTCACGAACAAAAATTTGAGACACTCTCACTTTTGATCACGCGTAATTCGCCTGATCAGCGTCCATCTCTAGTGCTTAACATTAAAACTGGGAGCGCATTTAAGCGGGCATATATCAATACAATTAAATAATTTTGACTAACGCAAAAAAATGGCACTCACTACGAATCACTCACACAAAAAATGTCTCACTCACTTATCCCTCATGAACAAAAAATTCGAGTCACTTGACCAGCGTCCATCTCTAGTGCTAAACATAATAAATGATAAAACGCATTTAAGCGGGCATATTTTGGCGATAGCATTTTAAATATTTTTTGTGAAATTGTAAGCTAACTGGAAATAAAAGAGATCTCTCTTAAATGTCCCACTGGATATATTAACATTTTGACGCATTTAAAAGATAAATATTTTATTAAAATTTTCTGTTAAAAGCAAAAAGAGGGATTTATAAAAACTTAGGAATGTATTCATTGTACATTTGTTTAAAATACTATGTACTTCATTTTGGATCCGCCATTTTAATTTCAAAAAGTCTGAGTTCGTATTCGTGCTACGCAATCATTACCTAGTGATATAAACCAATAATTTAAATATCTTGTCCGCCATATTGGATCCGCTATTTTGAATATTTAATTCTGAAATCAGATTTGGTATCCGAAAAACCAAAAATCCGAAAAATTAAAATCAGGCAACATAGAAAAAAATTTTATATTTTATTTGTCGCCATATTAGATCCGCCATTTTGAATTAAAAAAATTGGAGCTCATATTCGTAATTACCGGCCCTAAATAAATCGAAAACAAGTAAGAAAGTTATAGTCGGTCAAGACCGACCATATGATACCCTACACCAGTGTTTCCCGGAAAATGGGTCTCAAGTCCAAACATGGAACGATTGGATCAGTCGTTGTTAAATCTTTATTTAGTATAGAAAACACACAGAGGTCAAATTTTAGTGGAATTGGCCTATTTTTTTGTCAATTGACCGATTTAACTCGGTCCAAATTTGTGTATGGGGGACTAAGTTCAAAAATTGTCCAATTATATTCCGATTTGATAAGGTTACTTAACTATACGTTTAAAACCTAAAAATAAAATGTTTATCAAATATTTCCATTTTTATGAATTTTGAGGAAATTATGTGAATATCGGGAGGGTGGTTTGTATTGGGACTAACAGAAGGACTGACCCGATTCCTTTGAAATTTGAAATGATGATTTGTGCATACATAATTTGATTACCTGCTAAATTTCAAAGCCATATCTTTTAAAATACAGCAATTAGTGTCATTTAAGCCAAATTCAAAGGGGGCGTTTGAATGGGGGCTAGGTCTTAACATGGACCGATTTTCTCCAATTTCAATAGGCTTCGTCCTTGGGCCAAAAGATGTTTAAGTTTCAAATTGCGACCTGTATCGTGCTTAAACCGATAGATGGACAGACGGACGGACGGACGGACAGACGGACGGATATCGCTAAATCGACTCAAAAAGTAATTCTGAGTCGATCGGTATGCTTGAAGGTAGGTCTAGGAACAAGATTTCTGGTAGTTACAAACATCAGCACAAACTCATTATACCCTGTACCACAGAGTTGTGTAGGATATAAAAACAATAAACTAAACGAGAATTCAAAACACAAAAAGAATAAAAAAAAAAAACAAAAAAAAAAAATATTATATTTGTATTAAATTATTTACACAATTTTTTTTTTATTTTTTGAGTAAATTTTTAATTGCGTCAATTAAAAAATTACTCAAATTTTTTTAAAAATTTTAACAAGTGATTACTCAACTGTTTTCTCAGTATTATTTCCTGTGTATAATCCATTTTTACATGGAAACGAAAAATTTTTACGATGATGATAATGCATTTTTTTTCTAAAACAGGCACAAAGATTCCAAAATAGTTTTTGTGTAGAAAAACTCGATTGTCTAAGACATTAAACTTTAAGAAAAAAATCTCCGAACCTATAAGTATTCCTATAAAAATTATTCTTGTAATTTGGGATATTCATTTTGCTTGTAATTTTTTCCCGTACATTATATATAAAAATTTCAATCTGCCCAAATTAAAAAGCTGTGTTTGTTTTCTTTTAATATTCATAACATTATTAAATTTGTTGCACAAAAGATTGTTTCTTATTGTAGTGTTTTGCAAACAATAAATAAAAAGCGAACAAAAAACTTTTTTATTTAGTTAAAAACGACCCATCAACCGGATGTTTAAAAGCATCCCTCCGTTAGTATACTTAAATCTAGTCAAAGGTAAAAAATTAAAAAAAGGAAGTAAGAAAATACACAGAAAATTTATTTTCATTAAATTTGTTATAACGGAAAACATAATATTAAAAACAAAAATTAGAAATACGATTAAAAAACCATAAAGAATTTTTTTAATTTTATGTAATTACCTTTCAAATTTAAATAAATTATTTTTAACCTTTCCTTTTTCTCCTTACAGATCCTAATAGTCGTATGGCACCACCCACTATGCCATCACATGCCTTAACCGGTGGCTACACCATCACACCACAACGTTTGGCGGAAATTCGCTCAAATTTTATGTATTGGTATTTCGATCAGGATATGTTTGGTGGTCGTGGTGATTATCAATTCGATATACATGCCTCAACCACACAAGTACATAAAAATTTAAATTTCCAATTGCCCTTCTTTGGTTTCCGCTTTAATTATACACGTGTAAGTTTTAAAATAAAAAAAAATAATAATTTTTTAATACACAGGTAAAAATTGATTACTGATTTGATATGTTTATGTCTGGTTATATATGGTAGTATATGAAATGAACAATTACGAGATCCAACTTTATATAAATTTTGTACAAAATTTGGACGCATTTAAAATATTATAAGATTTAAACAGACTTAATATTATACAATTGTATTTTGAAATACAATTGATAAGTTCTGAAATACAATAGATTATTTCTGAAATACAATTGTTAATAATGTGACTGACTGACTCATCATCGCCCATCCCAAACCGCTGAAGCTAGATACTTGAAATTTGGAATGTAGGTTCACCTCCCGGAAAATAGATCCACTAAGGCTGGATTTTTGCCAATGTTGATTGTAAGGGGGTAAACAGGGTAAAAAACTGTGCTTTTGGTACTTTTTATATCTTCTAAAATAATGGTCATAGAGACTTGAAATTTGGGCTGTATGTTCACCTCCCGGAATATATATCCAGTAAGGCTGGACTTTTGCCAATGTTGATTCTAAGGGGTAAAAAGGGTAAAAAACTGTACTTTTGGTACCTTTTATATTTCCTTAAATAATGATCCTAGAATCTTGAAATTTGGAATGTAAGTTCAGCTCCCGGAATATAGATCCACTAAGGCTAAAGGGTAAAAAACTGTACTTTTGGTACCTTTTTATATTTCCTTAAAAAATTGTCACAGAGACTTTCAGAGATTCACTAAGGCTGGATTTTCGCCAATGATGAATCTAAGGGGGTAAAAGGGATAAAAAAACTGTGCTTTTGGACCTTTTTTATTTCCTTAAATAATGGAATTAGAAACTTGAAATTTGCAATGTACAGGGTGTTTCAATTTTGAGTTTCTTTTTCAAATGCAAAATAAATACACTTTTTTAAAGAAAAGTTATTACAGTCAAACCCGGTTATAACGAACTCCGAGGGACCAATAAAAATAGTTCGTTATAAACGTAGTTCGCTATAAGCGGGGTATATTTTTTATCTACCTAGTTTAATTTCCAATAAAATAAATTTAATTTTTATTTATTTGAGGTTTTTTTGTAAATATAATACTTTTTGTGAAGAAAACATTCAAAATATAAATAAATTTCATCAAAATTATAATAAAAACCAACAATTTCCAACCTTTTGTGAGTTCGATAAACATGATTGCCGCCCATTAAAAAATATTTATGGGAGTTCGTTATAAAAAGGTAAATATACATGAAATTGTATTCATAGGACCTTAATAAGTAGTTCGTTTTAACCGAGGATTCGTTATAACCGAGTTCGTTATAAAAGAAGTATTTTGTGTGAAAATTGATGCCAAAACGTCGGGACTTTAGAATTAGTTCTTTATAACCGAGAATTCGTTATAACCGAGTGCGTTATAACCGAGTTCGACTGTATCTGTTTCTTAATATATGTAGTAGACGCTCTACCATTTATGAATAAAAAATAATATCTTCCAAATGTCCCCGTGTCTACGCTTATACACGTCGATTCATAAAGCATAATTTTCGATGACATTTTGGCATACCTGAGGCTTTATGCCTTTCAAAGCTTAAATTGTTTCTGGTTTATTTGTTTAAGCACTCTCTTTAAGATGAACCCAAAGAAAATAGTCCAAAGGCGTTAAATCTGGCGATACTGGCGGCCAAATTGCTTCCGATCTTCGTGAAATAATCTTCAGGGAATTTTGCTCGCAATTAATTCATTGTTTCGTTGGCTGTCTGGCATAGCGTACCATATTGTTGAAACCTCATATCGTCAATATCCATATCATCAACAATAGGCCAAAAAAAGTTGTCAACATGTCACGATACCGTAATCCGTTAACGGTGGCGATCTTGGTGGCCAAATTGCTTCCGATCTTCGTGAAATCATTCTGTACGGGAATTCCGCTCGCAATAAATTCATTGTTTCGTTGGCTTGTTGAAAACACATATCGTTAATTTGATATCATCAACAATAGGTGAAGAAAAAGTTGTCAATATGTCAAAATATCGAAATCCGTTGGCGGTAAAAATGTCATCGAAAATTTCGCTAAAGGAATCGACGTGTGTAAGTCAACACTCGGGGGATATTTGTAAGATATTATTTATTATTCGAAAATGGTAGAATCTCTACTATATAGTATATTATTAATAAACAGATAATAAATTTCCTTTACAAATGTGTGTTTACTTTGCATTTGAAAAGAAACTCGAACTTGAAACACCCTGTATGTTCACCTCCCGGAAAAAAGATTCACTAGGACTGGGTTTTTGCCAATGTTTTTTTAACGGGGGTAAAATGGGTAAAAAAGTGTACTTTTGGTACTTTTTAATTACTGAAATTATGCACTCAAAGAATTATGTAGGTAAATTCCACTGAATATTCACTTAAAACAAATGAAATTTCATTTAAAAACAATTCCACTATTTTTTCATTTAAAATAAAAACACATTACAGTCAATTTTAAATGTTAATTTAATGACTAACCAAAACATTAAAAAACTAGTGAATATTCAGTTATTTTGTATTGAAAAAAAGTAAAACTATAGAAGAAATATTTTACTGCCGAAATTAAATGTAACGGAAAATTCGCTTTTAATACAGTAAATAATTTTTTTTAAACTACAGAAACAGTAAAAAAATTAAATCCTTTATAAAATATGTGATTTTTCTTTTAAAATGACTTTACTGATTACTTTTTAAAATAACCTACAAACAGTTAATGACATAATTTTCTTAGTGTGGTCATACAAACATGAAATTTGGAAAGTATGATCCTCTGGTGAAAAAACAAATTTTGAAATTTGGATTCTAAGGGGGGTCAAAGAGGTGAACAATGTTCTTTTAGTACCTTTTGATATTTCCTGAAATAATGGGCATAGAAACCTGAAATTTAGCATGTAGAATCCTGCAGTGAAAAACATTCTAGAAAAAATACTTTTTGGAAATTGCGTTTTCATAAAATAACTTTTATAAAAAGTAGCTTTTATAAAATGTACCTTTTATTAAAAGTACCTTTTATAAAAAGTACCTTTTATAAAAAGTACCTTTTATAAAAAGTACCTTTTATAAAAAGTACCTTTTATAAAAAGTACCTTTTATAAAAAGTACCTTTTATAAAAAGTACCTTTTATAAAAAGTTCCTTTTATAAAAAGTACCTTTTATAAAAAGTACCTTTTATAAAAAGTACCTTTTATAAAAAGTACCTATTATAAAAAGTACCTTTTATAAAAAGTACCTTTTATAAAAAGTACCTTTTATAAAAAGTACCTTTTATAAAAAGTACCTTTTATAAAAAGTACCTTTTATAAAAAGTACCTTTTTTAAAAAGTACCTTTTATAAAAAGTACCTTTTATAAAAAGTACTTTTATAAAAAGTACCTTTTATAAAAAGTACCTTTTATAATAAGTACCTTTTATAAAAAGTACCTTTTATAAAAAGTACCTTTTATAAAAAGTGCCTTTTATAAAAAGTACCTTTAATAAAAAGTACCTTTTATAAAAAGTACCTTTTATAAAAAGTACCTTTTATAAAAAGTACCTTTTATAAAAAATACACACAGAAAACAAATTTGCCAATATCCAACTGAAATTCAGTTGATGCAACAAAAATTCGGTTGATGCATTTGTGTTAATGTTAAAACAACTAAATATTGGTAGTTACAACTAAATTTTGTTAATACAACTGTCTTTTAATGGAAACAACTAAAAAAATCGTATGCCTCAGCGAAATTTAGTAGCACCAACCGAATTTTGAGTTGATTCAACTGAAATATTCAGTTGGAAATTTATTTTTCTCTGTGTACCTTTTACAAAAAGTACCTTTTGTAAAAAGTTCCTTTTATAAAAAGTACCTATTATAAAAAGTACCTTTTATAAAAAGTACCTTTCATAAAAAGTACCTTTTATAAAAAGTACCTTTTACAAAAAGTACCTTTTATAAAAAGTTCCTTAAATATAAAGTACCGTTTATTTTTTTTACTTTGAGCCAACACTCAATGTATTGTGGGAAAACATACTGGGAAAAATACGTTTTAGGGTAAAATGGCTAAAAAAGTGTATTTTCTGTACTTTTGATCATTTCTGACGTAATGGTTCTAGAAACTTAAAATTAGGAATGTAAAATCCTTTTTGTACTTTTAATATTTGCCGAAACAATGATCCTAGAAAATTAAAATATTGAATGTAGGATTTTTCGGTGAAGAAAAAAACATTCTGTTAGTGGTATTTTTTGGAAATTCCGTTTCTAAAGGGGGCAAGAGTACTTTTGGTACTTTTTTTTCAGTTCCTATAATAATGACCTTAGAAGCTTGAATTTTGGAATTCAGGTGCCTTCGGTGAAAAAACCATTCTGCTAAAGTATTTTTAAAATATTCCGTTTCTAGAGGTGTAAAAAAATGTTTTTTGATACTTTTTATATTTCATGAAGTACTGTTCCTAGGTACTGAAATTATAATTGCAGGAAAAATTCTTTTTTGGAAATTCTGTTTTTAAGGGTCGCGACCGATTGTAAAGGGGATAAAAAAGTGCAAATTTGGTTATACTTATATTTCTTGAAATAATTGTTTAGAAACTTGATATTTTAAATATAAGATCACCTAGCACAAAAAAACTGTTTTTGAAAAATTTAATTTTAAGGGGGAAAGGTGGCAAATGGTTATTTTTAGCTATCTAACTATTAAACTAAAAGCCCAAGAAGAAATAACACCTAAGAGAAGGACATATTTTAAAATTAAAAAATTTAAAGTAAAAAGGGGTAAGAGTGGTGTAAAATTGTACTTTTCATATCTATAATTTAAAGACAATAGAACTTTTTATTTATTTATTTAACGCATATTATGCGGAGAGGAATGAAACCTACATGGAACGAAGGGAGACGGAATTGGAAATGAAATGGAGTAAAACGGAGAACGAAATGGAATAGAGCAGGGAACAATATGGAATGATACTTTTTACTCAAATTTTTCGTATTTAACTTTTTTTACTCCATATTTTTTCTTTCTATATGTTTTTCCACTCAAACTTATTTTTATTCCCATTTCTTTTTTCACTGAAATATTTATTAACTCAAAATCCCAAAACCCCATATAAGGGCTCGAAAATTGTAATATCTTTTTTCACCGGAACAAGCATGATGACATACCAGCGAAGTTATTCAAATTTGCTTGTTTAAATTATTCATTGAATTATTATTTTACAAAAGACTTACGTCCAAATTCATAAAAAATAAAAGCGTTTAATAAAAGGTTTATTAACAAAATTTTTTCTATAAACCTCTTATTGGCCTCTTTTAACTTTTATGAATTTGATGGTTAAACGTCCACAAGTAAATAAAACAAAGACTACGTAGGGGAATTTTTTTGAAATAGAGTAATCCTGATCCTTCTATTATCCTGTATTCAATACAGCCGGTAACGAAGTATCGGGATGGTAAGCTAGTTTTGTAATATACAAATTAAAAATTTCTGAAAAACAGTTGATAATTTTTGAAATAAAATTGATATTTACTGATATACAAATTAAAAATTTCTGAAATACAATTTATAAATACCAATAATTACTAAAATTGTCTCCAATGCTGTCCCATATAGGACAAGTTCGAGATCTTATTGCATCTCGAAATTTTTTTAAATCATATACAATTGAATACAGTCATGTACAATAATATTTGATAAATATAAAGATATAAGCATGTCAAACGCAGATATAATCAATTTTTACTTTTGTTATTATAATACTCAGAACTCTTTTAAATTTTATTTATAATTTTTTTTAAAGGTTTCTCTTAACGGCTATTTGGAATTCTCCGATCCCCCAGAATTTTTTACTTATCCCTTGGTATTCCCTGTCAAGGACTGGCCCCAAAGAAATGATCCTTCGTTTATTGGTATTTTCTTTTCTAAATGTCGTATTGGTCGTATTTATGCTACTGATATTGATCAACGTACTCCTGGTGTTTATTTCCGGTAAGTATTTTTATTTATTTTTTATTTTTAATTATTTAAATTTAAGTTAAAGAGGATTTAATTTCTTTAGAGAATTTAAAGCCTTTAATTTTGAAAATTTAAAAATAACCTTTTTTAGGATATATCTTTTTATATCCAAATTAATAACCCCATCCACTTTAATTTTGTGTTTTTGATGATTTTATTTTCATGTGTTTGTGTTAAAATCACTCATACGCACCGATGCTCTTATTCGTGGAGTTTTTTTTTTAATTATAGGACAATAGGGTGGAGCAACTTTTGAGCAAAAGACAACAGAAACAATGAAAATGTTTTTACAGACCAAAAAAAAAAAAAAAAAAATTTCACCCTAAAAAACTTTTCCAGTAATGTTCAAATATTAACTAATATTTTTTAGCTAAAAAAAAATTTAAAAAATAATTTTGTTTTTCACTCCGTTCAGAACTTTCCGATTTTCAAGTCAAAAAAGAACCCAAAGACATTGCCTTACAGGTGAAATATTTTTATACCCTTTAACCACAGTATGGGGGTATACTCACTTTGTCATTCTGTTTTGTAACAAATGTCGGTAGGGGACCCCATAAAGTATATATTTTATTGATCTATGATAGATTCTAAGTCATTCTATGAATTTCTGTCCGTCTGTATAAAACACAATTCAGTCCATAATTAAAGACTCATAGGCCGGCTAAGTTTGGAAATGGGCAAAATCGGGAAAGGGGCAAAAAAGTTCCGCCTTAAAGAAAAGCCATTTTTGATAAACAAATTTCAGAAGGAGTTAAAACTCCTGAACTTAGACCGAGGGGGCTACAAAATTTAGTTTTTTTCTGCCCGCCCCTTTCGTGGGCGTGGATTTAAAAAACCATTAAAATAATGAGAAAATGGTATTACTAAAGTGCAAAAAGCACAATAAATAAAATAGTTAGCATTTATCGCTCCCCATCAATCCCCCACCCTCAAAAATTGCCTCTGGATTTTTTTTATATGTCTTAACACAGCCGAATTTAACCCTCTCACTTGTTTTATGTTAATATTGATCCTAAAAGGCAACTTTTCCGACTCCGATGTTTTTGAAACTTTAAAAACAGAAAATTTGCCATAGTGTTGTTCCACCCTAGCACACAATAAGGAGGAGCAACTTTTCCTTTTTTTCGAATTTCAAAATCGTATTTCAAAATATTAACACACAAAGTATTGGACCTGGAGGGCAATGTCTGGTTTCCTTTTTTGAATTGAAAATCGGAAAGTTCCGAACAAAGTAAAAAATATTTTTTTTTAGCTAAAAATATTAGTCAATATTCAAATATTACTTGAAAAGAGTTTTAAGGGTAAATTTTTTGGTTTTGTCTGTAAATTTTTGTTTTTATTTTGCTCCAAAAATTGCTCAACCCTGTTGGACAATGTTTGTTAGGGGAACATTTTCTTGTAAGGAATTTCGAATTTTATGTTGAAATGCCTGCCGAATGATGGCCAGGGAAGAGCAGATAAAATTTATGAACAAATTTTACATCTTCAGTTTGCAACCAGCGGTCAAAGTTTGATTTGCGACCACAATTCATTGCCGAATTATTTGAACAAATCGGGTCAAAATAAAGAAACTTTGTGTACTTTACCAGACTTTTCTGTCATTAAGTTTTTAAAAATAACAGATATTTTTCTGTATTTTTACTCTGTTTGCTAATTTAAAAAAAATATTTTTGTTCAAATTTTAGCAGATTATTTTGTAATTTTACAAAAAAAAAATTTGTTTCCACTTTTTTAATTTTTATCTAATTTAAACGATTAAAACTAAAAATTGTGCATACACTCAAAAAAAAAAAAAAAAAAACTGTAAAGTTAGCAAAAAAAGCTTGTAAACCTACAAGAAAATTTGCTGATTTTGAACCCACAATTTTTTTGCTAAAGTTAGCAAAAACGTTTTGCTAAAAATTAGATAACTGAAATAATTTTTATTTCAACTTAGTTCATACACATTTGAGGACCCCATTGGGTTCGGACCCAATAGGTCCAATAGACCCAGTTGGGTTCTTTAAAAATCGTCATAGTTTTTGATCCAAAATTTTGGTCCGTTTCGCTCTACCTTGCTTAGTTTTTGAGATACGTGATTTTAGGGGATCACTGGGGTCTTGAGAATAAAAAAACTCGATAACTTCAAAAATATTACTCGGAGAGCTTTTGGTTATTTTGCGGTCCTGTTCTACGAGTTGAGAGCTACAAAAATTCTTTTGGACTTTTTGTTGTGTCGGCAATATAAACCGAGATATGAGCATTTTAAAATTTTCGGGAATGCTAACTTTTTTGGATCCAAAGTTAGGTTCCACACATGTGAAGAGGACCCTTGAAAGTATGGAGATTCTAAGAACCTAAAATGCCCTCCATTTTGCTCTATCTGGCTTAGTTTTCGAGATAGCGCCATTTTAGATTTTCTGAAAAAATAAAAAAAAATTTACCATTTATTTTTGCTAATGTTAGCAAAAAATCTTGTAAAAATGTTGTCAACTCAATTTAAAATTTAGCAAAATAAATTAGTTCAAAGTTTGTTTAAAATTGCTAATGTGCTAAATGAAGTTTACAAGAATTTTTTGCTAACATGCTAATCTCAACAAAAAATTTGCTAAAAGTTAGCTAACTAGCATTAGCAAAAAAAATTAGTAAATCTACTAACGTATTTTTTTGAGTGTATGAGGCATTCCACACCAAATGTTCAAAAAAAAAAAAAACTATTAACTCTTAAAAAACATTTAAAATAGTGATGTTTCGTGGGTGAGTTTTTTTTTGACGATCACGCACGCTCACGAAGGAAAAGTATTAATCACGCACGATTTTTAATTTTCCTCACGTTCACGTACACTCACGTGAGTAGAAAAAATGTTGTCACGGGCACGATACTCACGTGAGCGTGGCTAAGCGTGATCAAAATAAATGATCATGCGTGACTAAAATAATTTCCTTGGTGAGAGTGCGTGATGGTAAAAAAAAACTTACCACGATCACATCTCTATTTTAAATGTTTTTTAAGAGTTAATATTACCATGCGCGGGTACAAGGGGGGGGGAAAAAGGGGGAAATTCCCCCCCCAGACCAAATTTCGAAAAGAAAAAAAAAGGAAAAAAAGAAAAAAAAGAAAAAAAGGAAAGGAAAAGAAAAGAAAAGAAAAGAAAAAGAAGAAAAAAAGAATAAAGGAAATTTTCTAAAAAAAAGTCCAAAAATTTTTCAAAGCCCGAGTAAAAAGGAATTTATATAAATGTATATTATTTTATATGTTTTTATAAAACCATATACAACTATATGAGTCAAAGTATAAAATTATATCTCACTTTGAAATTTTCCAATTTTTTTAAATGATGTCATATAAAATCATATCTTATTATATTGTTCATAATATATTAATATAAATGGTAGATGTAATCATACGTTGCACATAAAACTTAATCCGATTTCATACATTATTATACGTGACTTTATATCTAATTATGTATAGGACTTTACTAAACAAAAAATCCAGTATCAATTTTTGTATCTCTATATATATAAAAATGGATGTGTGTATGTATGTGGGTATGTATGTATGTATGTTCCGTATGGACTCGAAAACGGCTGGACCGATCTTGATGAAAATTTCAGGGAATATTCAGAATATCCTGGCGAGTAACACTGTCAAGTCAGATTTTTGATTTTCTGTCGGTGGGCGGAGGGGCGTGTCAAAATCAAATTTTTACATTCCACCACTAATAACATCTATAAATAAAAAACGGATGGACCGATTTTGATGAAATTTAAACCAAAGATAGTACTAACCAAGTACTAACTAAAATGCCATGCTTTTTTGCCAGTGGGCGGAGGGGTGGCCAAATCGAATGTTTACATTGCACCACTAATGACATCTATATATAAAAAAACGGTTGGACCGATTTTGATAAAATTTAAACCAACGATAGTACTAACCAAGTACTAACTGTGTGCCAAATTAGAGCGTGATCGAACAAATGGGCGTAAAATGCCATGACCCTTTGTATTGAATTGAATTTTATTTCTGCATGCTCCGAAATAACGCAAAAACTGTTGATTTTAATTAAATTTTCAACACTGATAGTGTTAACCGAGTGTGGAACTATAGGCCATGTTATACTACGATTGGAAAAAGGGGCGTAAAATGCCACGCCCCTTTGTACTATACTGGACATTGTCTGCCTGTTTCGCAATCCCACAAAAACAGCTGAACCGATTCTCTTGACATTTTCACTACATACAGTGCTAACCAAGTGCATATGTAGGCCATATAAGATCGTTATTGGAAAAAAGGATCAAAATTGCAACGCCCTTAGTACTATACTGACCACGATTGAACAAAGAGGCGTAAATTGACACGTCCCTTTGTTTTATACTGAACGTTATATCTGCCTGTTTTGAAATCACCCAAAAACGGATAAGCCGAATCTGTCACTACTGATAGAACTAACCGAGCGGGAACTGTAGGTCATATGTATAGCGCGATTCGGCAAAAGGGTTTAAAATATCACTCCCGTTTTTCATAAATAAAAAGTTATTTCCTCCTCTTTCGCAATCACACAAAAACGACAAAACTGATGTCAATGAAATTTGCAGCACAGATAGTACTAATCGAGGATGCAGCATGGAACTTTAGTTAGACTATCACGATTCGATAAAAATGCATTGAATGACACGCCCCTTTGTACTATACTTAACGTTATGTCTGTCTGTTTCGAAATCACGCAGAAACGGCTGAACCGATTTTGTTGAGATTTCTCTATAGATTGTGCTAACTGAGGGGTTACTAGCTGGACCCGGACCCGTGCTTTAGTTTTGTCCGAGACTATATTTAAATTAAGATGCAATATAAAACAGTTTTTTTCTTAGGGCCTGCAACGCGGACCGGGTATAGCTAGTAATTATATATGACTAATATAATAGCATTTAAAACTATATATGGTTCCATACAAAAAAAATTTTCAACAAAAATAATAGATATAATTATGTGTGTCTTAAACGATATCATATCTATGTTTGTATGGTACTATATATACGCAAATTTCGTCTAAACTCAATATATATTTATAAATGGTCGCATATGTACTGGAATATTAATTTTGATATAATCATGTATAAAAAAATTTTTTTTTTGACCAAACAACTAGCCATATATAATTATATATGACAGTATTTCAAAATTTATTTTTGTGTGTCAACATATATGGTTATACAAAACTTTTTATTGTATCATATAAGATTACATATGATTTTTGGGAACCCGAGTTCGATTCCCGGCCCAATCGAGAAAAAAAAAGTTTTTTTTTATTTTTTTTAAATAGAAAACACTTTTTTATTGCGTTTAATTTTTTTAGAACTAAAAAATTTTCATTTTTGGAATTTTTGCAATCATTTTTAAAAAAATATTTTTCTTTTATACAGTTATATATAACAATATTTGATTTATTATAAAATTATCTATAATTTTTGCTAACCCGAGTTCGATTCCAGAAAAAAAATATTTTTTTTTTTATTTTTTTTAAATAGAAAACACTTTTTTATTGCATTTATTTTTTCTAGAACTTTAAATTTTTCTTTTTTTGAATTTTTGCAATCATTTTTAAAAAATTATATTGCTTTTATATAGTTATATATAACTACTATATTTAATTTATTATAAAATTATCTATCATTTTTGGGAACCCGAGTTCGATTCCAGAAAAAAATATATTTTTTTATTTTTTTTTTAAATAGAAAACACTTTTTTATTGCATTTGTTTTTTTAGAATTTAAAAAATTTTGCTTTTTGAATTTTTGCAATCATTTTTAAAAATTTATATTGCATTTATATAGTTAATAATAGCTATATTTGGTTTAAATTATCAATGATTTTTGGAACCCGATCTCAAATCTAATTCTGATTTCCTGATTCCATGAAAAATTTCAAATTTATAAGCCAAAGTCTTATTTCACTTTGGAAGCCTATGACTTGGAAATAAGGCATACCGCTACATTAAAATTATTGTTTAAGCTTACCATGGAAGCCCCTAATAGCGCTGTACGTCATTCCAATTTTTTTTTTTTTTGCAAATTTTATCAAAAATTTTCTAAGTCTTTTTGAAAATTGTGTACAAGTGAATAACATATTTAATTGGATATAATCATATATTACTATATGTTAGATCAATTTGATATAATTAGATACGATCAATTTATTTAAAACTAAGTCTTTTAAAGTTGTTATTTGCTAACAACGTCCGCTGGTCTAGAGGGTAGAGATTGCGATTACAAAACGGAAGACTTGTGGTTCTAATCCCCGTCCGTTCGAAGTTTTTTTTTTTTTTTTATTTATTTTCAGTTTGACATTATTATATCTAAAAATAAATCTAAAAACAGAAACATTTTTTGGATAAAAATGTATCCAATAATTATATTTTGTGAGGATGTTTATTCTGGCTCGAGGTCATTATTTTCTTTACTAATTAAATCCATGATATTCTCATAGTATAATTTTCAAGAAAATTATTTTTTGTTTTAAATTTATTTATGTTGGTCATTTTTGCAAGACTTAATCGACACGTGTTTCGGAATTTGTCAAGATTCCATTGTCAAGATTATTTAGCAAAAATAGAAACGATATACTACAAAGTAGCAAACGAGTCTAATGACAAATCGTTTTTGCACAAACTAAAACATTAATACATATTCGACTCTATCCACAATGTGAATTAGAAAGACGAAGAAATTGTACTATGCTAGTAAGTAACAATTGTCAATAACCAACAAAAATATTTAAAACATTTTACATACGATAGTCCATTGGACTACAACAATATGTTTTTTGTTGCTGTGAATGAAATTATACCATTATTAGGGCTATTCATCACTATGGCGTGCCAACCATTATGTTCAAATTCTGATTAATTTTTATTAATAAATAAAAATTGTTTTATTCGACCTTTAAAATATTATATTTTGTGAGGATGTTTATTCTGGCTCGAGGTCATTATTTTCTTTACTAATTAAAACCATGATATTCTCATAGTATAATTTTCAAGAAAATTATTTTTTGTTTTAAATTTATTTATGTTGGTCATTTTCTTTCTAATTCACATTGTGGATAGAGTCGAATATGTATTAATGTTTTAGTTTGTGCAAAAACGATTTGTCATTAGACTCGTTTGCTACTTTGTAGTATATCGTTTCTATTTTTGCTAAATAATCTTGACAATGGAATCTTGACAAATTCCGAAACACGTGTCGATTAAGTCTTGCAAAAATGACCAACATAAATAAATTTAAAACAAAAAATAATTTTCTTGAAAATTATACTATGAGAATATCATGGTTTTAATTAGTAAAGAAAATAATGACCTCGAGCCAGAATAAACATCCTCACAAAATATAATATTTTAAAGGTCGAATAAAACAATTTTTATTTATTAATAAAAATTAATCAGAATTTGAACATAATGGTTGGCACGCCATAGTGATGAATAGCCCTAATAATGGTATAATTTCATTCACAGCAACAAAAAACATATTGTTGTAGTCCAATGGACTATCGTATGTAAAATGTTTTAAATATTTTTGTTGGTTATTGACAATTGTTACTTACTAGCATAGTACAATTTCTTCGTCTTTCTAATTCACATTGTGGATAGAGTCGAATATGTATTAATGTTTTAGTTTGTGCAAAAACGATTTGTCATTAGACTCGTTTGCTACTTTGTAGTATATCGTTTCTATTTTTGCTAAATAATCTTGACAATGGAATCTTGACAAATTCCGAAACACGTGTCGATTAAGTCTTGCAAAAATGACCAACATAAATAAATTTAAAACAAAAAATAATTTTCTTGAAAATTATACTATGAGAATATCATGGTTTTAATTAGTAAAGAAAATAATGACCTCGAGCCAGAATAAACATCCTCACAAAATATAATATTTTAAAGGTCGAATAAAACAATTTTTATTTATTAATAAAAATTAATCAGAAGTATCCAATAATTTTTTTATAAAATCAAGATATCAGATATTATAAGATAACTTTGGCGCGGCCAAATTTCGGATGAAATTACATTATATAATATCCAATTTAATATAAAATCATGATATTGGATATTTTAATATAACTTTGGCGCGGCCAATTTCTGGATGAAATTACATCATATTATATCATATTTAATATAAAATCATGATAATAGATAATTTGGGATAACTTTGGCGCGGCCAATTTCCGGATGAAATCACATACAATCAAATATTAAACTGTAACTTCATATATTATATGATGTTATGAGATAACTTTAGCGCGGCCAATTTTCGGATGAAATTTAGCAAAATCAGATCCAATAAATTATATATAATTTTATAAGATAACATGTTTTACCATACAATTTTTTTTTACTCGGGAGAAGAAAATCTAAAAAATTTTAATAGGAAAAATTTTTTAATTTTTTAAGGGAAAAGTGAATTAATCTGAACATTTTCTGTGAAAAATATCTGTCAATCTTATTATGAATTTTGGCATAAACTAATTAATTAGAATATGCTTTTTTTGTATAGAAAAATCTTACAGGATCTTAATTTGGTTTATATAAAAATTTTTTGTCTTCTACATAGCAATGTTGATAGTCGAACTTACATATGTAAAACTATTTTAATTTTTTTTTTCTAAAGAAAAAACTTTTTCTAAAGAAAAAATTCTCAGAATCTGAAACCTTTTTATGTGCAAAAGGTTTAAAATTTATTTATAGGAAAAAGGTCGCAAAAGAATTTTTCTTTGGAAAAAAAGTCTCAGAATTTCTGAATTTGAGACTTATTTTAAGGAAAAAGGTCTCAGAATCTGAGTCTTTTTTAAAAAGAAAAAGGTCTTAAAGTCTGAGACTTTTTATTGTTGAAAAATAGTCTCAGAATTTGAAACTTACTGAATTGGTAGAAGGTCGCAGAATCTGAGACTTTTTCAACGGGAAAAAGGTCTTAGAATCTAAGACTTTTTTATAGGAATAAGGTCTCCGAGTCTCAGAAAAATGTCTCAGAATCTCAGACTTTTTCTATAGGAAACAGGTCTCAGAATCTATGACCTTTCTATAGGAAAAAGGTCTTAAAGTCTGAGACGTTTTCTATAGGAAAAACATTTCCGAATATGGGACTTTTTCTTTAGGAAAGGGTCACAGAATCTTCGACTTTTTCTATAGAAAAGGTGTCTTAGAATCGGAATAGATTTCAGAATCAGAAAAAGGTCTCAGAATCTGTCACTTCTTCTTTAAAGAAAAAGTGCCAGAATTTAAACTTTTTCTGTATCAGAAAAAGCTCTCAGAGTCTGAGACTTTTTCTTTAGGAAAAAGGTCTGAGAGTCTGAGCTTTTTTCTTTAGGAATAAGATCTCAGAATTTGAAACTTTTTCTTTAGGAAATGTTCTTAGAATCTGAGACTTTTTTTATTGAAAAAAGGTCAAGAAACTAAGACTTTTTCTATAGAAAAAAGTTTGCAGAATCTAAAATTTTTTTCAGTATGAAACAAATCTAATAATCAGAGACCTCGCTATAGAAAAAATGTCTCAATAACGCTTTAAAATATGAGACTTTTTCTATAGTAAAATGTCTCAGAATCTGAGACTTTTTCTGTGGAAAAAAATTCTTAGAATCTGAAAATTTTTCTATACGAAAAAAAAAAATTTCCAGACACGAAAAATATCTCAAAATCTGATATGTTCTATGCAGGAAGAATTTTTTCTATTAAAAAATTCTCAGATTTAGCTCTTCTTATGTATACGAAAAATATACAATTTTCTTTTAAGTTTCTTTTAAAAATATGAAAATTTTTCTATACGAAAATAGTCTTAGATTCTGAGACATTTTTCGTTAAGAAAAGTCTTATATTCTGAGACATTTTCCCTATAAAAAATATTTTTTTCACGAAAAATGTCTCAACATCTGATGTTTTCTATGTAGGAAGAATTTCTTCTATTAAAAAATTCTCTTCTTATGTATACGAAAAATATACAATTTTCTTTTTAAACAAATTAAAAAAAAATTGACCTAAACGAAATATGGTCATGAAAAACAAACCTCCTTCGGCAAAAACTAATAAATTTGATGATTTTATAGCTTTCCCATCACTTTTTTTTGTAAAAAAAACGTATCCTTTTTTTTGCTCGTCAACAAAGGTTAGTTTATGATTTTTTTTTCGAAGTAAAAAAAAATTTTCCCCCCCCCACATCCAAAAGCTGTACCCGCCACTGATATTACTCATTCGCATATGTAATATACCCCATTATTGTAAATTATTACCATAGTGCAATGTTCAACATTTTTTTTCTCGAAAGCAAGGAAAAACGCATCTCTGAAAATTTCAGAACAGATAGATATACACCTTAACTATTTTTTAAACATGTAAAAAAAAAAATAAAATTGTGGAATGTTTTTTGATATAAAAAGTTTAAATTTAAATTTAAAATATTCAGAACTTCTTCTGAAAATTTTCCAATTTTTATTTTTTTAATCGATAGCCCATACAAAAATCTACAAAAAACATTTATATTAAAGACATCACTGTGTTTCATTTTATTGGCATAAATATTGAAATAAAGATACTTAGGCAAAAAATGCTGAAATTTTTAACTTTTGACCATGCCTTCAAGGCCTACTTTTTGAAAAATCTTAAATTTTATTTTTGTTATTTAATAGTGTCCTAAGGGCGAATACTTTGCAAATGATATCCTATTGAAACCACAATGGTTTTTCTGTAGTGTAACAGTTGGTGTGGAATGACTCATATATGAAAAAATCATTTGACTATTTTAATAATTTTACAGAAATAGACTTGTTTTTAAAAAATTTAAAAAATTTAAAAGTTTATAACAGTTTTTAGCAAAAATGCCTTTATTCGTTTCGGTTACCAACCCTGCTTGTTTTTTTAAACTTATGTATGTTACTAATTTAATTTGGGCATTAATCAATTCCAACACTCGTGTACCACACTAATAAAAAATTAAGTGATAAAAATATTTATATCCAATTTTTTATTTATTTATTCATATTCAATGTTTTAAAATGCATTAACAGCTAACAGTTTTTTTGTGGAAATATTACTTAAATATAAAAAAATATGCATAAAATAACAATTCATTAATTTAAGTAAAAACAAGTAGAAAAATTAAGTTCGACTTGGTCGAATCTATGAATACCCTCCACAATGTCATCTGATTTTCTAAAAAAATTTAAAAAAATTGCATCACAAATTTTTTATTAGAAATATATTATTTTGAGTAAAACTTTTTTTTAATCAATCAAATTTTTTTGAGTGTAAAATTTTCTTGACTGTCAGCATTTTTTTGAGTGTGACATTTCATTAAAAAAAAAATATGTATACATTTTTTTTTTGAGTGTAACATTTGTTTTAGTGTAAATATTTTTTTTAGTGTACAATTTCTTTGAGTAACAAAATTACTTTGTAAAATATTTTTGTTGTTTTATACCTATACGCAATACAAAAAAAAATATTTCACATACATATTTCCGTCTTTTTATTTTACTTCATTTGATTTGTTTTTCCAAAAATTCTTACTATACACCGTTACATACAGTTACAAAAACAAAACAATAACAAATATTTACTTGTCTAACAACTAAACTGCACCCCACGACAAGAAAACAAACAACAACAAGTTTTAAAAAAACTGGTATTTCACCATGCTCTTAAAACTTGTTTAAAGAGTTTTCAACACTTTAAGGTGAAACAAATCTGAAATTCAGTGCTTTGCTTATAACTTTTGAACCACTGAACCGATTTTGCTGAAATTCAAAACCAAACAGCCTTGGGGAACGACAAATATATATGCTAAGCTTCAGCCCCCTAAGAATTGTCTTTCGAAAGTTATAGTGGTTTTAATCTTGTAAATTCGAAAAATACCCTTGCCGAAATTTACTCTTTTGCTCATAACTTTTGAACCACTTGACCGATTTCGCTGGATTGCAATACCAACCTGACCTGGTAAATGGAGAACATATATGTCAAACTTCAGGAGGCTCCGTAAAGTCTTTCAAAAGTTAGCGTGTTTTCAACGGACAGACAGACACAGACGGACGGACGGACGGACATCGCTAGATCGACTTAAAATCGATCAAGGATCATGAATATATATACTTTATGGGGTCCTAGACCAATATTTCGATGTGTTACAAACGGAATGACAAACTTATATATACCCTCTATCACTAGAGTGGAGGGTATAAAAAACTAAACATACATATTATTTATAGCTCATTGAAAGAAACATATATAACATATATATGGACTTTTGTCATTAACTTTTAACGCTTGTGATATTTTACTAATTTCGCAATAACATTTTTATTTGTAAACTAGGTGGTACCTGTGAATGTAGATATGTTAACGGAACCATAATGAGTAATTCTGCAAAGGCACAGCGCAAATAGTCTCATTATCTCATGGTATGGAACGTGCAAAGTTGAAAAATGTAAAAAAATCGCTTGATACTCTCATGAAATTTTTCGTTCAAAGTTCCATATTGTTGGGTGCGTTAAAGCTATTGCTCCAAATTTAATACCGTTTAATCAGTAGACTTGGGCAATTATTTGGTGTAGGTTCAGTGGATGTGCCATCAATAAGAAAAAAGTTACATAGACCTAAATATTTGATACCAATTTTTTTCAATTTTCAATTTTTCGAGGTTTTTTGATTGTAGCTTTTGGTGCAAACTGTAATTTTAAAATTCAAATACACATGGTAAAAGCCCTTGTAAATATGCACAATCTGAGACTGATTCGAGTGATGTGCTCGCAATGGTTACGAAGCTGCAGCTCTCCAAAGATAGGAAGAAAAAACGTGAATTTTTTAAAAAGTCTGTTTTTTGCGAGGCACACTCCCAGTTTTATTCCGAATGGTTCCGAATGCTTTGTGAACTTTATAATTTACCATTTCCCACTTGATTTACAAACGCACTCAAAAAATATTCAATTGCAAAAATTTTATGAACTTTTTAAATTTTTTGCAAAATTTCGATATTTTAGTTTTGCATTATTTGACAGCCAAATGTGCATGACTGAAAGTTGAACATGTAGAAACAATGGTATGTGCAAATATAATAAATCATGGAAAGCAACATTGATCAAAAGTTAATATTGGCGAATTCCGCGGTGTTTTTCTGTTTTTCGTTTTTTGTAAGGCACATCCAGGCCGCTTATCGAAATTGGTCAGTGAAAAGCGCGTTTGGTAGTATTTTTAATGCTTCATCTTCAATCCATTCGCACCCAAAAAGAATTGACGTTTTAGTGGTTTTTGGTGGTTTTAAATTTTAGATACTTTTAAATTTAATGGTTATATTAAATCTTACATTACTTAAAATAAAGTAGAACAGAAATGTATTTTGATAGATTTTGACATGTCTTATTCGAATAATATTTTAAAATTAGTCCATTGATTTTTGCAGTCGCGAAAATCGCGAAAAATCGCTAAAATTTTTTATAACCTTAATAAAATTAGTAATAACGTTTAAATATTTCGTAATAACCTTAATATTGTCATTATTAATCATACTTTGAATAGTTTCAATATTCAGTGAAGGACAACACTGTAAAATCAGACATTTAACATTAAAAAAAAAATAATAAATTAAAAATTAATAAATTTTTTTTTTCAAAAATGTTCCCTTTAAACCACTGCTGTTTCTTACCTATTAGAGATAGAATAATGGTGTTAACTAAGAATTTGTTGAGATTTTGTTAATGCATTTGGTAATATTTTTGTAAAAAAAATAAAACCGCTGGAAACATTTTTATTTCCAAAATATTGGAAAATGTGCCGAAAAAAATTGGTTAAATGCAAATATCTCGATATTTAGCAAAGATTTTATGCATGTTTGAATATGTATTTTAGCTCTGGGTAAGCATAATACAAAATGGTACGTTTGGTTAACTTCGGATAAAAAATGTAATTTTGACAATTTTTTTAAAAATTTTAACTTTAAACCGCCATAGTTTTGGGTGCGATCGCTCAAATAAATGCACGTGAACGGATTTGAATTACTTATTTATAATGTTATTTACCTACAAAGTCTTATCAATGTGCCACGAAAAAAAAATCGCAATTTTTTTTTTCTTAAATATTAAAAGTTAATGACAATTGCTCATATATATTATATATAACATTTCATGAACCTGTGTTCTTTTAAAATTACTTTATTCTCCCAACCGTTATACACTGATTTGCCTCAAAATTCAAATACATTGAAAGGAAACGATTTTCATGTTGTTTTAAAATTTCGTTGCCAAAAATAAATTCCATCAGGAAAGTTCCGTGTCGACTTAAATTTTATCAGAGATTATTTCATACTCATATGGATATCGTAAGCCTACTGTCTTCATATAAACCTACCCCTCAAAAAAAAAAAAATATACTTGTTTTCGTAAAAAAATGTTTTAACTTCGATATGGCCGATACCGACACTCCTACGTTTAAATCGTCTCTTTTCTATATATTTTAATTTTCTGGCAAATCGGTGTACTACAGTTGGCAGACTTTCCTAATAAGTATTATAGGTTTAATTATTTAAATAACGACAAGTAAATATTTCATAAAAATCAATAAAAAAATGATTATAAATATTTAATTAAATGCAAATTTAAAAATATTTACAATTAAATGGAACTTATAAAATTTATAATGTTGAAAATGCATATTCAATAAAAATAAAATATGCATTTAAACTAACATATTATCAGAACTGCAACAAAAAGCTGTATGTAATATTCTTTGATTTAATTTATTTTTAACAATAATCAGATTTAAGCCCATATGTGAAATTTTATATAAATTGTAAGAAATCTCGTTGCGAATAGTGTATTCGGCATTTTACCGAATATTCGGTATTCGGTTTGAATCGAATACCAAATATGGCCGAATAATTTGATTACTCATACGTCTGTAGTAAGCCCATATAAAATATGAAAAATAGTAGTAGACAAATAAAAAACAACGCTGTGTTTTTTCTGTTACCTTAACAACTTGAATTTTAATGAAGTACTCTACGCCATTTACAGATGTAATTCGTATAAGATCAATTGTAATTCGAAGATTCCATTTGTAATTCGAAAATTCCATTTTTAATTCGAAGATTGCAATTGTAATTCGAAGATCCTACTTATAATTCGAAGATTTTATTTGTCATTCGGAGATTCCATTTGCAATTTGAAGATTCCAATTGTAATTCGTAAACGATCAATTGTAGTTCGTAAAATATCAATTATAATTCCTAAAAGATCAATTGAAGGGCTTATTGTAAAAACTCGATAAGCAACATTTCATTTTATGGTGGTTTTTGCCTTGAAACTTTTAACATAATGTAGAAAATATAACTTTTGCAGAACTTTTATTCTCAATATACTTGTACGAAGGGTTAAAACAAGACCTCTGCTAAAAATCTGTCAACGTAACATCAGCAGAAGGCGAAAAACACGAAAAAATAAAATGTTGCTTATCAAGTTCTTGCAGTAAGCCCTTCAATTGTAATTTTAAAAATATGAATTTTAATTCGAAAAAGATCAATTTTAAATTGAAAAAGATCAATTGTAATTCGTAAAAGATCAATTGTAATTTGAAAAATAACAATTGTTAACCATTACTAAAAATCATCCCAAATCTCAATATTTACACTGCAATTCACTGTTGACTTTAATTATGAAGCATCCCAAAGCTTAGTAATTACACTCAACTCACTACTGACTTTGTTTACATTTGTGCGTTTATCTCAAAAACTCGCGACCTTGGAACAACAAGGTTCTATTTGCACCAACACTACTATTGAGAAAACTAAGGTTGAATATTGTTAATCGCTTTACTAAGTCAGTTTTGCCTAAATTTAAAAACGGTTTTTGAATAATTTAAAATTAGTCCTTAAATTTTATAATGTATTTGAAAATATTCGCGCTACTATATTAGTTTTTGCGCAATTTGAGTCCCAAAAAGCAGATAGAACTATGTTGCTCTGTTGTTGAGCAACTTGCTCAACGATGAGGCACATGAATTTGGACAACATGGTTCTAACTGCCAAATAGAACCTTGTGTTTCTGTAAGAAATAGTTTTTTGCAGATAGAACCTTGTGTTATTTGGATTTACATATAATAAAACAACATTTGTTACTCAAAAATAAACCGACTTACAAGGTAAGTCTCCCTAGCGTCCACCTGGGATCTTCATAATACTTTTTTTTTATTTTGTAGAGCAGGAAAAATAATGCCACAAGCTATTTAGGGGGTACATAAGAGGAAGATAACGGTCAGTTTTTAGTCCCAGTAATGAGTATTTCATTGTAATGCTTTCATCATCGGGATGAGTTTTAATAAAATACTTCATTGCTAGGGCACAAGAATCGCTCCATGTTAACAGTTTTGTGATATTCTTGTTTCGAATACTTTTTTGGAAGGCTGATTATATCGTTCACACTTCTTCCGCCAGTATACTCAGTCCACAAAGCACAGTATTTTTTTTGTTGTTGACAAGTGTGCTGTACCTGAAGTTTTATTGAAAGCCTTTTATTTCATGTGTTTTTACTTCAAAAACCTTGCTTCAGGAATTCGTTTTTGGATTTTAACTCCTAATCGCATCTTTTATCTACCCCAGTAACATTATTTTTCTTCTCGTGTGCGTTGAAACGGTTTTTTGGGAGTCGCAAAAGCTCCAAGCAAAGCCACTAGGGAAGAAACTCTTTATCTTAAATAAGTTTCAAGATAATGCTGTGCTCACGTGACTTTAAACACATATTTCTCTTTACAGTTGGTTCTGCACTAAAAAAAACCTTTAAACATTCTTTGTAATTTCAGAATTTTTTTCGTAAATGTAAAATTTCCAAGGTAATTTAACTAAAAAAATTTAGTTAAGGCACGAGAATTCATTGTAAGCATTATCGCATCAAAAAAGTTGTAAATTTCCAATTTTATTGGTAAAAAACTTGTAAAATTACAAAAAAGCTCGTAATTTTTACTACCAATTCTCGTAAAATATGAGGTAGCACAAAATCTAATTAAGTTACGAGAAGTCCTTGTAGTAGTAAATTTACAATTTTATTGGTGAAAACCTTGTAAATTGTTTGTAATTTTACAAGCTTAACTAGGAACTCTCTTAAAATAGGAGGTACTCGTATGAAACAATAATTTTACGATACTTTTTTGGTAAATTTACAAGATTTAATTTTTACACTGTGCACTCAAAAAAAACCTTGTCAAATTACTAGAAAAAGTCTCGTAATCCTATTTTAATTTGTGTTTTGTTTGATCAAATTTTTTTTTTTTTTGTAAATTTACAATTTCATTGGTAAAACGTTAGTTATCCGTGCCAAAATTTACGAAAAAATTTTAAATTTACAAGAAAAAATTGTTTTTCACAAGGAATTTTAGTAATTTTATAATAAAAACATAAAATTCGTAATTTTTACAAGGTATTCTCGTAAAATAGGAGGTACCAAAAAATTTAGTTGAGTCACGAGAATTCCTTTTAAATTTTATCGCGTCAAAAAAGCTGTAAATTTACAATTCTATTGGTAAAAAGCTTACAAAATTACAAAACAATTTTGTAATTTTTACTAGGAATTCTCGTAAAATAGGAGGTAGAAAAAAAATTACAAGCTTTTCTTATCATTTAACAAGTTTTTTTGTTTAGTGTATTTGTGCAATATGCAATTTTTAATCTGTGCTACATGGTTCTGTTTCCAATTAAAGTGTCCACATGGTTCTATCTGCAAAATAATATGGGCTTTATTGGTAAACAAGGTTCTATCTGCCAGTTAGAACCTTGTTAACTGAATCTCAAACCAGAAACACGTAGATAGAACCTTGTTGAATTGAATATCTCAGATGCTGTAAGAGATAGACAAAAACTGAGAACGCCAATCGAAAGAGCGTAGTCGCTTTAGTGCGATGCGATATATAACTCATTTTTGAAAAAAATGTCAGTTAGAACCTTGTTGTCCCAAGGTCGCGAACTGTTAAAGTGGAATTGTTGCGTTTTGTTATGGAACTCCTCAATTGGAATCTTCGAATTACAATTGATCTTTTACAAATTACAATTGATCTTTTAGAATTATAATTGATCTTTTACGAATTACAATTGATAATTTTCGAATTACAATTGATCTTATACGAATTACAATTGATCTTTGATGAATTACAATGGATCTTTTTTGAATTACAATTGATCTTATACGAATTACAATTGATCTTTTACAAATTACAATTGATCTTTTACGATTAACAAATAGAATCTTTAAATTAAAATTTATCTTTTCCAAATTACCATTGGTCTTTCACAAATTAAATTGATCTTTTACGAATTACATTTAATCTTTTACGAATTACAATTGATCTTTTACAAATTACAATTGATCTTTTACTAATAACAATTAGAACTACGAATTAGAAATGCAATCTTCGAATTACAAATAGAATTTACAAGTAGAATTTTCGAATTACAAATGGAATCTTCGAATTACAAATGGAATCTTTGAATCACAATTAGATTCTTCGAATTACAATTAATCTTTTACGAAATACATCTGTAAATGGTGAAGGTTTCTTTTAAGAAAAAAATAGTACAATAACTGCAAAAAATATCGGACGTAAAAAAAGTGTTTTTTACTAATTTTAATTTTGCGGAATATTCGGCAAACTGTTGACGAATATTTATTTCACCGTATATTCAAAATACCTGCTGAATGCCGAATATTGACGAATATTCGCGACATCCCCAAATCATTGTGAATAAAAGATTAAGGTGTACATTAGAGTGTCCCTTATTTTGGAAATGTTGGAAATGTTGAGACGGTACCCGCTCATTTTTTTTCCATTTGACTTAACTCAGAAAATAACTTAGGAAAAATTTTACGCCCCTACGACAACGTAAAAATTTTTTTTATTTTTTTTTTTTTTTAGTTTTGACAAGCAACAGTTTTATTTGTTATGTTGTTTTTAATGATATATATTCATAAAAAATATTATTCCTATCTGTGATATCTTTATCATGTTCTAAAAAAGGGTAAAAAAAATGAATTTTTTATGTTTTTCGATACACGATAAAGATGTCACAGATATGAATAATATTTTTTTATGAATATATATCATTTAAAGCAACATAACAACTAAAACCGTTGCTTGTCAAGACTAAAAAAAAATATTTTTTAAAATTTTTTTACCGTAGGACCCCAACGGCTCAAATTTTTATACCCTCCAACCACAGTATGGGGGTATACTCACTTTGTCATTCCGTGTGTAACGCATCGAAATATCGGTCTAGGACCCCATAAAGTATATTATTTATTGATCAGTGATCGATTCTAAGATATTCTAGCGATGTCCGTCTGTCCGTCTGTAGAGGACACGATAAAGTCCAAAATAAAAGAGCTAGACTTCCGAAGTTTGGCAAGAATGTGTCTAATATTCCTAGGCTGGCTAAGTGCGGAAATGGGCAAAATCGGAGCCAAGGGGAAAAAGTTTCCCTGGGAGAACTAAACCAACCTAAGAAAAACCGCATTTTTTGCAGGGTTTTTTGTACTTTTGCTAAGCAAATGCAACATTCTTATTTTATAAAAAGTTCAAAATCGCAAGGGGAATGTGTCCCCTAACGTCTCCCACCAACGCCCTCCCCCCCAAAAAAAGACGCCCTTGGATTTTTATACCCTCCAACCACAGTATGAGGGTATACTCACTTTGTCATTCCGTGTGTAACGTATCGAAATATCGGTCCCATAAAGTATATATTTTATTGATCAGTAATCGATTCTAAGACATTCTAGCGATGTCCGTCCGTCCATCCGTCCGTCTGTCCGTCTGTCCGTTTGTAGAGGACACGATACAGTCCAAAATGAAAGACCTAGATTTCCGAAGTTTGGCACGAATATGTCTTATATTCCTAGGCAGGTTAAGTTCGTAAATGGGCACAATCGGACCAAGGGGAAAAAAGTTCCCCCTTAGAGAACTAAACCAACATAAGAAAACCCGCATTTTTTGCAGGGTTTTTTGTACTTTTGCTAAGCAAATGCAACTTTCTTATCTCAGAAGAAGTTCAAAATCGCAAGGGGAAGGTGCCCCTAACGTCTCCCACCAACCCCCCCCCCCCCAAAAAAAAAAGACGCCCCAGTTTTTTTATACCCTTCAACCACAGTATGCGGGTATACTCACTTTGTCATTACGTGTGTAACATATAGAAATATCGGTCGGGGACCCCACAAAATATATATAATATTGATTCATGATATAATCTAAGACATTCTAGCGATGTCCGTCCGTCCGTTTGTAGAAATAACGATGCAGTCCAAACCAAAAGAGCTAGACCCCTGAAAGTGGGCAAGAATATCTTTTATGTTACTGGGAAGGTTAAGTTCGAAGATGGGCAAAATCGGACCAGGGGGAAAAAGTTCCCCCTTGAAGAACTAAAATGACCCCTGAAAAATAAAATATTTATACGAGCATTTTTTAATTTTTGCTCAACAAATGTAAAATTTTTATGCCATATTATGTCATAGACCTGCGCTGGGACCAACGGGGTTAGAAAATTTGATTTTTGCAGAACGCCCTCCTTTGGGGGCATGGTTATAGAAATTAATGAAAAATAACGATAAAAACGTATTATTTAAGCGTAAATATCATAAACAAATAATTTGTTAACATATATAGTGGTGGTAAAGGTGTCCCCCACCGATTCCGCCGACCCTCCCCCCCCGCAAAAAGAAAAGACGCCCTTGCGATTTTTTTTTTTAATTTTAAACGTGTTGGAGGGTATAAAAGATTCGGCACAGCCGAATTTAACACTCTTACTTGTTTTTTTTATATTGTTTTTTACATTTTGGAGGGTATAAAAGATTCGGCACAGCCAAATGTTACACTCTCACTTGTTTTTTTTTATATTGTTTTTTTACACTTTGGAGGGTATAAAATTTTCGGCACAGCCGAATGTAACACTCTCACTTGTTTTTTTCAAACAATTTTTGAGAGCTTAAAGCTAGAGATGGGCACATGAGCAGATTAGAGTGTGATTCACGTGATTCACGCGTGATCACTCGTGAGTTTGACTGCATTAAATTTTACTCACGTGATTGTGAGTGAGTGTGAGTGGGGAAAAAATTGCGTGAGTGAGTGTGGGTGAGTAAGGTTTTTGCGTGAGTGAGTATGCGTGAATCGATTTTTTTGCGTGAGTTTGCGTGATTTATCTGCTCTTCATATTTTCTTTCGTACCAAAAAACGCAACAAAAAATTGGAAAATTTGGCTTAAAAAAGCAAAAAAACTGTAAAATTTCGCCTAACTTTAAAAGACTTTTGAAATTTTAGTTTTTGAATTATTTTTTATAAATAAGAGTTTCGTGAGTGTGAGTCAACGTGAGTGTGAGTGAAGCTTGCGTGAGTGCACGTGAGTGTGAGTGGTATTAAATTTACTTACGTGATTGTGAGTGAGTGTGAGTAGAAAGAATATGGTCGTGAGTGAGTGTGCGTGATTCAAAAATTCCTGTCGTGATCGTGAGTGAATGTGAGTCAAAAATCACTCACGCGCCCATCTCTACTTAAAGCCTTATCCCACCAAAATCAATTTTTTTGTTGTGAATAAGCTAATAAATATTTGTTAAGTAATATAATAATTAGGGATGTCGCGAATAGTGTATTCGGCATTTTACCGAATATTTACTATCCGGTATTCGGCTTGAACCGAATACGAATATTGCCGAATAGTTTGATTGTTCATACGCCTGTATTTTATCTATGAAAAAAATTGAAAAAAAGTACCAGACTAAAAAACAACAACGCTTTTGCTGACACTATTTTTTCTGATACCTTAACAATTCGAATTTGAATCAAGTGCTCACGTTTTTTTGGACAAAAAACAAACTAAAAAGACTACAAAAAAGTCAAACGTTAATAAAACGTGTTTTTTAACCAAATTTTAATTTTGCCGAATATTTGGCAAACTGTTACCGAATATTTATTTAACCGAATATTCAAAAAACATGCCGAATACCGAATAGTGACAAATATTCGCGACATCCCTAATAATAATTAATAACAAAAAAATTACAAATCAAAAAAAAAATTTTTTGGTTTGTATGGAAAATGATTTTTAAGGCCCTGTAGCGTAGGGAAGGCGTAGTCGTAGGGGCGTAAAATTTTTCCTGAGTTATTTTTAAGTCAAATGGAAAAAATGAGCTGGTACCGTCTCAACATTTCCACCCATTAAGGGACACTCTAGTGTACATCTTTAGGTAAATAATAAAAAACGATTATATGGTTTTACCAACTGCAAAGTTATAAAACACATTTGGGATGTTTTAACAGAACACTGGCAGTATGTTGACATTTTAATTAAGCTTCAACTTATTTTCAATGTTCAAATTTTTAAACAAAAAATTTTTAAAATTTATTTAAAATTTTATTTTAAAACTTGTTAAAGATATTTAGAAAAAAAAAAAATAAAAAAGTTTATTTTCTAATACTTTTTTTCTTTTTTATAAAACACAAACATTTTTTTTTCCAAAAACATTTTTTTTTTAAAAATTTTTTTCTAAAATATTTTAAGACTTTGTTTTTGGAATTTTGCAAAAATAAAATTGTTTATGAATATTAAACATCACATAGGGGGCCCTGTAGGTTGGTTAGTAGCGAGCAAGCGAGCCAGCCTATGAAGCAGGGGGTCGTGGGTTTGATTACCACCAAAACTCTTGGTCAATTTCACTACACCGAGACGACGGTCATTGTGACCAGTTCTCGGTTAAGTTGAAATTATTAAAACTTATTTAATTATTTAAAATGTTTTTTAAATTTAAATTTTTTTTATTAAACATCACCCTAATAAATACAATTACATAAATATTCTAAACAATTCATTAGTAAAATCTATTGACAATTTAAAATACATTTATTATATAAAACTACATATTGTGTATTAACAAATATCTATTGAAGTGATAATCAATACATACATACATGAAATGCAATGCACATGCAAATAAATACAGTTTTATAAAAAAAAAAAATATTTGCAACGCATGCAACTTGTGATTACATACACAATCATACATAAACATTTCCGGTTTTGTATACAACACAGAACAACAGAAAACTGACTAGCAGCTGAATATATAAAATATATTTAAATGTATGTATTTACGATTGAAAAATATGTACAACAAATGATAATAATACAATAATAACATTGAATTATAGATTATCTAACACTAAACATATATAGAGAAAATAGACACAAAGACAAACTCAAACAAATACATATAAACAACAATAATACAGTTATAAATGTCAATCCATACACATACAAACTAATGTTACTGTGAACAAAATTCAATTTGATTTACTTATACAACACCATTTACAGATGTAAATCGAAAAAGATTAATTGTAATGCGAAGATTCTACTTACTTGTTATTTGAAGATTCCATTTGTAATTCAAAATTCTATTGGTTATTCGAAAACAAACCTGTAAAGTACTTAAGTATTTATTTACTTATATTATTTTTTTTCAAGTATTTTTGTATTTATACTTGAACATTTCAAGTACAAGTATATTTTTACTTACTTGAATATATTTTCAAGTAAGTATAAAAATACTTGTACTTGAAATGTTCAAGTACAAATATTTTGTATTTACTTGACGAAAAGTTCAAGTAAGTAAGTATATTTTTACTTGCAACAATATTTGTTCAAATAAAATACTTAAACACAAATTTGTTTAAGTAAAATGCTACAAAATGTTTATAAATTAATTTTTAAAACAAAAATGTTTCCAAATAAAATAGTTTAGCAACAATTTTCGAAACAAAACTTTTGTGGCAGTAAAAATTGCAAAAAATCATATTTTTCGAAAATTTTGGCATGAAATTGGAGTTGGTATGTTCTATAGAACAATTTCTATAGAAAAGTGTTTGGGGCAAAATTTAACGAAGGACGGTCTTGAATATTATACTCCTTTAGAGGGCACCATGGAAGCGGTGTTTATAAAAATTGTATGGCGACCGCCTTAAAGAGATAGAAGGTAGGTTTGATTTGAGGAAATATTGGGGTTGAAGAAATATTGGGGTCAGTCATACATTTGATTACTCTGGTGGCATCCTTGAGACGGTTAGAGCGATGGGAGCAAATTTGATAAAAAATTTAATATTTAATGAAGGACCCCTTAGGGTAGTTGAGATAGGGAGTAGATTTGGTAAGAACAAATGCTGGAATGTACAAATTAATAAGCGTTGTCCTTACATGACTCCCCTCTAGGAGCGACTCCGTGACAATTGTTGGGCTTTTTCGTCGTTTTTTATCCCTTCACCTTTGCTCCTATAAGATTCCATTTGCATAATGTATGCAGCAGTTGCAGGCTTTTTCAAATCGCGGTCAGACATTATAAAAATATCAAAACGAAAAACAAACAGAAAACCAAAATTATATACAAAATTTAATTAAAATAATTTTTTTTTGACAATCTCATAAATTTATTTCCAAAAATTGTTGCTCAAGTTTTTTATTTGAACAAAATGTTTATCAAGTATTTTTACTTGATGAAATTTGTTTCAAATAAAAAATACTTGAAAATACTTGAACTTGAAAATTTCAAGTACAAGTATATCTTTACTTACTTGAAAAATTATTCAAGTAAGTAAAAAATATTTATACTTGAAAATTTCAAGTATAAGTATTTGTATACTTACTTGAAAATACTTGAATTCAAGTTTTTTACAGGTTTGTTCGAAAATTGCAATTGTAATTTAAAAAAGATCAATTCTAATTCAAAAAAGATCAATTGTAATTCGAAAATGATCAATTGTTAATTGAAAAATATCAATTGTAATTTGAAAAATATCAACTGTAATTCAAAAACGATCATTTGTATCTCGAAGATTCCAACTGTCATTCGAAAAATATCAATTGATATTCAAAAATGATCTCTTGAAATTCAAAAAAGATTAATTGTAATTTAAAAATGACCAGTTGTAATTCGAAAATGATCAATTGTAAACCTAAAAAGATCAAAAGTTATTCGAAGATTCCAATTGTAATTTACGAAAGATCAATGGGAATTAAGTTGATATTATTCGAATTAACAATTTATCTTTTTTGAATTAAAATTTACCTTCCCGACTAAAAATAAATATACAGGTCCATATATAATTTGAAATTGAGCAATACATAATTTGATATGGCCCAACACGTATTTAGATAAAATAAGATGATGAAATTGGTGGATCAAAATAGCTCAAAATTTGTTATATTAGATTAAATATGATCGTTTTTGATCCGAATATTGGGTTTATCTAATTTGATATAATTGTATATAATTTTATACCATAAGATAAAATATGTAGAATTTTGCATAAAATATTTTGTTTTTATCTCATATTTTTCAAATTTATCGCAAGTTTTTTCGGAAATTGCAAAAAAAAATCTGTCTAGGACTTCGAAATTTAAAAAAAAAAATCGAAATTTAAAAAATTGTTTCTTAAAACTTTGTTAATAAATTTTTACTTCAAAACGCAAAAAATTTACCAAAAATTATTTTTATCCAGGACTTAGAAAATTCTACAAAACTTTTTCAGGACTTGTAAAATTTTTCAAAATTTGGCTAATTTTTATACCATCCACTCTAGTGATAGAGGGTATATATAAGTTTGTCATTCCGTTTGTAACACATCGAAATATTGGTCTAGGACCCCATAAAGTATATATATTCATGATCCTTGATCGATTTTAAGTCGATCTAGCGATGTCCGTCCGTCCGTCCGTCCGTCTGTCTGTCTGTCTGTCTGTCTGTCTGTCTGTCTGTCTGTCTGTCTGTCTGTCTGTCTGTCTGTCTGTCTGTCTGTCTGTCTGTCTGTCTGTCTGTCTGTCTGTCTGTCTGTCTGTCTGTCTGTCTGTCTGTCTGTCTGTCTGTCTGTCTGTCTGTCTGTCTGTCTGTCTGTCTGTCTGTCTGTCTGTCTGTCTGTCTGTCTGTCTGTCTGTCTGTCTGTCTGTCTGTCTGTCTGTCTGTCTGTCTGTCTGTCTGTCTGTCTGTCTGTCTGTCTGTCTGTCTGTCTGTCTGTCTGTCTGTCTGTCTGTCTGTCTGTCTGTCTGTCTGTCTGTCTGTCTGTCTGTCTGTCTGTCTGTCTGTCTGTCTGTCTGTCTGTCTGTCTGTCTGTCTGTCTGTCTGTCTGTCTGTCTGTCTGTCTGTCTGTCTGTCTGTCTGTCTGTCTGTCTGTCTGTCTGTCTGTCTGTCTGTCTGTCTGTCTGTCTGTCTGTCTGTCTGTCTGTCTGTCTGTCTGTCTGTCTGTCTGTCTGTCTGTCTGTCTGTCTGTCTGTCTGTCTGTCTGTCTGTCTGTCTGTCTGTCTGTCTGTCTGTCTGTCTGTCTGTCTGTCTGTCTGTCTGTCTGTCTGTCTGTCTGTCTGTCTGTCTGTCTGTCTGTCTGTCTGTCTGTCTGTCTGTCTGTCTGTCTGTCTGTCTGTCTGTCTGTCTGTCTGTCTGTCTGTCTGTCTGTCTGTCTGTCTGTCTGTCTGTCTGTCTGTCTGTCTGTCTGTCTGTCTGTCTGTCTGTCTGTCTGTCTGTCTGTCTGTCTGTCTGTCTGTCTGTCTGTCTGTCTGTCTGTCTGTCTGTCTGTCTGTCTGTCTGTCTGTCTGTCTGTCTGTCTGTCTGTCTGTCTGTCTGTCTGTCTGTCTGTCTGTCTGTCTGTCTGTCTGTCTGTCTGTCTGTCTGTCTGTCTGTCTGTCTGTCTGTCTGTCTGTCTGTCTGTCTGTCTGTCTGTCTGTCTGTCTGTCTGTCTGTCTGTCTGTCTGTCTGTCTGTCTGTCTGTCTGTCTGTCTGTCTGTCTGTCTGTCTGTCTGTCTGTCTGTCTGTCTGTCTGTCTGTCTGTCTGTCTGTCTGTCTGTCTGTCTGTCTGTCTGTCTGTCTGTCTGTCTGTCTGTCTGTCTGTCTGTCTGTCTGTCTGTCTGTCTGTCTGTCTGTCTGTCTGTCTGTCTGTCTGTCTGTCTGTCTGTCTGTCTGTCTGTCTGTCTGTCTGTCTGTCTGTCTGTCTGTCTGTCTGTCTGTCTGTCTGTCTGTCTGTCTGTCTGTCTGTCTGTCTGTCTGTCTGTCTGTCTGTCTGTCTGTCTGTCTGTCTGTCTGTCTGTCTGTCTGTCTGTCTGTCTGTCTGTCTGTCTGTCTGTCTGTCTGTCTGTCTGTCTGTCTGTCTGTCTGTCTGTCTGTCTGTCTGTCTGTCTGTCTGTCTGTCTGTCTGTCTGTCTGTCTGTCTGTCTGTCTGTCTGTCTGTCTGTCTGTCTGTCTGTCTGTCTGTCTGTCTGTCTGTCTGTCTGTCTGTCTGTCTGTCTGTCTGTCTGTCTGTCTGTCTGTCTGTCTGTCTGTCTGTCTGTCTGTCTGTCTGTCTGTCTGTCTGTCTGTCTGTCTGTCTGTCTGTCTGTCTGTCTGTCTGTCTGTCTGTCTGTCTGTCTGTCTGTCTGTCTGTCTGTCTGTCTGTCTGTCTGTCTGTCTGTCTGTCTGTCTGTCTGTCTGTCTGTCTGTCTGTCTGTCTGTCTGTCTGTCTGTCTGTCTGTCTGTCTGTCTGTCTGTCTGTCTGTCTGTCTGTCTGTCTGTCTGTCTGTCTGTCTGTCTGTCTGTCTGTCTGTCTGTCTGTCTGTCTGTCTGTCTGTCTGTCTGTCTGTCTGTCTGTCTGTCTGTCTGTCTGTCTGTCTGTCTGTCTGTCTGTCTGTCTGTCTGTCTGTCTGTCTGTCTGTCTGTCTGTCTGTCTGTCTGTCTGTCTGTCTGTCTGTCTGTCTGTCTGTCTGTCTGTCTGTCTGTCTGTCTGTCTGTCTGTCTGTCTGTCTGTCTGTCTGTCTGTCTGTCTGTCTGTCTGTCTGTCTGTCTGTCTGTCTGTCTGTCTGTCTGTCTGTCTGTCTGTCTGTCTGTCTGTCTGTCTGTCTGTCTGTCTGTCTGTCTGTCTGTCTGTCTGTCTGTCTGTCTGTCTGTCTGTCTGTCTGTCTGTCTGTCTGTCTGTCTGTCTGTCTGTCTGTCTGTCTGTCTGTCTGTCTGTCTGTCTGTCTGTCTGTCTGTCTGTCTGTCTGTCTGTCTGTCTGTCTGTCTGTCTGTCTGTCTGTCTGTCTGTCTGTCTGTCTGTCTGTCTGTCTGTCTGTCTGTCTGTCTGTCTGTCTGTCTGTCTGTCTGTCTGTCTGTCTGTCTGTCTGTCTGTCTGTCTGTCTGTCTGTCTGTCTGTCTGTCTGTCTGTCTGTCTGTCTGTCTGTCTGTCTGTCTGTCTGTCTGTCTGTCTGTCTGTCTGTCTGTCTGTCTGTCTGTCTGTCTGTCTGTCTGTCTGTCTGTCTGTCTGTCTGTCTGTCTGTCTGTCTGTCTGTCTGTCTGTCTGTCTGTCTGTCTGTCTGTCTGTCTGTCTGTCTGTCTGTCTGTCTGTCTGTCTGTCTGTCTGTCTGTCTGTCTGTCTGTCTGTCTGTCTGTCTGTCTGTCTGTCTGTCTGTCTGTCTGTCTGTCTGTCTGTCTGTCTGTCTGTCTGTCTGTCTGTCTGTCTGTCTGTCTGTCTGTCTGTCTGTCTGTCTGTCTGTCTGTCTGTCTGTCTGTCTGTCTGTCTGTCTGTCTGTCTGTCTGTCTGTCTGTCTGTCTGTCTGTCTGTCTGTCTGTCTGTCTGTCTGTCTGTCTGTCTGTCTGTCTGTCTGTCTGTCTGTCTGTCTGTCTGTCTGTCTGTCTGTCTGTCTGTCTGTCTGTCTGTCTGTCTGTCTGTCTGTCTGTCTGTCTGTCTGTCTGTCTGTCTGTCTGTCTGTCTGTCTGTCTGTCTGTCTGTCTGTCTGTCTGTCTGTCTGTCTGTCTGTCTGTCTGTCTGTCTGTCTGTCTGTCTGTCTGTCTGTCTGTCTGTCTGTCTGTCTGTCTGTCTGTCTGTCTGTCTGTCTGTCTGTCTGTCTGTCTGTCTGTCTGTCTGTCTGTCTGTCTGTCTGTCTGTCTGTCTGTCTGTCTGTCTGTCTGTCTGTCTGTCTGTCTGTCTGTCTGTCTGTCTGTCTGTCTGTCTGTCTGTCTGTCTGTCTGTCTGTCTGTCTGTCTGTCTGTCTGTCTGTCTGTCTGTCTGTCTGTCTGTCTGTCTGTCTGTCTGTCTGTCTGTCTGTCTGTCTGTCTGTCTGTCTGTCTGTCTGTCTGTCTGTCTGTCTGTCTGTCTGTCTGTCTGTCTGTCTGTCTGTCTGTCTGTCTGTCTGTCTGTCTGTCTGTCTGTCTGTCTGTCTGTCTGTCTGTCTGTCTGTCTGTCTGTCTGTCTGTCTGTCTGTCTGTCTGTCTGTCTGTCTGTCTGTCTGTCTGTCTGTCTGTCTGTCTGTCTGTCTGTCTGTCTGTCTGTCTGTCTGTCTGTCTGTCTGTCTGTCTGTCTGTCTGTCTGTCTGTCTGTCTGTCTGTCTGTCTGTCTGTCTGTCTGTCTGTCTGTCTGTCTGTCTGTCTGTCTGTCTGTCTGTCTGTCTGTCTGTCTGTCTGTCTGTCTGTCTGTCTGTCTGTCTGTCTGTCTGTCTGTCTGTCTGTCTGTCTGTCTGTCTGTCTGTCTGTCTGTCTGTCTGTCTGTCTGTCTGTCTGTCTGTCTGTCTGTCTGTCTGTCTGTCTGTCTGTCTGTCTGTCTGTCTGTCTGTCTGTCTGTCTGTCTGTCTGTCTGTCTGTCTGTCTGTCTGTCTGTCTGTCTGTCTGTCTGTCTGTCTGTCTGTCTGTCTGTCTGTCTGTCTGTCTGTCTGTCTGTCTGTCTGTCTGTCTGTCTGTCTGTCTGTCTGTCTGTCTGTCTGTCTGTCTGTCTGTCTGTCTGTCTGTCTGTCTGTCTGTCTGTCTGTCTGTCTGTCTGTCTGTCTGTCTGTCTGTCTGTCTGTCTGTCTGTCTGTCTGTCTGTCTGTCTGTCTGTCTGTCTGTCTGTCTGTCTGTCTGTCTGTCTGTCTGTCTGTCTGTCTGTCTGTCTGTCTGTCTGTCTGTCTGTCTGTCTGTCTGTCTGTCTGTCTGTCTGTCTGTCTGTCTGTCTGTCTGTCTGTCTGTCTGTCTGTCTGTCTGTCTGTCTGTCTGTCTGTCTGTCTGTCTGTCTGTCTGTCTGTCTGTCTGTCTGTCTGTCTGTCTGTCTGTCTGTCTGTCTGTCTGTCTGTCTGTCTGTCTGTCTGTCTGTCTGTCTGTCTGTCTGTCTGTCTGTCTGTCTGTCTGTCTGTCTGTCTGTCTGTCTGTCTGTCTGTCTGTCTGTCTGTCTGTCTGTCTGTCTGTCTGTCTGTCTGTCTGTCTGTCTGTCTGTCTGTCTGTCTGTCTGTCTGTCTGTCTGTCTGTCTGTCTGTCTGTCTGTCTGTCTGTCTGTCTGTCTGTCTGTCTGTCTGTCTGTCTGTCTGTCTGTCTGTCTGTCTGTCTGTCTGTCTGTCTGTCTGTCTGTCTGTCTGTCTGTCTGTCTGTCTGTCTGTCTGTCTGTCTGTCTGTCTGTCTGTCTGTCTGTCTGTCTGTCTGTCTGTCTGTCTGTCTGTCTGTCTGTCTGTCTGTCTGTCTGTCTGTCTGTCTGTCTGTCTGTCTGTCTGTCTGTCTGTCTGTCTGTCTGTCTGTCTGTCTGTCTGTCTGTCTGTCTGTCTGTCTGTCTGTCTGTCTGTCTGTCTGTCTGTCTGTCTGTCTGTCTGTCTGTCTGTCTGTCTGTCTGTCTGTCTGTCTGTCTGTCTGTCTGTCTGTCTGTCTGTCTGTCTGTCTGTCTGTCTGTCTGTCTGTCTGTCTGTCTGTCTGTCTGTCTGTCTGTCTGTCTGTCTGTCTGTCTGTCTGTCTGTCTGTCTGTCTGTCTGTCTGTCTGTCTGTCTGTCTGTCTGTCTGTCTGTCTGTCTGTCTGTCTGTCTGTCTGTCTGTCTGTCTGTCTGTCTGTCTGTCTGTCTGTCTGTCTGTCTGTCTGTCTGTCTGTCTGTCTGTCTGTCTGTCTGTCTGTCTGTCTGTCTGTCTGTCTGTCTGTCTGTCTGTCTGTCTGTCTGTCTGTCTGTCTGTCTGTCTGTCTGTCTGTCTGTCTGTCTGTCTGTCTGTCTGTCTGTCTGTCTGTCTGTCTGTCTGTCTGTCTGTCTGTCTGTCTGTCTGTCTGTCTGTCTGTCTGTCTGTCTGTCTGTCTGTCTGTCTGTCTGTCTGTCTGTCTGTCTGTCTGTCTGTCTGTCTGTCTGTCTGTCTGTCTGTCTGTCTGTCTGTCTGTCTGTCTGTCTGTCTGTCTGTCTGTCTGTCTGTCTGTCTGTCTGTCTGTCTGTCTGTCTGTCTGTCTGTCTGTCTGTCTGTCTGTCTGTCTGTCTGTCTGTCTGTCTGTCTGTCTGTCTGTCTGTCTGTCTGTCTGTCTGTCTGTCTGTCTGTCTGTCTGTCTGTCTGTCTGTCTGTCTGTCTGTCTGTCTGTCTGTCTGTCTGTCTGTCTGTCTGTCTGTCTGTCTGTCTGTCTGTCTGTCTGTCTGTCTGTCTGTCTGTCTGTCTGTCTGTCTGTCTGTCTGTCTGTCTGTCTGTCTGTCTGTCTGTCTGTCTGTCTGTCTGTCTGTCTGTCTGTCTGTCTGTCTGTCTGTCTGTCTGTCTGTCTGTCTGTCTGTCTGTCTGTCTGTCTGTCTGTCTGTCTGTCTGTCTGTCTGTCTGTCTGTCTGTCTGTCTGTCTGTCTGTCTGTCTGTCTGTCTGTCTGTCTGTCTGTCTGTCTGTCTGTCTGTCTGTCTGTCTGTCTGTCTGTCTGTCTGTCTGTCTGTCTGTCTGTCTGTCTGTCTGTCTGTCTGTCTGTCTGTCTGTCTGTCTGTCTGTCTGTCTGTCTGTCTGTCTGTCTGTCTGTCTGTCTGTCTGTCTGTCTGTCTGTCTGTCTGTCTGTCTGTCTGTCTGTCTGTCTGTCTGTCTGTCTGTCTGTCTGTCTGTCTGTCTGTCTGTCTGTCTGTCTGTCTGTCTGTCTGTCTGTCTGTCTGTCTGTCTGTCTGTCTGTCTGTCTGTCTGTCTGTCTGTCTGTCTGTCTGTCTGTCTGTCTGTCTGTCTGTCTGTCTGTCTGTCTGTCTGTCTGTCTGTCTGTCTGTCTGTCTGTCTGTCTGTCTGTCTGTCTGTCTGTCTGTCTGTCTGTCTGTCTGTCTGTCTGTCTGTCTGTCTGTCTGTCTGTCTGTCTGTCTGTCTGTCTGTCTGTCTGTCTGTCTGTCTGTCTGTCTGTCTGTCTGTCTGTCTGTCTGTCTGTCTGTCTGTCTGTCTGTCTGTCTGTCTGTCTGTCTGTCTGTCTGTCTGTCTGTCTGTCTGTCTGTCTGTCTGTCTGTCTGTCTGTCTGTCTGTCTGTCTGTCTGTCTGTCTGTCTGTCTGTCTGTCTGTCTGTCTGTCTGTCTGTCTGTCTGTCTGTCTGTCTGTCTGTCTGTCTGTCTGTCTGTCTGTCTGTCTGTCTGTCTGTCTGTCTGTCTGTCTGTCTGTCTGTCTGTCTGTCTGTCTGTCTGTCTGTCTGTCTGTCTGTCTGTCTGTCTGTCTGTCTGTCTGTCTGTCTGTCTGTCTGTCTGTCTGTCTGTCTGTCTGTCTGTCTGTCTGTCTGTCTGTCTGTCTGTCTGTCTGTCTGTCTGTCTGTCTGTCTGTCTGTCTGTCTGTCTGTCTGTCTGTCTGTCTGTCTGTCTGTCTGTCTGTCTGTCTGTCTGTCTGTCTGTCTGTCTGTCTGTCTGTCTGTCTGTCTGTCTGTCTGTCTGTCTGTCTGTCTGTCTGTCTGTCTGTCTGTCTGTCTGTCTGTCTGTCTGTCTGTCTGTCTGTCTGTCTGTCTGTCTGTCTGTCTGTCTGTCTGTCTGTCTGTCTGTCTGTCTGTCTGTCTGTCTGTCTGTCTGTCTGTCTGTCTGTCTGTCTGTCTGTCTGTCTGTCTGTCTGTCTGTCTGTCTGTCTGTCTGTCTGTCTGTCTGTCTGTCTGTCTGTCTGTCTGTCTGTCTGTCTGTCTGTCTGTCTGTCTGTCTGTCTGTCTGTCTGTCTGTCTGTCTGTCTGTCTGTCTGTCTGTCTGTCTGTCTGTCTGTCTGTCTGTCTGTCTGTCTGTCTGTCTGTCTGTCTGTCTGTCTGTCTGTCTGTCTGTCTGTCTGTCTGTCTGTCTGTCTGTCTGTCTGTCTGTCTGTCTGTCTGTCTGTCTGTCTGTCTGTCTGTCTGTCTGTCTGTCTGTCTGTCTGTCTGTCTGTCTGTCTGTCTGTCTGTCTGTCTGTCTGTCTGTCTGTCTGTCTGTCTGTCTGTCTGTCTGTCTGTCTGTCTGTCTGTCTGTCTGTCTGTCTGTCTGTCTGTCTGTCTGTCTGTCTGTCTGTCTGTCTGTCTGTCTGTCTGTCTGTCTGTCTGTCTGTCTGTCTGTCTGTCTGTCTGTCTGTCTGTCTGTCTGTCTGTCTGTCTGTCTGTCTGTCTGTCTGTCTGTCTGTCTGTCTGTCTGTCTGTCTGTCTGTCTGTCTGTCTGTCTGTCTGTCTGTCTGTCTGTCTGTCTGTCTGTCTGTCTGTCTGTCTGTCTGTCTGTCTGTCTGTCTGTCTGTCTGTCTGTCTGTCTGTCTGTCTGTCTGTCTGTCTGTCTGTCTGTCTGTCTGTCTGTCTGTCTGTCTGTCTGTCTGTCTGTCTGTCTGTCTGTCTGTCTGTCTGTCTGTCTGTCTGTCTGTCTGTCTGTCTGTCTGTCTGTCTGTCTGTCTGTCTGTCTGTCTGTCTGTCTGTCTGTCTGTCTGTCTGTCTGTCTGTCTGTCTGTCTGTCTGTCTGTCTGTCTGTCTGTCTGTCTGTCTGTCTGTCTGTCTGTCTGTCTGTCTGTCTGTCTGTCTGTCTGTCTGTCTGTCTGTCTGTCTGTCTGTCTGTCTGTCTGTCTGTCTGTCTGTCTGTCTGTCTGTCTGTCTGTCTGTCTGTCTGTCTGTCTGTCTGTCTGTCTGTCTGTCTGTCTGTCTGTCTGTCTGTCTGTCTGTCTGTCTGTCTGTCTGTCTGTCTGTCTGTCTGTCTGTCTGTCTGTCTGTCTGTCTGTCTGTCTGTCTGTCTGTCTGTCTGTCTGTCTGTCTGTCTGTCTGTCTGTCTGTCTGTCTGTCTGTCTGTCTGTCTGTCTGTCTGTCTGTCTGTCTGTCTGTCTGTCTGTCTGTCTGTCTGTCTGTCTGTCTGTCTGTCTGTCTGTCTGTCTGTCTGTCTGTCTGTCTGTCTGTCTGTCTGTCTGTCTGTCTGTCTGTCTGTCTGTCTGTCTGTCTGTCTGTCTGTCTGTCTGTCTGTCTGTCTGTCTGTCTGTCTGTCTGTCTGTCTGTCTGTCTGTCTGTCTGTCTGTCTGTCTGTCTGTCTGTCTGTCTGTCTGTCTGTCTGTCTGTCTGTCTGTCTGTCTGTCTGTCTGTCTGTCTGTCTGTCTGTCTGTCTGTCTGTCTGTCTGTCTGTCTGTCTGTCTGTCTGTCTGTCTGTCTGTCTGTCTGTCTGTCTGTCTGTCTGTCTGTCTGTCTGTCTGTCTGTCTGTCTGTCTGTCTGTCTGTCTGTCTGTCTGTCTGTCTGTCTGTCTGTCTGTCTGTCTGTCTGTCTGTCTGTCTGTCTGTCTGTCTGTCTGTCTGTCTGTCTGTCTGTCTGTCTGTCTGTCTGTCTGTCTGTCTGTCTGTCTGTCTGTCTGTCTGTCTGTCTGTCTGTCTGTCTGTCTGTCTGTCTGTCTGTCTGTCTGTCTGTCTGTCTGTCTGTCTGTCTGTCTGTCTGTCTGTCTGTCTGTCTGTCTGTCTGTCTGTCTGTCTGTCTGTCTGTCTGTCTGTCTGTCTGTCTGTCTGTCTGTCTGTCTGTCTGTCTGTCTGTCTGTCTGTCTGTCTGTCTGTCTGTCTGTCTGTCTGTCTGTCTGTCTGTCTGTCTGTCTGTCTGTCTGTCTGTCTGTCTGTCTGTCTGTCTGTCTGTCTGTCTGTCTGTCTGTCTGTCTGTCTGTCTGTCTGTCTGTCTGTCTGTCTGTCTGTCTGTCTGTCTGTCTGTCTGTCTGTCTGTCTGTCTGTCTGTCTGTCTGTCTGTCTGTCTGTCTGTCTGTCTGTCTGTCTGTCTGTCTGTCTGTCTGTCTGTCTGTCTGTCTGTCTGTCTGTCTGTCTGTCTGTCTGTCTGTCTGTCTGTCTGTCTGTCTGTCTGTCTGTCTGTCTGTCTGTCTGTCTGTCTGTCTGTCTGTCTGTCTGTCTGTCTGTCTGTCTGTCTGTCTGTCTGTCTGTCTGTCTGTCTGTCTGTCTGTCTGTCTGTCTGTCTGTCTGTCTGTCTGTCTGTCTGTCTGTCTGTCTGTCTGTCTGTCTGTCTGTCTGTCTGTCTGTCTGTCTGTCTGTCTGTCTGTCTGTCTGTCTGTCTGTCTGTCTGTCTGTCTGTCTGTCTGTCTGTCTGTCTGTCTGTCTGTCTGTCTGTCTGTCTGTCTGTCTGTCTGTCTGTCTGTCTGTCTGTCTGTCTGTCTGTCTGTCTGTCTGTCTGTCTGTCTGTCTGTCTGTCTGTCTGTCTGTCTGTCTGTCTGTCTGTCTGTCTGTCTGTCTGTCTGTCTGTCTGTCTGTCTGTCTGTCTGTCTGTCTGTCTGTCTGTCTGTCTGTCTGTCTGTCTGTCTGTCTGTCTGTCTGTCTGTCTGTCTGTCTGTCTGTCTGTCTGTCTGTCTGTCTGTCTGTCTGTCTGTCTGTCTGTCTGTCTGTCTGTCTGTCTGTCTGTCTGTCTGTCTGTCTGTCTGTCTGTCTGTCTGTCTGTCTGTCTGTCTGTCTGTCTGTCTGTCTGTCTGTCTGTCTGTCTGTCTGTCTGTCTGTCTGTCTGTCTGTCTGTCTGTCTGTCTGTCTGTCTGTCTGTCTGTCTGTCTGTCTGTCTGTCTGTCTGTCTGTCTGTCTGTCTGTCTGTCTGTCTGTCTGTCTGTCTGTCTGTCTGTCTGTCTGTCTGTCTGTCTGTCTGTCTGTCTGTCTGTCTGTCTGTCTGTCTGTCTGTCTGTCTGTCTGTCTGTCTGTCTGTCTGTCTGTCTGTCTGTCTGTCTGTCTGTCTGTCTGTCTGTCTGTCTGTCTGTCTGTCTGTCTGTCTGTCTGTCTGTCTGTCTGTCTGTCTGTCTGTCTGTCTGTCTGTCTGTCTGTCTGTCTGTCTGTCTGTCTGTCTGTCTGTCTGTCTGTCTGTCTGTCTGTCTGTCTGTCTGTCTGTCTGTCTGTCTGTCTGTCTGTCTGTCTGTCTGTCTGTCTGTCTGTCTGTCTGTCTGTCTGTCTGTCTGTCTGTCTGTCTGTCTGTCTGTCTGTCTGTCTGTCTGTCTGTCTGTCTGTCTGTCTGTCTGTCTGTCTGTCTGTCTGTCTGTCTGTCTGTCTGTCTGTCTGTCTGTCTGTCTGTCTGTCTGTCTGTCTGTCTGTCTGTCTGTCTGTCTGTCTGTCTGTCTGTCTGTCTGTCTGTCTGTCTGTCTGTCTGTCTGTCTGTCTGTCTGTCTGTCTGTCTGTCTGTCTGTCTGTCTGTCTGTCTGTCTGTCTGTCTGTCTGTCTGTCTGTCTGTCTGTCTGTCTGTCTGTCTGTCTGTCTGTCCGTTGAAAACACGCTAACTTTTGAAAGACTTTACGGAGGCTCCTGAAGTTTGACATATATGTTCTCCATTTACCGGGTCAGGTTGGTATTGCAAGCCAGCGAAATCGGTCAAGTGGTTCAAAAGTTATGAGCAAGTGAGTAAATTTCGGCAAGGGTATTTTTCGAATTTACAAGATTAAAACCACTATAACTTTCGAAAGACAATTCTGAGGGGGCTGAAGCTTAGCATATATATTTGTCGTTCCCCAAGGCTGTTTGGTTTTGAATTTCAGCAAAATCGGTTTAGTGGTTCAAAAGTTATAAGCAAAGCACTAAATTTCAGATTTGTTTCACCTTAAACTGTTGAAAACTCGTTAAACAAGTTTTAAAAGCATGGTGAAATACCAGTTTTGTAAAACTTGTTGTTGTTTGTTTTCTTGTCGTGGGGTGCAGTTTAGTTGTTAGACAAGTAAATATTTGTTATTGTTTTGTTATCGTTAGTGTAACTGTATGTAACGGGAAAAAAATCAAATAAAGTATGTGTATGATTGAATGTTAATTTGTGTTTGGTTTTTTAAGAAGAGATTGGTAATATAAAAAGAGGAAAATATGTGAAATAGTTTTTTTTTTGTATTACATATAGGTATAAAACAACAAAAATATTTTACAAAGTAATTTGGTACTCAAAGAAATTGTACACTAAAAAAATATTTACACTCAAAAAAAAATGTTACACTCAAAAAAAAATGTACACATTATTATTATTTTTTTTTTTGAATGAAATGGCAGACTCAAAAAAATGTTGACAGTCAAAAAAATTTTACACTCAAAAAAATTTGATTGATTAAAAGAAAGTTTGACTCAAAATAATATACATATTTCTAAAAAAAATTTGTAATGCAATTTTTTGAAATTTTTTTTAGAAAATTACTATTTGATAACATTGTGGAGGGTATTCATAGATTCGACCAAGTCGAATTTAATTTTTCTACTTGTTTTTTTTGTTTAAATCATTTTTAAAGAAATTCTTAACTCCAAAGCGCAAAAATTATTTGTGTCTGGAAATTTTAAAAAATTTTCTGGGGACTTAGAAAACTTTTTTCTCCCGATTCGGCATCATATATATATGTATATCTCATCTTGTATGAGGTCAGACATGGAGTTGTATATCATATATTTATTTATGTAATCTTGTATGAGGTCATTTATGGAGTCATATTAAATATTATATGCAATATCGAATTTAATAAAGCTTTATATATTGTATGTGGAGCAACACATGATTTGATATCCTTTTATATGGCATCATATTATACACTCCGCATCATAACTATAGCCGCATTGCATTTTTCGGTTTATTTAATGTTCAAGAAGTATTTTTTTGAAACCTATTATGGTATATTACAGTGTTATAACAGTTCTCTTGTTTTTGTAAATTTGAGCCATCAGCTGTTTGAATTGAGAAAACGGCGACCTATAACTGTATTTCTCAGTGTTTCATAACTATAGCCGCATTTCAATAAAATCAGTTGAAATGAGTTCAAGTCAAAGTTTCGTGGCCAAATTATTTTTTTTTTTTGGTAAAATTCGTTCCTCTATTAATTTTAAAATAAAATGCCACATGGTAAATTTTTAAATGAAGTCGAACAAGTGAGAGTGTTACATTCGGCTGTGCCGAATCTTTTATACCCTCCGAAATTTAAAAAAAAAAATCCAGGGGCGTTTTTTTTTTTTTTTTTTGGGGGGAGGGGGTTCGCGGGAGACGTTAGGGGGCACCTTTCCCTTGCGATTTTAAACATCTTCTGAGATAAGAATGTTGCATTTGCTTACCAAAAGTACAAAAAACTCTGCAAAAAATGAGTTTTTTCTTGGGTTGGTTTAGTTCTCCAAGGGGGAACTTTTTTCCCCTAGGTCCGATTTTTCCCATTTCCGAACTTAACCTGCCTAGGAATATAAGACATATTCGTGCCAAACTTCGGAAGTCTAGCTCTTTTATTTTGGACTGTATCGTGTCCTCTACACACGGACAGACGGAAAGACGGACAGACGGACGGACGGACATCGCTAGAATGTCTTAGAATCGATCGCTGATCAATAAAATATATACTTTATGGGGTCCTTGACCGATATTTCGATGCGTTACACACGGAATGACAAAGTAAGTGTACCCCCATACTGTGGTTGGAGGGTATAAAAGTCAAAATTTTAGCCTTTTTAGAAAGTGGTTTAAGTTATCGCGGAATTGGACGAAAAATTAAGCGATCTGACAAAGTTATCCGAAATTTTGTAAAAAATAAAAGTGGATACGGGATGAACAAAACAGGGGGTCGAAAAAAAAGCTATCTGAGATAGATCAACGCCGTATTATTAACGCTGCTAGCAATTCTATGAAAACTCTTTCCCAGATTGGTAATGAATGCGGCTTAAATGTGTCCAATTCTACAATAAGTAGAGTCTTAAAGGAGTTTGGAACGATAACAAGACTTTTATTTTTTTACAAAATTTTGGATAACTTTGTCAGATCGCTTAATTTTTCGTCCAATTTCGCGATAACTTAAACCACTTTCAAAAAAGGCTAAAATTTTGCCTTTTTCGACTTCATTTAAAAATTTACCATGTGGCATTTTATTTAAAAATTAATAGAGGAACGAATTTTACCAAAAAAAAAATTAATTTGGCCACGAAACTTTGACTTGAACTCATTTCAACTGATTTTATTGAAATGCGGCTATAGTTATGAAACACTGAGAAATACAGTTATAGGTCGCCGTTTTCTCAATTCAAACAGCTGATGGCTCAAATTTACAAAAATAAGAGAACTGTTATAACACTGTAATATACCATAATAGGTTTCAAAAAAATACTTCTTGAACATTAAATAAACCGAAAATGCAATGCGGCTATAGTTATGATGCGGAGTGTATTTTGGGTGTAAAACTTAATACAAGATACATTTACATATAATTATGAAAAGTCCTGTGTATGGCCATATATAAATATATTTAATAATATGTTCCTATATCTAAACTTTTTTAGTCGGGTTTTTCGAATTACAATTGCTCTTTTTCGGATTTCAACTGATCTTTTTATACCCTCCATACACAGTATGGGGGTATACTCATTTTGTCATTCCGTTTGTTACGCATCAAAATATTGGTCGGGGACCCCATATAGTATGTATATTATTGATCCATGATCGATTTTAAGACATTATGTGAATGTCCGTCTGTCCGTCCGTCCGTCCGTCTGTCGGTAGATAACACAATGCAGTCCAAAATAAAACAGCTAGACGCCTGTAGTTTGGCACAAATATGTCTCATGTTCATAGGCAGGTTAGGTTCGTGAATGGGCAAAATCGGGCCAGGGGCAAAAAAGTTCCCCCTTGAAGAACTAAACCAGCCTCTGAAAAAATACACTATTTTTATATTTTTTTTTGTAATTTTGTTAAATAAATGAAGCATTTGGTATATTTATCGCGATGGGAAGGTGCTCTCAAAGTCCCCCACTGACACCCACTACCCAAGTAGAACTTTTGAATTATTTTTTTTTTTAATTACAATTCATCTTTTTCAAAATAAATCTGTTAATGGTGTGATTGTAATTGTACTTGAAAAATTCCAAATGTAATTCAAAAAAAAATTAATTGTAATTCAAAAATATTAATCGTAATTCAAAATAGAGCAATTTCAATTCGAAAAAATTTATTACAATTCGAAAAAGATCAAACGTAATTCGAAAAGATCAAGTGCACTCAAAAAAATAAAACTGTAAAGTTAATTAATTTTTTTTGTTAACTCGAGTTTACTGGCTTTTTAGCAAATTTTTAGTTAAAATCAGCGTTTTAACTACTTTTTTTAGTTAAGTTCAATTTACGAAAATACTAGTTTTGAACAAATTTTGAATTAATTTTTTTTGTTGACTTCAAAACTGAGTTTACGAATTTTTACTAATTAATTTGCTGATTTTTCGTAACAAATTTGTTAAGTGGAATTTCTTGCGAAGCCTCCTATGCAAATCTCATAAGTTCTACTTAAGCTGATGAAAAAATAGAAAAAATAAACTTTTAATTTTTTACAAAATATTTTCTAAATTTTAGTTTACGAAAAGTAACAAAAAGTTTAGCTGAATTCAACAAATTTTTTTGTTAATATATGTACATAAAAACGTTACGAAATTTCAGCAAAATTTTTTGTTAAAGTTACGTTTTTTTTTGCTAAATTCGTTCTACGAAAAGTTAACTAAATATTTTTAGTTAAATTAACTAAAAATTTAATAGGCCCAAAATCAGGTGCTTTTTAAGTTAAAATTAACTAAATTTTTTGTTAACTTTACAGTTTTTTTTTTTGAGTGTGTTGTTCGAAATAGATCAATTGGAATTCGAAAAAGATCAGTTAAATAAAAAAATATTAATTGTAATTGTATTGTTATTATTAAAGAAGAAATATGATTGTGGCAACTAAAATTTAAGAGCGTCATATTATAATTGAAAATTTTATCATAACTTGTTTGCAGCAATCATAACATTTTTTCAGCAATCATATCTCTTCTCTTAGTGTATGCAAAATTATTTCACATAAACTACCAGCATAAATACATTTGTTTTTCACTGCATGTCTGTAGTTTGAGTGTATGAATGAATGATTCTTTGTACATGTGGGGCATTCCATGTCAAATCGGACACTTTGAAAAATTGTTTTTTTAGATTTTCCCAATTGGTTATAGTTTTTAGTACCCTTCGTGGTAAATTTTCAGATTTTTTTGATGACCCGTTTAAAAGATATCGAATTTTTTAAAATTAGTAGTTTGTTCCTTTACTCAAACTTCTTTTACTCATAACTTCTTCAATAATGGTCCAAATTTCAAATTTTTTTTTTAAATTTTTGTTTTTTTTACGTACTTAAATCCAAAAAAAGCGCTCTATTATGCGATTTTTGAGTTTTAAAATTTAAATCTCTTTTTTGAAAATGTTTGTACTCTTCGTTTTTTTATCGATAAAAATTTTTGTGTAAAACTTCTATCGATTCTACAAATTTTTTGAAAAAATTTTATTGTAATTTTCCAATCTTAAAATCACTTCTACTGCTCCAATGGTGCGTCATAGAGGGGTCATTTATAAGACCGACCCCATTAATTTTTACGTCTTAACATTTCCTTGGAACAAACTAATACCCTCTCCAATTTTTAAGGGGGCTCCCACACAAAACGACATTTTTTAAAATTTGCTTCAACCACTCTAACTGCCCTAATAGTGCCCTTAGAGCAACAAACTGTGTGACCGACCCACAATATTTTTTTAGTCCAAACATTTTCTCTGCACATACCTACCCTCTATCTGTAATTGTTAGGGCAGTCCCCATAAATTTTTTTTTATATTTTGTAAATTTGTTTTATTAAATCAGCTACTACCGGTCCAATGCACAATGGTCTCCCAGACCTATTTTTTTGGCCAAAACTCAAAACTTTTTTTTCTATATTTGTTGTTGGAATATTGTAGCAAACACTTCAGATAAAGAAAAAAAATAATTTGTTTTTGCAAACTTTAATTAACTGTTATTCTATGAAGTGAGAAAGTTCAATGTTGTAAGTGCAGTGGTAAACTGAAACACGTGGTGTAATTTTTTGATTTCTTAGGCCACTGGCTAGACGAAAATAAAAAAACTTTTTAAATCTATTAGTTATGAAAATTAATGACGATAGTAAGTATTTGAATTTTCAATATTGAAATATTCAATAAAAATTATGGAAAAGGAAAATACAGGAAAACTTTCATAACATCAAAATCAGTGATTTTTGCTTTTTATAAAAGAAAATATAGTATAAAACTTACAAAATTTCAAGTAATTTCAACGACCAAAAAAGACAAAAAATTAAAGTGATATTTGGTGCTTACAAATCATCAATAACTTTTTGCTAGTTGTTGCTTATTTTCAAGAAATCAATTTTTGTTTCAGGAAACTTTTGCTCCAAAAACTGTGATTTACTCACAGTTTTGCAGAGTGGAAATAAAAAACAAGAACAAACCCAACGTGTTTCTTGGCGAAAATCGAAGAAACAAAAAGATTTCTGCAGTAAAATTTAATGGCGGTTCTTTTCTGAAAACATATTAACCCTCTATCTTCCATTTTTAAGGGTCATTTTGGCCCTTTTTCAAATATTCTCAAAGAACACCACTAATGCGTGCGTTTAAAGAGTTAAAATGTACTAAAAAAATGTTTTGCATAAAATTTCACTATAAAATTTCACTTTGTCAACGGCCAAAAGTTAGTGCGATATAACTAAATGGTTAAAAAATTAAATTTTGAAATGATCATATTTTGTTATATTGTGTTTCACTATGATACTTTACAATTTTACTTTTTTAAGCATTCTGAACTCTTTGCTCGATCTTTAGCCTTTGACAACCCACAGTGAAATTTAATTCATAAAATGTTTGTAGAGCATTTTAACCCTTTAAACGCACGTTTTAGTGGTGTTCTAAGAGAATATTTGCGAAAAAGGTCCAAAATGACTAGAAATGGAAGATAGGGGGTAATATGTTACAAAAACAGAACCGCCATCAAATTTACTGAAGACATCTGTTAACATTATTTAGCTTAGAAGCAGATTTATATATATTTTTTTTCACACGACTTTGGTGAAAAACAATTCAACAATTTACAATTTTACTTATTTAAACATTTTGCATTTTTCGCACGAACTTTTGGTATTTGACAACCCCTAGTGAAATTTGATGCAGAAAATTTGTGTATCATTTTAACACGTGTTAGTGGTGTTTTATGAGAATATTTAAAAAAGAGAGATAGAGGGTTAATATGTTCTAAGAAAAGAATCGCCATCAAGTTTTACTGCAGACATCTTGTAACATTATTTACCTCAGATTTTGATTTAATACTTTTTTTTACTTATTCAAAACGCCTTTGAAAAAAATTTGAAAACTTCAGTGGGCTATAAAAAATGAACTCGATCTAAGTTTTTAAAACCCTTCGGGTTTTGGTGTACTTAAATTTTTTAGGTCCCATCTAAGATAAAAAGCGTGCTGCACAGTGTTATAGTAAAAAATTTAAAAACATGAAGCGAATAATATGTTCCCTCGGGTCTAGATGGGTTAAAAAATAGATTAAATGTTTTCAAAACTTTATAAAATTTATGTTTTTTGTTGTTGATAGTGTATTTTATTTCAATTCATGTGTATAAGTGATTATTTTAGTTTTGGCCAAAAAATGTGGCTTGCCAGACCAATGTGCAATGGTGCGTCCGAGAGGGGTCATTAGTGAGACCGACCCCCACTTATTTTTACCCTCCAACATTTTTGTAAAATATACCAGAGCCCTATCTCCACTCCCAAACATTTTCAAAAATGAGATTTAAATTTTAAAACTCAAAAATCGCATACTAGAGCGCTTTTAAGAATTTTTTGGGATTTTTTTTAAAACGTAAAAAAACTAAAATTTTGAAAAAAAAAATTTAAATTTGGACCATTATTGAAGAAGTTATGAGTAAAAGAAGTTTGAGTAAATGAACAAACTACCAATTTTTAAAAATTCGATATCTTTTGAACGGGTCATTAAAAAAATCTGAAAATTTACCACAAAGGAGTTTTCGAAGGGTACTAAAAACTGTAAACAAATTGGGAAAATTTAAAAATTTTTTTTTTTAAAGTGTCCGATTTGACATGGAATGCCCCATATGTATGTATACAATGCATAAGTGTATATAATTTAGTTTGCTAGCGAATGAATATTTCATATTGTTATTGTTGCTTTATTATGGATATAAACAATTCTCGCATTTATATATTTTTTTTTTATGTTCTTACTTATATACATTCATACTCATCGTTCATGTTTCTACGAGGGTATTTTGGATTAGGTTGAACCAACCTCTTCTCCGTTGTAATTGTACTTTGCTGAACTTAAGAAGCGATTTTATAAACTTCAATTGTGCCTTCAATGTTTTCGAATTCTTTAATTTAATTGTGATTTTTAAATTTAGTTCGAATTTTCAAAATTTTAATTGAGATTTTCTGAATTTTTAATAACACTTTAATAATTTTAATTGGGTTTCTATTAATTTCAGTTAGGGCTTACTCAATTAAAATTTGTATATCTAAATAGTAATTGGTTTTATTTGAATTTGAAATTGGATTCTTAAATTCATTTGGGACTTTCTAAATTCCAATTGAAAAAGATATCGACCCTCGTATATTCAATAAATACCAAACAGAAAAATTCAACAATTTTTTTTTACATTCATCGTGTTTTTTTTTTAAATCAACAAAAGTATGAATAAAAATAAATAAATATTTTGCATACAAACAAAATTTCATTGTTGCTATAAAAAAAGAGACGACTATAAAGTATTGAGGGTGATAAAATGAATTGTTTTATTCGTTGTTATATCGTTAAATCTTTTAAACATTCACAGTTTAGCTTAAAAAAAAAAAAAAAAAATAAAACATTTTTAAACAGCTTTAAAACGAAAGTCATACTAATGTAAAGCAAATTGGAGCAAACTCTGAAATTTCATTTAAATTTTATTAATTTCTAAAATGTAATAGATTTTCTTAAATATGTTTTTACTTACAAGGGAAGTATCTCAATCCTTATGAACCGATTTGCCTGAAACTTAAAATATATATAAAAGAGAAAATTTTAAGGTTGGGTTGTCTCGGCTTATCGGCCATATCAGAGTTTAAAAATTTCGTTGCCCCTTATGAAACAATGTGAGCCTTCGGGAAAATTTCGATAACTCCCGAACTAACAGGAATATCGTCTAAAGCAAAAATACGTATCGACTAAATTTAATAAAGATTATTTCTTATTCTTAATATGGATATCGTAGGTCTATGTCTTCACATAAATTCCCGCCAAATTTTAAAATTGTCTCTTTTATATATATTTTAAGTTTCAGGAAAATCGGTTCATAAAGGTGGAGATACTTCCCTTGTTAGTTAATATAAAAGTTTTTGTTTAAAGTGTTTGCTTTTATTTAAAAAAAAAAAAAACCATTTAGTACTTTTGTTTTAAACAACCACTCAGTGGTTTTTAAACAATAAAAAAAATAATATTTAAATAAAGATTTCAATTATAATGGCAGTGACCTTATTATTTTTTTTATTGTTTGCCAAAATGTAAGACAACTAATTTTAATATGCCCTGATGTTGGGGTTATGAATGTAATATTTCTATGCATTTTTCATAAACGTTACTTATGAAATGTTTTTCATATTTTTGAGATTCGCAAATTTAAAAGAATGAAATTTATAGAGTAAAAAGCATTTTTATTTACTTTATCGATGAGACTCAAAGTAATGCATCCACATTATCACAAAGAATACCAGTAAGGTATAAAATAAGTCATAAATTTATAACGAAGAATACAAGTAAGGTGTAAAATATATGATATTTTATAGGTTACGAGAACTGAAATAATATAGCATACCAGAAGATAATATATAAGGTGTTACGAGTAGTGAAAAAGTAATTTTGTATTAAATTTACTCACGTGATTGTAAGTGAGTGTAAGTAGATAAAATATGCTCGTGAGTGTGTGTCGTTAGAAATTTCCTGTCGTGAGCCCATCTCTAGTTTAAACTTATGCATTTTTTTATAAAATAATTATTTTTTATGTTATTGTAATGCATTATGCATCCAATTATAAATAATGCATTATTTCAAACCCCTAGTAAATAAGTTTTGATATAATGATGTATAATTTGATACAATCATATTAAATTATATATGACTTTTTATATGTTCAGATTTTATTTTATCTAAGATTTATTGCGGCTCCATTGTCTTATCTGAGGTTATACATAAATATATCTGGCTTTATGTTATTATATAAATCTATATTAATTTATATAAAATAAGATCTAGTGGATTTAATTGGATGTGACCAAAATTCGGATAAAATTGTATCAATTTTTATATTTGTGTATCTAAAATAATAAATTTATATCAATATCTGATCCAACTTGATACAGCCAATTTTGAGATCAAATTAGATCTTAAAAGGTTTTTTTTTTTTACTCGGGACTTTCAAATAATACATAATGTAACCAAATATAAGTCATCCATGATTTAAGGTTTAGAAATAATATATATGAAATAAATTTTTTACAATAATCAAGCATTACGTAGCAAATTATTAATTATGCATTATTTATCACTTGAAAATAATACGTTGTGGAACAAATGTTTGGTAAGACATCATAAAATAATGCTACAAATAAGGTATATACATTATCTGGTAATGTGTTATATAATCACTACCCATTACCAAAGTTTTGCTGGGTGCTCTTTCCAAAGCAAATTTTTTTTTTTAGAAAAAATGCGCTATATTAATCATGCAAAACATCATGAAATATCGGTCGAGGACCCTATTATGTTTATTATTGATCTTTAAAGTTTTTTAAGACATTCTAGTGAATCTATCTGTCGTTTTTGGTGATAAAAAAGTTTTTGATGGAAAAAAGTTTTTAACGAAAAAAAATTATGACAAAAAAATATTGTTGAAAAAAAAAATATTGATAAAAAAACATATTGATGAAAAAAAAAAAATATTGATTAAAGAAAAATATTGACGAAAAAAAAAATCTTGATGAAAATAAGTATTGATGAAAAAATAAAATATTGATGAAAAAAAATATTGATGAAAAAAAAATATTGAAAAAAAATCTTAATGAAAAAAAGTATTGATGAAAAAATAATATTTATGAAAATAAAAATATTGATAAAAAAAGAAAATATTGATAAAAAAAAAATATTGATGAAAAAAATATACACTCAAAAAAAAAACTGTAATGTTAGCAAAAAAAGCTTGTAAACCTACAAGAAAATTTGCTGATTTTGAACCCACAATTTTTTTGCTAAAATTAGCAAAAATGTTTTGCCAATAATTAGTTAACTATTTTTTTATCTTAGTTCATACACATCTGAGGACCCCATTGGGTTCGGACCCGATAGGTCCAGACCCCGATGGGCCTAGACCTAGTTGGGTTCCTTAAAAATCGTCATAGTTTTTGATCCAAAATTTGTGTCCGTTTCGCTCTACCTTGCTTAGTTTTTGAGATACGTGATTATAGGGGACCACTGGGGTCTTGAGAATTAAAAAAACTCGATAACTTCAAAAATATTACTCGGAGAGCTTTTGACTATTTTACGGTCTTGTTCTACGTGCTGAGAGCTACAAAAATGGTTTTGGACTTTTTGTTGTGTCGGCAATATTTACAGAGATATGAGCATTTTAAAATTTTCGGGAATGCTAACTTTTTTGGATCCAAAGTTAGGGCCCGTTAGGGTCCACACATGTGAAGAGGGCCGGCGATACTATGGAGAGCTCAAGAACCAAAAATGGCCTCCATTTTGCTCTATCTGGCTTAGTTTCCGAGATAGCGCCATTTTAAGTTTTCTGAAAATAAAAAAAAATTTACCATTTATTTTGCTAATATTAGCAAAAAATCTTGTAAAAATGTTGTCAACTCGATTTCAAATCTTAGCAAAAGAAATTAGTTCAAAGTTTGTTTAAAATTGCTAATGTGCTAAATGAAGTTTACAAGAATTCTTTGCTAGCATGCTAATCTCAACTAAAAATTTGCTAAAAGTTAGCTAACTAGCATTAGCAAAAAAAATTAGTAAATTTACTAACGTATTTTTTTGAGTGTAGATGAAAAATAAATATTAATTAAAACAAGTAAGAGTGTTAAATTCGGCAGTGCCGAATCTTTTATACCCTCCAACATGCAAAAAAAAATTTTCTGTTTTTTTGGGGGGGGGGGGGGTTGGTAGTGGTAATTGGGGGGGGGACAAATTTCCTCTCAAAATATATGTTTAAAAATTCATTCTTATGATTTTGCTGTAAGGAAATACAAGTTTGTAATTAAAAAAAAAAAAAATTTAAACCACGCCCACAAAAGGGGGCGGACCGAAAAAACGAAATTTGCTTATCCTCTGGGTACAAATGCAGGACTTTGAACTTCTTGTAGCATAAAAATGTTGTATTTGTTAAACAAAAGCACAAAAAATCATGTAAAAAAATGGTATTTTTCAGAGGTTGGTTTAGTTTTTTAAAGCGGAACTTTTTTCCCCTAGTCCGATATTGCTCATTTAGGAACCTAACCTGCTTAGGAACATTAGACATATTCGTGCCAAATGTCGGGAGTCTAGCTCTCAGACGGACAGACTGACGGACGGACATCGCTAGAATGTCTTAGAACCAATCACTGATCATAAATATATATACTTTATTGGGTCCAAGACCGATATTTTGATGCGTTACACACGGAATGACAAAGTGAGTATACTCCCATACTGTAGTTGGAGGGTATACAAGTATTGAAGAAAAAAAAAAAAAATATTGAGGAAAAAAAATTGATGAAAAAAATACGTATTGATGAAAAATAAATATGTTACGTTTTTTTCACCAGCTGGTGAATATTTTCTTTTTTCACCACGAGATGAATTATTATTCAAGTTACAAACCCAATTAACTAAAATTTTTGGTTTTAAGAAAATAAAAACAGTAATTCTTGTTTTCTTTTTTGTTAATCGTTAGCTTATATAGTCAAACTGAGGTGGCGTCCTGCAACATTTTTAAAATTAGACACCAGCCTAAAAATATTATCATGTTAAAATAAAGATATGTGAGCAAATCCATGGGAAATTTAACTGATGGATCACCGATTTTGTTTATTTTTTGGTTATTTCATGAAGCTTCGTAAATGACTAAAACCCATATTTTTGTTTCTTTTTTGATCAATACTTTGGAAGATATGGGCGTTTAAAAAGCACTTTTTTGACAATATTGTATTTTAAACAGTTTTTTTAACATTGTTGTGCTCGGAAGCCGTAAGTCGTACGAAAAAACTTATAAAAACAATACTAAAATATCGTAATTTTGCAAAAAATTTAAAAAGTTCATAAAATTTTTGCAATTGAATATTTTTTGGGTGCGTTTGTAAATCAAGTGGGAAATGGTAAATTATAAAGTTCACAAAGCATTCGGAACCATTTGGAACCATTTGGAATAAAACTGGGAGTGTGCCTAGCAAAAAACAGACTTTTTAAAAAATTCACAATTTTTCTTCCCATGTTTGGAGAGATGCAGCTTCGTAACCATTGCGAGCACATCACTCGAATCAATCTTAGATTGTGCGTATTTACAAGGGTTTTACCATATGTATTTGAATTTTGAAATCACAGTTTGCACCAAAAGCTACAATAAAAAAACCTCGAAAAATTTTAAATTGAAAAAAATTGGTATCAAAGATTTAGGTCCATGTAACTTTTTTCTTATTGATGGCACTTCTACTGAACCTACACCAAATAATTGCCCAAGTCTACTGATTAAGCGATATTAATTTTGGAGTAATAGCTTTAATGCACCCAACAATATGAAACTTTGGACGAAAAATTTCGTGAGTGCATCAAGCGATTTTTTTACATTTTTCAACTTTGAACATTGCTTACTATGAACTAATGAGACCTTTTGCGCTGTGCCTTTGCACAATTACTCTTTAGGATTCCCTTAACTTATCTACATTCACAGGTACCACCTAATTTACAAATAAAAAACTTATTGCGAAACTAAGAGAATATCACAAGTATTAAAAGTTAATGACAATTGTCCATGTATTCATAATCCTCGATCAATTTTAAGACGATCTAACGAAGTCCGTCCGTCCGTTTGTCTGTCTGTCCGTCTGTAGAAAACATGCTAACTTTTGAAAGACTTTACCGAGGCTCCTGAATTTTGGGATATATGTTGGACATTTACCTGGTCAGGTTGGTATTGCAATCCAGCGAAATCGGTCCAGTGCACAATGGGTTCGATGGTACCCAAAATGGCGATTAATTCAGATAAGCAGTAGTTTTAGAATATTATATTTTTTTATTAATGAACTAATATAAACACATAAAAATACACATTTTGGAAAAAAAAAAATTGGAAAAAAATTTTTTTTTTAACCTGTTAGGCGTTTTTTTGTTTTTCGGAAAAAAGGGTTATAGTTCACAATTTTTGCTGTAACTTTGGAATGAAAAGCGATAAATTAATAAAAAAAAATGGAAATTAAAGTGTACATAATGCGCTATCAAAGTAATCAAAGAAAGAACGCATAATATGTACTTATATTATTATAAATTTTTTTTAAAATCCAATTTTTGTTTTTCACAAAATCTCATAAATGTACAAATTTATCTGAAAAAAGTGATTTATGAAAATATTGTAGTTTTTTATTAACGAATTATCAAAAATACATAAAAACACAGCATTTGAGAAAAAAAAAATTTAACAAAACGTTTTTTTTTTTAATATTTTAGTCGTTTTTTTTGTTTTTGGAAAAAAACACGAAACCCTTGAACATGTAATAAAGCTAGAAAAAACAAATGGAAAGGAGATTTTTTTGGCGTAGGGAGGGGGGGGGGGTTACCGGGAGACTATGAGGGACACCCTCCCCTCGCGATAAACGTGTCCAAAAAAATAGATGTCAGTTTTTGCACCTAATTAATAAAAATTTATCATTATTTTAATTATTTTTTCTATACACGCCCCCAAAAAGGGGCGGACCGAAAAAATTCGCTTTTCTGATCCCCTTGGTTCAAATTCAGGTCGATGAACTTCATATGGCATTAAAATGTTTATTTATTGAACAAATATACAAATAAAAGTTGTAAAAAAAATATTTTTCTGGGGTAGTCTTAGTTCTTCAAGGGGGAACTTTTTCCCCCTTGGTCCGATTTTGCTCGTTCAAGAACTTAACCATCCTATGACCATTATACATATTTGTGACAAACTTCAGGATTCTAGCTCTTGTTTTATGTACTTTATGGTGTGCTCAACAACAGACGGACGGACGGACACACGGTTAGTCACAGAATGTTTTAGAATCGATCAGTGATCAATAATATACACTTTATTGGGTCCTAGACCCATATTTCGATGCGTTACATACGGAATGACAAAGTGAGTGTAAGCCCATACTGTAGTTGAAGGGTATAAACACACATATAATGGATTTGTTTAATAAATGATACCCAGACTTTTTACACAAAAATGGAAATAAAAAAAAAGGGCCGGGCATTGTCCGTACTTTTTTTTCTTTTAAATAAAAGCTGATATCCTATACTTTTTTAAAATCCACAAAACTAAATCCAACTATTACTAACTTAATATGTGTGGCCCATTAAATATGGAAAATATCCCAATTTTGGACCCTTTTTAAAAAAAATATTAAAAACGTTGAGACACAATTTTTATAAACAAAAAAAATTTAAAAATTTAGCTTAATCCCTGGTGTTTAAGGTTCCATTATAAAAGATTTTATTTTAAAAGACTTAATACCACTAATAATCGCTTGAATTGTAAAAAATTTCAATTTTTTAACTTTTTTCAAAAACTGCAATAATTTGTTAACTTTGACAGCTCACCGAAAAAAAAGTAAATAACTTAGTTGATTGATTTTGATAACTAGTGTTGCAGAATTTTATCTACTTTTACCCCATACTAAATTTTATAACAAAAACTTCATTTATAAATTTCAATTAATCGCCACTTTGGCACCATTTGAACCCAATGTGCAGTGGTTCAAAAGTTATGAGCAAAAGACTGAGTTTTGGCAAGGGCAAGTTTTACACTCAAAAAAAATTTTACACTCAAAAAAAATTTTTGTAAATTATTTTTTTTTTTTTTTCAAAATTGCTTAAAAAAAAGTTTTTTTTACACAAAAAAAAATATTTCTAATCAAAAATGTTTTTTTTTCGCGTAAGAATTTACTATCACTTAAAAAGGGCATTGTGGAGGGTATTCATAGATTCGGCCAAGTCGAATTTAACTTTTCTACTTGTTAAACCCCCTTAATATAGTAAAAGCACTTCGCTTATTGTCACTTTCAATTCTGTAACACATTGTTTTGTTATTTTTCCTTTAAAAAACAGTTTTTTATTAAGCAATCTATCAAAGTTAAATTCGCTGACTATTGATTTTAATAGCATAATACCGAATAAATTGCATTCTTTTCAATAACTGCAAAAAAAGAGGGGAAAATTTCCATTTCATTGTCAGTACTTCTTTAACTGACAAATTCAGTCTAACTACAGATATATTTATGTTTGTCACTATGTTTGACACATTGATATTTTTTCTACAATTAATTTTTTTTTTAATCAAAAAATGTCTTAAAATCTGAGAATTTTTCTGTACAAATTATGTTTCAGTATCATCCATCATTTTATTAAAAAAATGTCTTAAAATCTGAGAATTTTTCTGTACAAATTATGTTTCAGTATCATCCATGTGAAAATCGATTTGATCTTATCAGACCTGCTTTGATCTGATAATATATATTTTACATCTGATTGTATATAATTTTATCTGATCAGATATAATAAAATGTCAAATTTGTGCCAATATTGACCAAATCCGAGATATAATTAGATCTTAATTTTGGCCATTTCAGATATAATTTTATCTAATCAGACACAATCATATATCATATATAATATAAACAGATCAAATAAGATCTAATCCAAAAAAAAAATCCCGAGTAAAAAAAAGTTATATGACGCAATATTTAATTATATATGAACAGATATGGTTTTATGTAAATCCATATTAATTTTGATCCGGAAATTGGCGGATCGAATATTATACGATTATATCAAATTCTATTATTTTTGATAAAATAATATCAAATTTGATTAAGTTTGATCCCAAAAATGGGTCTATCTAATTGTATTAAATCATATCTTATCTGTTAAAATTAGATATATTTTTATATAATTAGATGAAATCTGGTAAAATTTTTTGGAATTTCAAACGTGAAATTAGAAATTATTTTATTAAATTTGATAGATTATCAATAAGAAGAGTTTTTTTTGCATTCTTCGGAACTTTTTCGGGACTTAGCAAATTATTAAAAATTTGTCAATTTTTTTTTTCTAAAATCATTTTTAAGGCACTTAAAAATTCCAAAAATTTGTGTGTCTTAGAAAATTTAAAAACATTTTTTTTGGAACTTAGAAATTTTTCAAAAAAATAAAATTTCTCCTAAAAACATTTTCAATGATTGTTTTACCCAAAAAAAAATTTTGTGTCCGGGACTTTGGAAAATTTTAATAAAATTTTTTAGGACTTGAAAATTTTTTAATCTTTTTTTTTTTAATTTTCCGGGACTTAGAAAATTTGGAAAATTTTTTTCCGGATATAATTATAAATAAAATCATATATCTTTTTATCTGCCATATCTAAAAATCCCCCACCTTATATGTCATATCTAATTTCATATAGATCGGTATGTAAATAAATATGAATATCGTCGCTGCGCCTAAAAATGGAGTCATGTGTAATTTTTTAAAATTTTTTTTATTACATCTTTATGATCCCCTATTGGTCATACGTTTACTCACTAAACCGTTTTTTGATATCTTGATTGGTTCAAAAGTTAGTAAAAGGAGCTATGTGTTCGTCATACTAAAAAATGGTCTGAAAAGGAGTTATGTGTTAAGCTACACATAACTTTTTTTGATAAAAAACTAACAGAACGTGTCAAAATGGACCACTTTTTTAGTAATATGAGGTTCACACGTAGCATCCAAGTATTTTGAATGAATTTGTCAAGATTTTTTTGAAAAATATTTGCAAATTTTTATCCTGCTATCTAAATCCTAAATGGCGGGTAAAACAGCCTTGTGAAAGCAATTAAATTATTGACGGCGGAAAATTTTAGTATCTAAAGTACAGCATTTTTCGCAGATGTCAATTTATGTCGAAGCTCTTGAATATTTACAAGAAAAAACAAAAAAATCAGCACCAGTTTTGCGGAAAATCTGTTGTTCGCTGTTTAGTGAAGATCTTTTAAATATCAAAATTTTAAGGACATTGTCTGACTAATGTCGCTTTAAACCGCCAACAAACTATATTTAGTCTTTGTCCCTCTCGAAAAGAAATTAACAATAAAAATGGTTTCATAAACAAAAGGAGTTATGTGTAAAAAATATTTCCATTTATTTAAATTTTGTTCCAAAAAGTACTTAAAAAAGGAGTTATGTGTATGTTTTTTGAAAATTTCTGCACCACTGGAAAACCGCTAAATGTTTCATATTTTTTTTGCAGTATGTGGATAGCATATCGGTGCAAGAATTTTTTGTAGAACAAACTTTTAAAAAATATCGCGAAGGGACGAAAATAAGCAGTTTTTTTGCTCTCCTGAACACCTGCCCCAAAACACATGACTCCATTTTTAGGCGCAGCGACGATATGTATGTTATCATATTAAAAAATAAGGAAAAATACAATGCTATATATAAACTTATATGTCCATATCAAAGTTCATGCATAACCATATATAAATATAAATAATTATATAATAGCATATATGATTATATCAGATCTTTTTTACTCGGGATGGCTGAGAACCCGAGTAAAAAAGTTTTTTATATAATTTTATATAATTATATAAAATTTGATAAAATTATATATAATTATATAAAATTATATAAAGAAGTTTTTGTTTTCAAAAAATTTGATAAAATTATATAAAATTATATATAATTTGATAAAATTATATGAAATTATATCCGAATTTTTTTATATAAAATTTTATCAAATCTTATATAATTTTATATAATTTTATAAAATTTTATCAAATTATATATAATTTTATAAAATTTTATATAAAACAAATTTTGATATAATTATATATAATTTGATAAAAATTATATAGAATTTTATATAATTTTATCAAATTATATATAATTAGATATAATTTTATAAAATTTTATATAAAAAAAAATTCGGATATAATTTTATCAAATTATATATAATTTTATCTAATTTTATCAAATATATATAATTATATATAATTTTATCAAATTATATATAATTATATATAAACTTTTTTACTCGGGAATCTACAAATTTTTCTTTATAAAAAATAACTCAAAATTTTATAATTGTTCAGATACTAAAAATTTGGTAAAGGGTACATAATAATTCACTAGAACCGACTTTAAAACGCTTACTTGATTTTTTTTCACTTTTTATTTCAAGTATTGTTAGCAGTTTTTATATTCCGTCCTTCTTGCTGTGGTGGGTGAATGTGGATTAAGCGTCGACAAGTGATAAACGACATTGTTTGGCCTTTTTGGCAGGGATCCCTTATTCTGGGTTTTTTGTTTTTATTCTTCTTGTTTTTTAAATGCCAGAAAATGTTACCACTAAAACAGTTTAGTTTAAAAAGTATAATACATGAACATTAGAGTGTCCCTTATTTTGGAAATGTTGGAAATCTTGAGACGGTACCCGCTCATTTTTTTCCTTTTGACTTAAAAATAACTCAGGAAAAATTTTACGCCCCTAGGACCACGCCTTCCCTACGCGACGGGCCCTTAAAGAGCGGGGCCTAAAAAATCATTTTTCCATACAAACCAAAAAATTTTTTTTTTGATTTTTAATTTTTTTGTTATTATTTATTATATTACTTGGTTTGCTTATTCACAACAAAAAATTTGATTTTGGTGGGATAAGTCTTTCAGCGCTAAAAAATTTTTCGCAAAAAAAAATTTTGAGCCGCCGGGGTCCTACAGTAAAAAATTTTTAAAAAATATTTTTTTTTAGTTTTGACCAGCAACGGTTTTAGCTGCTATGTTGCTTTAAATGATATATATTCATAAAAAAATATTTTTTGTATCTGTGACATCTTAATCGTGTTCTAAAAAAGGGTAAAAAATGCATTGATGATTTTTTTCGATACACGATAAAAATGTCACAAATATGAATAATATTTTTTTTGGAATATATATCATTAAAAACAACATAAAAACTAAAACCATTGCTTTTCAAAACTAAAAAAAAATATTTTTTAAAAATTTTTTACCGTAGGATTCCTACGGCTCAAAATTTTTTTTTTCGAAAAAGATAAAGATGTCACAGATATGAATAATTTTTTTTTTGGAATATATATCATTTAAAGCAACATAGCAACTAAAACCGTTGCTGGTCAAAACTAAAAAAAAATATTTTTTAAAAATTTTTTACTGTAGGACCCCGGCCGCCCAAATTTTTTTTTTGCGAAAAATTTTTTAGCGCTGAAAGACTTATCCCTCCAAAATCAAATTTTTTGTCGTGAATAAGCAAACCAAGTAATATAATAATTAATAACAAAAAAATTAAAAATAAAAAAAAAATTTTTTTGGTTTGTATGGAAAAATGATTTTTTAGGCCCCGCTCTTTAAGGCCCCGTCGCGTAGGGAAGGCGTGGTCCTAGGGGCGTAAAATTTTTCCTGAGTTATTTTTAAGTCAAAAGGAAAAAAATGAGCGGGTACCGTCTCAAGATTTCCAACATTTCCAAAATAAGGGACACTCTAATGAACATGAAAACACATTGTGGAAGATTGTTCATAATATTCAACTCCTGCTACTCTTACTTGTAGCAGTAGTAGGTGAATATATTTTTTATTTTGTTCTACATATTTTTTTTGGCGTATACAATTTTTAACCCAAATTACAATTTTGTTTTTTTTGCATGTACAATATTTTTTTTTTTAACAATAAGTATGTATATTTTGATAAGGGTTTGCTAAACGATAGAAAAATATTGTATAGCATAATTGATTATGTTTCTATATTACAAATTTTTGTTTGATTATTAAGATTCAGCAAAATTTTTCTAGAAAAACAATCTTATATATCGAGGGCCTATATTAAAAACCCTCTATCTTCCATTTTCACGAAAATTACTTTTTGATGGAAAAATATTCAGTAAAATGGCCCTCATCTATGGTGTAAAATTCAGAACAAAACTATTTTTTTTACTATTTTATTTGCATTTTTGGTTTTCTCAATTTCTTACACAATTAATTTTTCTGAATGCAAAACCCTATATCTTTTCAAATAATTAATTTAAAAATATTTTTTTTTGAATAATTTCATCATGCATTACATGTTTTCATACTAATTTTTGCATGCTGAACATGAATTTGTCAACAAAATTCCAGAACCACGATTTTAGTCCACTCATGCTAATTTTTTCTAAGAATTCTTGTTTGACTTTTTTGAAAAATATGGCTCAAAATATTGGATGTCTTGTGTATATTATGTACCCGCATCTGTGTACCAAAATCGCGTTTTTAATTTTTTTTAACCAGTTTTTACAGTTTGTCAACTTTTGAGATGAATTCAGTAAAAAAATAACTTTTGTCTTAAACATCAGCACCTGTGGACCAAAACCGCGATTTCGGAATTTTTTATAAGCCGTTATCATTAATAAATCAGGTTAAAAATTTACCGATGTCTCAAATGAAATCATAATATTTCATTTTTATTAAAATGCAAAACCCTCTATCTGATCATTTTCATTCATGTAATTAATATTTTTGAGAAACAAAATCCTCTATCTATCATAAAATCCCCAATAGTGCAACATTTTAAAAACGAATTTTTTGTGAGATTTATTAGATTGATTTATTGAATTTTAATTACTCTAACAATACGCAAAATAAACAATTTTTTGGCTCTCCTGAAAAGTTGTGCTTTTTAGATAAAGGTTTTTGAATATGACCCTCGATTTATTCTAATATTAAAAATAAAATTTTTTTCAATACGAAAGAAAGTATCACAGATTCTAAAACATTTTTGGTATTAAAAAATTCTCAGATATTGAGAAATTTTTTTAAAAAAATTACACAGCTAACCTCCCCCCCACCCAAAAAAAAAAAAAAGGGTGTGACCTAGAGACTAGACCAACTTATTATACCCTCCACTCTGGTGATAGAGGGTATATATAAGTTTGTCATTCCGTATGTAACACATTGAAATATTGGTTTAGGACCCCATAAAGTATATATATTCATGATCCTTGATCGATTTTAAGTCGATCTAGCGATGTCCGTCTGTCTGTCTGTCTGTCTGTCTGTCTGTCTGTCTGTCTGTCTGTCTGTCTGTCTGTCTGTCTGTCTGTCTGTCTGTCTGTCTGTCTGTCTGTCTGTCTGTCTGTCTGTCTGTCTGTCTGTCTGTCTGTCTGTCTGTCTGTCTGTCTGTCTGTCTGTCTGTCTGTCTGTCTGTCTGTCTGTCTGTCTGTCTGTCTGTCTGTCTGTCTGTCTGTCTGTCTGTCTGTCTGTCTGTCTGTCTGTCTGTCTGTCTGTCTGTCTGTCTGTCTGTCTGTCTGTCTGTCTGTCTGTCTGTCTGTCTGTCTGTCTGTCTGTCTGTCTGTCTGTCTGTCTGTCTGTCTGTCTGTCTGTCTGTCTGTCTGTCTGTCTGTCTGTCTGTCTGTCTGTCTGTCTGTCTGTCTGTCTGTCTGTCTGTCTGTCTGTCTGTCTGTCTGTCTGTCTGTCTGTCTGTCTGTCTGTCTGTCTGTCTGTCTGTCTGTCTGTCTGTCTGTCTGTCTGTCTGTCTGTCTGTCTGTCTGTCTGTCTGTCTGTCTGTCTGTCTGTCTGTCTGTCTGTCTGTCTGTCTGTCTGTCTGTCTGTCTGTCTGTCTGTCTGTCTGTCTGTCTGTCTGTCTGTCTGTCTGTCTGTCTGTCTGTCTGTCTGTCTGTCTGTCTGTCTGTCTGTCTGTCTGTCTGTCTGTCTGTCTGTCTGTCTGTCTGTCTGTCTGTCTGTCTGTCTGTCTGTCTGTCTGTCTGTCTGTCTGTCTGTCTGTCTGTCTGTCTGTCTGTCTGTCTGTCTGTCTGTCTGTCTGTCTGTCTGTCTGTCTGTCTGTCTGTCTGTCTGTCTGTCTGTCTGTCTGTCTGTCTGTCTGTCTGTCTGTCTGTCTGTCTGTCTGTCTGTCTGTCTGTCTGTCTGTCTGTCTGTCTGTCTGTCTGTCTGTCTGTCTGTCTGTCTGTCTGTCTGTCTGTCTGTCTGTCTGTCTGTCTGTCTGTCTGTCTGTCTGTCTGTCTGTCTGTCTGTCTGTCTGTCTGTCTGTCTGTCTGTCTGTCTGTCTGTCTGTCTGTCTGTCTGTCTGTCTGTCTGTCTGTCTGTCTGTCTGTCTGTCTGTCTGTCTGTCTGTCTGTCTGTCTGTCTGTCTGTCTGTCTGTCTGTCTGTCTGTCTGTCTGTCTGTCTGTCTGTCTGTCTGTCTGTCTGTCTGTCTGTCTGTCTGTCTGTCTGTCTGTCTGTCTGTCTGTCTGTCTGTCTGTCTGTCTGTCTGTCTGTCTGTCTGTCTGTCTGTCTGTCTGTCTGTCTGTCTGTCTGTCTGTCTGTCTGTCTGTCTGTCTGTCTGTCTGTCTGTCTGTCTGTCTGTCTGTCTGTCTGTCTGTCTGTCTGTCTGTCTGTCTGTCTGTCTGTCTGTCTGTCTGTCTGTCTGTCTGTCTGTCTGTCTGTCTGTCTGTCTGTCTGTCTGTCTGTCTGTCTGTCTGTCTGTCTGTCTGTCTGTCTGTCTGTCTGTCTGTCTGTCTGTCTGTCTGTCTGTCTGTCTGTCTGTCTGTCTGTCTGTCTGTCTGTCTGTCTGTCTGTCTGTCTGTCTGTCTGTCTGTCTGTCTGTCTGTCTGTCTGTCTGTCTGTCTGTCTGTCTGTCTGTCTGTCTGTCTGTCTGTCTGTCTGTCTGTCTGTCTGTCTGTCTGTCTGTCTGTCTGTCTGTCTGTCTGTCTGTCTGTCTGTCTGTCTGTCTGTCTGTCTGTCTGTCTGTCTGTCTGTCTGTCTGTCTGTCTGTCTGTCTGTCTGTCTGTCTGTCTGTCTGTCTGTCTGTCTGTCTGTCTGTCTGTCTGTCTGTCTGTCTGTCTGTCTGTCTGTCTGTCTGTCTGTCTGTCTGTCTGTCTGTCTGTCTGTCTGTCTGTCTGTCTGTCTGTCTGTCTGTCTGTCTGTCTGTCTGTCTGTCTGTCTGTCTGTCTGTCTGTCTGTCTGTCTGTCTGTCTGTCTGTCTGTCTGTCTGTCTGTCTGTCTGTCTGTCTGTCTGTCTGTCTGTCTGTCTGTCTGTCTGTCTGTCTGTCTGTCTGTCTGTCTGTCTGTCTGTCTGTCTGTCTGTCTGTCTGTCTGTCTGTCTGTCTGTCTGTCTGTCTGTCTGTCTGTCTGTCTGTCTGTCTGTCTGTCTGTCTGTCTGTCTGTCTGTCTGTCTGTCTGTCTGTCTGTCTGTCTGTCTGTCTGTCTGTCTGTCTGTCTGTCTGTCTGTCTGTCTGTCTGTCTGTCTGTCTGTCTGTCTGTCTGTCTGTCTGTCTGTCTGTCTGTCTGTCTGTCTGTCTGTCTGTCTGTCTGTCTGTCTGTCTGTCTGTCTGTCTGTCTGTCTGTCTGTCTGTCTGTCTGTCTGTCTGTCTGTCTGTCTGTCTGTCTGTCTGTCTGTCTGTCTGTCTGTCTGTCTGTCTGTCTGTCTGTCTGTCTGTCTGTCTGTCTGTCTGTCTGTCTGTCTGTCTGTCTGTCTGTCTGTCTGTCTGTCTGTCTGTCTGTCTGTCTGTCTGTCTGTCTGTCTGTCTGTCTGTCTGTCTGTCTGTCTGTCTGTCTGTCTGTCTGTCTGTCTGTCTGTCTGTCTGTCTGTCTGTCTGTCTGTCTGTCTGTCTGTCTGTCTGTCTGTCTGTCTGTCTGTCTGTCTGTCTGTCTGTCTGTCTGTCTGTCTGTCTGTCTGTCTGTCTGTCTGTCTGTCTGTCTGTCTGTCTGTCTGTCTGTCTGTCTGTCTGTCTGTCTGTCTGTCTGTCTGTCTGTCTGTCTGTCTGTCTGTCTGTCTGTCTGTCTGTCTGTCTGTCTGTCTGTCTGTCTGTCTGTCTGTCTGTCTGTCTGTCTGTCTGTCTGTCTGTCTGTCTGTCTGTCTGTCTGTCTGTCTGTCTGTCTGTCTGTCTGTCTGTCTGTCTGTCTGTCTGTCTGTCTGTCTGTCTGTCTGTCTGTCTGTCTGTCTGTCTGTCTGTCTGTCTGTCTGTCTGTCTGTCTGTCTGTCTGTCTGTCTGTCTGTCTGTCTGTCTGTCTGTCTGTCTGTCTGTCTGTCTGTCTGTCTGTCTGTCTGTCTGTCTGTCTGTCTGTCTGTCTGTCTGTCTGTCTGTCTGTCTGTCTGTCTGTCTGTCTGTCTGTCTGTCTGTCTGTCTGTCTGTCTGTCTGTCTGTCTGTCTGTCTGTCTGTCTGTCTGTCTGTCTGTCTGTCTGTCTGTCTGTCTGTCTGTCTGTCTGTCTGTCTGTCTGTCTGTCTGTCTGTCTGTCTGTCTGTCTGTCTGTCTGTCTGTCTGTCTGTCTGTCTGTCTGTCTGTCTGTCTGTCTGTCTGTCTGTCTGTCTGTCTGTCTGTCTGTCTGTCTGTCTGTCTGTCTGTCTGTCTGTCTGTCTGTCTGTCTGTCTGTCTGTCTGTCTGTCTGTCTGTCTGTCTGTCTGTCTGTCTGTCTGTCTGTCTGTCTGTCTGTCTGTCTGTCTGTCTGTCTGTCTGTCTGTCTGTCTGTCTGTCTGTCTGTCTGTCTGTCTGTCTGTCTGTCTGTCTGTCTGTCTGTCTGTCTGTCTGTCTGTCTGTCTGTCTGTCTGTCTGTCTGTCTGTCTGTCTGTCTGTCTGTCTGTCTGTCTGTCTGTCTGTCTGTCTGTCTGTCTGTCTGTCTGTCTGTCTGTCTGTCTGTCTGTCTGTCTGTCTGTCTGTCTGTCTGTCTGTCTGTCTGTCTGTCTGTCTGTCTGTCTGTCTGTCTGTCTGTCTGTCTGTCTGTCTGTCTGTCTGTCTGTCTGTCTGTCTGTCTGTCTGTCTGTCTGTCTGTCTGTCTGTCTGTCTGTCTGTCTGTCTGTCTGTCTGTCTGTCTGTCTGTCTGTCTGTCTGTCTGTCTGTCTGTCTGTCTGTCTGTCTGTCTGTCTGTCTGTCTGTCTGTCTGTCTGTCTGTCTGTCTGTCTGTCTGTCTGTCTGTCTGTCTGTCTGTCTGTCTGTCTGTCTGTCTGTCTGTCTGTCTGTCTGTCTGTCTGTCTGTCTGTCTGTCTGTCTGTCTGTCTGTCTGTCTGTCTGTCTGTCTGTCTGTCTGTCTGTCTGTCTGTCTGTCTGTCTGTCTGTCTGTCTGTCTGTCTGTCTGTCTGTCTGTCTGTCTGTCTGTCTGTCTGTCTGTCTGTCTGTCTGTCTGTCTGTCTGTCTGTCTGTCTGTCTGTCTGTCTGTCTGTCTGTCTGTCTGTCTGTCTGTCTGTCTGTCTGTCTGTCTGTCTGTCTGTCTGTCTGTCTGTCTGTCTGTCTGTCTGTCTGTCTGTCTGTCTGTCTGTCTGTCTGTCTGTCTGTCTGTCTGTCTGTCTGTCTGTCTGTCTGTCTGTCTGTCTGTCTGTCTGTCTGTCTGTCTGTCTGTCTGTCTGTCTGTCTGTCTGTCTGTCTGTCTGTCTGTCTGTCTGTCTGTCTGTCTGTCTGTCTGTCTGTCTGTCTGTCTGTCTGTCTGTCTGTCTGTCTGTCTGTCTGTCTGTCTGTCTGTCTGTCTGTCTGTCTGTCTGTCTGTCTGTCTGTCTGTCTGTCTGTCTGTCTGTCTGTCTGTCTGTCTGTCTGTCTGTCTGTCTGTCTGTCTGTCTGTCTGTCTGTCTGTCTGTCTGTCTGTCTGTCTGTCTGTCTGTCTGTCTGTCTGTCTGTCTGTCTGTCTGTCTGTCTGTCTGTCTGTCTGTCTGTCTGTCTGTCTGTCTGTCTGTCTGTCTGTCTGTCTGTCTGTCTGTCTGTCTGTCTGTCTGTCTGTCTGTCTGTCTGTCTGTCTGTCTGTCTGTCTGTCTGTCTGTCTGTCTGTCTGTCTGTCTGTCTGTCTGTCTGTCTGTCTGTCTGTCTGTCTGTCTGTCTGTCTGTCTGTCTGTCTGTCTGTCTGTCTGTCTGTCTGTCTGTCTGTCTGTCTGTCTGTCTGTCTGTCTGTCTGTCTGTCTGTCTGTCTGTCTGTCTGTCTGTCTGTCTGTCTGTCTGTCTGTCTGTCTGTCTGTCTGTCTGTCTGTCTGTCTGTCTGTCTGTCTGTCTGTCTGTCTGTCTGTCTGTCTGTCTGTCTGTCTGTCTGTCTGTCTGTCTGTCTGTCTGTCTGTCTGTCTGTCTGTCTGTCTGTCTGTCTGTCTGTCTGTCTGTCTGTCTGTCTGTCTGTCTGTCTGTCTGTCTGTCTGTCTGTCTGTCTGTCTGTCTGTCTGTCTGTCTGTCTGTCTGTCTGTCTGTCTGTCTGTCTGTCTGTCTGTCTGTCTGTCTGTCTGTCTGTCTGTCTGTCTGTCTGTCTGTCTGTCTGTCTGTCTGTCTGTCTGTCTGTCTGTCTGTCTGTCTGTCTGTCTGTCTGTCTGTCTGTCTGTCTGTCTGTCTGTCTGTCTGTCTGTCTGTCTGTCTGTCTGTCTGTCTGTCTGTCTGTCTGTCTGTCTGTCTGTCTGTCTGTCTGTCTGTCTGTCTGTCTGTCTGTCTGTCTGTCTGTCTGTCTGTCTGTCTGTCTGTCTGTCTGTCTGTCTGTCTGTCTGTCTGTCTGTCTGTCTGTCTGTCTGTCTGTCTGTCTGTCTGTCTGTCTGTCTGTCTGTCTGTCTGTCTGTCTGTCTGTCTGTCTGTCTGTCTGTCTGTCTGTCTGTCTGTCTGTCTGTCTGTCTGTCTGTCTGTCTGTCTGTCTGTCTGTCTGTCTGTCTGTCTGTCTGTCTGTCTGTCTGTCTGTCTGTCTGTCTGTCTGTCTGTCTGTCTGTCTGTCTGTCTGTCTGTCTGTCTGTCTGTCTGTCTGTCTGTCTGTCTGTCTGTCTGTCTGTCTGTCTGTCTGTCTGTCTGTCTGTCTGTCTGTCTGTCTGTCTGTCTGTCTGTCTGTCTGTCTGTCTGTCTGTCTGTCTGTCTGTCTGTCTGTCTGTCTGTCTGTCTGTCTGTCTGTCTGTCTGTCTGTCTGTCTGTCTGTCTGTCTGTCTGTCTGTCTGTCTGTCTGTCTGTCTGTCTGTCTGTCTGTCTGTCTGTCTGTCTGTCTGTCTGTCTGTCTGTCTGTCTGTCTGTCTGTCTGTCTGTCTGTCTGTCTGTCTGTCTGTCTGTCTGTCTGTCTGTCTGTCTGTCTGTCTGTCTGTCTGTCTGTCTGTCTGTCTGTCTGTCTGTCTGTCTGTCTGTCTGTCTGTCTGTCTGTCTGTCTGTCTGTCTGTCTGTCTGTCTGTCTGTCTGTCTGTCTGTCTGTCTGTCTGTCTGTCTGTCTGTCTGTCTGTCTGTCTGTCTGTCTGTCTGTCTGTCTGTCTGTCTGTCTGTCTGTCTGTCTGTCTGTCTGTCTGTCTGTCTGTCTGTCTGTCTGTCTGTCTGTCTGTCTGTCTGTCTGTCTGTCTGTCTGTCTGTCTGTCTGTCTGTCTGTCTGTCTGTCTGTCTGTCTGTCTGTCTGTCTGTCTGTCTGTCTGTCTGTCTGTCTGTCTGTCTGTCTGTCTGTCTGTCTGTCTGTCTGTCTGTCTGTCTGTCTGTCTGTCTGTCTGTCTGTCTGTCTGTCTGTCTGTCTGTCTGTCTGTCTGTCTGTCTGTCTGTCTGTCTGTCTGTCTGTCTGTCTGTCTGTCTGTCTGTCTGTCTGTCTGTCTGTCTGTCTGTCTGTCTGTCTGTCTGTCTGTCTGTCTGTCTGTCTGTCTGTCTGTCTGTCTGTCTGTCTGTCTGTCTGTCTGTCTGTCTGTCTGTCTGTCTGTCTGTCTGTCTGTCTGTCTGTCTGTCTGTCTGTCTGTCTGTCTGTCTGTCTGTCTGTCTGTCTGTCTGTCTGTCTGTCTGTCTGTCTGTCTGTCTGTCTGTCTGTCTGTCTGTCTGTCTGTCTGTCTGTCTGTCTGTCTGTCTGTCTGTCTGTCTGTCTGTCTGTCTGTCTGTCTGTCTGTCTGTCTGTCTGTCTGTCTGTCTGTCTGTCTGTCTGTCTGTCTGTCTGTCTGTCTGTCTGTCTGTCTGTCTGTCTGTCTGTCTGTCTGTCTGTCTGTCTGTCTGTCTGTCTGTCTGTCTGTCTGTCTGTCTGTCTGTCTGTCTGTCTGTCTGTCTGTCTGTCTGTCTGTCTGTCTGTCTGTCTGTCTGTCTGTCTGTCTGTCTGTCTGTCTGTCTGTCTGTCTGTCTGTCTGTCTGTCTGTCTGTCTGTCTGTCTGTCTGTCTGTCTGTCTGTCTGTCTGTCTGTCTGTCTGTCTGTCTGTCTGTCTGTCTGTCTGTCTGTCTGTCTGTCTGTCTGTCTGTCTGTCTGTCTGTCTGTCTGTCTGTCTGTCTGTCTGTCTGTCTGTCTGTCTGTCTGTCTGTCTGTCTGTCTGTCTGTCTGTCTGTCTGTCTGTCTGTCTGTCTGTCTGTCTGTCTGTCTGTCTGTCTGTCTGTCTGTCTGTCTGTCTGTCTGTCTGTCTGTCTGTCTGTCTGTCTGTCTGTCTGTCTGTCTGTCTGTCTGTCTGTCTGTCTGTCTGTCTGTCTGTCTGTCTGTCTGTCTGTCTGTCTGTCTGTCTGTCTGTCTGTCTGTCTGTCTGTCTGTCTGTCTGTCTGTCTGTCTGTCTGTCTGTCTGTCTGTCTGTCTGTCTGTCTGTCTGTCTGTCTGTCTGTCTGTCTGTCTGTCTGTCTGTCTGTCTGTCTGTCTGTCTGTCTGTCTGTCTGTCTGTCTGTCTGTCTGTCTGTCTGTCTGTCTGTCTGTCTGTCTGTCTGTCTGTCTGTCTGTCTGTCTGTCTGTCTGTCTGTCTGTCTGTCTGTCTGTCTGTCTGTCTGTCTGTCTGTCTGTCTGTCTGTCTGTCTGTCTGTCTGTCTGTCTGTCTGTCTGTCTGTCTGTCTGTCTGTCTGTCTGTCTGTCTGTCTGTCTGTCTGTCTGTCTGTCTGTCTGTCTGTCTGTCTGTCTGTCTGTCTGTCTGTCTGTCTGTCTGTCTGTCTGTCTGTCTGTCTGTCTGTCTGTCTGTCTGTCTGTCTGTCTGTCTGTCTGTCTGTCTGTCTGTCTGTCTGTCTGTCTGTCTGTCTGTCTGTCTGTCTGTCTGTCTGTCTGTCTGTCTGTCTGTCTGTCTGTCTGTCTGTCTGTCTGTCTGTCTGTCTGTCTGTCTGTCTGTCTGTCTGTCTGTCTGTCTGTCTGTCTGTCTGTCTGTCTGTCTGTCTGTCTGTCTGTCTGTCTGTCTGTCTGTCTGTCTGTCTGTCTGTCTGTCTGTCTGTCTGTCTGTCTGTCTGTCTGTCTGTCTGTCTGTCTGTCTGTCTGTCTGTCTGTCTGTCTGTCTGTCTGTCTGTCTGTCTGTCTGTCTGTCTGTCTGTCTGTCTGTCTGTCTGTCTGTCTGTCTGTCTGTCTGTCTGTCTGTCTGTCTGTCTGTCTGTCTGTCTGTCTGTCTGTCTGTCTGTCTGTCTGTCTGTCTGTCTGTCTGTCTGTCTGTCTGTCTGTCTGTCTGTCTGTCTGTCTGTCTGTCTGTCTGTCTGTCTGTCTGTCTGTCTGTCTGTCTGTCTGTCTGTCTGTCTGTCTGTCTGTCTGTCTGTCTGTCTGTCTGTCTGTCTGTCTGTCTGTCTGTCTGTCTGTCTGTCTGTCTGTCTGTCTGTCTGTCTGTCTGTCTGTCTGTCTGTCTGTCTGTCTGTCTGTCTGTCTGTCTGTCTGTCTGTCTGTCTGTCTGTCTGTCTGTCTGTCTGTCTGTCTGTCTGTCTGTCTGTCTGTCTGTCTGTCTGTCTGTCTGTCTGTCTGTCTGTCTGTCTGTCTGTCTGTCTGTCTGTCTGTCTGTCTGTCTGTCTGTCTGTCTGTCTGTCTGTCTGTCTGTCTGTCTGTCTGTCTGTCTGTCTGTCTGTCTGTCTGTCTGTCTGTCTGTCTGTCTGTCTGTCTGTCTGTCTGTCTGTCTGTCTGTCTGTCTGTCTGTCTGTCTGTCTGTCTGTCTGTCTGTCTGTCTGTCTGTCTGTCTGTCTGTCTGTCTGTCTGTCTGTCTGTCTGTCTGTCTGTCTGTCTGTCTGTCTGTCTGTCTGTCTGTCTGTCTGTCTGTCTGTCTGTCTGTCTGTCTGTCTGTCTGTCTGTCTGTCTGTCTGTCTGTCTGTCTGTCTGTCTGTCTGTCTGTCTGTCTGTCTGTCTGTCTGTCTGTCTGTCTGTCTGTCTGTCTGTCTGTCTGTCTGTCTGTCTGTCTGTCTGTCTGTCTGTCTGTCTGTCTGTCTGTCTGTCTGTCTGTCTGTCTGTCTGTCTGTCTGTCTGTCTGTCTGTCTGTCTGTCTGTCTGTCTGTCTGTCTGTCTGTCTGTCTGTCTGTCTGTCTGTCTGTCTGTCTGTCTGTCTGTCTGTCTGTCTGTCTGTCTGTCTGTCTGTCTGTCTGTCTGTCTGTCTGTCTGTCTGTCTGTCTGTCTGTCTGTCTGTCTGTCTGTCTGTCTGTCTGTCTGTCTGTCTGTCTGTCTGTCTGTCTGTCTGTCTGTCTGTCTGTCTGTCTGTCTGTCTGTCTGTCTGTCTGTCTGTCTGTCTGTCTGTCTGTCTGTCTGTCTGTCTGTCTGTCTGTCTGTCTGTCTGTCTGTCTGTCTGTCTGTCTGTCTGTCTGTCTGTCTGTCTGTCTGTCTGTCTGTCTGTCTGTCTGTCTGTCTGTCTGTCTGTCTGTCTGTCTGTCTGTCTGTCTGTCTGTCTGTCTGTCTGTCTGTCTGTCTGTCTGTCTGTCTGTCTGTCTGTCTGTCTGTCTGTCTGTCTGTCTGTCTGTCTGTCTGTCTGTCTGTCTGTCTGTCTGTCTGTCTGTCTGTCTGTCTGTCTGTCTGTCTGTCTGTCTGTCTGTCTGTCTGTCTGTCTGTCTGTCTGTCTGTCTGTCTGTCTGTCTGTCTGTCTGTCTGTCTGTCTGTCTGTCTGTCTGTCTGTCTGTCTGTCTGTCTGTCTGTCTGTCTGTCTGTCTGTCTGTCTGTCTGTCTGTCTGTCTGTCTGTCTGTCTGTCTGTCTGTCTGTCTGTCTGTCTGTCTGTCTGTCTGTCTGTCTGTCTGTCTGTCTGTCTGTCTGTCTGTCTGTCTGTCTGTCTGTCTGTCTGTCTGTCTGTCTGTCTGTCTGTCTGTCTGTCTGTCTGTCTGTCTGTCTGTCTGTCTGTCTGTCTGTCTGTCTGTCTGTCTGTCTGTCTGTCTGTCTGTCTGTCTGTCTGTCTGTCTGTCTGTCTGTCTGTCTGTCTGTCTGTCTGTCTGTCTGTCTGTCTGTCTGTCTGTCTGTCTGTCTGTCTGTCTGTCTGTCTGTCTGTCTGTCTGTCTGTCTGTCTGTCTGTCTGTCTGTCTGTCTGTCTGTCTGTCTGTCTGTCTGTCTGTCTGTCTGTCTGTCTGTCTGTCTGTCTGTCTGTCTGTCTGTCTGTCTGTCTGTCTGTCTGTCTGTCTGTCTGTCTGTCTGTCTGTCTGTCTGTCTGTCTGTCTGTCTGTCTGTCTGTCTGTCTGTCTGTCTGTCTGTCTGTCTGTCTGTCTGTCTGTCTGTCTGTCTGTCTGTCTGTCTGTCTGTCTGTCTGTCTGTCTGTCTGTCTGTCTGTCTGTCTGTCTGTCTGTCTGTCTGTCTGTCTGTCTGTCTGTCTGTCTGTCTGTCTGTCTGTCTGTCTGTCTGTCTGTCTGTCTGTCTGTCTGTCTGTCTGTCTGTCTGTCTGTCTGTCTGTCTGTCTGTCTGTCTGTCTGTCTGTCTGTCTGTCTGTCTGTCTGTCTGTCTGTCTGTCTGTCTGTCTGTCTGTCTGTCTGTCTGTCTGTCTGTCTGTCTGTCTGTCTGTCTGTCTGTCTGTCTGTCTGTCTGTCTGTCTGTCTGTCTGTCTGTCTGTCTGTCTGTCTGTCTGTCTGTCTGTCTGTCTGTCTGTCTGTCTGTCTGTCTGTCTGTCTGTCTGTCTGTCTGTCTGTCTGTCTGTCTGTCTGTCTGTCTGTCTGTCTGTCTGTCTGTCTGTCTGTCTGTCTGTCTGTCTGTCTGTCTGTCTGTCTGTCTGTCTGTCTGTCTGTCTGTCTGTCTGTCTGTCTGTCTGTCTGTCTGTCTGTCTGTCTGTCTGTCTGTCTGTCTGTCTGTCTGTCTGTCTGTCTGTCTGTCTGTCTGTCTGTCTGTCTGTCTGTCTGTCTGTCTGTCTGTCTGTCTGTCTGTCTGTCTGTCTGTCTGTCTGTCTGTCTGTCTGTCTGTCTGTCTGTCTGTCTGTCTGTCTGTCTGTCTGTCTGTCTGTCTGTCTGTCTGTCTGTCTGTCTGTCTGTCTGTCTGTCTGTCTGTCTGTCTGTCTGTCTGTCTGTCTGTCTGTCTGTCTGTCTGTCTGTCTGTCTGTCTGTCTGTCTGTCTGTCTGTCTGTCTGTCTGTCTGTCTGTCTGTCTGTCTGTCTGTCTGTCTGTCTGTCTGTCTGTCTGTCTGTCTGTCTGTCTGTCTGTCTGTCTGTCTGTCTGTCTGTCTGTCTGTCTGTCTGTCTGTCTGTCTGTCTGTCTGTCTGTCTGTCTGTCTGTCTGTCTGTCTGTCTGTCTGTCTGTCTGTCTGTCTGTCTGTCTGTCTGTCTGTCTGTCTGTCTGTCTGTCTGTCTGTCTGTCTGTCTGTCTGTCTGTCTGTCTGTCTGTCTGTCTGTCTGTCTGTCTGTCTGTCTGTCTGTCTGTCTGTCTGTCTGTCTGTCTGTCTGTCTGTCTGTCTGTCTGTCTGTCTGTCTGTCTGTCTGTCTGTCTGTCTGTCTGTCTGTCTGTCTGTCTGTCTGTCTGTCTGTCTGTCTGTCTGTCTGTCTGTCTGTCTGTCTGTCTGTCTGTCTGTCTGTCTGTCTGTCTGTCTGTCTGTCTGTCTGTCTGTCTGTCTGTCTGTCTGTCTGTCTGTCTGTCTGTCTGTCTGTCTGTCTGTCTGTCTGTCTGTCTGTCTGTCTGTCTGTCTGTCTGTCTGTCTGTCTGTCTGTCTGTCTGTCTGTCTGTCTGTCTGTCTGTCTGTCTGTCTGTCTGTCTGTCTGTCTGTCTGTCTGTCTGTCTGTCTGTCTGTCTGTCTGTCTGTCTGTCTGTCTGTCTGTCTGTCTGTCTGTCTGTCTGTCTGTCTGTCTGTCTGTCTGTCTGTCTGTCTGTCTGTCTGTCTGTCTGTCTGTCTGTCTGTCTGTCTGTCTGTCTGTCTGTCTGTCTGTCTGTCTGTCTGTCTGTCTGTCTGTCTGTCTGTCTGTCTGTCTGTCTGTCTGTCTGTCTGTCTGTCTGTCTGTCTGTCTGTCTGTCTGTCTGTCTGTCTGTCTGTCTGTCTGTCTGTCTGTCTGTCTGTCTGTCTGTCTGTCTGTCTGTCTGTCTGTCTGTCTGTCTGTCTGTCTGTCTGTCTGTCTGTCTGTCTGTCTGTCTGTCTGTCTGTCTGTCTGTCTGTCTGTCTGTCTGTCTGTCTGTCTGTCTGTCTGTCTGTCTGTCTGTCTGTCTGTCTGTCTGTCTGTCTGTCTGTCTGTCTGTCTGTCTGTCTGTCTGTCTGTCTGTCTGTCTGTCTGTCTGTCTGTCTGTCTGTCTGTCTGTCTGTCTGTCTGTCTGTCTGTCTGTCCGTCCGTCTGTCTGTCTGTCTGTTGAAATCACGTTTTTGGCAATACTCCAAAACCGATTTAAACGCTTGGGGTACCAAAAGTTGCGTAATTTTCCCAGGCAAAAACTGATGTATTTTTTTTTTAAATCGGTTAAGTATTTTAAAAGTTATGAGCGAATTACTAAAAAACACATTTTTTTTTTCAACATAACCCTAAATGAACTCATATTTTGTGTGATACATAAGAAAGAAAACGGAAATGAAAAAAAAACTGAGAAAAAGGAAAAAAATCTTTACAAAAAAGCTTTAAAATATGTAAAACAAAATCTAAATTTAATTAAAAAAAAGTTCGTTAAGTAATAATAAAAAAATGAATAGTTATTTTTATGTGTGTGTGTGTGTCCATTTTTTGCTTCGTCATATTAACGGGGTTGCCAGACTTTTTTTTTGCTTTGTCGCCAAATCGGATGTAAAATATCGCCAAAATTCAATTTTGTTCAGATTTCTTAAAAAAAAAAAAAAATATTTTCATTTAAAAAAATAAATTTTGTTAAATAATAAAAGACAGAAATAAACTTTATGGCAAAAATCGCCCAAATCCGGAAAATTTATATATATAAAAGAGTAATATGACTGACTGACATACTCATTCATCATCGCCCAGCCCAAACCGCTGAAGTTAGAGACTTGAAATTTGGACTGTAGTTTGACCTTCCGGAATAAAGATCCACTAAGGCTGGACTTTTGCCAACGTTGATTCTAAGGGGGTAAAAAGGGTAAAAAACTGTACTTTTGGTACTTTTTATATCTCCCGATATAATGGTCATAGAGACTTGAAATTTGGACTGTATGTTACCCTCCCGCAATAAAGATCCACTATGGCTGGAGTTTAGCTAATGGTAAGGGGATAAAAATGGTAAAAAACTGTACTTTTGGTACTTTTTAAATCTTCTGATATAATGATCATAGAGACTTGAAATTTGGACTGTATGTTCACCTCCCGGAATATAGATCCATTAAGGCTGGATTTTTTCCAGTGTTAATTCTAAGGAGGTCAAAAGGGTAAAAAACTGTACTTTTGGTGCTTTTTATATCTCCTGAAATAATGGTCATAGAAACTTGAAATTTGGACAGTATGTTCACATCATAGAATATAGATCCAGTACGGCTGGATTATTGCAAATGTTGATTCTAAGAGGGTAAAAAGGGGAAAAAATCTGTACTTTTGGCACCTTTTATATTTCCTTAAAAAATTGTCACATAGACTTGAAATTTGGACTGTATGTTCACCTCCCGGAATATAGATCCCCTAAGGCTGGGTTTTTGCCAATGATTTTTCTAATAGGGTAAAAAGGGTAAAAATATGTACTTTTGTTACATTTTATATTTCCTTAAATAATGGTACTAGAAAATGGAAATTTGCAATGTCGGTTCACCTTCCGGAAAAAAGATTCACTAAGGCTCGGGTTTTGTCAATGTTGATTCTACTGAGGTAAAATGGGTAAAAAAGTACTTTTGGTACTTTTTTTTATTTACTGAAATTTTATTCAAACTTGAAATTTAGAATGTAGGATCCTGAAATAAAACATTCTGGAACAAGTACTTTCCGAAAATTCTGTACCGTTTTCAAAAAGTACCTTTTATAAAAAGTACCTTTAATAAAAGTTTCCTTTATAAAAAGTACCTTTAATAAAAGTTTCCTTTATAAAAAGTACCTTTTATAAAAAGTACCTTTTATAAAAAAGTACCTTTTATAAAAAGTACCTTTTAAAAAAAGTACCTTTTATAAAAAGTACCTTTTATAAAAAGTACCTTTTATAAAAAGTACCTTTTATAAAAAGTACCTTTTATAAAAAGTACCTTTTATAAAAAGTACCTTTTATAAAAAGTACCTTTTATAAAAAGTACCTTTTATAAAAAGTACCTTTTATAAAAAGTACCTTTTATAAAAAGTACCTTTTATAAAAAGTACCTTTTATAAAAAGTACCTTTTATAAAAAAAAACTTTTATAAAAAATACCTTTTATAAAAAGTACCTTTTATAAAAAGTACCTTTTATACAAAGTAACTTTTATAAAAAGTACCTTTTATAAAAAGTACCTTTTGTAAAAAGTACCTTTTATAAAAAGTACCTTTTATAAAAAAAAACTTTTATAAAAAATACCTTTTATAAAAAGTACCTTTTATAAAAAGTACCTTTTATACAAAGTAACTTTTATAAAAAGTACCTTTTATAAAAAGTACCTTTTATAAAAAGTACCTTTTATGAAAAGTACCTTTTATAAAAAGAACCTTTTATAAAAAGTACCTTTTATAAAAAGTACCTTTTATAAAAAGTACCTTTTATAAAAAGTACCTTTTATGAAAAGTACCTTTTATGAAAAGTACCTTTTATAAAAAGTACCTTTTATAAAAAGCACCTTTTATAAAAAGTACCTTTTATAAAAAGTACCTTTTATAAAAAGTACCTTTTATAAAAAGTACCTTTTATAAAAAGTACCTTTTATAAAAAGTACCTTTTATAAAAAGTATCTTTTATAAAAAGTACCTTTTATAAAAAGTACCTTTTATAAAAAGTACCTTTTATAAAAATTACCTTTTATAAAAAGTACCTTTTATAAAAAGTACCTTTTATAAAAAGTACCTTTTATAAAAAGTACCTTTTATAAAAAGTACCTTTTATAAAAAGTACCTTTTATAAAAAGTACCTTTTATAAAAAGTACCTTTTATAAAAAGCACCTTTTATAAAAAGCACCTTTTATAAAAAGTACCTTTTATGAAAAGTACCTTTTATAAAAAGTACCTTTTATAAAAAGTACCTTTTATAAAAAGTACCTTTTATAAAAAGTACCTTTTATAAAAAGTACCTTTTATAAAAAGTACCTTTTATAAAAAGTACCTTTTATAAAAAGTACCTTTTATAAAAAGTACCTTTTATAAAAAGTACTTTTTATAAAAATACCTTTTATAAAAAGTACCTTTTATAAAAAGTACCTTATATAAAAAGTACCTTTTATAAAAAGTACCTTTTATAAAAAGTACCTTTTATAAAAAGTACCTTTTATTAAAGGTACCGAAAGTACACTTTTTGGTACATTTTTATTTCCTGAGGTATAAATAAATCAAACTTTTTTGTTTTTTAAATCATCACATTGGTGGAGGGTATTTAAAGATTCGGCACAGCCGAATATAGCTTTCTTACTTGTTCTTATATTCATTTTTCGAACTCCATTCCGCCGTCAGAATTGAACTCTATTGTTGGATTTTCCTGTAATTTATAAGGAAAGTCCACAAAGTGAATTAACCTTATTTGTTTGAAAATTTGACTAACAATAAGTATACAAATTTTTAAATTTTATTTCTGTATGTAAAGTTTAAAGGCATAATTACTTGAGCGAATACGGTTCGGAGACGTGTCAGCTGATATGTTAGCTTGTATTAAGTAAAATAAATAGAAATAGGTACTTAAACGAATACGTGACGGTGCTGTAGCGGACGAACCTAAAAACTTTTGATTTTCCGTACGTTTTACGTGTCAGCTGATTTTATTTTTTATTTTGTGTTGAAATTTTTTCATTTGTGTGGCAGAATTGACAAATAAATATGTATAAATAAACGAAAAAAAATTTTTCTGTAAATATAAATTAAAAAAAATCACAAATAACCACTTTTTAAAATAAAATTTGTAAATTAATACCTATGACACGTTGAAACGGAATCAGTAAGTGCTTGAAAAATACAACAGCCCGTCACGCTACAGCACCGCTACAGTAGCGCTCAAGTGCCTAGGCCTTAAGTCTGATTTATTGCGAAGAAAATAATACATTTTTTAATAAAATCCGTCAAAAATTTTAGAAGTATTTTTTTTTTCGGGTGTTCCGAGTGTAACAAGTGTAACTGTTTTTGTATAAAACTAAAGTGATACATTTTTGCTCGAATGCATGTAACTTCTAAAATTGTTGACGTATTATATTTTCTTCGTTCCTTGAACATTAAATACAAAAAAAAAATAAAAAATTAAAATGTTTTGATTTATTGTTTGTCAAATTTACAAAGGAATCAGGTTTGTTCACTACAGGAACACCCAACGACAGAATTCAATTCAGATGGCGGCATCGAATTCAGAAAATCAATATACATACACAAAAAAAAAACTTTGTCAAATTACTAGAAAAAGTCTCGCAATCCCATTACCAATATTTGACAGTTTCCTTGTTTTTATACCCTCCACTCTAGTGATAGAGGGAATATACAGGGCTGTCAGACTTGGGGATTTATCCCCAAAGTTGGGGATTTCACTAGAAAAAAAGGACAAGAAATCTCATTTGGGGATTTGGGATTTTTTTGGCGATTTCAAAAATTATTTTGGGGATTTTTTGGGGATATTCAAAACTGTATTTATTTGATACAACAAGCAAATTTTAATTTAATCAAAGATTTTTAACAAAAGTTTTATTAAAAACAACTCGTTAGTACGAGATTACGAAGCGCATTCAGTAAAACGTGCATTTATCGGCTGTAAAATGTGTATTAACATTGTCAAAACCCGTTAATTTGCTCGTTTGAGGATTTTTTTGGAATTTTTTAAATTAAAATCTACAAAATAAAATTAAAAAATTATCATCCATAAATTTTTTTTCAAAATTAACCCAAAAATGTTTGTGTGATTAAAAAAATGTATTTTTTTATTGCTTGGGGATTTTTGGGGATATTTTGTTTTATTTTTGGGGACAACGGAAAAAAGTACCTGGCAACGCTGGGTATATATAAGTTTGTCATTCCGTTTGTAACACCTCGAAATATTGGCCTAGGACCACATAAAGTATATATATTCATGATCCTAGATCGATTTTAAGACGATCTAGCGATGCCCGTCCGTCCGTCTGTCTGTCTGTTGAAAACACGTAACTTTTGAAAGACTTTACGGAGGCTCCTAAAGTTTAGCATATATGTTGGCCATTTACCTGGTCAGGTTGGTATTGTAGCGAAATCCGTCCAGTGGTTTAAAAGTTATGAGCAAAAGACTGAATTTCGGCAAGGGTTTTTCGTTAAGAGCAAAAGACTTAATTTCGGCAAGGGTTTTTATATTTTACGATATAAAAAACACGCTAACTTTCGAAAGGCAATTCTGAGGGTGCTGAAGCTTGACATATATATTTGTTGTTCCCCTGGCCTTGTTTGTTTTGAATTTCAGCCAGATCGGTACAGTGCACTTTGGCTGAATTTTCAATTTTGGCGGCAAAAAGTCAATTTTCCAAGAATAGATTTTTAAAAATTTTTTGATTGTGTTCAATTCCCAATATATTGGTAAGAAAAAAATTTAAAAAAGTTATGATAGTTGGCAACACTGTCGATGTGTAAACAGCTGCTAATGTATACAGATTTTATAACACGTGTTGCAAGTTGTAAAGCAACCAAATTTTAATAAATCTATATATTTTTTTTCAAATATATTTTGGTTAAAAAAATGTTGTGAATATAAATTTTAATACTCGAGGGGAGTATTTTTACGAATTCTTAACCTATTTCAAAAAAAAATTTTATTTCGTAGTTATTTTGGAGTTTTTTTAGGGGTAATTTTTTGTGAAATTGTAAATAGTTTTATCGTCTTTCGTGGAGTATAACTTAAAATGTTAACAATTGTTAAAACATTTTTATACATGTAAATCTTCGTAGAAAGCTCAGGTTTTTGTGTATATTAATATGGTATGCGAATGAGTGCGAACGAATGAGTTATTAGCAAAAACGTCAATTTTGGATGGTTTTTTTTTCGCAAATTCACGTGTTGAAAAACACACTAAACACGCTTTAAAGCTTAGTGGAAAGCTACAAAAATATTTTACAGTGTTTCTTTCATTCAAAAAACTTTTTATTCTCAAAACAAACAAAAAATTACACTCACAAAAAAATGTTACACTCAAAAAAATTTTTTTTGTTTTTATATTATTAAAAAACGTAATTTCCTCAAAATAATAATACAGTCGAACTCGGTTATAACGAACTCGGTTATAACGAATTCTCGGTTATAACGAACTCGGTTATAGCGAATCCTCGGTTAAAACGAACTCTTATTATGGTCCCACGAACACAATTTCATGTATATTTACCTTTTTATAACGAACTCCCATAAATATTTTGAAATGTGCTGCAATTATGTTTACCAAACTCACAAAAAATTAGAAAAGTTTTGGTTAATATTGTAATTTTGATAAAATTTATTTATATTTTTAATGTTTTCATCTTAATAAGTAGTTTACTTACAAAAAAACGTGAAATAAAATTAAATTTTGAACTTTTTTTAGAAATAAAACTAAGTTAAAATAAAATAACCCCCGCTTATAGCGAACTTCTCTTATAACGAACTATTTTGACTGGTCCCTCGGAGTTCGTTATAACCGGGTTTGACTGTATTTTTAATAAATTACTATCTCTAAAAAAGTGTTTTTCTACTTGAATATGTTTTTCAACAATTGACTACAATTTTTTTACAATTATTCGGTATTCGGCCATATTCGTCCAAAAATGTGACCGAAGCCGAATAATGGCCGAATAGTACTTTTTGCCTACCGAATATTCGGTAAGACACTTCAAATTATTAAGGAAGATTTTAATTAAATACAGTTTTGTGAGCATTAATTTTTTTCGAAAATCCACATTATGGGCGGGACACTAGAAAAAGGGGGCGTGGACCGCCCATTTTTTATCAAATCGAATATTTCGACAGTAGAAGCCTGCATACCAAATTTGGTGATGCTAGCTTGTCGGGAAATAGTTTTTGCCGCGATTTGGGGATTTTCGGCCATAGTGCAGTGGTTTAAAAGTTATTAGCAAAACCGTGAATTTCAGATAAGTTTCACCTTAAATTCATGAGTAGAAAATCCGTTAAACATGTTTTAAAAACATTCGTAAGTCACAAAAATATTTTATAACGTATTTTGGTCACTCAAAAATATTTTTACACTAAAAAAAAAATGTACTCAAAAAAAATTTTACACGCAAAAAAAATACAACATCACAGGTCAACAATAATTTAATATTTTCAACACTCAAAAAAAATTTTACACTCCAAAAAAAATTTAGTAAATTATTTTTTTTTTTCAAAAATTACTAAAAAAATTTTTTTTTTTGTATTTTTATATTCTACACCACTCTGTGGTACAGGGTATAATGAGTTTGTGCTGATGTTTGTAACTACCCAAAATATTGGTCCCAGACCCACCTTCAAGCATGCCGATCGACTCAGAATCACTTTTTGAGTCGATTTAGCAATGTCCGTCTGTCCGTCCGTCCGTCTGTCCGTCCGTACATGTAACGCTGTAAACACGATACAGGTCGCAATTATCAACCGCTTTGACTCAAATTTGAAACTTAAGCTTCTTTTGGCCCAAGGACGAAGTCTATTGAAATTGAAAAAAAATTGGTCTATGTTTTGACCTAGCCCCCATTCAAACGTCCCCTTTTAATTTACCTCAAACATCTCTAACCACGATTTTATAAAAGGTATCCTATCGAAATTTAACAGGTAATCGTGTTTTGTATTTACAAATTATTATGCCGAATTTTAAAGCAATCGGACCAGTTCTTCTTGTAGTCCCAATACAAACGACCTTCCCGATATTCATAAAAATCTCTTAAATTTCATGAAAATCAAAAATATTTTATTAAAATTTTGTTTTTATGTATTAAACGCTTACTTTAATAACCTTATCAAATCTGATTATTATCGGACGATTTTTGGACCTAAACCCATATAAAAATTTCGCCCAATAATCAGTTAAAGCGGTGTATTTGCAACAAGTAGAAGCCTAATTCACTGAATCTTGGTTTTTGGGTGTTTTTTTACACTTATTAAAGATTTAACAAAAGATAGATCCCATCGGTCCATGTTTGCACTTGGGACCCATTTTCCGGGAAACTCCGGTGTAGGGTATTATATGGTCGGTCTTGACCGACTTTAGTTTTCTTACTTGTTTTTTTTTTAAGTTAAAAAATTTACTATCTCTTAAAAAGGGCATTGCACATTGGGGCAAACCTATCCCAGTATGCAAAATGAGTCGATATCGATTCGAAAAAGAATCATTTTCTCTAAGAATTTCATCGAAATCGAGTTCGATATAATGTCGATATAAAGCGTGTTTTCCTATGTGGCATACAAGGTGATATAGAATCGAGTATTGGTACAGGATTCGATTCGATTTTTAATCGAAAAATTTCATTAATTTCGATACATTTGTTTTTTAACAATTTAGCTAATTGTTTTAAAAACGGAAAGAACTAAAAAAAATATTTTTTTACTTACTACTACTTACTTACAATTTAACTAATTTAATTTATTTATTCTTTAAATTTAATTTTTACTAATTACTATTTTTATCTGCCTCACTTGAGATTTGAACTCAGAACTCCCAGTTTACTGGTTGAACGCCTTACTCCTTCAGCCAAAGTTTGATAATAAAAGTAGTTTTTTAAAATTACTTTTACTAAAATTTGAATTTTTTATTATACCCTCCACTTAGTGATAGAGGGTATATATAAGTTTGTCATTCCGTTTGTAACTCATCGAAATATCGGTCTGGGACCCCATAAAGTATATATATTCATGATGCCCGATCGATTTTAAGACATTCTAGCGATGTCCGTCTGTCCGTCTGTCCGTCAGTCCGTCTGTCCGTCTGTCCGTCTGTCTGTGGAAAATGCTCTCGCGGACAAAATATTGCACAGAGATGACTGAAACTTAACATATATATTAGAAGTTCTCCCGAGAAGTTTGGTATTGCATTTGAGCGATATCGGTTCAGCGGTTCAAAAGTTATGAACGAAAATGTACGCACACCTCAAAAATTTCAGTACATTTAATATAACCTAAAAATACAAAATGCTTTAATTCGGCTTCTGGTTGACATATGTGAACATAATTGAACACCAAATGGTATTTAAACAAGTACGAACATATTTTTTGACAAAAAAATAAAAAAATCGCGGATTTTTTTTTACCAAAATTTTGGTAAAAAAAATTTTTTTTTTTCAAAAGTAATTTCCTTTTAAATAAAGTTGTTTGCAGTAATCTTTTTGAAATTGTGGAGGGTATCACTACATTCGGCAAGGCCGAATTTAACTTTTTTACTTGTTATTATTTGAATTGCCCTTAAATTATAATTTGTATTATTATTTGAATTACCCTGTTTTTATATTCATTTTATATTGTTTTGACATACTTCTCCCAATTTGAAAATATTTTTATTTCAAAATATATATTAGTACCAAACCTGTAAAAAAGTTGTACTTAAGTATTTTTAAGTAAATATTGAAATACTTATACTTGAAGTTTTCAAGTTCAAATATTTGTTTTACTTACTTAACATTTTTTAAGTAAGTAAGAAAAATATTTGTATTTAAAAAATCAAATACAAGTAATTTCAAATATGTTTATACTTGCTATAAGTAAAATACTTGCTATAAGTAAAATACTTATTATAAGTAAAATACTTGAAGAAAATGTTTACAAATAAAATATTTGAACTCAAATAAAATATTTGGCAACATTTTTTCAAATAAATTTATTTGTCAAAAATATTTTGTTATAAAATTTAAAATTTTATATTTATAATTTTGTGATAACGAAACTCCACAAAATTGGAAGTTCTTTTTTAAACGATCCCAGATCTTACATATATTTCTTCATTAAGCAAATATCCTTTTTTACAAAAAGAAGCACCTTAAAACATGTGCAATTTTAACTTCGTCTTCCTCTGTAGAAAGGTTATTTTCTTCTGCTGGTATTTTTAATATACCAGGATAAGGATCGCTTAGCGGCAAACACTATGAAATGCTGGTATTTATAAAAGCCGCACGCAATAAAGATCTGGAAGCAAAAAAAGTGAGCAGTTTTTCAATGTGTCGAAAATACTAAATTTTTACCACAACGGTTATTAAACGTTGGGTCGCGGAATCAAAACGCAATTTCGTCACGCCCATATTTAATTTTCCACAGTCCAAAACATTAACATTTGATTACTTAAGGATGTGCTCATTAATATAAGCTTGGGAATTTTCAGCTTCATAGCTCCTTAGGAGGATTCTAATTCCGCTACAATGTGAAGAAACCTCGTCCGTTTTCCTCCCAATCTTCGTCTACAGGCCAAACATTTACGATCGACTCCTTCCGAATATGCTCCTTATTTTTAATGTTGGGGGTCGCGAGAAATTTAAAATATTGAAAAGGGGTCGTAAGCAAAAGTTTGTGAGAAGCCCTGTTTTAGCAACTGAATATTAACATATTTTGAAGAAGATATATCACCGCTCTACAAATCAGAGGTTTTGGATGAAAACCAAAAAATTATCACATAAAACACACAAATACATATTTCAATAACATCGCAATTATTGAAAAAACAGTTAATGTGACGAAAAAAGGGCAATTAACCCATTTTTTGCATTCTGTGCTTAAAATTGCAAAAAAGCGCGATTTTCAAATAAAAATTTAGTTTCTTCTAGGAATTTGTAATATTAATCAAATTTGCAAAAATGCATTTTCTAAAACGTCTTTTCTAAAAACATCTTTTCTAAAATTATATTACTATTATATTTAAATAATTTTAAATATTTGAAAAATGTTGACAAGTATAAAAATATTTGAAAAAATGTTCTCAAATATTTTATTTGTAAACATTTTTTCAAATACAACATTTATTTGAAAATATTTGAACTTGAACTATTTAAGTAAGTATTTTGTTTTACTTACTTGTAAAAATGTTAAGTAAGTAAAAAAATATTTGTATTTGAAAATTTCAAGTACAAATACAAAAAATATTTGAAAATTATAGAATAAGTAAATAAATTTTCAAGTATTTACAGCTCTGATTAGTACAAACAAATTTCAAGTTGTGTATGGCCTAGTTGGTTAGCAGGTTCGGCAGCTTATGATTTGTAGATTTTTGGCCTTGGTTCAAACCCCGGTCGCGGATTTTTTTTTATTTTTGTTTTTAATGTTCTAGTGTTAGATATTATTTTTTTTTTAATAATAAAAGTAAAATTTGTGGAATTTTTGTAAAATTTAATAAAACTAAAACTCGATGTTATATTGAAAATAAATATTTTTTTATGGAACAACAAATACGAGAATTCCTAAATTGTAGATTGGAAATCATTTCGAAATCGATTAGTTTTTCAATAAAAATATGAGTTCGAGAAACGTTAAAATATCGACTGTATATAATATCGACTTCGAATCGTTATTGCGGAAAAGCCTCGAAAAAACTTCGAAAAAATTGTCGCCTCGAAACTGTGCAGACTGGGATACGATTCTTGGCATTAAACAAACCGCTTATTTTTAGTAAGAGTGTGTGGTACCGTTGTAATGGGGACAATCTGTAGATCATATTTGCATTATAAAATTTCATTCTGAAAATTTTGCAATATTATGTTCATCTAATGTATTTTTTTGTTTTTAAAATCTTTAATTACGTTAAAAAAAAAACAAACTCAGTTGAAATAATAAAATACATCTACTCTCTGGTTTCTGTAAGAGTTTGCAAAAAAAAAAAAAATGCAAAAAAATATCAAAAAATACAATTCAAAAACAATAAAAACTAATTTTTTCAACAAATGTGAATGAGAAATATTTAATAATACCATATTTATTAGCATTTTGCAAAAAAACATGCAAAAAAATTGTGTGAATTTTTTTGAGAACAAATCAGGTAAAAATAATTAAATTTAAAAAAACCAGTTAAAAGTGTGTATAAAACCATTTTTTTCGATTTTGCGAAAACAATGAAAATTTATATTTAACAAAAAATAAAATCAAAAAACAGAAATCTATAAAAAATTCAATAAATTAAAAATGGATACGATTAAAATACGTGAGTTGAAAATTTAGTGTGAAACCACTCATATATAAATCCCTCTTACTTATTATTTTTTAAGATTATCAAAACAGTAACTTCGAAATTGATATAAATAAAATTTGTTGATTAGCAAATAGTATTTATTTTTTAAGAATATCGAAATAGTAACTTCAGAATTGATAATCGAAAGAGTAAGGTCGAAATAAACACGAATAAAATGTTCAAGTTGGACATTTAGTGCGGAACCACTCATATATTCGAATAAAATTTGTGAGTTGGAAATTTAGTGTGGAACCCCTTATATATAATTCGCTTAATCCTTCTTTGTTGCTTTTTTTTTATATACCGAAATTTGTAAGATTCCTAATTAAATTCTATAAAACACTTAACATTTTTATTTTTTTTTTCGATTTTAGAGGGTTTTTAAAACCGCGATAACATGGCCTAGAGGCAAATTGAGGCAACCGTTTTACTTTGAATCTTGTTGTATACATGTCGCTCTATATTCCATATGAGGAGGTCCATAACAAAACGCACCAATTCCACTTTAACAGTTTTTTAGATAAACGCATAAATGTAAACAAAGTCAGTACTGACAATGAGTGTAAGTACTGAGGTTAGGGATGTTTCATAATTAAAGTCAGTAGTGAATTGATGTACAAATATTGAGATTTGTGATGTTTTTTAGTAATGGTTACATAGATTTTAATGTGTACAATAGTATTCAGTCAAAAAAACAAAAAAATCAAAAAGTGGAATTGGCGCGTTTTGTTATGGAACTCCTCATATATGAGTAGTATCAATTCAGTGCAATTCGCAGTATGCTTTTATTCCTTTGAAATTATGAATTTAATTAATTTTTATTTTCTTAATAGCTTATTTGAAAATCCCCTAAAAGTATAACTTTTTTGCATGTGTTTATAGCTTTAACGATCCAAAAATGTTCTTAACATAATTCTTAATCATGAGGCATTCAAAAAATTTCGGAGTGTGGACGTTTTATGTATCTTTAAGTGCACCAAACATTGCCTTCATATTAAAATTATTTTAATTTATTAATTTAACATATTTTTGCTTGACTTTGAACCCTTTCTATAGGAAGGCCCCAAGCTAAAAATAAAAAATAAGTATGAGGTTATATGAAGAATTTTGTTGTCTTTCCATTGGTGCTAACCGTTTTTCAAAATTCGCGGTTTCAGTTTTTGACTTTTTGCCAAGGGCCCCCATATAGCTGCCCCAATGTGCATTGTGGAGGGTATTCATAGATTCGGCCAAATCGAATTTAATATTTCTACTTGTTTAACATAAAATTTTCGATCGAAATTTAAATTTTTTTTTGTAATTTTACAATTTTTTTTAATTTACAAATTTCCAAGGTTTTTTTTACGAAAAAAATCTAGTAAATTCAAGAGATTACCTTGTAAGTTTGATTGCGCCAGAAAATTTGTAAATTCACAATTTTATTGGTAAAAATCTTGTAAAATTACGAAAAACATCTTAATTTTTACTAGAATTTCTCGTAAAATAGGATGTAGCAAAAAATCTAGCAAAGTCACGAAACCTCCTATTAAGTTTTATCGCGTCAAAAAACTTGTTAATTTACAATTTTATTGGTAAAAAGCTTGTAAAATTACAAAATTATTAGTAAAAAGCTTGTTAAATTACAAGGAATTGTTGTCAAATAGGAGGTAGCAAAAAAAAAAAAGGTAAAAACTTTTCTTGTCGTTGATTTTTTTTTAGTGTAGGACAAGTCAAAACACTAAAAAAATATTTCATAAAATGTAATCCACTAAAACTTTGAAGTCATTTTAAAAGGAAACCGGATCACGAAATGAAACACTGTAAATGCAGTTTTACTACATTTAGTCTCTTGTTTCAAACGTATATTACCCAGTTTGTGTTTAACGACTTTTTTTCTCTTGTTTCAAACGCATATTACCCAGTCCTTGTAACGACTTTTTTTAATTTTTGTCGGACGGTGATGTAAGACTTTATGTTTTGGCACTAACTATTGTCAATATGCTAAATACTCTTGCCAATGGAATCTGACACATTCCGAAACACGAAGTGGAGTAAGTTTTGCAAAATAATCAAACCAATCAATGTAAAACAATATCATCGTAATGATTAATAAAAGAAATATGACCTTGAGTTAGAATAATTTTTCTCAAAATAGAATTTAAAAGGTGGAATAATAAATAATTTTAATATTTTTATTAATTTAAAAATTAAAACAGAATTTTTTCTTACGTTAAAAAAAAAATACAATCACAATAAAAGTGATAGACTACTTAAATTCTTTTGTATTTAAAATGTCTTTGGCATTCTGGAGGGTATTCATGGATTCGCACAAGTCAAAATAATACACTGTGCTCGAATTTGACCTTTTTGTTGTTAAAACGCTGGGCACCCTACTGGTAAAGTTAATTGGAGTACGCTGAATTCAATGTTGCTAGCCGTTTTCGAAGTTAGCGCTCGTATTCGCGATTCAAAATTTTGATGCTCAAGTACAATAAAAACGATTTTTTAAACTTTTGCGATAATTTTAAAATTTAAAATTTTTTCGCATTTTTTTTTTTTGCGAAATTTTTTTCGGGATTTTTTTTTTTTTTGCTATTAATTTATGAAAATGAGTTGAATACGATACATTTCAGACACAAAATTTTTCAACAAAAAATTTTTTTCGCAGAAAAATTTTTTTCGCGAAAAAAACAATGCATTTTCTATATTTATATTTAAAAACTATACCAATTTCGCGATTTACAAAAAAAAAAAGTAGCGCGAATAAAAGCGCTAACTTTGAAAAACGGCTAGCACCATTAAATTCCGCGTACCCGAATTAGCTTTACCAGCAGGGTGCCAGGCTTGTTAGTTTTGCGACTAGCACAGTGTTATTTTTTTTTGTGAATCTGCAAACCCTAATTGTAACATTGTGGGTATGTGTTTTTTTTGTACCAAGTAATAAGTATCTCTATATAAAGCAAGATGTTCTGCATTTAATGTTTAACAAGTTGTTTAAGACAAAATGAAAAAAAAAAAAAAATGCCAAGAAAATAATGTCAAACTAGAATGTGGTTAAAAAGTTCAAAATGAGGTTAGCAAAAAATCCAGAGACATATTAATTAAAGGTACATAAACTCTGAAGGTTAAAAACGGATGATACTTTAAAAAGAAAGACATACGCAAAATGACAGTCATAAAAATTAAAAAAAAAAAAAAAATAATTTAAATATTAAATTTCTACCCATTAATTATCTTAATTAACAAGACCAGGTTGTCGTATTCGCTTGTAAGTTGTTTTTTCTTTCTTCTTAAATAATAAATGTAATAAGAGATTGTTTATGTTAAAAAAAAAAATTAATCTTAACGTTTACTTGTATATATTTGAAATATTTTCATCTTTACTGAAATCATCAGTTAATCTTTATAAATAACAAGATTAAATACCTTACAGGAGACATTACGCATGCTGCTATAAATAAAAAGAAAACAGAAATGTACAAATAAGAGTAAAACTAATGTTATAGAATCATTCGGATTCTATAACGTATACAATTTTGTTTATAACTGTTCTTTGAGATTTTTTATACCCTTCACTTACAATTAATGATATGGGTTATATGTAAGTTAGTCATGACGTTTGTAACACCTCTAAATATTGATCTAGGACCCAATAACTAATACAAATTCATGATCTTCAATCGATTTAAAGTAATTTTTTTAAATCAACCTTTTTTTTAACAAGGGAACCCTGCCGGTCCAATTTATGTCAACAATAAGACCCTTTGGAGTCAAACTAGGAGAACTTTTTTCCCCTGGTCCGACTTTGCCCATCTCCAAACTTAACCAGCCTTTGACCATAAGACATAGCTCTTTTATTTAGGAATGCATCATGTCTTCTACTGACAGATGTCTAGACGGATCGATATACGATCAGACAGACGGACAGACAGAATGAAATCACCAGAATGTCTTAGAATCGATCACTGATCAATAATATACATACTTTGTGGGGTCCTAGATCGATATTTCGATGCGTTCCACACGGATATAGGGTGTTTGTATTTCCTTAATAGTCCTGACAATGGAATCTGACAAATTTCGAAACATGTGTCGACTACTACGTCTTGCAAAAATGACCGGCATAGATAAATTTAAAACAAAAAAAAAATAAATATTTTTTTAAAATTATTCTTTGAGAATATCACTATATGGGGGCGGGAAAAAATTTTTTTTTGCCCAAAAAAATTTTTTTTTACTTAATTTTTTTGCAGGAAATCTCAGGTCGGATTTGATTTCAGGTTTTTTAGTGGATTCCTCTTGTTTATTGTGATTTTTACTGTAAGAACATTTCCAATTTTTAAAAATTTTTTTCTATAAAAAAGGTTTTGCAATTTAAGAAAATTTTTGATATTTAAAAAATGGTTCCTCAAAAAATTCTCAGCAAAAGAACCAGATTCTGAAAAAAATGTTCCATTAGAAAATATATCAGATTTGTAATTCAAAAAGTTTCCTGATTTCAAAATTTTTCCGAGTCATTTGCTTAAAGAGAAAGTTTATAAGTCTGGGACACTATCCCAATAGAAAAATTCTGAGGTTCTGAGCCATTTTGCTGCAGTTTTAAAGTTTTCAGAATTGATGAAATTCTTGCTTTTGAAAACTTTTTATGTTCTGATATACATAGAAAATGCTCAGAAACTTAAGTAATTTTCCCACCAAAAATTCCTATTTAAACAAAAAAAAAAAAACGTTTCAAAAACGAAAACCCGAAAGTACCTGATATAAGAAAAATTAAAGACTTTAATGCCTTTAAAAATTTTCTGAGTCAATTTTCTAGATTCTGAGACATTTTTCTAAAGAAAACGTAAAGGTTTTTGTGACACTTTTCCTTAGAAAAAATCTAAGATTCTCAAAAATTTTCTGAGACATATTTTCTATTGAAAAGTCTGAGAATCTAAGAAATTTTTCATACAAAAAATTTTAGATTCTGAAATATTTTTCCTATAGAAATAGTCTCAGAATCTGAGTCTCAGACAAAAAGATTCTGGTACATTTTTCAAATAGAAAAAATTTCAGAATTTAAGATATTTTCTTAGATTCTGGGACATTTTTCCTAAAATATCACATTCTGAGATTTTTTTCTATAGAAAAAGTCTCATATTCTTACAAGGGAAGTCTCCCTAGTGTCACCCGCGGATCTTTATGGAATTGGTTTAATTTTGTAGATCAGAAAAAATAAAGGGACAAGCATTTTTTTTTTGCGGCCCAAATTCATATTAAGGGGTAAAAAGGAGGGGGAAGACAAGGCCTTTTTTTAGTTTTTTTTTCGTTTATATCCTATATTATGCAAAGAAACCTAGTCATGTTACATACCAAATGAAAGGTCTTTGGAAAACCTATCTAGGTGTGCTAGGAACGTGTCCAAACATGCTCAACTTTTCGTCATATTGAGTAAAATACCAAAATTTTTTAGGACATTTTTGTTAATAAGTCGAAAAATATTAACTTCTTTGGCCCGTTGTTAGCACCACAAGATAGGTATTTTTAATACCTTTAATCTGATACTACACATGCCTATATTAATTATGTTTAAATAGGCGTAAATCGTAAAAAACTGAAAAAGGTCAATTTCCCCCCATACAAATCGACCACCCCCCCCCCCCCCCTTAAAATGAGTTTGGGCCGCTAAAAAAATACGTGTCGAATTATTTTTCGTTCTTAACAACATATCCAAATTTCATGAAGATCGGAGGGTGACACCAGGGAGACTTCCCTGGTTAGTCAGTTTTATTTTACTAAAAGTCATAGATTCTAGAACATTTCGCTCCTTTACTTGTATAGTGTCATAACTCAAAAAATGCGTTTTTTGAGTTAATGATGCAGAATAATTCGTTATATCATGCTTTATATTGTGTCAAAAATTCGTATTAATATCTTTTAAACTCACCGTTTGAGAAGAGTACACGCCATTATTACATTTTCTATGTACCGGCCTTTTTCAATTAGAAACCAGTTTCAATAGTAAACTTTAAACGTGTTTTCTGCAAAATAAAATATTTTGAGTAGTGACACTATACAAGTAAAGGAGCGATTTGTTCTATAAAATCTCACAAATTCTAAGACATTTTTCCTACCGAAAAACTCTGAGATTTTTTTATTTTAACCAAAGATTTCAGCTTTTATTATTAAAAAGTCATATTTCAATTAGATTCTGAGATATTTTTTCAGAATATGAAACATTTGTCCTAAATAAAAAGTCTTTGATTCTGAGGTATTTTTCAATAAAAATCTCTGATTTTTCCTAAAGAAAAATTAGCAAATTAGGAAAATTCTCAATTTTTTCCTAATAAAACATTTTTCATTTAAGAAAATTCTCAAATTTTTTCATATAGAAAAATTTGACATTCGAGACATTTTTCCTTTAGAAAAATGTTTCATAGAAAACATTTTGAGATTATTTTCTTTTTCCTTTTTTCCTCTCCCTTTTTCTTCTTTCTTTCTTTCTTTCTTTCTTTTTTTTTTCTTTTTTCCTTTTTTTCTTCTTTCTATTTCGGTTGGAGGGGGAGGGGGAATTTCCTTCCCCCCGTGGATCCGCGCCTGCTATGCAATATCCTATACGAGTTATTGTCGAAAAATGGATCCCAAGTTCAAACACTCACCGATTTAATATGTCGTTTATTTAATCTTTAACTAGTGGAGAAAATAAACACCAACAAAATTAGAATAAAAAGGTTTATTTTTGTTGTTAATAGACCGATTTAATTGAATATCGGGCGATTTTTTTTATGGGACCATGTCCAAAAATGATTTTATTATATTTATATTTTGAGTTTTTTTTTAAGTTTTTTTTTTACGTTATAAAAAATTACTAACACTTAGAAAATTCATTGTGTAGGGTATTCATGTATTCGGTAAAGTCAAATTTACCATTTTTTCTTGTTTTTGTATTTAGTTGATTACACATAAACCAAGCCAATAAATTAAGCATGATGAAAATGATTTACAGCAAATATATAAGAAAATAAACCAATAACTTTTATACTTCTTTAACTTTATGTCTATTTGAGACTTTTTCTTCTTATACTAAACTTTGTGTATGCTCAACATTCAAAACTATTCGAGCAATTGATTTAGTGTCACCCAATAAGCTTTAACAAGCTCAATAAAAGTTAAAGTGTCACAAGAAAACTTTTATTTATGATATCACATGAATTATGGCAAATATTTTAAAGTTGTTTTGTAGGACTTCAGTACGTATGAGTAATATGATGACCAATTTCAAACACAAAAAAATAGCTCATACGTCAAATTAACCATAACGATATATTTTATAGTTTTTTTTTTTTTTTGTTTTGTACAACATTGTTGAAGTTTGTTTGTTTTCAATAGTGATATGTAAATGCATTTTGTTGAAAACGTGTTTATAATTTTTTTTATTTTTTTTTTTCATATTTTGGTGTTGTTTTGGATGGTTTTTCACTTTCAATAATTCATAATCATTTATCTTCATTTTTAACAATACTGTCAAAAAAAAAAACTTTTTTTACACATACTCGTTTATGTGTTTTTGTTTATACTCCTGTGATAGATGAATTAGGGATGTATTTATTTTATAAAATTACTTATGGTTTTAATTAAAACAAACAAAAAAATTAAATTCAATTCATGAATATGCTCAAAAATTTATAAAACAGTTTAAATTTGAGTGAAAAATGATTTTTTAGAAAAATGTGTTATGAATATAAAATTATATTTTGAGTAAGAATTTTTTATTGAGTGAAAAACATTTTTTTTAGTGTAAAAATTTCTGTTTGTATTATATTTTTGTGGCTTACCAACATTTTTCGAGATTAAGCGCGATTTTCAATATACAAACTGTAAATGACAACGATTTTAAACTCACAGTTTGGTCCATAGCTTTGTATCCCCTGGACAGATTTTGCGGATGTTTAGTACCAACCTGACCACCAAAATAACGAATATATGTGCGAAGCATCAGTAGGTTCCAAGTTGTCTTTCGAGAGAAAGTATAACTTTAACAGACAGTCATACGGACATCATTATATCTGTGCCTGATCAGAAATTGAAACATTTTTAGTAAAGAAAAATTCTCAGATTCTCAGAAGTTTTTTGTGTAGAACGATTCGACAATTCTGAGATATTTTTCGTGTAGAAAATTTCGATGATTCTGAGACATTTTTCGTGCAAAAAAACATTTAGATTCTGATAATAAATCTTAGAATTTTTCTATAAAAAAATGTTTCAAATCTAAAAATTTTTCGATACGAAATTGATTTAAAATCATAGAATTTTTCTAACGAAAAACGTTTAGGAATTTGAGAATTTTTCTAATCGAAAATTTTCTTAAGATTTGAGAATTTTTCAATACAAAAATGTTCAAAATCTAAGAATTTTTCTACATAAAAAAAAAAATCAAAATCTGAGAATTTTTTTATTCGAAAATTGTATTAGAATCTGAGAATAAACAGATATATCGATGTCCTCCTGTATGTCTCAGAGTCTGAGAGTTTTTCTTTATGCAAAATGTTTCAGAATCTGAAAATTTTTCTATATGAAAAATGTCTCAGAATCTGAATTTTTTTTATATAAAAAGTGTCTCAGAATCCGAAATTTTTTTTTTCATGAAAAATGTCTCAGAATCTTAGAATTTTCTTATACGACAAATGCCTCAAAATTTTTCTATACGAAAAACATTTCAGATTCTTAGAATTTTTCTATACGAAAAATATCTCAGAATCTGGGAATTTTACAAAAAATGCCTCAGAATTTTTCCATTCGAAAAAACTCTCGTAATCGAAGAATTTTTTAATACGAAAACTGTCACAGCATCTGAGAATATACGAGAATAGTCTCAGAATCTGAGAATTTTTCGATACGAAAAATATCTCCGAATCTGAAATTTTTCCAATGAAAAATGCCTCAGAATCTTAAAATTTTTTTAAACGAAAAATGTCTCAGAATCTCACAATTTTTCAATACGAAGAATGTCTCAGGATCTGTCAATTTTTCTATACGAAAAATGTCTCAGAATCTTAGAATTTTCTTTACGAAAAATGTCTCAGAATCTGCGATCATTTCTTTACGAGAAATGATTTAAAATTCTTATATTCTGAGAAATTTTTCGTATAGAAAAGTGCTTAGACATTTTTAGTATAGAAAAATTTTCAGATTCTGAGACATTTTTCGTATATTCTCAGATGCTGTGGCAGTAATAAAAAAATTCTTAGATTAAGATAGTTTTTTCGAATGGAAAAATTCTAAGACATTTTTTGTAAAGAAAAATTCTTATATTCTGAGATATTTTTCGAATAAAAAAATTCCTATGGAAAAATTCTCTGATCTTGCGACATTTTTTTTGTATAGAAAAATCCTGAGATCCTTAGACATTTTTCGTTTAGAAAAATTTTCGGGTTCTGAAACATTTTTCAAATGGAACATTCGCAGATTCAAAAACATTTTTCGAATCGAAAAATTCACAGATTTTGAAACATTTTTCGTATAGAAAAATTCTCATATTCTGACCCATTTTTCTTATAGAAAAATCCTCAGATTCTGAGACATTTTTCGAACAAATAATTCTCAGATTCTGAGATATTTTTCGTATAGAAAATTTCTCAGATTCTGAGAGATTTTTCGTATAGAAACTCTCTGATCTTAAGAAATTTTTCGTAAAGAAACGTTCTCATATTCTGAGACATTATTCAAGTTGAAAAATTCTCAGATTCTGAGACATTTTTCGTATAGAAAAATTCTTAGATACTTACAATCAGAATCTGAAAATTGTTTACATGAAAAATGTCTCAGAATCTGAGAATTTTTTATATGAAAAATTGTTTAAGATCAGGGAATTTCTATACGAAAAATATCTCAGAATCTGAGAAATTTTCTATAAAAAAAATGTTTCAGAATCTGAGAATTATTTGTTCGAAAAATATCTCAGAATCTGAAGATTTTTCTATAAGAAAAATTTTTCTATACGAAAAATGTCTCAAAATCTAAAAATTTTTCTATACAAAAAATATTTCAGATTCTTAGAATTTTTTCTATACGAAAAATGTTTCAGAATCTGAGAATTTTTCTCTACAAAAAATGTCTCAGAATTTTTACATTTGAAAAATGTCTCAGAATCTGATATACAAAAACTGCCACAGCATCTGAGAATATACGAAAAATGTCTCAGATTCTGAGATATTTTTCGTATAGAAAAAAATTTTTCTAACGCAAAATGCTGAATCTTAAAATTAAATATATCTCAGAATCTCTCAATTTTTCTGTACGAAAAATGTAAAAAAATTCTCTGATTCTGTGCCATTTTTCGTGTAGAAAAATTCTCAGCTTCTAAGAAATTTTTCGTGTAGAAAAATTATCAGTTTCTGAAACATTTTTCGTATAGAAAAATTCTTAGATTCTGAGACATTTTTCTTATAGAAAAATCCTCAGATTCTGAGACATTTTTCGAACAAATAATTTTCAGAGTTTGAAACATCTTTCATATAGAAAATTTCTCAGATTCTGAGAGATTTTTCGTATAGAAATTTTCAGATCTAAAGAAATTTTTCATATAGAAAAATTCTTAGATTCAGAGAAATTTTTTGTAAAGAAAAGTTCCCAGATTCTGAGAAATTTTTTATATAGAAAACTCTCAGATGCTAAGACAGTTTTCGTTTTGAAATATTCTTAGATTCTTTGACATTTTAAGTACAGAAAAATTCTCAGATTCTGAGACTTTTTTGTATAGAAAAATTCTCAGATTCTGAAAATTTTTCGTACAAAAATTTTTTTAGATTCTGATGCGATTATTCTTCGCATTACAAAATTCTCAGATTCTAAAATATTTTTCGAATAGAAATATTATCAGATTCTGAGATATTTTTCGTAAAGAATAATTCTAAAATTCTAAGACATTTTTCGTAAAGAAAATTTATTATTCTAGAAAAAAATAGAAAAATTCTCGTATTCTGAGACTCTTTTCATATAGAAAATTACTCACAAGGGAAGTATCTCAACCCTTATGAACCGATTTGCATGAAACGTAAAATATATATAAAAGACACAATTCTAAGGTTGGGGTGTCTCGGCTTATCGGCCATTTCGGGGATTTAGGGGTTCAAAACATGGGTAAAAAAATGGCGAAAAAATCGTTTTTTTGATTTTTCAGCCATTTCTTTCTAAGAAACTATATGATGTTTACATATGAGAATGCCTATCTAACAGTGGCATAACCTTGTAAAAGTTTGGCTTCGTTAAATACTTTTTGCACGAAAATGTGAAAATTTTGGGGGGTATTTATATGAAGACATAGAGCTACGATGTCCATATGAATACGAAATAATCTTTATTAAATTTAAGTCGACACGTATTTTTGCTCTAGAGGATATTCCTGTTAGTTCGTGAGATATCGAAATTTGCCCGGAGGTCCATATGGTTTCATAAGGGGACAACGAAATTTTGAAACGCTGATATGGCCGAAAAGCCGAGACACCCCAACCTTAGAATCATTTCATTTATATATATTTTAAGTTTCAGGCAAATCGGTTCATAAGGGTTGAGATACTTCCCTTGTCAGTTTTGATACATTTTTCGTATAGACAAATTCTCAGATTCTGAGACATTTTTCGCAAAAGAAAAACTCTCAGATTCTAAAACATTTTTCTGATAGAAAAACTCTCAGATTCTGAGACATTTTTGGTATAAAAAATTTCCAAATTCTGAGGCATTTTTGGTATAGAAAAATTCTCAAATTCTCGGTTTTGATTCTGAGGCATTTTTCGTAGAGAAAACTTCTAAGATCTTAAGCCAAAGAGTGGAAAAAATTTGTCTGGGCTTTGAAAAACGAAAGACAAAATTTTTTTGTATACAGCTACGACGTTGAGCCCATATTTTTTTAACTAGATCAAAATGTTTTGATTTGAAAATTTTGTATGAGATTTCCTTGACAAAAATGTGTCCCTCTAATGTTCTCGTGTGCAATTTTTTTTTCTATGAAATTTATATAAAAATATTTGTATACCCTACATCAAAGAATGGAAGTAAGTTTATTAACATTGTCATTCTATGTGTAACACATGACTATTGCTGCACACTGGGGAAAAACATGTTTGAAACATGATTGTACCACACCAAATCAACCCTAAAACGGAAGGGGGGGAGGGGTCATAGTAAAAAAAAAAAAAACTTTTCGTTTTCGTCGGATTAATTTATCAGTCATACGCTCAAAAGAAAAACCTTGTCAAATTACTAGAAAAAGCCTCGTTATCCTATTTTAGCAATATCTGACAGTTTCACTTTTTTTTCTGTTCAACAGTTTTCGATCGAAATTTATTTTTTTTTTGTAATTTTAATTTTTTTTCGTAAATGTCCAAATTTCTAAGGTAATTTTGCGAAAAAATCTAGTAAAGTTACTAAAATTCCTTGTAAGTTTAATTGAGTCGAAAAAATTGTTAATTTACAATTTTATTGGTAAAAAGTTTGTAAAATTACGAAAAAACTCGTAATTTTAACTAGAAATGTTCGTTACATAGCAGGTAGCACAAAATCTAGTAAAGTCACGAGACTTCCTTTTAATTTTTAAAGCGTCAAAAAAGTTGTAAATTTACAATGATTTTATAAAAAAGAACTCATAATTTTTACCAATATTATTGTAAATTTACAACTTTTTAGATGCTATAAAAATTACAAGGGAGTCTCGTGACTTTCCGGGATTTTGTTCTTTTGTTTTTGTTGTCCCTTGTAATTTTTATAGCGTCAAAAGAGTTGTAAATTTACAATAATATTGGTAAAAAGCTTATTAAATTGACATAAAAAGCTAGTAATTTTTATTAGGAATTCTCGTAAAATTGGTTGTTGCAAAAACAAATTTTAAAAAAATTTTTTGTTTAAGTGTATAATGATCTCCTTAATTATAGTTGTCACAGTCATGTTTATTCTCTGCATGCGTCTTTCTCTTTGTCTGTTGAAAGCTCGATGGAGAAAAAACGAAAAAAGATAAAAAGTTAAAATTTTTTGGGGATATGTCATTCTGATTTAAAATTTGTAAATGGGGTCAAATCGGTTCAGATAGATAGAATTATGATCTTGCAAAATTTACAACATCTTTGATATATTGCTATTTCTTATAGATTTTTTAGGCATATTATTAAAAAATGTTTAATTTTATGTCAAAAAATGTTTATTTTAAAAGACTTGGGGATGAAAATAGATGAAAAATTTATGTCGCCACACCCCTTTATGTGGGCGTGGTCATAAAAAATAATAAAAATATTGATAAAATTACATTAACTAATACAAATATCATAAAAATTTAATATGTAAATACTTCTTGCGAGGGGTTGGCGGTTTACAAAAGCGTTCTTGTTTTATTTTTTTTTTCATAATTTTTTGAACTATTTTTTTATTTATTGGTAATCATTTAATTACAACTATTTTTTTACTAATATCAACTTTTACTAATACCAAGAACTGAAAACAATATCCGTCGTCTCGTTATATCAAAATCGACTAAGGGTTCTGGTGGGAATCGAACCCACGACCACCTGTTTCATAGGTTAGCACCAACTAACCTACAGTGGGCCCCCTTGTTCTTGTAACTATGATGAAGAGTATTTTAAATTCGGCAACAACACTCTCCCTGGTTTAAGTTTTTTTTGTGCTATTCGAGTTCTCCATGGGGTCAGTCTTAGTGAAATCAATCAAAAATAGCTAAAAATTTTCGTGACCCTCTCCGATTTTGATGAAATTTGGTTTAGTTGTAACACAAATGATAAACTAATGCACACTTATTTTCAGCCCTCTAAGTAAACAGTGGGCGAAAACACGAGGGGTCAAAATTTCCCCCAAAATCTCCCAGTCGCGACACTTTACACCGTAAAAACTTAATATCGTTGGTTCTATTATAGCTAGAAAGCCCATTTTTGGTTTGTTTTGAAGCTCATAATATGCTCTACAGGACCTATCATAACCAAAAAATTTTCGAAAAAAAATAACGGTTACCTCCCTTATTTTAAGGTCGAGATATACGGAGGAGAAAATGGCGAGGATGGTATCCCCCGATTTTTTTTTTCTTGATAATCTTATAGAGAAAGTCCAAAAGAATATATTCTAAAATTTTTAAGTTGGGACAACAATGGGATCGCTCAAAATCAAAATTTTTCACAATTTTCCCCAAAATCTCCAAATCGCAACACTCTTTAACCTCAAAAATTTAATATCATAAGTGCTTTTGTAGCTACAGAGCCAATTTTTTTTTTTGTTTTAAAGCTTATAATACGCTCTACAAGACATACCAAAACCAAAAAATTTTCCAAAAAATGGAATTGGTGCCCCCCTTATTTAAAGGTCGTGGCAAAGGGTGGAGGAAATGGGGGGAAGTATCCCCCGATTTTTTTTTTACTTGGGATTTTCAAAGTGCAAGTCCTAATAAACATACTCTACAATTTTTATGTTGGGACAACAATGGGATCGACCAAAATAAAAATTTTTCAAAATTTTCCCCCAAAATCATCAAATCGCGACATTCTTGCGCCTCCCATTGGAGTCCCAAGTTAAAAATTTCAGGATATGCTCTCTAAAACTTACTCTTAAAAAAAAAAACAAGGTAAAAAAATTGGGGGATACTATTCCCCAAATTTCCTCCACCCCTTGCCACGATCTTATAATGCAAGAGGCACCCCTAATTTTTTTTATTTTTTTTTTTTTTGTAATAGTGATATTGTAGGGTATATTAAGAGCTTTAAAACAAACCAAAAATGGACTCTGTAGCTACAATACAGTCCACGATATTAAATTTGTAATGGGCAAGAGTGTCGCGATTTGGGGATTTTGGAGGAAATTGTAAAAAATTTTGATTTTGGTCGATCTGATTGTTGTCCCAACATAAAAATTTTAGAATATGTGCATTAGGACTTGCACTTTGAGAATACCAAGTAAAAAAAAAATCGGGGGATACTTTCCCCCCATTTCCTCCACCCTTTGCCACGACCTTTAAATAAGGGGAGCACCCTTCCTTTTTTTCTAAAATTTTTTGGTTAAGGTAGGTATTGTAGAGCGTACTATAAGCTTTAAAACAAACAAAAATGGACTCTGTAGCTACAATAGCACATATGATATTAAATTTTTAAGGTTCAAGAGTGTTGCGATTTGGAGATTTTAGGGGAAATTGTGAAAAATTTTGATTTTGAGTGATCCCATTGTTGTCCCAACTTAAAAATATTAGAATATATTCTTTAGGACTTTCTCTATAAGATTATCAAGTAAAAAAAAAATCGGGGGATACCATCCTCCCCATTTTCTCCTCCCTTTATCACGACCTTAAAATAAGGGAGGTAACCCCTATTTTTTTCGAAATTTTTTTGGTTACGGTAGGTCTTATAGAGCATATTATGAGCTTCAAAACAAACCAAAAATGGGCTTTCTAGCTATAATAGAACCAACGATATATAGTTTTTACGGTGTAAAGTGTCGCGACTGGGAGATTTTGGGGGAAATTTTGACCCTCCGTATTTTCGGCCCCTGTTGACTTAGAGGGCTGAAAATTTGCATTTGTTAGTTTTTTACGTAGTGTAAAAACTTAACCAAATTTCATCAATATCGGAGGGGGTCAAGAATATTCATGATTGATTTCACTAATAATGACCCCATGTCAAATTTAATATTTCATCATCCACATATATATGGAAATTTATGAAACATGCATAAATATTATAGAGCAAAGCGACAACAAAACTTTAGTTTTCTTTTTTTTTATAACAATTTAATGTTTTATGATTTTAATATTTTTTTTGTTTTACACATTTTTTTTTCTAGTATGGAACGTGATCTGATGACACGCACTGACAGATTCGGTGTTGAAGTACGTGAACGCACCATGTGGGATATACGTGATGGTGTCGTTGGTGGTGATACATTTGTACCAAAACATGTTGTGATCACAACATGGAAAAATGTATCATTTGCTGGTGGTATTGATAATTCTTTGTTTACGGTAAGTAGAATATAGTTATAGCTATAGCAACAACTACATTTACAAACGTGTTTGTATTTGCTTTTTTTAAATGTTTGCATATTTGATATGAGTAGAAGCAAAAAAAGAAAATGATTTATGTTTATTTCGATATTTTATGAAAAAAAAAAATAATATGAATATTTAAAAGCAATTTTTTAAATATCACTTAAATATTTATTGTAAAATTTACGGAAAATCAGCTTTTATTACCTCTATCACATTGACACAGTTTAAATAATTTTAATGTTCTAATTTATTAAGAATAAATTTCTCTATCCTTGTTAATTGCAAATTTAATATGTTTTTATAATCGATTGGTAATTATTTACATATAAATCAAATATTTATATGGCAACGACTTGATTATTTGTTAGTAAAAGCAATTACAAATTTTAGTTCACTTGAAATTTATGAACTTCAATTAGAAATGTTTAACTGTTGTTAATAAAAATAGCACCCATGGCATATTTTTTCATGTTTTATGATCATGTTTTTTTTTTTTAAACGAACAAATCCATGAAAAATTTAACTGACGGATCACCGATTTTGTATATTTTTGGTTATTTAATAAAGCTTCGTAAATGATTAAAAACCATATTTATATTTTTTTATTAATACTTTGGAAGATATGGGCGTTTAAAAAAGCGCTCATTTGACAATATTTACTTTTACAGAGTTTTTTAAAATCTTTGTACTCGGAAACCGTTAGTCGTACGAAAACACTTATACACTGCGAATCACATCAATAAGGAATCGAGTTTTTCACTTTTTGATCGAATATATCTTTGTAACGAATAAGCGGAAAAATATAAAAAAATGCACTGATAGATAGCATTATCTAACGAATAATGTCGAATAATAACAGTAATCAAAAGACTGAAAGAAGTCCTTTAAAAAAATATTTTTCGGAAACTTGTTAAAAAATCACTAGTTTTTTATGAATCACTTGAATAAGGAATTTTGGAATACGGACCAAGTAGGACCTGAATCCAATTTGTTATGGATAGCAATTCCTTAAACAATAAAAACAAAACAGTTTTGTTTCGAATTTCAATGAAAATGAGACTCTCAACAGCTCTTAGATCTTCCGAAAAGAAAAAAGTACTGTATTTAAAGTCCAAAGTGTTAAAGGCCGTTGAAATCGCGAAAATAATAGAGAGGAGCAAACCTATTGAATGCAATTATTTAAAAAACATTAAGAACTATGGAAAAAACATGAATGGGCGAACTAAAATGGCAACAATAGAACGAAATCGACAAACATTTTAAAAATTCCCTCGAATTCCACGATGACAGGTTGCAAAATTCTCAAAAAAAAGTGGCGATTTAATGGGTATTTGTACAGTCCATCACGATTAAAAATTAAATGAGTTCATAGTCTGTTGCAAATTGCAAAAAAAAAACCACTCCTTAATTCCAAACTTAAGAAGCATCGATGGTAACGTAAGGAACAGTAATGAAGCCACAGTAGAATAGCGCACCCCATACCATAACAACACCTTCTATGATCTGTCTGCTATGCAAAAACTGTTTTTATTGTCTCAAATCACCGAAAACAATTGTAACCGTCTAATGCAACGGTATTATTTTTTTTTTCGTCGGAATAAACTACTTTGAAAAATTTCGCAGACCGTGTCATTGTATTCCTGCAGATATTAAGGCGCTGCTTACTACGTTTGGTATTCAGCGATTAGTTTTTGCATAATTTTCGACGAGCTATGAACTCACTTGACTTTTAAACGCGACGGACTGTACATATACTTGCATTAACGCCACTTTCTTTGAGAATTTCGAAAGATGTCGGCGTAGAATTTGGGGGAATTCTTAAAATTTTTGTCGATCTCGTTCAGTTGTTGCCATTTGAGTTCGCCCATTCATTTTTTTTCCATAGTTCTGAATGTTATTTAAATAATTGCATTCAATAGGTTTGCTTCCTCTCTATTATTTTCGCGATTTAAACGACCTTTAACACTTTGAACTTCAAAGTCAGTACTTTTTCCTTTTCGGAAGAGCTAAGAGCTTTGGGAGTCCCATTTTTATTGAAATTCAAAACAAAACTGTTTTGTTTTTATTGTTTAAGGAATTGCTATTCATTACAAATTGGATTCAGGTCCTACTTGGTCTGTATTCCAAAATTCCTTATTCAAGTGATTCAAAAAAAACTTGTGATTTTTAAACAAGTTGCAGAAAAATATTTTTTTAAAGGACTTTTTGCAGTCTTTTGATTATTGTTATTATTTGACATTATTAGCTAGATAATGGCCTCTATCAGTGCATTTTTTTATATTTTTCCGCTCATTCGTTACAAAGATATATTCGATTAAAAAGTGAAAAACTCGATTCCTTATTGATGTGATTCGCAGTGTAAAAACAATTTTGTATATAAAATTATGAAGATTTAAAAATTAGAAACAACATTTTTTTTTTACATTTCAACAAAAAATGTAGAAACTTTTCCTGGGAAGGACACCATGGATTTCCAAAATAAAAATTTTGTATTAAAGTTTAGAATGTACTTTTAACGCTGTTAAATTTTCAGAGAGGTATTTTTTCGTATTGTTGAGCAATTAATTTTTAAAGTTTGTTAGATCGCCAAATATTTGATTTTTTTTTTAAATTTTGGCAACAAATCAGAAATTTAGATTTATCACCAATTTTAAAAATTTGTTGCTCGACAACACAAAAAAACATCTACCTGAAATTTCAACAGCGTTAAAAGCACATTCTAAATATTTTAATAAAAAATTTTGGTTTTGCAAATCCATGGTGTCCTTGATAAAATAAAAGGACATTCTAATATTGTTTAAAAAAATTTTTGGTAAATTTTTTTTTAAATTTTTTTTTGTTTCTAAATTTGAAATCTCCATTATTTTATAAAAATTATTTTCACTGAAAGTTTTTTTGTACAACTAACGGGTTTCGAGTGAAAAAGCACAAAAAAACTGTCTAGAGCAAACTATTTGATTTTTTGCCAACATTTGAAATTTATTGCTCAACAATACGAAAAAACACCTCTCTGAACTTTAACCAGCGTTAAAAGGGCCTGCTAAACTTTAAAACAAAATTTTGCTTTTGGAAATCCATGGTGACCTTACCAGGAAAAAAGGACATTCAAATACTGTTTTCAAATTTTTTTTTAAATTTTTGATAAAAAAAAAATTAAAAAAAAAATTAAATCTTTATAATCTTATTTACAATATTGTTTTTATAAGTTTTTTCATACGATTTACGGTTTCCGTGTACAAAAATGTTAAAAAACTGTCTAAAAGATATTGTCAAAAAAGCGCTTTTTAAACGCCAATATCTTACAAAGTACTGATTAAAAAAAAAATATGGATTTTAATCATTTGCAAAGCTCTATCAAATAACCAAAAATAAATAAAATTGGTGATCCGTCAGTTAAATTTCCCATGGATTTGCTCATATGCCTTACACCAATGGTTCCCAACCTCTGATTCTCGCCCCACTGGGGGGCAATTTAAAGGTTCCTGGGGGGCAACGAGCAAATTTTCAAGATTTTTTTAGTCAAATTAATTACAAAAACTTTTTTTTAGCAAAATTAACTACAAAAATCTTGTTAATTTCTTAAAATTTTTACTAAAAACTTAATTTAAATGCTTATTTTACAAAAACTTTGCTAAACAAGTAGTAATTTTTCATTAGAAACAAAAATTAGAAAAACTAACAAATTTTTCCTTAGTGTAGGGGGGACAAGACAATTTTTTTAACTTAAAAGTGGGGCGTGGCTTAAAAAAGGTTGAGAACCATTGCCTTACACCAAAAATAGGAAATTTCAAAAAAGCTTTTTTTGAAAAAATAATGCAATTACACCTTCTTCTGCACGAAAAACAACAGCAACAACCACACAAGAATTGAAAAACCACGATTTAGTTGATACTTGCTTAACAGCCAACTTAGCGTATCGGTCTAGAGTGATCGTACCTAAGAGGCAGATAATAGCAAAAAACATTACAGATCATGGGTTCAATCCATGGCGGCTGCGATCTGTTAATAATTTTCACATATAGAATATAATTAACTGAATAAATTTGACATTAAAAGTTTTTCTGATGATTATAATAACTGGATTATATGAAACTAGTAAAAAACGAACCGGATGTCTTAAATTTTTAGAAAAAAATTAATTTTTCTTTCACACCTTTCTCAATTCAAACCATATATAACATGATTAAAAAATTATAATACATAATTATAATTAGAGCATGAGCTCAACTGTCTTTACAGAAAATCAAAAATTATAAAAAACATGTTGTTTCTTTTTTTCCGACGCCCACTGTTTGCAGTGGGCGCGTTTTGAAGTACTCATCAGAACAGTTCCTAACTCACATTATTGAAAAGCTTATCGAAATCTGTTTCAAATAGATTTATTAAGGCTCTTTGATTTGGGACGGCGGAAATTTTATTTTTTCAAATTTTTTTTTTATTACAGGGAACCCGTAATTCAGAAATAGTCAAAGGTTATAAAGCATTTTTATGATAGTAGAAGCCAACTCTTATTTATTTTGAAGTTTTCTATAGAAATACTTCCAAATTTTAAAAATTTTAAAAAAGACCCAATTCAGAAACAATTTTTTCAATAAATACAAGTAAGAAAATTATAGTCGGTCAAGACCGACCATATAATACCCTACATAAAAGTTTCCCGGAAAATGGATGCCAATTTCAAATATGGACTGATTGGATCTATCTTTGTCAAATCTTTAATAAGTGTAGAAAACACTCACAAACTAAATTTGAATTAAATACTCTTCTTTTGTTGCCAATAAACCGATTTAACTGAATATCGGGCGGAATTAGTGTATTCAAAAAACCGGCCATTTTCAAAAACCGGTTTTCGGTTTATTCGAAAATGCTTATTTTTTTTAGCAAAAAAACCGGTTAAACCGGTTTTTTCGGTTTTTATTCTTCAGGTTAAAAATAAATTAAATTTAATTATATTTTTACAAAACAGGCATAACCAAAACAAAATCGATAAGTCATAGCGAAAATAGTATCATCTGTATGACACCGTTAACGTCGCACAATTTCGCTGGAAACTTCGACAGGAAGTAACAACTAAATTTGAATTCTTTGCAATTGCGAGCGGAAATACGTAAAGATTTTATTTACAAATTTTTTTTATTGAATTGTTTAAAGAGCACAATTAATAATAAATTCAGACATCTGTCCTAACATATTCATTTGGGCTGATTTAGCCCATTCTGATTTCAACAATTTCAAAAGGATAATTTAAAAAAAATGGTTTGCCATAGAACTCCAAGGTGCCAAATTTAAAAAAATATATATTGATTTCAATGTTAAAGGAAGGGACAGACATCAAAAACTCGTTGATATATTTATATTGACATACCAACCAACATATCCACAAATTGATTATGGTAGTACCGCTAAGTTATGTGTTTCTAAAAAACTGTGTAATGTCAAAACACATTTTAACTCATTCACTCAGAAAATTATGTAAGTTACTACATGTTAGTTGTTTGTATATTTTACAGTAGTTAGTTGTTTTCAACTACAAAGTCAGTTGTTTTTGTATGAAAAATATCAAACAACTATTTCTGTTAGTTATTTCAAGTAGTTTTTTTGAATAACTAACAAAAAAGTACTGTGATGTAGTAACAGTTATTTAATGTAGTTAATTTTATTTTTTTTATCTCTGAAAATTTTTCAAAGTTTTTTCCAAAAAAAAAAAAAAAAAAAAATGTTTTTTTTTTATTTTTTACAACTTTAAAAAAAAAACTTGGAAAAAATTTGGTCTTAATTTGTTTTTTCTGATTTTTTTTTTTTTTTTTTTTAAATATATATATTGTTTATTTTATTTTTACTACATATTAGTTGTTTTGACTACAAATGTTAGTAATTTTTACTACATAAGTCAGTTGTTTTTGTCAGTTAAAATAACTAACATTGTTAGTTGATTTAACTGAAAAAGTAGTTGACCCCAAAACAACTTACAAAGTAGTTATTTTAACTGACATTTTCAGTTGATTTTACTAACATAATTTTTTGAGTGTTATATTAAACCTTTTTATAAAAACCGGTTATCCGACACAAAAAAACCGGTTTCTCGAATATTCGAAATTTAAAACTATTCGAAACCGGTCGAGTTTCTAAGCATGAAAAAACCGGTTAACCGAAACCGATTTCGGTTTTGAATACTCTAGGCGGAATATGGTGCCTAAGTCCAAAAATGGTTCGAATATAATTAGATTTGGTAAGGTTTATAAAAGTACGCGTTAAAAATACACAAACCAAATTTTTATTAAATATTTTCTTTTTTCATAAAATTTGAGAGATTTATGTGAATATCGGGAAGTTTGTTTGTATGGAGGCTACAAGAAGAACTGGTCCGATTCGTTTAAAATTCGGAACGATTATTTGCGATAAAATACGTCTGCCTGCCAAATTTCGAAAGCATATTTATTATAATACAGTTATTAGAGTCATTTGAGTTTAAAATAAAGAGGACCTTTGTTTGGGGGCTAGGTCTAAACATGGACCGATTGTTTTCAATTTCAATAGGCTTCGTTCTTAGGCCAAGGGAGGCTTAAGTTTAAAATTTTAAGTAAATTTAAAATAATTAATCACAACGTTTAGATGGACAGACGGACAGACGGACAGACGGACATCGCTAAATCGTCTCAGAAAGTGATTCTAATTCGATCGGTATGCTTGAAGGTGGGTCTAGGACCAATATTTCGGATAGATACAAACATCAGCACAAACTCATTATACCCTGTACCACAGAGTGATGTAGGGTATAAATATCAGATTCAAAACATGTTTCATTTAGAAAAATTTTCTGTTTTCTTATTTTTTTTAAATCGTTTCCTTACACAGAAAGAATTAAAAAAGAATTTAAATCAACAAAAACGCTGGTTCAATTAATTTTTTAATTGAAACTCCTCCAATAAAGAAAATTGTAATATCAGTTATCAAATTGTAGGTGATTAATTGATTTTTTTTTCAATCAAACCCTTTTTCGACTTTGATCACAAATTTAATGTTTTATTTAAAGTCAGTCAAAAAAAATTATTGATTTAACGAATAAATTGCAAGCTTTTGACAAAATTATGAAGAAGTTCATATTTTTTATTTTCCAATATGTTGCCAACAATAAAAAGAAGTAAACCTCGATTATATTGAATATTGAGGGGGCCCTGTAGGTTAGTTGGTAGGTTCCGAAAGGTCTTTCCCACTCCAAAATGATCAGATTTTGAAAAACTTTTCTTTAGAACGTAATCAGATTCGGAGACATTTTTCCTACACACAAAAAAACCTTGTCAAATTACTATAAAAATTTTCGTAATCCAATTTTACCAATATTCTGCAGTTTTCCTTGCTTTTAAACAAACGAATTTTTATCGAAATTTACATTTTTTTTTTTGTAATTTTACAACTTTTTTTTTTAATTTTACAAATTTCCAAGATAATTTTACAAAGCAAAATCTAGTACACTCACAAAAATGTTTTATTGCGCCAAAAAATTTGTAAATTTAAAAGTTTTATTGGTAAAAAGCTTTTTAAACTACAAAAACGCACGTAATTTTTACTAGGAATTCTCGTAAAATAGGAGGTAGCAAAAAATCCAGCAAAATCACGAAAGTTCCTTGTAAATTTTGTCTCGTAAAAAAAATTGTAAATTTACAATTTTATTAGTAAAAATCTTGTAAAATTACAAAATTTTTGTTCAAAAGCTTGTAAAATTACTAGGAATTCTCGTCAAATATGAGGTAGCGAAAAAAAAATAACAAACTTTTCTTGTCATTTTACGATTTGCGTTTTTGAAAATGTAAAAAAAATACAAAATCTGTGTAACTTTGAGCAGCTTTGATACTACTTATCGTATTTAAACAATCGAAAACGCATACAAAAGGTGTGAAATTTTATTTTGATATCTGACAAACTGCAAAAATATTGGTGTTTCAAAAGTGCATTTTATGTGCATTTCTCATAAAAAATGTATTCCGATTCTGAGACTTTTTTCTATAGAACATTTCTAAGGCTTAAAATATTTTTCCTATACAAAAATGTTGAGAATCTTGTATATTTAAAAAAAATAATTCATAATGCCCATCTGCTTTTAATTTGTCCACCACTGTTTGTATGAGTGTTTGTAGTATTAAAAGTTTATTTATTTCACAAATGTTAATTTATGGTCTATTGGTAGAATATAATTTTAGCATTTTCATTTTGTTAAAACAGCTGCTAGTATTTTGGAATTATTTTGTAAAACCAATTGAATTATTGATGACACAAAAATAAATGTTTACTAATAGCCAAGTTGAAAATTTAAAATCATTTCTATTTTCTACAATTTATTTAGTTAAGAAATAAGCCAAGAATTTTTGTATGGGAAATTTTGTTTAGGATCTGTGTAGTTCCCAAAAGAAAAATGTTGCCGAATCGGAGATTTTTTGAAATAAAATGTCTGACTGAGAGTATCAAAATGATTCTATTAAAAAATATAGAAAAAAATATTCTGAAACAATCAGTACTTTTCTATAGAAAACATTATCTTAAGCTCGAAACATTTTTGCAAGTTAAATGAGAAAAAGTTTTATGCTATGAAAAAGCTTCTAAAAGCTTTCTGATAGAGATTTGGGCAAAGCTTTTTCTTGGTGACTTAAAATCTTTTTTATAATAATTTTTTATTTGAGAAAAAGTAATTAACATTTTATCTAATAGAGCTTAAAGCTTTTTAAGTAAAACAAAATAGCTTTTCATAAATTATTAAACTTTTCACAGAAAAAAGATTTTCAAAAACAATAATTTTTTATCCTAAAGCTTTAACAATTTATTGATGGTCGTCATATTTTTCTCAAAGAGATTTGGGCTAAGCTTTTCAAACCCTCCAACCACAGTATCGGGGTATACACACTTTGTCATTCTGTGTGTAACACATCGAAATAACGGTTGGAAACCCCATAAAGTATATTTATTATTTACCCATCAGAACCCCTGCATATTTTTAGTGTAGCACAGTGTAATTAGCTTATAAATCAATTCAGTTTTTGATTTTACAAATCTAAAACGGGTTTATCCATTATCTACCCCATTAAATTTATTAACACCAAATAGAATCCTCCACCCAATTAACCATTATGTTTTTTCAATAATTTGTATAATGCTCCCTACTGTGTAGCCCCAGCGTGCCAAATCAAAATTTATTTATTGGTAAACATCAATTTTACAGATTCATTTACAATTTTATAACAGGCATATTTTATACAATTAAATAGCAAACAATTAAAACAATGCTTGTACAATGTACATATTTTAATGGACTCATTGAATATGTAATTAAAATGTCGATTTTAAACGTAATTGAATGTAAAGTGAAAATGTGGTTTGAAAGAGTATAACTTTAAGTATTAGGGTGTCAGATCAACTCAAAATTTTTGAAATTATGTTAAAAAAAAAAAACAAATTTTGAAGTTAAGTTGAGATTTATTTAATTAATAATGATTACACCAGTAATTGCTTAAATTACTATAATAATTAAATCATTATTTTTCGGTAATGTCATAAAATATTTTTTTCTAAATTAGAGGATAAATCGATTAACTCATTAATGCTGAAACAATTTTTTTTTAAACAAGCAACACTGAGGCAATGTTAATTACTAATCGAATTACTGATAATCGCCTTAGTTTCTATTCATCGCTATATCGACAGTTTTACTTCAATTTTAGCGAAATTTGGGGGAAAAAGTAAATTCTATTGTAAACTTTAGAAATAAAAAAAGTTTTAAAACTTATTTCTCTCTTTACAGTTCAATTCTGATCTATTAGGTAGAAAATAAGATGGGTTTTAAGAAAATCCGTTAAAAATTGTATAAGTTACATGCATTTGAGTAAGAATGCGAAATTCAGTTTTTATACATTTTTAAATTATTGAGTGTAACACCACTTTACAAATTCTGAAATTTTTTCGATTCACGATATTTGACATTTATTTTCCATTAAAAATTGCGCGCTGAATCCAAAAATGAAGACAAAAAGTTAAAAAGTAGAAAAGTTTTTAAGATATTGCCAAATTCCACATTTATAAAAGTGGTTTTACATAAATATAAATATCTCCAGACAAAATCAGAGGATTTTAATTTTTTTACTTTTAAATTAAAGCTTAATAAATACTTTATTCAATCTGATAATCGCCTTATTGTTAGAGTCTATTCATCGATATATCGACAATTTTCCTTCAATTTAAACGAAATGTAGAAAAAAAAAATAAATTCTATTGTAAATTTAACTTTAATACAAATTTTTTAAATTTAGTTTTTGTACGTAAATTTCAAGGCTGATTTATTGCGATGAAAATTAGAGGTCTTTGAATAAAATCCGTCAAAAATTGTAAAAGTTACATGCATTTCAACAAAAAAGCATAAATTCAGTTTTATACACAAACAGTTGTTTTTGTTTATTTAGTGTGTGCCAAATACAAAAACACACAAAGTGAATTTCTGAATTTTTACTCAAATGGATATAACTTTAACATTTTTCAAGGGATTTTTTTTTAAACCGTCTTAATTTCATCATATTAGATCAGACAAATAAAAAAAGGAATTAAAAAAAATTTTTTTTCTTTGTAAAATTTACAATGCAATTATCTTGTTTGCCAACTTTTGGTAAAATTGTAGCAAAATTGTCGATATATCGAATTATAGCTTCTAAGGCTATAATTAGATTAAAAAATGTTATATGTAGGATTAGTAGGCCAATAAATTACATTTTATTTAAAACCAACAACAATAAAATCCACTATTTTATTCCGGAGATATTTTAGTTTAAGTAAAACTACTTTTTAAAAAAGATGAAAAATTGAAAAGTTGTCGATATCTCGAAAACGGTTCTATTTTTAAAACTTTAGAGTGGATTTTCGGATTCAGCGTAAGATTTTACATCAAAAATAAATCAAAATCTCTGTAAACTAGTGTTATTTTAAATTAGTTTCAGCATTAATGAGTTAGTCGATTTAGCCTCTTCATTTAATAAGTTTATGGTTAACTATAATTTTTGTTTTAAAAAAACATATTTTTATGTGACTGTATACTACTTTGGTCAATTAGTACACAAATAATATACCCTGTTTTGTTTGCCCAATAGAAAAAATATTTTATAACATAACCAAAAAAAAATGATTCAATTATTTTAGTAATTAAAACAATTACTTGTGTAATTAATTTTACAAGTTTCGTGAAAATTCGAGTACTAAAGTAATTAAATCAGTGCGCAAACGCAAAATCCGGCAAAACTAATTTTTTGTTTTTTTTTTAATTAATGCCAAATGAGAGATAACACTTTAAAATATTAAATTACAAAGTTTGTGCCAATTCTTTGACTAGTTTGGGTTTTATAACGAAGCAAAGTTAAGTACCTAATTGTATTATTTTTTTTTTCTAAATTAAAAAGTCTATTTTGGAAAAGTTTAAGCTTAATAGCGTCCAGATGTAGCAAATATTAAATAAGATACAAGGGTCACGCTGGAAAATTAAACTATTTAGAGCAGGGTTGGCAACCGAAACGAATAACGGTATTGGTATTACACATTTGTTATATCGGTAACGGTAAAGGTAACGGTATTTTCGATTATTTCGGTAACGGTAAACCTTAAGATTTACCGGTACGTACCGGTTTTATAAATAAAATAAAATAAAATCAAAATGTTAAAAAGTCATAAATTTGTTAAAAACACGTAAAAAATCAAAAACTTATTTAAAAAATAATCCTATCAACAGGAAAATCTGCATTTTGAGCCATTTAAGAAATCTGCTGATTTGAGGAAGAAACGGAAAGACGCAGTGCGGAGGTGTGGCCTGGTGGTAAAAAAAATCGGCAGTGATAAATAATTTTCAGAAATGTTAAGGCGAAGTTTCTTTAAGGGGGAGGGGGACTTCTTCCCGTTAACGATTATATAATATAATTTTATCATTATTGTGTATAATTTGCTGTAACCAAGCCCACATAAGGGGTAGGCCGAAAAAATCGTATTTTAGGAAATCCCCAAGGTCAATGAACTTCACATGGCATAAAAATGTTTGATTTTCTGAACAAATAAACAAAAAACATGAAATAAAAAATGTTTTTCTGGGGTTATGTAAGCTCGTTAAGTTGGAACTTTTTTTTCCCCCGATGCGATCTTGCTCATTTCAGAACTTAACCAGCCTATGACCATAAGACGTATTCGCACCAAATTTCAGGAGGGTAGCTCTCTTATTTTGGGTTGTATCATGTACAGACATATGGACAGACTAATTAACGGACATCGCTTGAATGTCTTAGAATCGATCACTGATTAATAATATATTTATTATGAGGTCCTAGACCGATATTATTACCACCATACTGTGGTTGGTGGGTAAAATATTTACAATTTTAAATGGGGAAAAGGCAGAGCAAAACAAATTAATAACACAATAATTTTACAGAAAAAAATTATAAGAAGTTATGTTTTTTGTAATTCTTTTTTGTAATGCTGTTTTTAAAAAAAAAATTTAAGAAAATTATCTTAAAAACATGACAACTCGTTTGTGCACAAACTAAAGTATTAATACATATTCGACTATATCCACAATGTGAATTTGAAAGACGAAGAAATTGTACTATACTAGTAAGGCAAACGATTGTCAATAACCAGCAAAAATATTTAAAACACGTCATAGTGATATGAATAACCCTAATGTGGTTATTATATTCACAACAACAAAAAACATATTGTTGTAGTCCAATGGACTATCGTATGTAAAAATGTTTTAAATATTTTTGTTGGTTATTGACAATCGTTGCCTTACTAGTATAGTACAATTTCTTCGTCCTTCAAATTCACATTGTGGATAGAGTCGAATATGTATTAATACTTTAGTTTGTGCACAAACGATTTGTCATTAGACTCGTTTACTACTTTGTAGTAAATCGTTTCTATTTTTTGCTAAATAATTTTGACAATGGAATTTGACAAATTCCGAAACACGTGTCGATTAAGTCTTGCAAAAATGACCAACATAAATAAATTTAAAACAAAAAAAATAATTTTCTTGAAAATTATGCTATGAGAATATCATGGTTTTAATTAGTAAAGAAAATAATGACCTCGAGCCAGAATAAACATTTTCAAAATATTTACATAAATATTACTCATACGCTATGTTGAAACAAGAAAATACAAGCAAATTACTCAAAAAAGAAAAGCGAAAAACACATGCCTGAAATTTTTTGTGTGGTTTGACAAACATCTGAACTTAAAAAAATATTTAAATAAAAAAAAAAGTGACCGGATTTTTGATAAGTTGATTTTAAAAAACGAAAAATTTCAGAACGGGTTTTGAAAATTAAAAAAAAAATTTTTTTTTTATCGATATCCCATACAAAACTATACAAGCCCAGCAAAATTTGGCATTACCAGTAATGAGTTTTGTAATCCGAAACAACTGTTAATAAGTAGTTACTTATTGAATGAAACACTAATTATTTTAACAAGGGCGTGAGACAAAAATAATTAGTGAAGAGTATGGAGTTAAATAAGTAGTTACTGACTCGGATTACTAATAAGGAGTAAAAACCCATTACCAATAAGAAGTAAAATAATTAGTTAATAAAAACATTTAAAATTTAAATTATTTTTACTAAAAATAAAAAATTGAGTAATTTTTATTAAGTTTTTAAGTACTTTTTAAGTTAATTGAATTGTAAAGTTTAAAAAATGCAAGTGCAAGGAGATATTATTACGTGTAAGTACTTTTATAGCATATTACTGAAAAGAAGTTACTTTTAGTCTTAAAATAATGTTAATGGTAATGTGTACTCATTATAAATAATGTACTTTGTAATGATTACTTTTCACAACTCATTACCATGTTTTTGCTGGGAGAATGTAAATTTTTGAGATTGTGATGCATTCCGCTTTAATTTGATAAATATTTAAACAAGGAAACTCGACAAAAATTTACCTTTTTTTCAATATTTGACCACGCCTCCTAAGCTCAGTTTTCGAATTTTGCAGTGTAGTAATTGAATTTTGAATTATTTTTATTAAATGGTTCGACTTTAACATAATAAATTTACGAGAGTTCCTAGAAAAAATTATAATTTTATTGGTAAAAAGCTTGTAAAATTGCAAACAGTTTACAAGGTTTTTACCAAAAAATGGTAAATTTACAATTTTTTTGACGCGATAAACTTTACAAGGACATCTATTGACTTTACTAGATTTTGTGAAAAAAAAAGTTGCGAGCTTTTTAGTAATTTTACAAGTTTTTTACTAATAAAATTGTAAATTTATAATTTTTTGATGCGATAATACTTACAACGAATTCTTGGGACTTAACGTTATTTTTTAGTAAAATTTCCTTCGAAATTTGGACATTGCAAAAAAAAAAATTGTAAAATAAAAAAAAATATTTTAATTTTTTAAGAGGAGGAAGAATGATGATTACTAAAAAATTGAATTTATTCACCATAATGCAATTACACCTTCTTCTGTACGAAAAAACAACAGCAACAACCACACAAGAATTGAAAAACCATGACTTAGTTGATTCTTGCTTAACAGCCAACTTAGCGTATCGGTCTAGAGTGATCGTATCTAAGAGGCAGTTAGTAGCAAAAACATTACAGATCATGGGTTCAATCCTTGGCGGCTGCGATCTGTTAATAATTTTTACATATAGAATATAATTGACTATTAACTGAATGACTTTGACATTAAAAGTTTTTCTGATGATTATAATAACTGGATTATATGAAACTAGTAAAAAACGAACCAGGATGTCTTAAAAATTTTTAGAAAAATAAATTTTTCTTTCACACCTTTCTCAATTCAAACCATATATAACATGATTAAAAAATTATAATACATAATTATAATTAGAGCCTGAGCTCAACTGTCTTTACAGAAAAACAAAAATTTTAATTTCGATCGAAAAATTTTTGTTAAAAAAAATGGAAAACTGCCAAATATTGGTAAAATGGGTTTGCAGGACTTTTTCTAGTAACTGGACAAGGTTTTTTTGAGTGTATTAAAAAATGAACACTTGAAAAATTGTTATTCTTTTCACCATATCCAACACACAAATATTTTATTATTTTTTTGCTTTTACTGCGTATGAGTGATAATTAATAAAGTATTAATTGAACTTAAATCTACCATGATTACAGGATATAACCATTTTTTTCATATAATAATTATCTCTTTTTTTTCAATACAATTTTAATTTATTTTTATACTTGTTTTTGTTTTCCAGACCAATACATTCCAAATGATTTTAGCTACCGATGAAGTCTATACTTATGCTATTTTCAATTATGATATAATTAACTGGTCTGCCCATACAGAAGCTGGTGGTGATACCACCCGTGGTGAGGGTGGTGTGCCCGCATTTGTAAGTATTTTTTGTTAACTTTTTATTATTCTATCAGTAAATATCTTGTTTTTGTTTAACTTTCTGGAGTACTGCTTGCTATCAGATTTGGGAAAATATATTTTGAAAAGGAATTAAATTTAATCTTCTTAATAGTTTAAGTTGTAATACGTTTTTTTTTTTTATGAGAGTTGGGGTAGTATATTTTGTTACACATGCAAACATACATATTTTTTTGGATTTCTACAAGGAAAAAACATTAAACTTTCCATGATTCTACTCACGTTTTGTTGCTTAGTAAAAAGAAAATTATATATGCTAGTGCACTTAATTTTACACTTTAACTAACCATTCAGCTGATATTTTTTTTTTTTTTGACATAAAGTCAAACACATAACATCATCATAGTAGTTACCCTCACTACTAGTTAATCTGGCAATTAAGATGACCAGATGAAATAATATCTAAGACTGATTTCTTTATCTTTCGTAAGGTCTTTAATTAGTGTAGAAAACAAAAACACAATTTCAGTGAAATTGGCTTATTTTTGTAGCCAATAGACCGATTTTACTTTATATCGGGCGAAATTTTTATATGGGGTCTAAGTCCAAAAATGGTCCAATTACACCGTCCGATTTGTAACTAGAGACTATACGTTTAAAACTAGAGACTATATTGGGGAGGGTATTCATGAACTCCTTCAAGTCGAATTTTACTATTCTACTTGTTTTCATTTGTATGGTCCCCTCAATTCTAATATACTAACTTTATATTAACCCTGCAAACAATAGGGCGATATATCGCCGAAAAGATATTGCGGCGATACGGAAATTTATCGTTTCAATAAAAAATCAAAGTAGTATTTTTATTATATCGCCGTTTTCTCATACGAACGATATTTCGGCGATAAACAAAAAAAAATATTGAAAATTTTTATTTCTTTGTCAATTTAAAATAAAATTATTTATCAAGCACAACAAGAAATCTTTAAAAGAATATATATTTGGCCGAAAAACACAAATATGCGTTCAAAGATAAAATAAAAAATTCAGCAAATGTTGCAGATATATTTTTCGGGTGAATGCACATGTGCTTAGTCCTGTTAACATGACCAAAATATGAATGAAAAAAATAATGTCTATTTTCAGCTTCAGGGAATCGATATAGCTGTATCGCCGGTTTATCATTTGGGTGATATTCCGGCGATACATACAAATCTATTATTTTTCGTTTATACGATTATCTGGCGATATTGCCCTTTTATCGCCAAGACGAATCGTTTTCGTATCGCCGGGATGTATTGCCGTCGGGTAACAGTTTCTCCCGAAAGGTGTATCGCCGGCGATACGAATTCGATAATTGCCGCAATAACATTTATCGTATTGGCAATACAATCGGCGAATCGATGTCGTATCGTTTTGTTTGCAGGGAAGTTGCATACAAAACAACATGTGTTGTATGTTTGCGTATGCTTATAATCACTTGTGTATTTTTGCAATATTTTCGAATTAAGCAAAAAAAAAAGTTTTTACTTTAACTTTAGTTCAACTCGTATGTATTTATGTGTTTTAGAAAACAGAAACGTGAGTGCCATAAATTAATTACTTTTGATTTTTAGCGAATGACAAACTTAAAGTGTCATCAAAATTTAGTAGAAAATTGTATTATGAATAAATTTTGAAATGGCAAATTTATGAATTGCAAACACTTTGACAGAATGTAGAGTCATCAAAATTAGTGAAAATCAGTTGAAGTCATTGAAGTAACCATAAATGGTTTTTCAATTTAATTTGAAAAGATTTTGCTATTTAGAATCTCAAATGAATCTCGAATAAAAAACAAACTTTTACTTTGATTTTGCTATTTTCTTTATTAAAAAGCCTTTTTATCTTATTATATTTGCCACAATGCCTTATTAAAATATTTTAAGATTTACATTGTAAAGTTCTTTATCATTTTCATATAGTAATATGTCCTTTAAGAAAACTATCAAAGCCTTAACACATTCATCCTCTCAAGAATTTATTTAATTTAATGTGCCAGTAATTTTTCTGTAGTTACAAAGGAAGCACTTTTATTTTAGTTTCATGTAAATTCAAACTCTTTACTTGTATGCACGCCTGGGCATATGCTAAGAAAAAATTAAAAAAACTAAATTGCAATTCTTTGTCTAAGAATTTTTAATATTTTTAATTTAAGTTTGTAGGTTTTTTTGTTGTTGCTGTAACAGGAAGAACTAGTAGTTGCTCTGGGGGTATTTTTGTTGTTTAACACAATATTTTACAACATCCTGCGTGTTGAGGAATATTTTTTTAGCTGAGATTACATGAAGCTTATATAATTAAATAGTTTTTTCATTAAGTAAAAAGTAATTCACTTTATTCTCTAACGCTTCGTCGGAAACGACTTTAAACTCAAGTTGAGAACACTGTTAATATCTTTCTTCAATACACTGTACAACAATTTCAAACTTTTTATCAAAATTACGAGGTTCCGATGATTTGTTCTGGTAGAGGAGACAAAAAAATGATACACGTGTGTCGGCGTTTTGAAAGATCACATCGAAATTTTATTTTAGAGGCGGTTAAATTTTCCCAGCTTTGGCCTGTTCTTATAGCATATCGCTATATAAAACTATGGTTTCTTTACATCTTAGGTGTAAACTTAACTTCTTCTCATAGCGGTAGTTTTTGGCTTTATTCTAAAAAATCGTAAAAAACACCCCGTAACAGGGGGAGGGCGGATATAAAATGTTCGAAAATTTCCCATTTAAAAAATCAATTTATTAAAAATCCGACAATTTTTTTTTTCTTTTTGATTTTTTTTTTTAAAGTTAAGATGTTTGTCTATCCACACAAAAAAATTTTCGAGAAAATCGCATTTGAATATAGTACTGGGGAAACATATGATTCATAACACCGTCCGACAAAAATGAAAAAAGTCGTTAAACACGAACTGGATAATATACGTTTGAAACTAGAGACTAAATGTAGTAAAACTGCATTTACAGTTTTTCTTTTCGTGATCCTGTTTCCTTTTAAAAGGACTTTAAAGTTTTAGAGGATTAAATTTTATAAAATATCTTTTTAATATTTGTACTTGTCTTAGGATCCCACTAGTGATAGCAAATAAAAGAGTAGGATCTCCCCTAATGTTTCTATTTTATTATTTTTACATATCAGGAAAAATTACACTCAACAAATTATGTCATTAACTGTTTGTAGTTCATTTAAAAAGTTTAACGTTTTGTCGTTTTTAAAAGAAAAACATTTAATTAATGTTCAGTTTTTTTAAATGACTATTTCTATTCTTTGTTTCAAAAATAAAAACTTAAAAAATAAAGACTTTCAGTAGCATTTAATTTTTAAAGTCATTTATTTTTGTTCTGTAAGTAAAATAAGTGATTCTTTTTTAATTTTAAATGATTTGTGTATTTTTTTTTTTAATTGTTGCCATTTTTTAAGGTTTAATTTTTTGTAGAAAAAAATTCAAAAACTTATTTATAGAAATATAAAAACATATTTGTATCAAGTGACTTTGGCACGATGGGAAGAGTGTCTGGCCAGAATGTAGTTGATTGCAGGATCGATTCCCCAAAATTTTATTAAAAATTTTTAAAAAAATATTTCAATAGAAAATTGTAAAAAATAACCTACGAAATCATTAATTTTTAATGTTTTCGTAGTTCTTTTTTTAAAATTTGTTGGTAAAAATAACAGAACTATCACTAATTTTTAATGTTTTCTTAGGTTATTTTTTTTTCGAATTTGTTGGTAAAAAAGAATGAAAAAAACCGTAATTTTTTTATTTTAGAAAATTTTGTCAACAGTAAAAAATAAATGTTGATGTTTGTTAACATAAATGAATAATTACTGGGATGGTTTTCAATTGTTTATTAACTTGTTTTAAGTGTGATTTTCATTTGTGTTTGCTTACAAAATATTTTGAGTGTATTTTTGTGGAACATATTAACCCTCTGGCTCCCTCTCAAAATAGTATTTTTAGCTCTATTCTAACAAATCGTAAAAAACACCCTGTAAAAATTAACACAAATCATTAATTTTTAATGTTTTCGTATTTAATTTTTGGTAAAAATAATACAAGAATCATTAGTTTTTAATGTTCTCGTAGGTTATTTTTTTTTTTAAATTTTTTGGTAAAAAAAATTAAAGTGACGTTATTTTTTAATATTCAATGTAATTTATTTTAGAACATTTTATGAACAGTAAAAAAGAAATGTTGATGTTTGTTAAAATAAATGAATAGTTACAGGGATGGTTTTCAAGTGTTTTATCACTTGTTTTCAATGTGTTTTTCATTTGTTTTTGCCTACAAAATATTTTAGATTTTTTACTAGATTTTTTGCTACCCGAGTAAAAATAAACATATATAACAATATATAACTTGATACAAACCTAACGAATCATATATGATCATATATCCCGTGAGCTGTTTTCTAAATTTTTTAAATGCAGTCATATGTATTTATATATAATTTAATCATGATTCGGATTAAAAGGCGTACGGTTGATATAATTATATTTAATTATATGAGGCTCAATACAAAAGTTGTTTTTCTGTATAATTTAATATAAAATTATATATATCCTATTCTGTTCCATATATAACACTATATGTTTCCATTTAACCAAAAATTTTCTAAGTTTTTAAGGCAAAGTATAAGAAACTTTTTAAAATGTTCCTAAACATTTCCTTGTTAGGGTTATGTATATCACCTATCTGGTTCGAAGCGTACCCGAACATTTTTTTGTTTAAGAAAATTATATGTTTGGTGAATGTATCGTTGACCTGTGGTGTATCTGAACCCAAACCAAAAAACACCAGGATTTTACATGTTTTTATGCAATTAGATCTAATTAGATCCACTAATATATGGCAATGTCTGGTCAAAACTCGGATGAAATCAAATCATATTTTATACAAGTTGATCTTTTTTAATGCAAAAACATCCACCATTATTCGGATCAAATTGCGTATAAATATATATTGTGTTACATATCATTATATATTGTATCATATAAAAATTTTTACTCTGGTAGATGCTATTTTACGAGAATTTCTAGTAAATATTACAAGCTTTTTTGTAATTTTACGAGCTTTTTACCAATAAAATTGTAAATTTACAACTTTTTTTGCACAATAAATCTTACACTTAAAAAATTATGTCATTAACTGTTTGTAGTTTATTTAAAAAATTTTACGTTTAGTCGTTTTTAAAAGAAAAAACATTTGTTTGATGTTCAGCTTTTATTAATGACCACTTCTGTCATTTGTTTCAAAAACAGCATACTAAAATATAAAGACTTTCATTAACATTTAAGTTTTAAAGCCATTTATTTTTGTTCTGTAAGTAAAAACAACTGATAATTCTTTAAATTTTTAATGATTTGTGTAAGTAATTTTTTTTTTTTAAATTGTTGGTATTTTTTAATGAGATATCATTAGTTTTTACCTACACATTTTGGTTATTTTTTTGTAGAAAAAAAAATCAAAAAATTATTAATAGAATTATAAAAACATGTTTGTGTCAAGTGACTTTGGCACGATGGGTAGTGTGTCTGGCCAGAATCCCAGTTGGAAAATGTGTCACTGAGGAAATTTCCACAGTGATTCCTTGAGGAAATGTCTTCAGGTTCTGACAAATCATGGGCAATCCTTGATGACATGTCCTAACATTGTCAGCACTGAATGTTTGCTTTAAGAGTGTGGACAATTCCTCTAAGACGTCTAAAAGGAAATGTCTTCAGAATAGCAGTATATTAAATTAGAATTTTAAATCTGGGCAACTCTTCAATTTCCAAGAAAAAGATGGCAATATTATCGACTTAATTAAAATAAAATCAAAATCTAACAAGTAGAATAAAAGTAATAAATAGACAAACAATTTTTAAAATAAAGTTTGGAACAAGTGGTTAGGTGTGGGACTAATAAACTGGAGGTTCCAGGTTCAAATCCAGTTGGGACTAAAAAAGGCGAAAAGTTTTTTCTAAATATGAGAAAGGTAATTTATAAAGGAAAATGGATAAAAGTAAAAACTAAAGGAAATACGAAAATTTTTTGTATTTTCGCATAACCTATGTCAGACATTTCCCCAAGGAAGTCTTAGGTGACATGTCCCCAGAAGGTCAGCCCTGACCACTGCTGACTTTGAGTGAGGACATTTTGAAAATTTGTATGAAACTGTCCTCAACTCAGTACATAGAGATGTCTTGTGGATGTCAGGTGTGACTCTGACATGTCATCGCTCCGTCACTGAGGATGGCTCGAGGACGTTGCCAACTGGGATGTAGTTGATTGCGGGATCGATTCCACAAAATTGTATTAAAAATTTTTAAAAAAATATTTCATTAATTTTTAATGTTTTGGTAGGTTATTTTTTTAGAATTTGTTGGTAAAAATAACAGACCAATCGTTAATTTTAATGTTTTCGTAGGTTATTTTTTTCGAATTTGTTGGTAAAAAAGAATGAAAAAAACGTTATCTTTTAATGTTTAATGTTATTTATTTCAGAAAATTTTGTCAACAGTAAAAAATGAATGTTAATGTTTGTTAAAACAAATGAATAATGACTGGGATAGTTTTAAATTGTTTATTCACTGGTTTTAAATGTGTTTTTCATTTGTTTTTGCCTACAAAATATTTTGAGTGTACAAACAATTCTCGTGAATTCAGTAGATTTTTTTTTTTTTTTGTAAAAAACCTTGGAAATTTGTAAAATTACAAAAAAAATTGTAAAATTACAAAAAAAAAATGTAAATTTCAATCAAAATTTTTTTGTTAAAAAACAAGGAAAAACTGTCAAATATTGGTAAAATGGGATTACGAGCCTTTTTCTTGTAATTTGACAAGGTTTTTGTTTTGTGTGTATCGATTAAAAACTTTAATTTTGTAAAATTTTCAGAACCCATTCTGAAACTTCCCATTTAAAAAAAAAGTCGATTTATCATAAATGCGACCATTTTTTTTTCTTTTTATTTTTTTTTTAAATTTAAGATGTTTTCGAGAAAATCGCATTTGAATATAGTAGTTGGGAACCCATTCATAACACCTTACGACAAAAATGTAAAAAGTCCTTAAACACGAACTGGATAATATACGTTTAAAACTATAGACTAAATGTAGTAAAACTGCATTTACAGTTTTTCTTTTCTTGATCCTGTTTCCTTTTAAAAGGACTTCAAAATTTTGGAGGATTACATTTTATAAAATATTCTTTTTTAATATTTGTACTTGTCCTAGGATCCCACTAGTGATAGCAAAAGAAAGAGGAGGATCTCCCCAAATTTTCCTATTTTATTATTTTCACATATCAGGAAAAGAGTGTTAAATTACGTCCTTTCAAAAATATATCCTTCAATATCATTCAAAATGTTTAAAAAATATTTTGATAAAGTTTTCAAATGACTTTATTCACATCTGTTTATCTTGATATGGCAAAATAAAAACTGGAATAATTAGGGGAGATCCTCCTCTTTCATTTGGCATCACCAGTGTCATCCTAGGACATGTACAAATATCTCAAAAATATTTTACTCGATGTATCCTTTTAAACTTTAAAGTCATTTTAAAAAGAAACAGGATCACGAAATGAAAAACTGTAAATGCAGTTTTACTCCATTTGATTTCGACTTTTAGACGTATTTCATCCGGTCGATGGTTAATATTGGCTGTCGGACGGTTTTTTCTGCTTAAGGTTAAGGTCGGTTCCTAGGAAACGTTCCCACATACACAAATGTTTATAAAGTTTTTAAAATATATTAAAAATGTATTTATTTTTTTTCTGTTTAAGTATAAAAAATTTCTGTTTTTTGAATTGGAAAATTTAAATTTTTCTGTTTGCGCATTACTGTTATTGACTTTATTGATGTGATTGTTTGTTATTTTTTGGAATTTTATGATTTAAAATTTTTTAATATAAAATACTGATATGTTTCGTATTTGCACAATAACAAATTTGTCCATGTTTGTAACATATGCAGTTGATGGCATATCATAAACATATAAACTGTCCTAAATATAAAATATGAAAATGTTTATACAATTTTATATTATTTTAATCGAAACTAACCACATTTAAACAAAAAAAATTGGTTAAACATAACTAAACATAAATATCACTAAACAATAGAACGGTCCTTCGTTATAAGGGCGATTTTTACGTTGCTGCGAAACATTTTTCTAGTTGTTTTTTAGCCTCTTAGAATGTGCGTTCCGGTAAATGGGTTGTCATTTCAAACATGGGCTGATTCGATATTCCGTTTGGTCTTTAATTAGTCTAAAAATACATACAATCCAAAATTGGGTGAAAAATGCTTCTTTTTGTTGGCAATAAACCGATTTTACTGAATAAAATTAATGTAGGCATGTGTGGTATCAGATTAAAGTTATTAAAAATACCTATCTCGTGGTGCTAACAACGGGGCAAAGAAGTTGATATTTTTCGACATATCAACAAAAATGTCCCAAAATTTTGGTATTTCACTCAATATGACGAAAAGTTGTGCATGTTTGGAAACGTTCTAAGCACACGTTGATAGGTTTTCCAAAGACCTTTCATTTGGTATGTAACATGACTAGGTTCTTTGCATAATATAGGAGATAAACGAAAAAAACTGAAAAATGGCCTTGTCTTCCCCCCTCCTTTTACACCCCAGCAAAAAAAAACATTACTTAGAACAATGATAAAAAGGACTTCTACTGCTTCGGGAGTAGTGAATATCTACTGAATATCTCATTACATTTTCATATAGTTGTCGCAGCAAGTAAGTAGTTATTTCAACTCGTTTTTCAGTACATATGAAGTGGTCTTCATACTATTCTATAACTTTGAACTTTTGACTATACTTATTAACCACTTCATTGCAAATGCATAATATTGTATATTTAAGAAGTAATTAAACAATAAAATCAACTGAAAATGTCAGTTAAAATAACTACTTTGTAAGTTGTTTTGGGGTCAACTACTTTTTCAGTTAAATTAACTAACAATGATAGTTATTTTAACTGACAAAAAACAACTGACTTATGTAGTAAAAACTACTAACATTTGTAGTCAAAACAATAAAAATGTAGTAAAAATAAAATAACAAGCGCGGGTACAAGGGGGGAAGGGGAAATTTAAAATTAAAAGACGTGTATGAGAATACGGGATTATAGCACATTCGCATTGCTATGGTAAAACACGGTTTAGTTGAAACATTGTTTTATGATTCGTTTAACCATAGTTTTTGATAGCAAGAAACATTAGCCCTGTTTTCGCGTAAACGTTTATATTTTAACATTAAAATTTTTAATTTTTTTGGCACCACTTTTGTTGAATGTCAAAGTTTATTTAAGCAAACACGGAAAAAAACATTTTATTTTCAAATGCGAACTTTTTATCGAAACTTAAATTTAATGCCAATAATTATAAAAGTTAAAAATAAGCGTGGATAGTTTAAAATTTGTATAGGTGGGCGTATATACGGTTATGCGAAAACAGTGCTATTGCTAAAACCGAGTTTATAATAGTCATAAACTTGGATATTACCAAAAAAAAGCTGTAGGAAAAAGCTATAGAAAACAAAAATCAAACCTAATATTCTGAATTTTCATGATATTTTCTTACTATACGTAAGAAGCTTAATATAATTTATAAATACATTCCTTAATGGAATTATTTCATGTAATTTTTAAATATAAAGCATTTGTAAAATAACCAATATTTATTAAATAATTATTGATAATTTCCAAATTTTTTAATGAAGTTTTAAAGTGGAGATTTCTTTAGTGAGGAAGTGCATACTAATGTCTATATTTGGAAGTGGTGCAAGCCATAATTTATGACATTATATATCAATTTTTGGAAGTTGTTTAAAAGTATCTTCATTTGAATAATAAATCAGGGGTTAACTGCTTTTTTTGGAGTACTTCAGAAGTGGTTTGATTTGGACTACTTCCCTTATTTTTTGCTGGGACCCTTTAAAAAAAAATACATTTCCCTTTATTTTTTCTGCACTACAAAATAAAACCAATTCCATAAAGATCGGCGGGTGACACTAGGGAGACTTCCCTTGTAAGTCGAAAAATGTTCCAATCATAATTAGATTATTTGAGTTACCAAAACACATGTTTAACGCATACTCATAAAATTTTAATAAAATATTTCCTATTTTCATTAATTTTGAGCGATTTATGTGAATATCGGGAGAGTGTCTTGTATGAGGACTAAAAGTAGAACTGGAACGATTCCTATGGTTTGTTCATACACAGCACGTTTACCTGTCAAATTTCGAAAGGATAAAAAAAGTCGCATGACAAAAAAAATTAATTTTTTTTATACAAATTAAACTCATGTTATTACCGGTTTTCAGACAAAGAAACTAAAACAAGTAAAAAAGTTAAATTCGGCCTTGCCGAATGTAGTGATACCCTCCACAATTTCAAAAAGATTATTGCAAAAAACTTTATTTAAAAGGAAATTACTTTTGAAAAAAAAAATTTAAAAAAAAAATTCCGCGAAAAAAAATTTTGGTAAAAAAAAAATACGCTATTTTTTTTTTTTTTTTTGTCAAAAAATATGTTCGTACTTGTTTAAATACCATTTGGTGTTCAATTATGTTCACATATGTCAACCAGAGGCCGAATTAAAGCATTTTGTATTTTTAGGTTATGTTGAATGTACTGAAATTTTTGAGGTGTGCTTACATTTTCGTTCATAACTTTTGAACCGCTGAACCGATATCGCTCAAATGCAATACCAAACTTCTCGGGACTACTTCCAATAAATATGTTAAGTTTCAGTCATCTCTGTGCAATATTTTATCCGCGACAGCATTTTCCACAGACAGACAGACAGACAGACAAACAGACGGACAGACGGACAGACGGACAGACGGACATTGCTAGAATGTCTTAAAATCGATCGGGCATCATGAATATATATACTTTATGGGGTCCCAGACCAATATTTCGATGAGTTACAAACGGAATGACAAACTTATATATACCCTCTATCACTAAGTGGAGGGTATAAAAAATATTTTGAGTAGGGATATTCTAGCTCAAGGTAATTTTTCTTTACTTATTCAATATTTGTGTAGAAAAATTTGTTTTTAATGAGACCTTTTCTTTCTCAGAATCTGAGACTTATCCAATACGAAAAATGTCTCAGAATCTGAAACTTTTCGAAACGAAAAATGTCTCAGAATATAAAACTTTTTCGATATGAAAAATGTCTAAGAATCTGAATTTTTTTCTGTACGAAAAATGTCTCAACATCTGTGACAATTTCTTCACGAATAATGCTTTACGATCTGAGATTTTTTTTTGTATAAAAAATGTTTCAGTATTTGAGATTTTTTTACACGAAAAACGCCTCAAATCTGAGACTTCCTCAATACAAAAAATGTCTCAGAATCTGATACTTTTTCCATACGAAAAATGTCTCAGATGTTATCTATACGAAAAATGTCTCAGAATCTTAGACTTTTTCTCTACGAAAAATGCCTCAGAATCTGAGACTTTTTCTATACGAAAAATGCTTTAGAATCTGAGACTGTTTCTATACGAAAAATGCTTTAGAATCTGAGAATTTTTCTATACGAAAAATGCCTAGGAATCCGATACTTCTTCTATACGAAAAATGTCTATGAACTTTTAAAATCTCAGAATCTGAAACTTTTTGTGTACGAAAAATATTTCACAATCTGAATCTTTTGATATAGGAAATATTTCTAAGAATTTGAAACTTTTGATATAGGACAAATTTCTCATATAGAAAAATGCATGTATACGAAAAATCTGATAGATTCTGAGAATTTTTCTTAAAGAAAATGTGAAATTTTCTTTAACAACAAATTAAAAAAAAAATTTGCTGCATTTTCGTATAAGCGAATTTATTGTCATTTCGCGCCCCCGTAGTACGGGGGCCCTGGACACATGTCCAGTGTGCCCTTATGGTTAAAACGGTACTGGTAATGTGTTATTAATATGGGCCCAAGCCAAAAAAAAAAAAAAAATAAGTTATTCAGAACAGACCAACAGATGGTCTGGCCATCCGTCAAATAAATAAAAAAAAAAAAATAGAAAAGTTAAATTCGACTTGGCCGAATCTATCAATGCCCTTTTGAAGCGATAGTAAATTTTTTAACGTGAAAATTAACATTTTTGATTAGAAATATTTTATTTTGTGTAAAAAAACTTTTGTTTTTTTAAGTAATTTTTGAAAAAAAATTACTAATTTTTTTTGAGTGTAAAATTTTTTTTGAGTGTAAAAATTTTTTTCAGTGTATTTTTTTTTTTAATGTAAAAATATTTTTGAGTGACTAAAATACGTTGTAAAATATTTTTGTGACTTACCAATGTTTTTAAAACATGTTTAACGGGTTTTCAACACATGAATTTAAGGGGAAACTAATCTGAAATTCACGGTTTTGCTAATACTTTTTGAACCACTGGACCGATTTGGCTGAAATTCGAATCGCAAAATATATACGTCAAGCTTCAGTATCCTCAGATTTGCCTTTCGAAAGTTAGCGTGTTTTTATCTCGTAAATTCAGGAACCCTTGACAAAATTTAGTCTTTTTCTCATAACTTTTAAACCACTGGACCGATTTTGCTGGATTGTCATACCAACCGGGCCAGGTAAATACCCAATCCCAGCAGAAATTTTGCTGAACTGGCAGCAGCTTTGGAAAGGGAACTCGAGTGAAGGAGCGCATCCAAACCTGCTGAATTCATGCATGATTCTCTAAGGCTATGTCACACTTTAGAGCGATAGTTGGATACACCGAAAAAGCGCTCTTAAGATGCTCTGAATTCACATCTCTTTAGAGCGCTGAAAAAATCGCTATAAAGATGCAGTGAATTCATGTATCTTTTTAGAGCTATTTAAGCAGAATAAAGATGAAAAACATTTGACTATTTTTGAAATACAAATTACAAAATCTGAAATACAATTGACTATTTCTGAATACAATTTGAAAATCTTAAATACAATTGACTAATTCTGAAAAACAGTTGACTCCCTGCAAGCATTTGGAAGAAATATCGCCTAAGAGATCTAGTTACATTTAAAAAATTTCCAAATTTATTTTGAAAATTTCAAATTATATTTCAGAAACTTCCATTTATATTTCAGATATTACCAATTATAACCAAAAAATGTTTAATTATATTTCAAAAATTTTCAATTATATTGAAAATTTTTTAAATATAATAGGATTTTTTATTAAAAAAGTGTTAAATATATTTAACAGAAAAATTGTGTGTGAAATTTATCAAAATATAATTTTATATTTTAAGTTTTATTTAAAAAATCTTAACAAAAAATTTAAATTTTTTCCCCTTACTTTTACTGCATCCTCAAGAGCGCTCTTTGGATGCGCTTCGCTATGCTATAAAAAGATGCTGTGTCGCCAAAATCTCGATTTATTTTTGCTGGCATATATTACAAAATCTTTTTTAAATTTTAACTCAGTGAAACTGAAATAAATGTTTAAAAAAACGGCAGTTTTTGGAATTTAGAAAAACTGTAAATGCAGTTGTGTAATCAAGACCTTGAGCCATCACTGATCAATGTTTAAGATTACCCCACTTTATCCGTAAAAGTTACACAGGGTTAAAGTTGAAAAATCGATAAAAATGGCTTGAAATAATCCATAGTTTTTACCTTCTTTGCCTTTTTTTTCAAGTTCTCCTTATATTTCAATCTTTTCCGGCATAACACAAAGTCAGTACATATAAGACATTATTTAAATGTTGGTTTGATAGATGCTTCATCGCTTGGTAAGAAGTTATAAGACCGTTAAGTTTTGAAACCAAAAATTAAGAGATTTTAAATTTTCAAGGTTTTTTATAAAATGAAAAAAGTTGAACTAGAGTTGGTAGCTGTTTTATTTCTTAACATTTTGGAATTAATCCCGTTAATGTGCCACGAATAGTTAAGGAGTTTCAGCAGATCAAAGTTCGAAAGAAAAAACGTAATTTTTTTAAAATACCAGTTTTTCGCAAGGCACATTCGCGGTTTCATTCAAAATTTGGTGGACTCTTGCGTAAACCGAGTTTTTGTGAGTTTACATAAAAAAATCACTGGCGGGTTTATAAAAAATAAATTGGAAAAATTTTATGGCATTTTTGAAAATTGTGCGAAATTTGCAAATCTGTTTCCTATTTTTTTGGTAGCAATTAATGCATCATGTTAATTTTAATACACCAAAAGACGTGCCTTAACGAGTAGAACTGATTCGCTTTTTGACTTTTTACTTTAAGCCATTCTGAGCGGAAAGCGCGATGATTTTATCTAAACCTGTTTTGATCTGGCACATCGAAGGCTTTACACGAAATCGTATGAAATTTTTTTTAAATGAAAGCCCACTTGATATGTCATCATAAAATCAGAGGCGGGTTAAAAAATTTTGATGATTATAGATTTTTTGGACCATATTATGTTTTCTTTTTACAAAAAAGCATCACCGATTTTTTTTAAACTACTGGTACAATGATACGATTTTCCGTGATTTTTTCAGTAATACCAACGCGCATTGTCTAAATATGTTATAAAAAATTGTGAAACTTTTCTTTTACCGCGAATTAATCGCGATTTTAGGTACTTAGATATTTTTTTTTTTAAATCGTTTGGTCATTAAAGGGTTAAATTTATATCATATATTTTAGAAGAAATGATACATCCTGGCATGTTTTAATAACGCATGGAACAAATGTGTAGAAAAAAAATCTTTAAAATATTTTTAAGATTTTTGAAACCGCTAAATCTTAAAACCGCCATAACTTTTCTTATTCTTAAATAGCTTAATATAATATTTATGCCAACTTTCATCGATGTGCCATCAAAACAAAAATCACATCTATTTTGCCTCAAAATTTAAGTCTTAGACGGAACTCCTCATATATGCCAAGCTTAAGGAGCCTCCGTAAAGTCTTTCAAAAGTTAGCGTGTTTTCAACAGACAGACAGACGGATGGACAGACGGACGGAGGGACGGACGGACGAACGGACGGACTGACATCGCTAGATCGTCTTAAAATCGATCGAGGATCAGGAATATATATACTTTATGGGGTCCTAGACCAGTATTTCTAGGTGTTACAAACGGAAAGACAAACTTATATATACCCTCTATCACTAGAGTGGAGAGTATAAAAAACCGGTTTAGAAAGTGGCTCAGAAAGCGATTTTTTAAAATAAATAAAAACATCCTAGGTTGTTGCAAACATCTTTAAAAGTTATTATTACCAACAATTGTATAGAGGTTTCCATAAAATAAGTTTTAAATAACTTTTATAACACAAACATATTTTATGCAAATTGGTGGTTTGTAATAAATACTTTAAATAGAAAAAATAAATTTAAATTTCACATTTTTATGATTACAAAAACAGGCTGGGTATATGTATATAAAAATTAAATGTTATGGTTTACCACACAAAAATAATATATAAAACATATTTATGGACTTTACAGATTAGTTAGCCAACGTGTTAAAGTTTTTTTTTTTTTTTTAACTTTAATTTAAGTTACAATAAAATATAAATATATTTTTTACTACTAAACGGAAATGTTAAAAATAAATATTTAAACTTTTTTTTTAAATTATATTTACCTAACAGATTGGTTTTAATGCTGGCAATGGTACACAATCATATGAATACAAACCCTACAGTCAAAATATGGTCTTACGTGATTTAACAGGACGTGGCTGGGCAAATGGTTTTCCAGGACGACATATTTTCCGCATTGATGAAAGAATTTTAATTGGTTCATGTAACAAGGATATTGGTAAGGACCAAAAATAAAATACTACTAAAATATATTATGGATGCTATAAAATATATAATACTAAATAATCTTATTTTTTTGTTGTTGTTTAACTACAGATGCTTCTCATTTGCCTTTGACCTTTGCACCTGAGTCTGGTAATATGTTGGGTGGTACGGTAGTGAATATAACCGGCCCTTGTTTTGATCCTAATGTACGAGTAATGTGTCACTTTGATACAGAAGATGTTCAGGGTACATATGTGGATACAAATCGTGTCATCTGTGTACAGCCATTCCTTAAGGCAGAAGGTTATATACGTTTTGAAATTTCTGTGGGCAATGAACGTTTTAAATGGCGTGGAAGATATTTTGTGGGTAAGTTTAAATGATTTGGAAAAATATATAAATACATAAATTATATGGCAGACCTTTATGGTTTTTAAAAAAATATAATCGTAGTTATAGTAAGTGCGGATAATTGAATGTGTACACCATTTACAGAAGTATTTTGAAAAACATCATTTGTAATTTAAAGATTAATTAATTTAAGTAAATAACGAATTACAATTGATCATTTGAAAATTAAATTTTTTTTGAAAAAATTTAAAATTTTTAATATTTTAATATTCAAAAAAATACAACATCCCAAATATTTATTAATTGTTAAATTTATAAATTTAATTTTTTATAGAAACTCCTGCTGCTGCTACTGAGAAAATATTTTTTGAAACCGATGATGTCCATCAAAGAGCACCCAGACAGATTAGTATCAATTGGAATGCATTCAATTTAACCTCAAATTTAAATGCCAATATTATGATATCATTGTGGGGTTATCGTGAAACAACAATTCGGTAAGTTGTGCCATTTTTGAATTTATTTTAATTTTAGAGTGGGCTGAAAATTTTAAATTGAGTCCGTTAATTCTGTATACATCAAGGCATTTGAAGTAAACACTAGAAAAAAACTTAAGTTTTAAAACTAAAAAACTTAAACTTAAATTTGCAAAAATGTTTTTTTACAGCTCACTCTATTGCATTATTTATAATTTGTGGTTTTCCCCACAAACTTCATTTGACCACACATAGTAGTGTTTATGATTGATTTCATATTTGTCTTTTATTTTTAATTTCAGTCCCCAATTGGAATATATTGATATTATTGAAGCTGGTGCCATTAATAATGGTCGTTATATCATATCACCACAAAATTATATAAACCGCAATAATATTAACAATGATATGCAATTTGGTTTCTTGCAAATTAATTTAACCAATCCAGCGGAATTCAGTAATTTACAAATCAGTCCGTAAGTATTTTTGGATATAATTTACAATTTAAGTGTTTTAATTAAAAGCGGTTTTTAACAAAAAAAAAAAATAATTAGTTTGGATTTGGAATTTTAAATTTCTGATACTTTAATACGGTATTAAAATATCTTAAAAAGATAAATATTCATCATACGCACCTTAAACCCAATATTTGTAAAGGTACAACATTGCGTATACTTAATATTATAAAAAAGTCGACATTGTCAGACTATGAGAAAATATGAAAAAAATGTCACGGATTCTGATAATTTTTCTATACGAAAAACATTTCAGAATTTCAGATTATTTTCAATGTCTCAGAATTTGAAAATTTTCTCAAAATCTGAAAATTTTTCTAAATGAAAAATGGTTCATAGTGTTAAAATTTCTTTACACGAAAAATGTCTCAAAGAGTTGTTTTGTACGATAATTGTCGTAAAAACTGAAAATTTTTCTAAACGAAAAATGTCGCAAAATCTGAATTTTTCATACGTCCAAATTTCATTAATACGAAAGATGTGTCAGGATCTAAGAAATGTCACAGAATCTAAGGATTTACGAAAAATGTCTTACAATTTAAGAATTTTTTGTTCAAAAAATGTCTGAGAAGTTTTGTAAACGAAAATTTTCAAAATGTCTGAGAACTGCGAAAAATTTTTCAAAATCTGAACATTTTTCTTGACGAAAAAAGTCTCTGAATCTAAGAATTTTTTTATATGAAAAATATTTCAGAATCTAAGAATTTACTACACAAAAATGTGTCAAAATCTGAGAAATTTTGTAAAGAAAAGATGTCTCAGAATCAGAGAAGTTTTCTGTACGAAACGTGTATCAGAATCAGAGAATTTTTCTCTACGAAAAATGTGTCACTATTTCTTTACTAAAAATGGGAATTTTTGTAAACGAAAAATCTCCAGAACCTAAGAATTTTTTTATACGCAAAATGTCACAGAAGGTGAGAATTTTTCTGTATGAAAAATGTCTTAAACTCTGACAAATTTGCGATGCGAAAAATGTCTTAGAATCTGACAATTTCTTCTATACGGAAAATGTCTCAGAATGTGGCACAGAATCTGCCAATTTTTCTATACGAAAAATATTTCGGAATCTGATAACTTTTGTACACGAAAAACGTTTCAGAATATTAATATGAGCTTGTTTGTATATAAAAAATATCTTAGAATCTGAGAATTTTTCTATACGAAAAATGTCTCAGAATCTGACACATTTTTTCTGTACGAAAATGTTTCTGCGTCTGAGAACTTTTCTATACAACAAATGTTTCAGAATCTGAGAATTTTTCAATACGAACCATGTCTCAGAATCAGAGAATTTTTCAATACGAAACATGTCTCAGAATCATAGAATTTTTCTATTAGAAAAATCTGAGAATTTTTCTTTTAGAAAAATGGCTCATAATCTGAGAATTTTTCTATATGAAAAATGTCTCAGAGTCTGTAAAGTTTTCTATACAAGAAATATCTCAGAATCTGAGAATTTTCTTATACGAAAAATTTCTCGGAATCTGAGAATTTTTTAATACAAAAAATATCTCAGAATCTGAGAATTTTTTTATACGAAAAATTTTTCGAAATCTGAAAATTTTTCTATACGAAAAATGTCTCAGAATCTGAGAATTTTTTTGTACGAAAAAAAGCATTATTCTATACGAAAAGTGTCTCCGAATCTGAAAGTTTTTCTATAGGAAAAATGTCTCCAAATCTGAGAACTTTTCTAAACGAAAAATTTCCCAGAATGTAAAATTTTTTTTTAATTAAAAAATATCTCACGATCTGAGAATTTTTTAATACAAAAATATCTCAGAATCTGAGTATTTTTTAATACGAAAAATTTCTCTTAATCTAAGAATTTTTTTATACGAAAAATAATTCAGAATCTGAGCATTTTTCTATACAAAAAATGTCTCAGAATCTGAGATCTGAAATCTGAGAATTTTTCTCAGAATCTGAGAACTATTCTTTACAAAAAATTTCCCAGAAGTAGAAAATTAAAAAAAAAAAAATATCTCAGGATCTGAGAATTTTTCAATATAAAATATATCTCAGAATCTGAGAATTTTTTTATACGAAAAATTTCTCTGAATCTAAAATTTTTTTGTGCGAAAAATGTTTCAGAATCTGACCATTTTTCTATACGAAAAATGTCTCAGAATCTGAGAATTTTTCTATACGAAAACCTTCTCAGAATCTGAGAATTTTTTATGTACAAAAAATGTCTCAGAGTCAGAGAATTTTTCTATATGAAAGATGTCTCAGAATCTGAGATTTTTTCTATACGAATAATGTCTCAGAATCTGAGAACTTTTCGATACAAAAAACGTCCAAGAATCTTTACAAAAAATATTTCAGAATCTGAAAATTTTTCTATACGAAAAATTTCTCAGAAACTTCTTCTATACAGAAAATGTCTCTGCATGTGGAAATTGTTCTATACGAAAATTGTTTCAGAATCTGAGAATTTTTCTATACAAAAAATGTCTCAGAATATGAGAATGTTTCTATACGAAAAATTTCTCAGAATCTGATAATTTTTGTATACGAAAAAATCTCAGAATCTGAGAATTTTGTTCCAGAATCTGAGAAAAAAATCTCGGGATTTGAAAATTTTTTCACACGAAAAATATCTCTGAATCTGAGAATTTTTATCTACGAAAAATGATTCAGAATCGGAGGTTTTTTCTATACGAAAAATGTTTTATAGTCTGAAAACTTTTCTATACGAAAAATGTCTCGGAAACTGAAAATTTTTCACTGCGAAATATGTCTTCGAGTCTGAGGTTTTTTCTATACAACAAATGTCTCAGAATCTGAGAATTTTTCAATACGAAACATGTCTCAGAATTAGAGAATTTTTCAATACGAAACATGTCTCAGAATCAAGGAATTTTTCTATACGAAAAATGTCTCTGAATCTGAGAATTTTTCTATAAGAAAAATGTTTCAGAATCTGAGAATTTTTCTATTGAAGATGTTTTAGATTCTCAGAATCTAAGAATTATACTATACAAAAAAATGTCTCAGAATATGAGATTTTTTAAACAAAATATACCTCAGGATCTGAGAATTTTTCTATACGAAAAATGTCTCGGAATTTAAGAATTTTTCAATATGTATTTTTCAATGTCTCATAATCTGAGAATTTTTGTACACAAAAAAGTCTTAGAATCTGAGAATTTTTCTATACGAAAAATATTTCAGAACAATAATCGGAGAATTTTTCTATACGAAAAATGTCTTTCTTAACGAAAAATTACTCAATATCTGAGAATTTGTCGTCTCAGACAAATGTCTCAAAATCTGGAATTTTTTCTGTACGAAAAATTTCATAAAATCTAGTAACACCGCCCAACAGTCATTTTCCGGTTTGAATTCTGGTGATCAATTTTAGTAGACTTTGATCTCCTGATTCCAAATCTGTTTTCCAAATTTTTCCATCACGTCCAGATTTTTAGTTATTCACAGTTAAAAATGCGAAAAATTACGATTTTTGCATTATTTGAAAGCCTGCACATTAGCCATTGAGTGGAAAACAAATCTGGTATAAAACGCAAAATTATAATTTGTCTTTGGTCTCCAACATAGAAATTATTTTTTTTTTAATTATTGCGCTTGGTTGGGTTATGGCCTCTACAAACGATTCAATATTATGTACAATCTGCATGTATTTTTTTCAGTTCAATATTTTACACAGTATTTTTTTGTATGCCAATTGTGGGTAAACGTCAAAAATATTGTGCATAATATTGTGTCGTCTGTAGGTACATTTACACTTGCATTTAAAAATGCTACTGTTGAAATTACCATTTTTTGTAAAAAAGGTCAGGTTAGTTTTTTTTGATATTTTTCAAAGAAAAACTAAAAAAATAAATATTTTACAAATTTAAGTTTTCTGTGTTATTTTTCGTATAAACCGGAAGATATCTTTAATGGGTTTAAAAGTCTATAAGAAAGAATGAACTTTCGCCTAAATTTTGAGCTCATCACAGTAAAGATTGATCATCTGGTTTTTGTTTTAGAGCCTTTTAAAATGGTGCTTTTTATAATTTTTTTCACAATGTTTTTTTTAAAATACATGTTTGGCCAATAATAGTGCAACAACTTCAAAATTTTCATATATTTGAGATCATAGTTCAGTTCTACTCTAACGCTTTATACCAGATTTTTATTCCAACCAGTGGCTGCTGAGCAGGCTTTCAAAAAATGCAAAAATCGCGTTTTTTTCGCATTTTCAACCTCGAATAATTAAAATTCTAGACGTGATGGAAAAATTTGGAGCACAAATTTGGAATCAGCGAGTCAAAATCTTTAAAAATTTTGTATCAAACTTCAAACCGGAGTCAAAAACCTTCGATTTGTTGAGCGGTGTAATTTTTCTATTCAAAAAATGTTTCAAAACCTGTGAAGGTTTCTTTACAAAATTTGTGTAAAAATTTAAGAACACAAAAAACAGAGAATTTTTCAACACGAAAAATTTTTCAAAATATGAAATTGTTTTCAAATATTTAAAATCTGAGAGTTTTTTTTTTGAGGGTATTTATACACAGCCTTTTTTTTGTAGGCAAATGGGGGTGAAAAGAAAACGGGGTAGAAAAAATCACGATTTTTGTTTTCCTTCGGTTATGCTTCTCACCCCCGATTGCCATCTAAAAAAAAGTTGCAAGACTTAATTGCAAGCAAAAAAAGGATGTGTATAAATACCCTCTTTACGAACAACTTTTCAAAATCTAAGAACATTTTTTGTACGAAAAATGTCTCAAAATCTGAAAATTTTTCTTTGCAAAAAATTTCTCAGAATTTTTGAACAAAAAATGTTTTACAATCTGAGATTTTTTTTTTTTGTAAAATATCCTAAAATCTGAGAAATTTTCTAAATGTACAATGTAAATTTATTTATTCGACCAATTTTTTGTAATCTAAAAAATTTTCTATACAAAAAATGTTTTCTCTGAATCTAAGAATTAGTGCTGACCACCTCCCCAAATCTAACACTAAATCATCATTAGTTTTTTCACACTCCCACATTAAAATTTTATCAGTTTAGCAATTGGTGATATTATTTTAATTTCAAGAGTTGGTATTTCTTTAACATGAAAATATTTTAACACTACAATTTACAAATAAAAAAACAAAAACAAAAAAAAAAATACAAATTCAATGAATAGACCAAGTCACGCATATTTAACCTTTGCAGCATTGATATTCCTTTCAACTACTATACTTTTGAACATTAAACGAACACCCACATTTAAGAAAATAATGCTAATGATACCCAAAGGTAACATTATAATGACGCAATAGAAACCAATACAGACTAACGCAAAATTTAACACACTGACACAGGCACACAAACTTTTTTCTTTGTGCTACAATGAAAAGCACATAAATCCTCTGAATTCAAGGCTTTTAGGAGACCAACATCATGCCATAATATGCTGCTAAATACTTTTAATACCAACTAAACGCAACAACAAATATACGTAAATTCAGGAAAAAAATACGGAAAATTTAGCAGAAAAATTTAAATGACAACCCAAAGATGAACAGGAACCAAAAAAATATAGAAAAAAAAATTATACAAAAATGCTAAAAGTGTGTTAACATTTTATGATGACAGATAGAATAGAAAAAAAATATATAAATTAAATAAGAGTAAGAGAAGGGGATAATAAATAATTAAGAATTTAGCTGTGTATAAACAAAAATACCCTACACAATTCTTTTGGTTTTAACATGATAATGTTTTTAGGCTGGTGTCTTATTTTAAAAAAGTTGCAGGACGCCACCTCAGTTTGACTATATAAGCTAACAATTAACGACAAAGAAAACAAGAATTACTATTTTCATTTTCTTAAAACCAAAAATTTTAATAACTTGGGTTTGTAACTTGGATAATAATTCACCTCGTGGTGAATAAAACCGTTTTTCACCAGCTGGTGAATAAAAAGTAACATAATTATTTTTCACCAAAAAAAAATTTTTTTTTCATCAAATTTTTTTTTCATTGATTTTTTTTTTGTCATCAGCTTTTTTTTCCTTAAAATTTTTTTCCATCAAATTTTTTTTTTTCATAAATTTTTTTTTTCATCAATTTTTTTTTTTTATCAATTTTTTTTTTTATCAATTTTTTTTTTTTCATAATTTTTTTTTTCATTAATTTTCTTTTTCATCATTTGTTTTTTTTTAATCAAAAATTTGTTTTTTTCATCAATTTTGTTGTTTTTTCATCAAGTTTTTTTTTCATCAATTTTTTTCATAATTTTTTTTTTTTCACCAAATTTTTTTTTGTAAAATTTTTTTTTATCATATTTTTTTCATAAATTTTTTTTTATCTAATTTTTTGTTATCAATTTTTTTCTCACCAAATTTTTTTTTTTTTTAATTTTTTTTTCATCAATTTTTTAACATCAAAAAATTTTTCTTTTAATCCAAAAAAGTCATCAAAAACTTTTTTTCATCAATATTTTTGTTCACCAAAAATTTTGGGTTCATTACATTTTTTTTAAAATAATTTTGTTTTTCGTGAAAAAAAAAAAATTACAAAAACTAGTTTTTCACCAAGTCTAAGCTTTTCGCATTAAAATTTTCCATTTGTTTATCAAATGTACATAAAACAAGTGAGAGTGGTATATTCTTTGGTGCCGAATCTTTTATACTCTCCAAAATGTAAAAACACTTTTTTACACTTATTTTTGCACTCACGAAATGTACAGCTCTTTTTGTTTTTTTAATGGGGTCCTCGACTGATATTTCAATTCGTTTTGCATGGAATAGCAAAGTAATATATTATAATTTTTTCTAAAAAAACTTTGCTTTGGCAAGTACACCCAAATCTTTTGCAAAACATTATCATGATTTAATGTTTCGGGCAAGAGTGCAAACTTCGAAGGCATTTTTTATATCCATCACGCTATTTATAGAGGGCTTAGACAAGTTTGCAGCAATTCGAAATAGAGGTCTTAAAACTTCGGAGTCTCGAAAGCTTCCATTTAGGGTTGACATTAACACACATAAAAATTGGACTGTAGGACAATGGCTTTGGGTTCCTTTTGTGACATAAAAATCAGAAGGTACCGAACAAAGTAATTTTCATCTTTTTAAAAAAATGGTTTTACATACCCAAGTAAAAATGTGAAGGATCAGTACTGATCCGAAAAATGGGTCGCTAAAATTAGATCAGTTTTAATCGGACGGATACAATTTCATCCGAAAAATGGGTTTATCTAATTATATAAACCCATTTTTCAGATAACATCCGTCCGATTAAATCTGATCTAATCTTAGCGATCCATTTTTTGGATCACTACTGATCTTTCAAATTTCGGATCAGTAATGATCCGAGTAAGATCTTTTAAATCTCGGATAAGACGTGATATATAAAAATATATCTAAACATTTTTACTCGGGTAATCTTAAAAATCTCCTAAACAAGTTAATGGATTTCATTGTTTTTGGTTTTAAATTAAAGGCAGTACAACATATTGCTCATTTACTTGTATACTTATTGTTAGTGTCATAACTTAAAATGTTTGATTTTACAGAAAACCTGTTTAAAGTTTACAATCGAAACTTGGTTTACATTGCAAAAGGCCCGTACATAGAAAATTTTAAAATGGCGTGTTCTCTTCTCAAACGGTGAGTTTAAAAGACATTAATACGAATTTTTTGACACAATATAAAGCAGGGTATAACAAATAATTCTGTATCGTTTACTCAAAAACGACATATTTTGAGTTATGACAATATACAAGTAAATGAGCGATATGATTATAGACTTAGAAGCTAGTAATCGATGCATAGACAATTTCGCTTAAATTTTTATCAAAATTTGGCAACAAATTAAAATTATATTGTAAATTTCACAAAGAAAACAAATTTTAAAATTCGTTTTTCTTTTTGAAATTCAAGTCTGATCTAAACGAAAAAAAATTAAGATAGTCTTTAAAAAAATCAGTTGAAAATTGCAAAAGTTACATGCATTTGAGTAAAAATGCAGAAATTCAGTTTTCGTACATTTTTAGTTTATTGAGTGTAACACCAGCTTACAAATTTTCAAATATTATTCGATTCACGATATTAAAAATTTATTTTTATTTATTTCGAAAATGAAGCCAAAAAGTTCAAAATGAAAAAAAAAAAATAATAAAATATTGCCAAATTCCATATATGTAAAAGTGGTTTGACTTAAATAAAAATATCTGCAAACAAAATCAGAGGATTAAAGTTTTTTCTTTAAAATTAAATCTAATTAAATACTTTGTCAATTGAAGGGCTTATTGTAAAAACTCGATAAGCAACATTTCACTTTATGGTGGTTTTTGCCTTAAAACTTTTAAAATAATGTAGAAAATATAATTTTTGCAGAACTTTTATTCTCAATATACATGTACGAAGGGTTAAAGCCAGACTTCTGCCAAAAATATAAAAAAAATATAAAAAAAAAAAAAATTCAGGGTGCTTGAAAGCGTAAAAACAATTTCTTAATGATTCTCTAGTCTTTAAACAAATTTTAATTGTGGTGGTAAAATTATCTTTTAGCGTGGCTGGTTGAAAATTTAAAATGAAAAGAATATTATCAGAATATAATCTATTTAAATTTATTTCAAGTGTCATAAACTCTTCAGAAGAGCATTTCAATTCAACACAAAATGGTGTTTGTTTTTTTAGAGATAACAACTACGAAAATAATATATCGGTCAAAATTACAATACAAAACCACAAATCTAGACATGGTTCCTCAGATTTTTTTTCTTTAAATTATGAAGATATACTGTGCAACATTTAGACATTTCCATTTACAGTTTAATTAAATTCGAAATATTTGCGATTTTATTCGCGAATTTCATTTTCTAAAAATCTGAAAATATAAAAATCATTTCTAAAAATTTCTAGAAATTTAAATGTGGTGGTTTATAAAAAAATATAAATGGTTTGAATTGAGAAAGGTGTGAAAGAAAAATTTTATTTTTCTAAAAATTTAAGACATCCGGGTTCGTTTTTTTACTAGTTTCATATAATCCAGTTATTATAATCTTCAGAAAAATTTTAAATGTCAAATTTATTCAGTTAGTAGTGAATTATATTCTATATGTGAAAATTATTAGCAGATCGCAGCCGCCAAGGATTGATCACATGATCTGTAATGTTAAAAAAATTTGTTTTATTAAACAAATGCATTTTATATGAAAATGCATTTTTTTGACTGCATTCTTGTCATTTTTTATCCACTTTGATTTTAATATATTACACCATCCGACAGCCAATATTAAATATGAATCGAATGCTATACGTCTGAAAGTAGAGATCAAATTTAAAAAAAAAACTGAATTTTTTTTATTTCGTGATCCTGTTTCCTTTTAAAAGGACTTCAAAATTTTAAAGGATACATTTTGTAAAATATTTTTCAAAGATTTGTACTTGTCCTGTGATGACACTGGTGATGGCAAATTAAAGAGGAGAATCTCCCCTAATTTTTCTACTTTTTATTTTGCCATATCAGGATGAAAGGATGTGAATTAAGTTATTTGAAAACTTTATCAAAATATTTTGTTGAAAATTTTAAATGATATGGAAGGATAAATTTTAAAATGAACGTAACTTACCTTCTTTTTCCTGATACATATATAAAAATAATAAAATTGGAAATTAAGGGGAGGTCCTCCCCTTTCATTTGCTTTCACTCGGGGCATGCTAGGGCAAGTTCAAATATTAAAAAAAAAAATATATAAAATTTAGACCTTTTAAAAGGAAACAGGATTACGAAAAGAAAAACTGTATATGCAGTTTTACTACAATTAGAGTCTAGTTCCAAACGTGTATTATCCAGTTCGTGTTCAACGATTTTTTTTTATTTTTGTCGGACGGTGATATATGTTATTAACAAAAAATCAAAAAAGACAAAAATTTATTTGCATTTGACAAAAACGTATTTGCATTTGACAAAAATTTATTTGCATTTAAAATGCATTCTTTAATGAGATAATTTTTTTGGAACTTTTGCGTTTAAAGTAGAGGACTTTAGCTTTTAATATCAATTTTGATTATAAAAATCTGATATTTACTTAAGAAAAACTAAAACCTAATAAATATTCATCATACGCTCCTAACACTAACTAATTGTGTAGGTACACCAATGCGTATACTTGATACGATAAAATGCAATATCACTTATACGTTCCGTTGTTCTACATTATAATGTTACAAAAATGTCTCAAAATTTAAAATAATTTCTATAGAAAACAATTCTAAGAAAAAAAGGTTAAATTCGGCCTTGCCGATTGTGTTGATACCATCCACAAAGTAAAAAAGATTTTTTTTTTTAAATTTTGTTTTTAAATTGGGAAAAAATAAATTTTAAAGAAATTATTTTTATGAAAAAAAAAAAAAAATTACCGCAAAAAAATTAGGATTTTGTAATTAAGGTGCCGATTTACAAAAAATAATCACAACTCAATTTTTTTATGTGGTCGTTGTAAACAATCATAAAAAAATGTCAAAAAATAAACCCTGCTACCCAGTTTGTCTCAAAATTAGCAAATAATTTAAAATTTTGAGACTTTTTATTATTGTGTTTAAAACAAACACTGGGAATATTAAGTTTGAAAATAATAAAATTAGTCATAAGCAGTTATAACTGTGAATAGGCCTGTAAATGGCCTATTCGGTATCCAACTCTAATAAATATATTTTTTTTTTTTCATCTTAAATTTATTCTCATTGATTTAAAAAAAATCTAACAATTTTTTTTTTAAAAATCTATCAAATTCTTTATTTATGCAACTCATCAAATTTGCAAATATTGATTTTCAAATTTTCTTCTTCGGTTAGATCCCATTATTTACACTTTGCATTTCCATAGTTTTTCTAATATATTTTTTTTTTCAATTTTAAATTACAAATGCCAGTAATTCTTTTGTAAAAAAACAACACTTAAACTGGTATTCTGGCTTACGTGTGCAGAAAGTCTTTTATTATTTGAATGACGCATTTGCCTCATTCAATAGTTTAGTTTACAATTTTGCAGTATTTTTTTATGTATTTAACAATTTGCTTTTTACACACAATTGATTTAAAATTGAATTATTTGTCGATGAGTTGTACAAAATACTGAAAACGTAAAACGGATTAAAATAACAAAACGTTTCGTTTCATTTCATTTGATGTGCATATAAAGCAATGTAGGGTAAAAGGTGGTACATGTGATAGTAGGGCACATTCGGCTGTTCCGCTTGTCTCGGACTTAATTTTAACTAAAACCCCTGTTTACTATGGTGGAGCAAATTTTCCTTTTTTTAGAGTTTCAAAATCGCTGGAGTCGAACTAATTGCTTTTTAGGGTCAATGCTAACACAACAGAATATCGAACCTGTAGGGCAATATGTTTAGGTTCCTTTTTTGACTTAAAAATGTTAAAGTTCCGAAGAAAGTAAAAAAAAAAAATTTTTTCCTTAAAATATTAGTTAATATTAATTAATATTTGGACATTACTAAAAAAGTGTTTCTATGATAAATCTTTTTTGGTCATTTTAATTTTTTTTTATCAAAAATATTTTTTTTTTAACTAAATTTTAAGTGGCATTAAATGCAACAAATTTTGAGGCTCTATTTGAAATTTTCCCAATGAAATGTAGTACGTGTTCCCCATTTTACCCTACAACAATATATTTATTTTAAAGGCGGTCTGACCAAATTGGTCTTTGCAACTTATCAATCTTAATTTTTTTTAAATGAAAATAGAAAATATTTTTTTTTTTAATTTTTTTTTGTGTACAAAATTTAAAAAAAAAATAATTTTTAACCTCAAAAATTTTTTATTTTTTTTTAAATCTGCTATAAGCGAGAAAGAAATGTGGTTCTTGCTGAAATAATAAGAAAATAAAATTTTCGGTTTAGTTCCAAACTCCAAACATTTGTATTAAAAATTATTGAAACTCCTTCGTAGACTCGTTTTTATTCAAACAGCCGGTTGAATACAAACATATTAAAAAAAGTATGTAAAATAAATTTTTTTTTCTAACATTTCTCAGTGATGTTCGTTGAAATGAAAGTATGTAATGACAGTTGTAATGATGGAATAGATATTCAAGGATGCATAGCACATGGAGTATATAGTGTGGAATTCATAGAAAATTAAATTAAAATTTATAACAATACACTCATAAATGTAAATCTATGTTAGTTAGATTTGTTTTTTTTTTGCTAGTTTGACTTACTTTGTCTGAAATAATTGCCTTATGCGATACTGGCATGTCTGTCAGGATCTTCGTTCTTTAATAACTGCATATAAAAAGGATCTTGACTATGATCAGGTAATGTGAGACTCGACTATCGTCGATATTCAGAATCTTATTTCTCTTAAATTTATGAGTATTTTCTATCTTTGAAGTGTTTCTGTGGACGCGGATTAAATAAAATAAATAAATAAGAAATAGGAATAATGTCGCGGAATCTTTGAACTTTTTATAATAAAAATTTGAGAATTTTTCTAAAGGCCAAATTTGAGAATTTTTTCATAGAACATTTTTTCTGCACAAACGTACTCCCTATCACCACCTCCATAAGGGGGCTCCCATACAAAATTAAATTTTTATGACATTATCTCACATCGTTCTAACTGTCCCAAGGATGCCCCTAGAGGCGTCAAATGTTTGACCGACCTCCAATATTTTTACACCAACGTTTTCTTATCTACAAACTGAAAAACGATTATCCAAAATCGGTCCACCACACAGTACGTTGTTCCATAGACAAAAAAAATTAAAGTCATGGTCTTAAAAATTGGTGAAATTTATATATTTAATAGCTAATTTGGTACCAAAAACGAATCACCAACAAAATAAATTTTCGGATTTTTTTTTTGTAGCTACTAGAGACTGTCAAAGTCAAGCAATTTTTGGAGTTTTTTCATTGATAAATATGATTGGTTTGGTGAAGTTTTCATTAATTGTCACCAAGGATTCAATATTTAACGAAATATTACGAAATTAATTTTCATATATTATTTATAATCCGATTTTTTTTCGGAAATTTATTTATTAAATTTAAATATTTTTAATTTATGTATTTAAAAAGTGACTTTTGTTTGGTAAATTTTCCCCAAACAATTTTTTTTGTGTAGTTCAAAGCTACATCTTTCTGATAACACAGTGATACAAAATCGAACTTTCGATGAAATCAAAAGCAAATGAAAGCTGACGTTTTCCATAACAAGACCCTCAAGGCCTTTTTTTAGGTCAGAGCTAGATTTTATTTTACACACATTTAAAGTTGGTGATTTTAAAGCATTTAAAGTTTTTGTGTACTAAACATGTCCTACTTTAAAGGCCCCTGGTTGTGCCCTTATTGAACATGTAGGGTCCAGTTTACAAACTTAAGCTCAAAATTACTTCAGCTATGACTGGTATGAATTTTGCTGCAATCGGTCCAGTACCTATTTACTGAATAGCCAAATTATTAAAATAAACCACTGTACACCGTTGCGTATGATTGTTATATCGCTCCTTTACTTGTATAGTGTCATAACTCAAAAAATGCGTTTTTTGAGTTAATGATGCAGAATTATTCGTTATATAGTGCTTTATATTGTGTCAAAAATTCGTATTAATATCTTTTAAACTCACCGTTTGAGAAGAGTACACGCCATTATTACACTCAAAGAATTATGTAGGTAAATTCCAGTGAATATTCACTTAAAACAAATGAAATTTTATTTAAAAACCATTCCACTGTTTTTTCATTTAAAATAAAAACACATTACAGTCAATTTTAAATGTTAATTTAATGACTAACCAAAACATTAAAAAAACTAGTGAATATTCAGTTATTTTGTATTGAAAAACAGTAAAACTATAGAAAAAATTTTTACTGCCGAAATTAAATGTAACAGAAAATTCGTTTTTAATACAGTAAATTATTTTTTTTAAACTACAGAAATAGTAAAAAAATTAAATCCTTTATAAAATAAGTGATTTTTCTTTTAAAATGACTTTACTGATTACTTTTTAAAATAACCTACAAACAGTTAATGACATTATTTTCTTACAAGGGAAGTATCTCAACCCTTATGAACCGATTTGCCTGAAACTTGAAATTTATATAAAAGAGACGATTTTAAGGTTGGGGTGTCTCGGCTTATCGGCCATATCTGTGTTTCAAAATTTCGTTGTCCCCTTATGAAACAACGTGGACCTCTGGGAAAATTTCGATAACTCCCGAACTAACCGGAATATCCTCTGGAGCAAAAATACGTGTCGACTTAAATTTAATAAAGATTATTTCGTATTCATATGGACATCGTAGGTCTATGTCTTCATATAAATACCCCCCAAAACTTACACATTTTCATGATTTTTTCGTCTATGTCTTCATATAAATACCCCCCAAAACTTACACATTTTCACGATTTTTTCGCCACTTTTGACCCATGTTTTGAACCCTTAAATCCCTGATATGGCCGATAAGCCGAGACACCCCAACCTTAAAATCGTCTCCTTTATATATATATTACGTTTCATGCAAATCGGTTCATAAGGGTTGAGATACTTCCCTTGTTAGTGTACATTTTCTATGTACCGGCCTTTTTCAATTAAAAACCAATTTCAATAGTACACTTTAAACGTGTTTTCTGCAAAATCAAATATTTTGAGTTGTGACAATTATTAATATAAACCACTGGACACCGTTGCGTATGATTGTTATTTAAAGGCAATTACAATATTAATCATTCGCAACTAATACAACTAATACAATTTGCATTTATTATTATAATTATAATAAAAGTGCACTATCTTCAAATGCGTGTAAAAAAATCTAGCTCTGAACTGCAAAAAAGCCTTGAGGGGTTTGTTATGGAACATGTGAACTTTCATTTGCTTTTGGTTTCATCCCATTCCGATTTTGGGTATTGCACAGAGTAATTAAAAGAAAGGTTGCTTATTTTTCATTCCTTCTATGAGTAAAAAATATTTTTATTTATGGCTATAATGGCTATTTTTGACAAAAGTGTTTATGAGGAAGACTTTATATAAAAAAAATTATTATTTTTTTTGTGCTATTCTTTTTCTCTCAAATTAAAAAAAAAAATTTATGGCCCACTGTGGTTTTAAATTTTTTTTCGATGGCGTTGAAATAAATAAAACAAAATGAATTAAATAAACTTCTAAGATAAATAATATTTCTGCATGTCTTCAGTGAAATTTGATGGCGGTTTATTTCTTTGAATATGTTATCCCACTATCTCCTATTTTTAGGGGTCGTTTTAGTACATTTTCTCAAATATCGTCATTGCACCAATAAAATCTGCGTTGAAAGGGTTAAAATAACCCCAAAATTATTTTGAGCATTGAATTTCAAATGAGTTGTAGTCCCAACCTGATGGCTTTTGAAAAGCTATAGTAAAAATTTGAAGCAAAAAATATTTGTGGAATATTTTAATCCTTTAAACGCAGGTTTTATTGGTTTTCAATAAGAATATGAAAAAGGGACTAAAATTACCCATTAAAATGGTATATATATCCCATTAAAATGGGATATATGTTCTAAGAAATGAACCGTTATTAAATTTTATTGAAGACATGTATAAACAATATTTTGCTCAAATGTTGATTTTATAAATTTTTTTACGACTATTTTACGCTGCTCTGGTAAAACACAATTTTACAACACCGTCCGACAAAAATAAAAAAAAGTAATTTAACCGAACTGGATAATATACGTTTGAAACCAGAGAGTAATGTTGTCAAACTGCCTTTACAGTTTTTCTTTTCGTGATCCTGTTTACTTTGAAAAGGACTTCAAAGTTTTAAAGGATTAAATTTTATAAAATATTTTTTTAGCATTTGTACTTGTCTTAGGATGCCACTAGTGATAGCAAATGAAAGAGGAGGATCTCCCCTAATTATCCTATTTTAACATTTTTACATATCAGGATAAAGGAATTAAGTTACGTCCTTTCAAATGTATCCTTCAATATAATTCAAAATGTTCAACAAAATATTTTGATTAAGTTTTCAAATGACTTTATTCACATCCGTTTATCCTGATATGGCAAAATAAAAAATGGAATAATTAGGGGAGATCGTTGTCTTTCATTTGCCATCACCAGTGTCATCCTAGGACATATACAAATATCTCAAAAATTTGCTTTTAAAATTTAAAGTCCTTTTAAAAGGAAACAGGATCACGAAATGAAAAACTGTAAATGCAGTTTTACTCCATTTGAGATCTTCTTTCAGACATATATCATCCGGTTCTTGTTTAATATTGGATGGTGCAATAAATGGTGCTTTACAATTTATTTTTACGCATTTTGCTTATATCGCACGATTTTTTGTCTTTTGGCAACCATTAGTGAAATTTGATGCAAAACAGTTTTGTAGAACATTTTAACCCTTTAAACGCACGTCTTTATGACGTTCTATGACGATATTTAAAAAAGGGACTAAAATGACGCCCACAAATAGGAGATAGAGGATATGTTCTAAGAAAAGAACCGCCATCAAATTTCACTGAAGACATGTGGGAACTTTTTTTAGCTTAGAAGGTATTTAATTCATTTTGGCCACAAAAAAAGACTAGCTATATTTTCAAAACTCTTTGTTGGTTATGGGGTACTAATGGTATACTCTAATTTTTTTGGTGCCATTAAAGACAAAAAATCTTTTTGCACATTGATGTTTACCACATTTAAATTTTTGTTTAAATTTTAAGTTTTACTAAAGTTTAAGAATTTTTTTCTCAAATCCGTCATCTCAGATTTTTTCTCTTTTAATTACTTGTGGTAGTTTAATATGTTATCTTTTGAACTACAAAAAGAAAAGTTGCGTATTTTTCACTCCTTAATTTTTATTTTTGCAAAATCATATTATGCGTTTTTAATCCCTATTTAAATAAAGGATGTTTTTTTAGATTTTATAGCGTTGTTAAGAAAAAGGATATATGCAGGACCTTTAATCCCGATTTAAATGAAAATTTACGAACAGTTGCTAGTTACCTGTGTATCAGCATGACCACCTTTTGTAATTTTGCGGACAATATTGAAGCTAAAATAAAAATTTTAAATTTCAGGACACATTGGAGGTAGGCGTGTCCTTGCATCGAATTTTCCAAAAAAAAAATCATATTTTTCTTAACTAAAGTATTTTATGCTAGTGTACCAAATTTCAAAATTATCTGACTAATCCGTCTATTTTTGTCCCTTCGTTATATGGGCTCAACGCACTGTGCAACGGCCCCACATTTTTTTCTCGACCTCAATTTGGAAGTGGAAGGGTTTATCCCCCCAAAATTACATGTTTAGTCGTAAATAAGCTAATCAAGCAAAATATTAAACAAAAAAATAATTAAAAAATCGAAATAAAAAATTTTAGTTTGTATGGGAAACAATTTTTTTGGGGCAATAATTTAACCCTCCAGAGGCACGGGTTAATTTTGCCCGATTTGGCAAAAAATTTAAATATAGAGTTTTTTAGACCAAAACGAACCATAATTTGCCCGTCGATCGACGAATTTCGAAAAAGTCATTATTCGTGCCACCGTAATGGTAATGCATTACGTAAGGCATTAATAAATTTCAAGCTTTACTGGGAACAGACGGATTTTATATGAGGGTAAAACTAATTGGTATGAATTACGTAATTCATGAAAAATAAAAAAATAAGCGATTATGGAAAAATAATATATTTTTTTGCTTATGCATTAAATGGTAATGCATTACCATATCCAAAGTTTAGTTGGGAATTTCTTGTTATTTAAATTATCGATTATAGCTTTGCTAGCTTTTTTCTCTGAGTGTGCCACCATATTGTTCTGTTTTATGAAATAAAATTGTACTATTGTGCTTTAAATGCATTCGGAAAAATCATAATAAAATTTATTTGTATAACTAAAAATAAATGCATCTATTGTCATATTGTTAACAGGTTGTTAAGCCTTAAAGTGCAAAATGAAATTCAAAAATATTTTTGTATATTCATTTTTAAAGTAAACTAAATGTATTGTTAATTAGAAACTTGCATGCATGCTTTTGTTTTTATATTTAAAAGTTATTAGTACTTTGGGAATTTTTCATATTTTTTAAGTGTTGAAACATTATTTTTTATTATACAGATTTTTTTGCCAAAGAGTTTAAGAGAATAAATGAAAATGATGTAGATTTTTTTTTTTTTTGCAATGAGTCTTTTGGGATTTTTTTTTTTTACAAATCTGTCATGTTTAAACATGGCAAAGGATGCTGTGCATAGAGAACTGTTTTTACATTTTTTGATTTATTATTATTTTTTTTAATTAAACCAACAGAATTTCTATGCTAGTTTGTCTGAAGATAAAAAAGATTTAAAAATTGAATAGCTCTAACATGATGAGTAGAAGTTTTTTTTTAAAATGGGTTTTTAAGATCTGATAGAAAAACTTGATACCGAATAAGTTGTTGTATATAAAAACTTTCAAAGTATGAAGTTTAGGATTCTTTTAAATGCGTGTTTGTGTTGTATTTAATTGAAATTGTGGCTTAGTTCCCAAATTTATAAAAAAATATAAAAATATACGAACTATTGCACTTTTAAAGTGCAATAACTCGAATAATTGCACTTTTAAAGTGCAATTAAGTTCTATAATTTTATTATTATTTAAACTATTTTTTTTATATCCACGCCCTAAAAAGGGGACGGACCAAAAAACTTATTTTTTTTTTTAGTACCCCCGGTCCCAGTGGAGGACTCTGAACTTCTTCTTGCATAAAAATGTCTCATTTGTTTAACAAAAATATAAAAAACACGATAAAAATATCTTGTTTTTCAGGGGTTAATTTAGTTCCTCAAGGTCCCCCAAAAAAGGGAGACTTTTTTTGCCCTGGTCCGATTTGGCCCATTTACGAACTTAACCTGCCTAGTACCATTAGAGATATGAGGCATTAGACTGGCATTTTTTTTCTCAACTTTCGATTTTCCCAAGTGTCCGGGCAAATTTTTATTGTCCAAGGTCTAAACCTTATGTGGTACAAATTTGAGGTTAATCGGATTAAAGTAACCCGTGGCGCCCGGCGGTCAAAGTTTTGGATTTTTGAAAAATTAAAAAAAAAAAAAAAAATTAAATTAAATTTCTTTCGACACATCATATTTGTTAACTTTGATGCGACAGCACGAATATCAAAAAAAAAATTAAAATCGGTCGAACGGTTTTCGAGTTATCGCCATTTGAAATTTGCAAAAATGGCGGTTTTTTCCTACGTTCAAGAAATTTTTTAAAAAACATCACAATTTTTTCCCTCGGCCATTTCATAGAGCTTAAGACAATATTTCATTTAAATCTAATTTGAGCCAAATCCGATCATTTTATCCCGTGGCGCCATTCGGTCAACGTTTTGGATTTTTGAAAAATTTCCACCAAAAAAATTAGATTTTTTAAAAATTAAAAAAAAAAAATGTTTTTGATACATTATTTTAATTAATTTTGGCATGCTGAAAACGAATGTCATAAAATTCTCTTGAATCGGTCAAACGGTTTTCGATATATCCTCATTTGAAATTTTCCAAAAAATGCCCAAATGGTGGTTTTTTCCTACGTTCAAGAAATTTTTTAAAGAACATCACATTTTTTTCCTCGGCCATTTCATAGAGCTTAAGACAATCTTTCATTTAAATCTAATTTGAGCCCAATCCGATCATTTTATCCCGTGGCGCCCTTCGGTCAAAATTTTGGATTTTTGGTGGAAATTTTTCAAAAATTTAAAACTTTGACCGAAGGGCGCCACGGGACAAAATGATTGGATTTGGCTCAAATTAGATTTAAATGAAAGATTGTCTTAAGCTCTATGAAATGGCCGAGGAAAACAAATTGTGATGTTTTTTAAAAAATTTCTTGAACGTAGGAAACAACCGCCATTTTTTGCAAATTTCAAATGGCGATATCTCGAAAACAGTTCGACCGATTTTATTTTTTTTTTTGATATTCGTGCTCACCGCATCAAAATTAATAAATATGATGTGTCGAAAAAAATTTAAATTTAAATTTTTTATTTTTTTTTAATTTTTAATTTTTCAAAAATCCCAAACTTTGACCCGTTCTGAAATTTTCCATTTTTTAAAAAAGTCAATTTATCAAAAATACGGTCACTTTTTTTTCCTTTTTAATTTTTTTTTTTAAAGTTTAGATGTTTGTCCATCCACACAAAAAAATTCAGAAACACATTTTTCGTTTTTTTTTTGAGAAAATCGCATTTGAATTTTAAATTTCATAACAATTTAGTAATTTGCTTGTATTTTCTTGTTTCAACAGAGCGTATGAGGAATATTTATGCAATTAATAATACACATTCGCAACGTTAAAACAAAAAAAAAACAAGCAAATTACAAAATTGTTATGAAATTTAAAGTTCAAATGCGATTTACACGAAAAAAACGAAGATCGTGTTTCTGATTTTTTTTTGTGGGGATGAACAAACATCTAAACTTTAAAAAAAAAAATTTAAAAAAGAAAAAAAAAAAGTGGCCGGATTTTTGATAAATTGACTTTTTTTAAAAAATGGGAAATTTCAGAAGGGGTTCTTAAAACTTAAAAAAAAAAAAAAATATATCGACAGCTAATACAAAACTATATAAGAATGTAAATTTTTCCGTTTTAATGTGATAAATATTTAATCAAGACAACTTGCAACAAATTTTACCATTTTTCCAATATTTGGCCACGCCTCCTAAGCCCAGTTTTTGAAAATTTTAAAAACCAAAAACGCAATTTTCTTAGTTTCATATAGGGCTATCCAAACAACCTATTCAGAAATTTACGGGACACATGTTTTTCTGTAGCGGGACATTTGGTGTGGAATGCCTCATATTCGTGCAAAATTTCAGGACGGACGGACAGACGGACATTCACAAAATATCTTAGAATCCATCATGGATATATTATTATATACTTTACAGGGTCCCCGACCGATATTTCGATGCGTTACAAATGGAATGACAAAGGGAGTATACCCCCATACTGTGATTGGAGTGTTTACAAAAATAGAAAAAGGTGTAAAAACTGCTTTACAGTTCAAACACTTTGAAAAAAAGTGTTGCAAATCTTAGGAAAATTAAAAAAAAATATCAGGAATCTAAAAAAAATTAAATTTCATAAAATTAGAAAAAAATACAATTTTGTATAGAAAAAGTCCCAGATATTTAGGAAATTTTAATTTTGAAATAGTTTCAAATTGTGAGATATTTTTTGTATAGAAAAACTTTTTTTTGTTAAAAAAGTCTCAGATTCGTATAGAAAAATTTAAGATTCTGAGACATTTTTCGTTATAAAATGTTTTTTCCTTAAAAAGTATCAGGTTTTGAGACATTTTTCGTGTAGAAACAGTTTCAGATTCTAGACAGTTTTCGTATAGAATAAGTTTTTTGTATAGAAAACGCTTCAGATTCTGTACAGAAAAAGTCTCAGATTCTGAGCCATTTTTCGAGTAGTAGAAGTCTCAGGTTCAGAGACTTTTTTCGTATAGTAAAAGTCTCAGGTTCGGAAAAATTTTTCATTTTGAAAAACTCTAAGATTCTGAGTCATTTTTGTATTTTTCGTACAGAAAAAATCTGGACATTTTTCCTATGGAAAATTTTTCGTATAAATAAAAGTCTCAAATTCAAAAACACATTTCTTTTGAAAGAATTTATAGATTCTGGGATATTTTTCGTATTAAGAAAGTCTCATTTTGAGACTTTTTCATTTAGAAAATATCTCACATTCTGAAACTTTTATCGTATAGAAAAAGCCTAAGATTCTGAGGAGATTTTCGTATTGAAATAGTATAAAATTGTAAGATATTTTTAGTATAGAAAAATATTTTTGGTGAAAAAAAGTCTCAGATTGTGAGACATTATTCGTATAGAATAAGTTTTAGATTCCAATACATTTTTCCTATGGAAAAAATCTCAGACTCTAATACATTTTTCGAATAATAAAAGTCTCTGTTTCTGAAATATTTTTCGTTTAGAAGAAGTTTCACATTCTGAAATATTTTTCGTATAGAAAATGTCTCGGATTCCGAAATAGAGGATATCTTCCCCATCGCGATAAATGTTAACTTGTTTATTTATTAATCTTTTTGTATATTAGTAATACTATTTTCTTATTATTTTAGTGGTTTTTTAATTCCACGCCCACAAAAGGGGGCTGGCCGAAAAAAAAACAAAATTTTCTATCCCCCTTGGTCTATGTACAGGACTTTGAACTCCTTCGGACATAAAAAAGTTTTCATTTGTTTAACAAAAATGCAAATAAAAGTGTAAAAATTGTGTTTTTAGGGGTTGGTTTGGTTCTTTAAGGGGAAACTTTTTTTGTCCCTTATCCGATTTTGCCCATTTTCGATCTTAGCCGGTCTATGACCATGAGACATATTCGTGCCAATTTTTGCGTTTAGCTCTTTTATTTTGGACTAAATCGTGTTTAATACAGACGGATGGACGGACATTCATAGAATGACTTAGAATCGATCATAGATCAATAATATATATACTTTATTGGGTCCCCGACCAATACATTTATGCGTTACAAACGGAATGACAAAGTGAGTATGTGGGTATACTGTGGTTGGAAGGTGTAAAAAAATTGAGAAAAAATATAAAAATTCGGTAAATTTAATGGAAGATAAATAAAGCCATAAAACTCTAGAAATTTAGGAAAAATATTTTTCGGCAGAGATACAAGCCAGATGATATAAGTCGATTTTTTGTCGACAGCCAACGATATATTTTCGAAATTAAGCCATTTAATTCATTTGGCGGCTAAGTCAGAAGCCGGCCAGCTATCAGGTTCAAATTTAAAGTTAGCAGCATCGATGGTAAACTCGCTAATTTTTAAATTAAAATCTGTATTATTTTCCTCATCTGTCACCAGCAGCAATAAACTTTCGAAGTATTCATCATTTTTACCAACTTTGGTCTCCCCTTCAAAAGAAAATAAAAAAAAAACAATTAAATAAAAAATCGCATTAAAATTAAAACATTTAAATTAAACAATTATGTTTGTACATAAAAACACTTATGTATACAAAAAATTCTCTCATTTTAATGTCTTAATATAAATTCTATATACAAAGCTACTAACCTCTCAAATATTTACAGAATTTTATGGTCGAAACCCATACCATTGGCTTGGTATTTTGGTCCCCAATGGGAGCGTATGCATGGTTTTAGATGGCCCCGAGCACTGTGTGATAATTGGATACGTACTGACAGATTTTTGAGGTAAGAGAAAAAGTTTTTATATTTTTTTTAATTTACCATTTTGTTCAATAATATTGGCAAGAAACATACAGCATCAAACAGCAACAAACAGCAACAGCAAAAAGTATAAAAACAAAATATGTCTGTGTGTTTATAAAGCATTATAACCGCAAAATTGTATGGTAACACACTCGTATGTGTATTGAACACATAACATTAACATACGCTATATAAACATAACGAATGTGCAGGAAAAAGTTTTTAGACAGTTAAATGTTTTAGAATCCTAGAGAATTTTTTTTATTTAAAAACCTTAGACTCAGATCCGATTCGTTCTGGAGATATATTTACTAACGTAAAACCGCTTTTTTAAAAAGTTGAAAATTTGAAAAGTTAATAATATCTCGAAAGCTAGTCTACTTAAAAGTTTTTGGACTTCATTTTCGTACTAAGAGTAAGATTTTACATGGAAAATCAATACAAACTCTCATGGATCGCAAAATTGTTGTTAATTTGTAAACTAGTATTATAAAACATTCAGAAAATTTCTTAGTTTCAGAAACATTTGTTCTAAAGAAAATGTGCAGAAACCATTTTATGAACATTCTTTAAATTTGCTAATTAAAATGTGTTACGATGTATGTATTTTACTTTTACGTATGTGTTTTATGTTTTTCTCCTGCTCCTGCTCATGATACTGATGTTATAATTGTTGCCAATTTTATAGTGTTGCTGTTTTTGTTGCTCTCTGTCTGTATTGCTTGCAACTGTTAATTATTGTAGGGCAAATATAAAACTTTTTTTTTTATAAAGGAGTACACTGAAAGAATTTTGTTTACGATATAATTGAAATTTTTGTATATAAAATGAATAAAAGTATCAATAACTTTTGTAATTATACCAATTACTTGGGTAATCGAAATTACAAATTTTAGTTCGGAAGGTATTCCAAAAACATTAACTGAATATATTTTACAAAAATTGTTCATAACAATAAAATTTCAAAAATAACATAAAATTTTTATTTATGGTATAAAATTTTACATAAATAAAATAAAAAATTATGTGCAAAAATTTTTTTTTACTTCAAAATTCTCTAGTCAAGTTCGAGTGTATTTTTTTACACAATTTCTTTCAGTGTTTATTCAATACCAATTCCTCTGATGAATATAAAGCCATATAATTTTCATTATAATTGGTTGAACTGTTTTGAAAAACCATAAAAAAAGTTGTGGTTGCAACAATAACAAATTGTTTTAGTTTATGTTTGTTATATTGATTAACAAATTATTTTGAATTTATTTTAAACTTATTTTTAATTATTTTATTTTTACTTTTTTTGTTTTGTTTAGATCTTTTGCTGCTAATTTACCTTTATGTCCTTGCACACTGGAACAGGCTGTTAATGATAAGGGACGTTTTAGACCTGACCGGGATTGTGACAAAGATTCAAATCCATCATGTTTACGTCATAGAGGTGCTATACATTGTGTTGTTAGTGGTACACCAGTGTAAGTATTGACTTTTTTTTTAACGAATCTGAGAATTATCGATAACACAAAAATGTCTATGTTGAAATTCAAACTGTTACCGATATATCGATAACAAAAAAATTCTATTAATCCAATTAAAATGTTATCGTTAATACAGAATTTAAAAAAAAAAATAAATTGTTATTTTTAAGTCAATAAAACATTTTCTTTCTGCAGAAAATATCGATATATCGATAATACAAGCTAAATCGGTAACACAAAATTTTCGATAGAAACTTCTATAATCATCGATAACACATTATTTTCTATAGAAAATTCTATTGTTATCGGTAAATTTCTATAGAAAAATTTTTGTAGCAGAATTTTCTATAAAAAATTTTGTGTTATCGATTTATCGATAACAGAAGAATTTTCTCTAGATATTTTTTATTGATTACAGTCGAATTTTCTAAAAAAAAATTTGTTTCTAGAATTTTTTACAAAATTTTTCACAAAAGAGTTTATTTTTATCGATAAATCAATAACACCAAATTTTCTATTGAAGATTCTACTGTTAACGATAAACCGATAACACCACTGTTGCCAACTTGGAGGTTTTCGCGGGGAAAAATTGGTTTTAGCGGGAAAATCTGGGGGCTAATTATGTAACTTGATAATCGTCATCGTTAGCTCATTATTCTATTCCCGAGTAAAAAAATTTATATGACAAAGTATATAATTTAATATGGGTTCGTGTCTATTTTGATATAATCTTATACGAAAAATGGTTTCATAAGATTTGATCTAATAATATCGAATAATATCAGTTTATATAACTTTATATCGACTTTGATACGAGTTTTGGTCTAATCCAATGATATAAAATTATATCCAATTATATTAAAATTTATACAATTTTATAAATCGGATGTTTTTTTTTAGTTTTTAATAAAAAGTTGAAAAATTTAAATAATAAAAATAAGTTGTTCTTTGAAAAAAACTTAGAAAAATTTCAAAAAAAAAATGGAGTCATGTTAAATTTTATGTAAAACACTTAGAAAATATTTTCAAAAAAATTTGTCCTTGGAAAAAACTTAGAAAAATTCGAAAAAATGGATTTATATAAAATTTTATATAAAACACTCAGAAAATATTTGCGATAAAAAAAATGTTCCTTGAAAAAAACTTAGAAAAAATTTAAAAGATGGAGTCATATAAAATTTTATATAAAACACTTAGAAAATATTCGTGATAAAAAAGTGGTGCTTGGAAAAATCTTAGAAAAATAAAAAAATATGAAGTCATATGAAATTTTATGTAAAACACTTTGAAAATATTTGCGATAAAAATATGTTCTTGGAAAACACTTAAAAAAATTAAAAAATAATGGAGGCATATAAAATTTTATATAAAACACTTAGAGATTTAAAATGATGCATGGGACCAGATGTTACAACATATAGTTATGTATGGCGATATCTTAAAAAAATCCCACATTAAAATTTATTATATAAATTTATATTGCAAGACATAGTGTCACACATGATCATATATCAAATAATATGACTATATAAAAGTATATAAGATCATATTAAATTAGTTTTACTCGGGTTACCATAAAATGACACTATATGGTAATGGAAACGATACAATTGACGACTATCAAGTTACATAATTACCTCTCTAGCGTTTTTTGTTTGGAACACGTATTCCTAAAACACCTAAAATCGCTAAGTGTGAATTCCACAAACAGTAAATTTGCGTGAAAAATTTAATTTGGATGTTTTGTTCTAATTTTTCTTTTTTTTTCAATCAAAAACGACGGTTTTAGCGCTTTTTTTTCGAAATTTAGAGGGAGAATTTAAAATTTTCCCGCTAAATTCTTTTTGCGGTTTTTTGCGTGGAAAAAAAATTTGGAGGTTTTTTTTTAATTTTTCTTTTATTTTCAATCAAAAACGCCAAGTTTGTCAGTTTTTATCGCTTTTTTTCGTAAATTAGCGGGAAAATCTAAAATTTTTCCCGCTAAAGTTTTTTTTGGCGGTTTCTAGCGTTTTTTTTAGTGAAATTTAGGGGTTTTTGATGAAAAATAATTGGCAACAGTGGATAACACTAATATCGATGTATCGATGAAACAAAATTGTATAAATAGAAATTTATAATGTAATCGATATATCGATAACACAAAATATTCTATATAGAAAAAATAATGTTACCGATGTATCGCGATGTATTGATAGTACACGATTTTCTACATAGAAAATTATGCAGTTATCGATGTTTATATAACACTAACTTTTCTATATTGAAAAGGGATTAATCGATAACAAGTAATTTTCTATAGAAAACTAATTTTATCGATAGCAGAAAATTTTTCATAAAAAATACTAGAGCCAACGGTAACAGAAAATATTCTATAGCAAATTCTACTGTTATAGATAACAGAACATTTGTTATAAAAAATTCCATTATTATCGATTGCAGAACATTTTTTTATGGAAAAATCAACAGTTATCAATACAGAAAATGTTTTATAGAAAATTTAACTGTTAACGCTAACAGAATATTTTCTACCTAAAATTCCCTATCTACAACAGAAAATTTTCCAGAATAAATCGATTGTTCTCGATAACAGAAAATTTTTTATAGTACATTTTTTAAAGATTTTTTTTTTTAAACTCAACTGTTGTCAACAAGAAATCTATAAAAAATTGTTCTGTTATCGATAAAGGACGAATTTTCTATAGAAATTTCTACTGTTATCGATAACAGAATTTTTTTTTTAGAAATTATACTGTCATCGAGCACAAAATTTTTGTTAACGATAACAGAATTTTTTTATATGAAATGATACTGTTCTTTATCATAGAAACTTTTTTTGTGGGAAATTCTACTGATATCGATAACACAAAATTTTCTAGAAAAATTTTACAGTTTCGATAACAAAAAATTTTCTTTACAAAATTAAACCTTTATCGATAGCACATAATTTCCTGTATTTAAAACACAAAATTTCCTGTTTTTAAAATTTTGCTGTTATCGAAAACAGAAAATTTTCTATAAAAAATTCTACTCAAAAAAATTCTTCTACAGACAATTCAACTGTTATCGAAAAGTGTAAATGTTCTATAGAAAATTCTACTATTGATGAGAGAATATTTTTTTTATTAAATTTTACTGTTGTCGATAACAGAAAATTTTCTTTAATATTCTACTTTTATCGATAGCAGAAAAATTTTAATAATAAATTATACTATTAATGATAGCATAAAATGTGCTATAGAAAATTCTTCTGTTATCGATAACACAAAATTGTCTGCATAAAATTCCAGAGTTATCAATACCACGAAATTTGCTATAGAAAATCTGTTGTTTTCGGTAACAGAAAATTTTCTATAAAAAAGTCTACTGTTATCGATAACGCAAAATTTGCTATAGAGAATTTTATTGTTTTCCATAACAGAATTTTTTTATAGAAAATTCTACTGTTATCGATAGAACAAAATGTTTTAGGTATTATTCAAACTATATCTCTAACACAAAATTTGCTATAAAAAATTCTGTTGTTATCGATAACAGAAAATTTTTTATAACAAATTCTTGTGTTATCGATAACAAAAAATTTGCTATAGAAAATTCTACTGTTATCGATAACAGAAGCTTTTCTATAGAAAATTCTACTGTTATCGATAACAGAAAATTTTCTATAGAAAATTCTACTGTTATCGATAACAGAAAATTTTCTATAGAAAATTCTACTGTTGTCGATAACAGAAAATTTTCTATAGAATATTCTAATGTTATCGATAACAGAAAATTTTCTATATAAAATTCTACTGTTATCAATAACAGAAAATTTTCTTTAGAAAATTCTACTGTTATCGATAACAGAAGATTTTCTATAGAAAATTCTACTGTTATCGATAACAGAAAATTTTCTATGGAAAATTCTACTGTTATCGTTAACAGAAAATTTTTATAGAAAATTCTATAGCAAATTCTACTGTTATCGATAACAAAAGCTTTTCTGTAGAAATTTCTACTGTTATCGAAAACAAAAAATTTTCTAGAGAGATTCTACTTTTATCGATAACAGAAAATTTTCTATAGAAAATTCTACTGTTATCGATAACAGAAAATTTTCTATAGAAAATTGTACTGTTATCGATAACAGAAAATTTATTTAGAAAATTTTACTGTTATCGATAACAGAAAATTTTCTATGAAAAATTCTACTGTTATTGATAACAGAAAGGTTTATATAGAAAGTTCTACTGTTATCGATAACAGAAAATTTTCTATAGAAATTTCTACTAACAGAAAATTTTTTATAGAAAATTTTACTATTATCGATAGCAGAAAATTTTCTATAGAAAATTCTACTGTTAGCGATAACAGAAATTTTTATATAGAAAATTCTACTGTTATCGATTACTGAAAATTGTCTATAGAAAATTCTACTGTTATCGATAACAGAAACATTTCAGTAAAAAATTCTACGGTTATCGATAACAGAAAATTTTCAATAAAAAATTCTACTCTTATGGATATTAGAAAATAGCCCATAGAAAATTTTACTGTTATTGATAACAGAAAATTTTCAATAGATGTTTTTCGATAACAGAAAATTTTCTATAAAAAATTCTGAAATATTGACCACAAATAAATTTTCTAAAGAACGTTCAGCAATATTGACTATAGAAAATTCTCTTCAGAAAATTCTACTGTTATCGATAGCAGAACATTTTCTATGAAAGATTTTACTGTTATCGATAGCAGAACTTTTTCTATAGAAAATTTTATACACAATATTCGTTTGTTATCGATATCGGAAAATTTTATACACACAAATAGTTTGTTGTCAATAACAGAAATATATAAAAAGTAAAATTCTTCTGTTATCGATAACAGAAAACTTTTTATAAAAATTCTACTGTTATCGAGAACAAAAATTTTTCTATTGAGAATTCTACTGAAAATGTTCTATAGAAATTCTACTGTTATCGATAACAAGGTACTTTTTACACAAAATGTATATTGTTATCGATTGCAAAAAAGTTTCTTGAGAAAATTTTATTGTTATCGATAACTTTTTTTTACAGAAAATATATAAAAAAAAATTCTTCTGTTATCGAAAACAGAAAACTTTTTATAGAAAATTCTACTTATATCGAGAACATATTTTTTTTTGTTATTGAAAATTCTACGGAAAATTTTCTATAGAAAATTCTACTGTTATCGAATGTTATCGATTTCAAAAAAGTTTCTTGTGAAAATTCTACTGTAATCGATTATAGAGAAATTTCTTTAGATATTTCTTTTGCTATGGGTAACAGAGAATTTTCTTAAAAAAATCGACTGTTATCGATAAGAGAAAGTTATATATAGAAAATTCTACTGTTATCTCTAAATGAAATTTTGTATACAACATTCTTTTATTATCGACAACAGAATTTTTTTTATAGAAAGTTCTATAGTTATCGCGAACAAAAAAAATTCTTAAGAAAATTTCACTGTTATCGATAACAGAGAATTTTTATAGAAAAATTGACTGTTATCGATAACAGAAACTTCTCAATCGATTTTTTTTTGTAGTCGATAACAGAAAGTGATGACTACGAAAAAGTTTTTTATAAAATATTCTGAAACACCGATTACAGAAAATGTTGTATAGAAAATTCTGGTGTTATCGATTACAGAAAATTTTCTGTGGAAAATTGTGAAGTATTGAGTTTCTGTAAAATGTTCTGAAATATCGATTATAGAAAATTCTGGTGTTATCGATTACAGAAAAATTTCTATTGAACATTCTTCTCTTAGCGATTACAGAAAATTTTGGAAAACTCTATTGTTATCGATAACACAAAATTTTCTTAAAAATAAATCTTTTGTTATCGACAACAAAAATTTTCTGTGGAAAATTCTTCTTTACTCAAAAAATTTTTATGTAGTAAAATTTGGTGTTTTCGATTAGACAAAATTTTGCAGAATTCTATTGTTATCGATAACACAAAATTTTCTATAGACACTACTATTGTTATCGATAACAGAAACTTTTCTTAAAAATAAATCTTTTGTAATCGACAACAGAAAATTTTTTTTAGAAAATTCTTCTTTACTCCAAAAAATTCTTATATAGTAAAATTAGGTGTTATCGATTGCAGAGAATTTTCTATTCAAAATTCTGGTATCATCGAATACAGAAAATTTTCTATTGAAAACTCTGCTGTTAGCGGTTACAGAAAATTTTCTAAAGAAAATTCTACTGTCGAAAACACAAAATTTTCTATAAACACTACTATTGTTATCGAAAACAGAAAGCTTTCTTAAAAAAAATTGTTTTGTTATCGACAACTGAAAATTTTCTATGGAAAATTTGTGTTATCGATAGTAGAAAATGGTCTATGGAAATCTCTACTGTTATCGATAACATACAATGAAATTCTTTTATTAACGATAACAGAAAATTGTCTGCACTGTTATCGTTAACAGACAGATCGATGTTTCTTTAAAAATCGATTTACCTTATTATTGATTAATCTTTTTATTTTCCTACTATCAGCGCTCAAGGTGCTGAACAACAATGTTGTTATGATCGTTATGGCTTCCTTATGTTATCCTATGATCAAATGTGGGGTTCTCGTCCTCGTCGTAATCACAACTTGGGTAAAATGCCCTGGAATGAAGCTAGTAAAGTCCCTACCCTTTCGCAATGGTTCCACGATATGCGTCCTTTCTATTCATGTTGTTACTGGCAGGAAGAACAAGCCGTTGGCTGTGAAACTTATCGTTTTGAACGTCGTCCCTCCCAAGATTGTGTTGCCTATCAGGCACCTGGTGTTGCTGGGGTCTTTGGTGATCCACATTTTGTAACATTTGATGGTACACAATATACATTCAATGGTTTGGGAGAATTTGTATTGGCACGCAGTGTTGATGCCGCTCAACGTTTTGAAGTTCAAGGACGTTTTGAACAAATGCCCAATAATATGTTCGGTGCTGTGCCGGCCTCGCAATTGACAGCAGTGGCTATGCGTGGTAATACAACGACAACAATTGAAGTACGTATGCGTCCACAACATGCTCGTTGGCGTTATAGATTAGATGTGTTAGCCGATGGACGTCGTATATACTTTGATCGTGAAAGTTTAAGATTCCAACATTTTGATGGTGTTATGGTTTATACGCCCACTTATTTGTTAAATCAATCGCAAGTCGTGGTAATGTTTGATTCTGGCATTGGTGTAGAGGTTATTGAAAATGAAGGTTTCATGACAGGAAGAGTTTATTTGCCATGGCAATTTATAGTAAGATTCCTAAGAAATTTAACAAAAAAAAATTTTCTAAAAACTTCAAAAACTTTTATTATTTACAGAATAAAACAGCTGGTCTATTTGGTAATTGGAGTTTTAATCCATTAGACGATTTCACCTTACCCACGGGACAAGTTCTCAATTTGAATAGTAATACAAATAATTTCCAACAAATTCACAATGAATTTGGCATGAGATGGGCTTTAGCTGATCGTGATTTACCCGGTTTGGGTGCTGCCCTATTTACTCGAGAATTTGGTCGAACCGCTAGTTATTATGCCAATGCTTCATTTGTGCCGAATTTCTTAAGAGAACCGTCTGCGTTCTTACCAGCCAATCGTTCGTATGATATAGAAAGAGCGGAGGAATTGTGTGGTGAAAGTTATCAGTGTCGTTTTGATTATGGCATGACATTAAATCGAGATTTGGCACATTTTACGAAAAATTACTTTGATAGTTTGGTGAATATAAGAGCTTTGAATGCTGAGTGAGTATTTATTGAAATTTTCAAAATTATGAGACAAAAAAAAAATGGAAAACGGAAGATAGAATAGATTACACTGTGATGGAATTTGACACTTTTTTTTAAAAAGCTGGGCACCCTACACAGAAAAAAATATGGAGGAAACAAATTTGAGTAATCACTTGTTTAAATTTATAAACAAAAATTGAGTAATTTTTAAATCGACGCAATTAAGAATTTACTTAAAAATTTCAAAACAATTTAAGTAAATAATTTAATACAAATTTAATATGTTTTTAATTTTTATTTTAACTCTCATAGTTTTTTGAATTCTCGTTTAGTTTATAGTTTTTTTTTGTGTATGGTAAAGTTTGAAAAAACAAGTTTTTTGTTTTTTTTTTTTGTAAAAACTAAAAAAAAACTTAAATTAAAAAAAAAAAATAAAAAGATAAATTTACTCAAATTTTTTTTCACACTTTTAATACATTTTCATTAAAAATTTAATTAATACTATTAAATAGTTTACTGGTGCAAAATTGAGTAATTTTTTGCTTAATAGTACTAAAAATTTACTCAAATATTTTTTTTATTTTTTTCTGTGTACTGGTAAAGTTAATTCGGGTACTGAATTCAATGGTGCTAGTCGTTTTTCGAAGTTAGCGCTCGTATTCGCGATTTAAAATTTTGATGCTTTAGTACAATAAAACGATATTTTTAAACTTTTGCGATAATTTCTGTTAAACTAACACAACAAACCATAATACCGTGAATTTTTTCGCGAAAAAAGTTTTTTGTTCTCAAAAAATCTTTATTTTCGTGAAAAAATTAGTTCAATACAAATATTTTTAGTTTGATTTGAATTTACGACAGCCATCTGGTAAAGGTAGTACGTGTACACTAAATCCCATTGTAATATCAGTTTTTTTAAAGTAAGCGTATGTATTAGGGATATTCGCTATTATTTTTTTTTTTATTTTTGAGTAAAAAAAATATTTTTTTTTTTTCATATTATTTAGACTAGAGATGGACACATGAGCAGATTAGAGCGTGATTCGCGTGATTCACGCGTGATCACGCGTGAGTGTGACTGAATTCAATTTTACTGTGAGTGAGTGTGAGTGCGGAAAAAAATTGAGTGAGTGTGCGTGAGTAAGATTTTTGCGTGAGTGAGTGTGCGTGAGTCGATTTTTTTGCGTGAGTTTGCGTGATTTATATTCTCTTCATATTTCCTTTCGTACCAAAAAAATTAACAAAATAATATTAAAATTCGGCTAAATTTAGGATTTCGTACGAAAAAAGCAAAAAAAATGTAAAATTTCGCGGAACCTTTAATTTTGCTTAAAGTTATTTAGATTTTTTGTTTTTGAACTTTTTTTTGTATAAATAAAAGTCTCGTGAGTGTGAGTCAACGTGAGTGTGAGTGAAGCTTGAGTGAGTGGACATGAGTGTGAGTTGAATTAAATTTACTCACGTGATTGGGAGTGAGTGTGAGTAGAAAAATTATGCTCGTGAGTGAGTGTGCGTGATTAAAAAATTCCTGTCGTGAGCGTGAGTGAGTGTGAGTCAAAAATCACTCACGCGCCCATCTCTAATTTAGACAATTGAATAGTTCATGCGAATAAGGACGAATAGACCACTTTTTCGCAAACACGTTTTTTTGCATAAATGCATATTATTAGCAGAGCCCTACAATCCTATGCAGAAATTTTGGGGAAATTTTGACTTTTAAGGCTAAAAAAATGACTTTGAATGTGCAATAATTCGTATATTTTTATATTTTTGTTTAAATTGGGAGTGAACTAACGCACAATTTTGATTAAATACAACACAAAATCATACAAAAATTTTACTTTCAGTAACAATGTGTTAAAAGAACATTACGAAGAACAAACCACACTTATTATATTGGCAAACAATTTTACCGTTCTTGAGTTATAAGACTTTAAAGTGTGGAAAGAAAAAAGGGCGAATATCCATCCTTAACAAAATATTATATAAAAATTATTTAGCTGCGAGTTTAAAATTGATATTAGCTAAAATTTGAAATTGTACACAAAAAAAACAATCTTAGCACATACAAACATTTAGTGTTAATACTGCATCCAATGTCAGGAATAAAAAAAAAAAATTTTCATGTCCTTTTATTATACGTCGTAATATGCAGTCAAGGGTTAATATTATAATTCCTAAAAATGTATTTGGTGTCATAAAGAATTACTACTGCATCAAATAGCAGGAATATTAAAAAAAAAATTAACAAAAAAAATTTTTTTTCCATGTCCTGACAATCCTTAAAAAGTGTATCCTTGAAGTCCTTAAAGTGTTACAAACAAATACCAACCATAGTTCGTCAAGTTTTGCAAGTCTCATGAAAATTAAGTCAAAATCTGCTGCAAAATAACACATTTTTATTCAAATTTCAATACATTTTTTTGGATATTCGCCCTTTTTCCATTTAAGCAAAAATTTAAGTCCAATTTTTTGGCAAGTTCTCTTTCGAATACCTTACTAAAATTTTGTATATAGGTAGATGTGACCTAAATCTTTAAGCTAATACCAAAAAGTTGACAAAAATATTATTTTTTAACCGTTTCCTGCGTTTTTATTGTCCCCTGTAAAATTCTACAAATGGTCTATTCGTCTTTATTCGCATGAACTATTCAATTGCTGAATTTTTATCATCTAAACCAATGAGGGGCACACACATACTATAACATTTATGCTTGTGTGGTTGTAGCAAGCGAAAATTCAAGCAAGCACGAGAATTTTATTGTGTGCGTGTGTCGACTGCGCACAAGCAGCATTTTTTAGCCTATTTCCACGGGAATAGGAATTACAAAAATGGCCGACACTGATCTAAACTCTATTGAATATGCAAAAAAAATTTTATTCGCGAAAAATTTTTTCGCTAATTTTTTTTGTGAAATTTTTTTTTTCCAATTTTTTTTTATTTTCTATAATTTTTTAAGAAAACATTACAGACACAAAATTTAAAAAAAAAAAAAAATTTTCGCGGATTTTTTTTTCTCGCGTAAATTTTTTTTTTGCGTAAATTTTTTTTTCGCGAAAAAAACAATGGATTTTGTAAATTTGTGTTTAAAAACTATCCCAAATGCGTAAAAATAAAATTTTTTGTAGTACCTGGGCTTTACAATTTGAAATCGCGAATATCGCGAATACGAGCGCAAACTTCGAAAAACTGATAGCACCATTGAATTCAGCGTACCCGAATTAGCTTTACCAGCAGGGTGCCCAGCTTGTTAATTTTTGCGACTAGCACATTGTTATTATTCGAGTAAAATATCTGGCTTCCTAAAAAGGTTTCCTGAGTAGATGGGTAAAATTTATCCGTCCGTCCGTTTATGCACGGTGAGCCTCAGCGATGTTTAGGTTGAACTTTAGTGTCGACGAAAAGTGTAAGCGCAGTTCGATTTCTACAAGATTAAATGTCATAAAACTGTTAACAGCGAAATCGTAGCTGCTCGTATTCGCGAGATAACGCGAAATTGTGTTTTTGTATTTTTTAAAATTTTGACATTGAAGTTTTTTAAATATTTTCAAAAACTGAGTACACAGTTTTAATTGTATTTATTTAAAAGTCATAAAACAGCTAACATCAAAATCCTATCTTCTTTAGAAGAGAAATCGCGAAATTAATTTCTTGCAGTTTTTGTTTTCGTTTTTTATCATTAGATATGTTTCTTTAAAATTACGTAAAAACATGGTATGCAGTTTTACTTGTGCTTGATCAAAGGTCACACAGCTGTTGACATCGAAATTGTAGGTGTTAAATTTCGCGAGAAATAGCGAAAAACAGCTTAGGGGTATTTCTTGTTTTGATTAATAAAAGAAATTTCTTTAACATTGTTAAAAACAAAAAATGCAGTTTGATTTGTTATTGATTAAAGGCGATAAGGCTGTTAACATTTAAATTCTAGCTGCTCAATTTTCGAGATATCGCAAAAAAAACTCGCTAAACTACTACTTATTTATTCATTACGTTGTGTAATTTTTGGTATGTAAAAACATTTACTTCAATTAACGACAAAAATTTGGTATGCAGTTTGAATTCGAGGTTATTAAAGTTGACAAAACAAAGCATAAAAATTATAGATGATCTATTTCCCGAGAAATTGCAGAATTACTGTTCAAGCTTTTATATTAATTAATTTATTTTTTCTTTAGTGTCTAAGATAAAGGAAAAAAATCAAGAAACGACAAATATATTTTATGCAGTTTAAATTTTATGTGGTTAAAGGTGGTAAAACTGCTTAAATCAATATCTTGACTGCTAATTTACGCGAAAAATACAATTTTTTCCAAATTTTTATTTATTTTTTTTATTTTGCGATTTTTCGCGAAATTGAGAAGATATGAATTCAATGTTAACTGTTTTGTGACCTGTATATAAATACAATTAAATCTGCATACTCAGTTTTTAAAGATATTTAAAAAACTTCATTGCATGGACGTATACAGGGGGTGGGCATGGGGGCACGTGAAAATTTTGAAAATTTAATTAAAAATTTTAAAAAATTAAAAAAAAGTCATTTCTATTGAAATATTAGTAAAATATGTTTAAAGACACTTAATATTGGTTTTATCTAATAAAAATTATGTGTCAGTTCATGAAAATAAATTTCTATAAAAAATTTTCAAACTATAATATATCTATATTAAAATATGAGATATTTTTTCTGTAGGAAATTCTCAGATTCTGAAAAGTTTTTTCTGTAGAAACATTTTTAGATTTTAATAAATTTTTTCACATGACACTCACTTATAATTCTAACGTGAACCAATAAAAGTTTTTTTTTTTAATCTTAAAACTTGAATATTTTGAAAATGGAAAGCGCTAACTTACGAATACGTAGCAGAAGGTCCACAAAAATATCGGAAAAAAATCAACACGCTTAAAAAGTTTGGTAAGAAGATTTGGAATAAGGAGGTTAAACTCTAGTTAGTTCATATATTTTGACTTTGGAAAACAATTTTCTCATTTTTTGCAATTCAATGGATTTTTGCAAAAAGTGGTTAATTTTTATATTTATCGCAAATACCAATTCCAATGTAATATTTCTGATGGTGACACTTTTAGGCTACATATTGATTCCAAGAACCGTTTCTTAAAAAAACTCTAAATCTGAGAATTTTTCAGACATTATTTCCATTAAAAATTTTGTTTTTCAAATGAAAATTCGTAGATTCAAATATTTTTCATGTAAAAAAACTTTTGAGATTTCTAGAAATTTTTTATAAAAAATCTGTATTAAAAGACATTTTTGTTTTATAATAATAAAGATAAAATCGTGAGGGGGGGGGGGGGGGGGGAGGGGTACTAGTTAAAAATAAATGGGCATTGACAAAAAAATTCTGGGAGTTGTGCCCCCCGTTTTCCAAATCCTGGATACGTCGCTGCTTCATTGTCAAAATTTTAGCAAATACAAAAACACTAATTTCGCGATATCTCGCGAATGCGAGCAGCTACGATTTCGCTGTTAACAGTTTTGTAGCATTTATTCAAGTAGAAATCGATCTGCGTTTACACTTTTCTTCGACCCTAAAGTTGAACCTAAACATCGCTGAGGCTCACCGTGTATGAAAGACTCGATATAACCCCGAAAAAAAAAACTATACTACAAGGGATTTTTATGGTTATTGTTTAAATTATTCTAAACAGTTTTTAGAGGGACTTAAACATAATTAAATAAAATTAAGATTCCGTTGTGGAGAGTTTCAGAATTGGGTACCCAAATCTAGATCCGCAGTCTTGATTAAAAAAAAAAAATATATATTACCTTATTGTTTTATTTATTTTATTTCTTTTAGGCGTATTGTATCCTGTGGCGTTTTAGAAACTCCCCGTTTTGGACGTAAATTAAGTTTCAATTTTATGCCTGGTGCTAGAGTAGCATTTGAATGTAACGAAGGATTTGTTTTAATTGGTGATCAAAGACGAGAATGTATGTCTAATGGATTGTGGAATGTACCTGAATATGGTTTTACTGAATGTTTGCGTAAGTTGGAAATCTTTTTTTTTTCATAAATATATAGTCAAAAAATATTCTTTACTGGGGGACACTCTGTAGCAAAATGAAAAAAATGCAATACCCATTTACAAAAAGAGGAAAATAAGTAAAAAGTATCAATTAGTCGACGAGTTATAGCTAAAAAACCATATATATAATATGCTGAAAATCGGCATTTGATTGAAAAGTTCGAAGGTCGATTAAAAAAAATTCGAACTAACATAAACAAACGCCGTGCGGGTCTTCTAATTTAGCCTCTATTTTCACCCCTCACTCTAGAAACGACCTAACTTTTGCTAACCTGAATTTGTTTCACAGTGTTATTTAAACAATTTTTTAATCCACGCCCACAAAAGGGGGCGGACCGAAAAAAACGTCATTTTCTTATTCTCTGGATCCAAATGCAGGACTTTGAAATTCTTGTCGCATTAAAATGTTGCATTTGTTAAACAAAAACACAAAAAATCATGTAAAAAATGGTTCGGAGGCTGGTTTATTTCGTCAAGGGGGAACTTTTTTCCCCCTGGTCCGATTGTGCTCATATACGAATTTAGCCTACCCAGGAACAGTAGACATATTCGTACCAAATGTCGGGAGTCTAGCTCTTTTAGTATGGACTGCATCGGGTTAACTACAGACCGACAGACGGACAGACGGACGGACATCGCTAGAATGTCTTAGCCCTTAATATCCTGACTTTTTTTCGAGCCGAAAAAAATATATGTTATAAAACGCGCAATTCTAAACACCTCTTGTTCTACGACTTTGTTTATAGGTTACATTTAAATAAACTATGTGAAGTAAACCCGAAGATCAAAATTTACTTATGTGTTTTTGTAATACATTTTTTTGTTTTAGACATTCTGAAAATTCAAAAAATTCACGGAAATATTTTTTTCCGCTTCGATTTCGACGTATTTAACTCAAAAGGTGATTTTTCAAAAATACGTAGTTTCACCAAATTTTTTGATTTTTTTGAGGTTGGGACACTCTGATGAGCATACAGGTGCTTTGAAGTGGTGAAAGGCGAAAATGTTAGATATTGTATCAATAAACATTGTTTAAATCACAGAAAGAAGTTTCAACAAAATTTGTTTAACAAAGTTAACGGTTTTTTGGTTGGTTCCTTGCGGAAGCAGGAGGATGTTAAGGGTTAAAATCGATCACTGATCATAAATATATATACTTTTTGGGGTCCTAGACCGATATTTCGATGCGTTACACACGGAATGACAAAGTGAGTATAACCCCATACTGTGGTTGGAGGGTATAAAAAGTATTTTGTATAAAAATTTGTCAATAAAGACTCGAATTGAACTCCGAATTTTGAAATTTGTTAAAAAGTATAAAATGAGGTTTGTTTTGGAGTTACCACTTTCATACAATATTTTAAAATACCTGTTACATTTGTGGAACGCATTTTTTTTTTGTTAAAGTGGGAGGCATATTTTTTTTTATTAGTGAGTGTCCCCCATCAAGTGTAGTTCATCCTTAAAAGTACCACACATACACCAGTTAATTAATTTTTTTGTTATAAATCAATTTCTTTTACACTTTTGTTAAAATTTAAATTTCCCATATTGTTTAGGTGAGGTATACTATACCAGACGCGTAGCTTTTATAGCAATTGGCATTATCATTGCTGTTATTTTACCGTTGATGTTGTGCATTATTTGTGGTGTGTATCGCTATCGCCAGAAGCAGTTGAAGGAAGACCCCCAATGGCAGATGACTATGCCACGTTCACGCGCCTCATCGCGACAGAATCTGCGCCAAGTAGGAACTGGACTCCATGATGATGATGATAGCGATACGGATGCTACGGGAACGTTAAAGAAAAGTAGGTCATATGATAAAGTATATCGTACGAATGAACCTCTACCGGGAAAACCCCGTATTGACTTTCCAGCTAAAAAATGGGATCTGGATGAAGACGAGGATGTGACATCATCAGAAGGTAGTGAAAATAAAGATACTAAAGTTGCAAAGGATATTGAATATATTAATAAAACAGGTGACAAGCCCAAGCAAATGGGAAGACGTTCATTGCGTGGAGTCTCTGGAACGGATCAGGATGAAGAGGAAGTCGGTACGCCCATAGATGAACATGAAGTACATGATGGTGTGGGTAATATACATCCAGCCGGTTATCATCAGCCACCATCACCCGAAGATGATATACATAGTGTACCACCGGTGACACAAGGACAACCACAACATTTGCAGCAACAATATAGTCCTACATTCAGTGGTATTGATAGTCGCAATAGTGGTGCTAGTGCTATGAGTTATCCAAATAGTGCGGCCGGACAAAATCGTTATGGTGGTGTACCGGTATTACCTAATGCCAATGCACAATATTTTAGTCGTCCTCCTTCATCAATGCCAAGTCAATCTGCCGCCCCTGGTGTTTATACACCCACACGTCCTGCCCCTATGGTAGGTTCTTCTTTACAGGATAATGGTTTGCCATCCCCACCCCAAGCTGCCTCACCAACACCATCAAATCAAAAATCTACAGAAGTCTAAAAGTATTGAAATAATTAAAAAAAACCTGCTTACACAATCACATACAATTCATGATCTAATAAAATACATATGTAAAAATTTTGTTGCCGGTTCATGGCCATTCCACATAACGCTCCAACATGAATAAAAAAAAATTACCATTAAAAAAGCTAATAAGTTCAAAAAGTCAAAAATTAAAAATGCTAATCTTCTTTTTTTTAAATAAAATAACCAACAGTTAAAATTTAAGTCAGTTAAACATTAACCATAAGTGTCCTAACTTAGCATTGATTTATATATAACAATAACACTGTGCTACGGTGAAAAAATACTTTTGATGTGACATATCATATTATAGGTTTTTGGGTTTTTTCGAGTACAAAAATGCTCATCGAACTTGCCAGACACCCTCAAATTTTAAAGTACTTAATTTTCAAAAAACGTTTTTATTGTGACTTTTCTCAATAAACCACAGTTTTCAAGTTTTTCAACCGATTTTCAAGTTTTCCAACCGATAAAAGAAGAATAGGGCTTTCCATGTGTGTGAATAGGTCCATACATAAATATTGGAAAGATATATATTGATTTTTTTAATACCCGTGTAAAAGAGTTTATATATAATTATAAAAATAAAATGTTTGAGCTCGAGGCCTGGATTTTGTAATTAAAATTCTTCTTTATTTATTTCCAATATTTCGCTACTCATCGAGTAGCATCCTCAGGGAATATAGTGGATTTAAAATAAAAACACAAATTTTTAATATTAACGTGGTTTATCGCTATTCATCACAAATTGTACTTGATGAATACCGATAAACAACGTTAATAATAAAAATTTGTGTTTGTGTAAATCCACTATATTCCCTGAGGATGCTACTCGATGAGTAGCCAAATATTGGAAATAAATAAAGAAGATTTTTAATTACAAAATACAGGTCTCGAGCTCAAATATTTTATTTTTATAATTAAATTGGAAAGGTCGAATAAAAACAACTATCCTTATATATATATATATAAAAATGACATGTTAGTTTGTTTGTGTCGCTTTCAGAAAAAAACTACTGAACCGATTCAAATGAAATTTGGCATGTAGATAGTACGTTTCCTGGAATGAAAAATGGCACCAATGGCATTGGATGCCCCGCCTCCTTTTACGCCCACTTTTTGTGAATTTCAGATTTTTCAATATATTTGGTTGTTGTATTATATTTGGATGTTTGTTACCGATAAACATGCAATTTGGCATTAATAGGGAGTTTTTTGCAAGGAAATATATGCCATCCCGCATCTTGATTGGAAGCCACGCCTCTTTTTAAGATCCTTACAAAGGGGCGTGGCATCATTTGGTTTTTCTGTCTGTCTGTCCACAATCGAGGATAAACGGCTGAACCGATTTACATGAAATCTTCACCACAGATAGTACTAACCGAGACGGGAACTATAGGCCATAAGAGAGACTGATCGGCCAAGGGGGCGTAGAATGCCACGCCCCTTTGTATTATATTGAACATTATTTCTGCCTTTTCAGCTATTACGCTTAAACGGCTGAACCGATTTTAAAGAAATTTTCACCAGATACAGTACTAATCCAAGCGGGAAATATAGTTCATAATATTGCGGCGATCACACAAAGGGGCGGAAATGCCACGCCCCTTTGTACTTCATTGAAAGTTGTTTCTACCTGTCCCGTAATCACGCTTAAACGTCTGAACTGACTTTAATGAAAATTTCACCACACATAGTACTAACCCAGGCGGGCACTATAGGTTATAATAGGAGGGCGCTCTGACGGATATTCCACGCCCCTTTGTATTACATTGAAAGTTATTTCTGCCAGTCTCGTAATCACTCTTAAATGTGTGAACAATTTTCCACACAGATAGTACTAACCGAAGCGGGAACAGTATGTCATATAACAACGTTATTGGGCAAAGGCGTTTCAAAATGCCACTCTTTGTATTAATTTCAAATTATTTTTGACTGCCATTTTTCGCAATCACGCTTATTCGGAAATTTCCACCGCAGATAGTACTAACCGAGGCAGGAACTATAGGCCACAAAAGAGTGCGGTTTGACAAAGGGGAGTAAACTCCCATGCTCTTTTGTATTACATTGAAAGTTATTTCTGCCTCTCCCATAATCACACTCAAAATAATTCTACAGTAAAAGGTTTAGTAAGTGATATTGTACCAAAATCTACTAATTCGTTACTAGTTTTAGTATCTTCAAAGTACTAACATTAGTAATTTTTACTGGATTTGACTAATATTAGTTAAAAATTTTAGTATTGGTTACCAATTTCTGCACTAGGTCCTTTTGGACTAAAATTAGTTAAATTTTTAGTATTGAATACCCACGTTTTTTTTTGGGTGCATGCTTAAACGGCTTTACCGATTTTAATGGATTTTTCACCACATATAGTACTTCCGAAACGGGAATAATAAACCATAATAGAGCGTGTTTAGACCACGGGGCGTAAGTTGTCATGCCGCTTTGCACCACATTGAAAGTTATTTTCTGTCTGTTCCGTAATAACGCTTAAGCGCCTTAACTGATTTTAACAAAATTTCAACACATATAGTACTTACTAACCGAGGCGGGAACATTATGCCAAATTAGCGCGTGATTGGGCAAAGGCGTGTATTTTTGCCAGTTCCGCAATCACGCAAAAACGTCTGAGCCAATTTTTAATAACTGACTAACCGATGCGGGCCCATATCAGTGTGCGATCGAACAAAGGGACGTAAATTGCCACACTCATTTATAAAATATTGAAAGATATTTCTGCCTATTCGGTTATCATGCTTAAACGTCGAGTACTAAACAAGGCTGGAATATGAGCGCGCGATCGGACAGAGGTGGTGTAAAGTAATGCGAAATTGAAATTTTCACCAGATGTAGTGCTAACCGAGGATGCGACCATAGGGCATTACAAACTGTTGTTTTTTATATAATATGTTTCAACCCGAAACAGCTAGTAAGTTTATATATAATTATATATAATTTGACAAAATTATATACCCGACTTAAAAAAAAATAATACGGCGCCATATATCATTTGATCCCAAAAATGGAGGATCCAAAAATATATGATTATATCTTATTAGATCAAATGTGATATAATTAGATATAATTAGATCCCAAAAATGGAACGGTAAATATTATCTAATTTTTCTTTGAAGAAAATTTAATTCTAAATACGATGAGCTTTAACATGAAAAAATTCAGATAACAATTGACAGAGCTGTGATAATTTTTCGAAAAAAGGAAATTAAATGTATAAAAAAATGTATACACTCAAAAAATTTCAAGATACAACAAAAATATAAGATATTATTGAAATAATCAATAGATATCTCTCTTATATGTATAACCCTATTCACACACATGGAATGCCTGATCCTTCTTTTATAAAAAACGGTTCAAAAATTAAAAATCGGTTGAAAATTTTTTGAAATACACGTGGTTAATAAAGAAAAGTTTCCAAAAACGTTTTTTTGACAATAACTTTAAATTTGAGGGTGTCTGGCAAATTTGATGGGCACTTTTGTGATTTTTTCGACGAGACCTACAACCAACTTACACCAGCTCATTTTAAAAGTATATTTTTTTTGTAGCACAGTGTAATTAGGGTGACACTTATTTAAAAACATATTTATTTTCAAAATGTGCTAAAAATAACATTTTGTACTGAAAATGTTACACTAGGCACTTGAAATGAAGGGCTTATTGTAAAAATTCGATAAGCAACATTTCATTGTATGGTGGCTTTTGCCTTAAAACTTTTGAAATTATGTAGAAAATCGATCTTTTGAAGAACTTTCATACACAAGATACTTATACGAAGGGTTTAAGCAAAAATTCGGCCAAAAATCTGTCAAAGGAACATCAATAGAAGGCAAAAACACCAAAAAATAAAATGTTGCTTATCAAGTTCTTGCAGTAAGCCTCTCAAATGTTTTAATGCTTTAGAACTTAAAAATTAATGTCACCTTAACAATTATTTGCCCATTAAAGCCATACAATTCATCAGTTGCAACTATTCAAAAAGTTTGCAAACATTAGTTTTTTACTCCAACCATAACATTTTTATGTACAAATATTTTAAACTGGCTTCGGTTAATTTAATATAACTATATTTTTTTTAATGCATTAGTTTTTGTTAATAATTTGTTTAAATATTCTTCTGTATGTTTGTTTTTGTTTCATATGTAAATATTTTTTTAAAAATTTATTAACAGTTTTCTTTAATAACACAACCCCATAAAAAATGGGTCTGACCCAGAAACCAGACCAACACATCAAAATGTATTTTGACCCTCTGAACTTGCCATCAAAAAAAAAAATCTGTCGTTGGGTTTTTCTGTAATCTTACAGGGAATGTCCCCAAAGGGACAGCTCCAGATTTCGTTAACTTAATAAAAAAAATTAAAAAAAAAACTAAAAAAACCAATCTTTATGTATTTTGATTTCCTGAATTCGATTTCGCCATAAGAATGGAATTATATCAATAGATTTTTTTTTGTAGTCTTACAAAGAAAGTCCGCAAAGTGAAACGACCTGATTTCTTTAAAACCTATACACAAGAAAGTGAAGCGGAATCGAGTTCAAGAGATCAAAATACATAAAGATTCGATTAAGATTTTTTTCTGTATCTTGTGTATAAATTTCAAAGAAATGTGGAATTATCACTTTGGGGAACTTCCTTGTAAAATTACAGGAAAACCCAACGATAGATTTTTATTTGGATGGCAGATTCCAATCCATGGGGAAATACATTAAGATTTGTTGGGCTGGTTTCTGGGTCAGATCCTTCATTTTTTGTTGTGATGCAATATAAAATTTTTTGTTTAAAATCATTGGCTGGGTAACATAAAAAAATTATTATTAAAAATTATTATATATTTTTTCTGCTTAAAATTTTTTAAAACATTTTTCTTATACCACTTATTTTTTTTAAATAAACTTTACTTTCTTTAATTTAAAAATTAAATTATAATTTTTTTTTATTTCCTTTTTATAAATTTTTATATTTTTTACAGCTTTGATAATGCCAATTGTTACACAAAAGCGTTTTTCCTGGTATTTATGAAATTTATTATTGTCCGTTGTTGTATTAGAAAAATAAAACAAAATTTTAATGGAATTCATTAACACTTCTGTGTAACATATTGGCATTATTAAAATAATTAATGTTCAACAAAGAAGTTCCACAGCAAAGGTCAAATGAAATAAAACGGTGTGATGCTTTAGAAGAAGAATGTGTGTATTTCCAACTAACCACATTCCAATATTATTTGTATTTTTAGCTCGTTTGAATTAGAATTTCCGTATGAAATACATTTGAACAGTTCATGCGAATGAGTACGAATAGACCACTTCTTTTAAAAAACACGTTTTTTTGCATAAATGCGGGTTTTTAGCAGAGCTAAGCAATGCTCTGCTAAAATGTTGGTAACGTTTCAGATTTTTGTATACAAAAATTACTTTAAAAGTGGTCTTTAGGGTCTTCAAATGGGACCAAAAAAATTAAAGTATACCAATAGAAGACCAAAACCCCCGTAGGATTTTCAAAACTTAGCTCGAGTTCGTGTGCAGTGTGGATATTTAAAAATGAGCCAAAATAACCTCTAAAAATGGGAGAAAGAGGGTTAATATGTTCTAAGAAAACAACCGCCATCAAATTCTACCGAAGACATTTGAGGAGGTTCATAACAAAATGCACCAATTCCACTTTAACAGTTTTTTAGATAAACGCATAAATGTAAACAAAGTCAGTACTGACAAGGGAAGTATCTCAACCCTTATGAACCGATTTGCCTGAAACTTAAAATATATACTAAAGAGACGATTTTAAGGTTGGGGTGTCTCGGCTTATCGGCCATATCGGTGTTTAAAAATTTCGTTGTCCCCTTATGAAACCATTTGGACCTTCGGGAAAATTTTGATAACTTCCGAACTAACAGGAATATCATCAAGGGCAAAAATACGGGTCGACTTAAATTTAATAAAGATTATTTCTTATCCATATGGATATCGTAGGTCTATGTCTTCACATAAGTACCCCCCAAAATTTACACATTTTCCTGAAAAAAATGTTTAAAGAAGCCGAATTTTTACAAGGTTATGCCACCATTGGATAGGCATTAAAAAACCCTTTATTCTCATATGAAAACATCATATAGTTTCTTAAAAAGAAATGGCTGAAAAATCCAAAAAACGATTTTTTCGCCATTTTTTGACCCATGTTTTGAACCCCTAAATCCCCGATATGGCCGATAAGCCGAGACACCCCAACCTTAGAATTGTCTCTTTGATATATATTTCAAGTTTCAGGCAAATCGGTTCATAAGGGTTGAGATACTTCCCTTGTGAGTATGAGTGTAAGTACTGAGCATTGGGATGTTTCATAATTAAAGTCAGTAGTGAATTGCTGTGCAAATATTGAGCTTTGGGATGTTTTTTGGTAATGGTTACATAGATGTTAATGTGTAGAATAGTATTCAGTCAAAAAAACAAAAAACTCAAAAAGTGGAATTGGCGCGTTTTGTTATGAACCTCCTCATTTATAAACGTTATTTAGCTCAGAAACATATTTATAACAGTTTTTCGACTTGTGTCACACGACTTAGACAAAAACTAATTAAGTAGTGTGTGATAATTTACAACTTTACTTCTTTAAGCATTTTGCACTTTTCGTAGTATTATAACTGCATCAACTGGCAGGAATAAAACAAAAAAATAAACAAAAAACTTTTTTTGCATGTCCTTGCAATCCTTAAAAAATAAAAATTAAGAAAAACAAGTGAGAGTGTTAAATTTGACTGTGCCGAATCTTTAATACTCTCTAACGTATAAAAAAAATAATTAAAAAAATACAGCGCAGTTTTTTTTTTGGGATGTCATTAGGTGTTATTGGGGGACACATAAACCCACGCGGTAAATGTTTACAAATTCATTTATTATACTCTTTGAGCTTAAGTAATAAAATTTTGTCATTATTTAAATACTTTTTTGATAAACAAAGTTTTTTTTTACATTTTGGAGAGTCTAAATTATTAGGCACAGAGGAATTTACCATTCTCACTTATTGTTTGTATATTTGTTAAACAAATGGAACATTTTTATGTTGAAATTTTAGACTTGGTTAAAAAGTAGTTTTGTTAAAAAAAAAAAAGAAAAAAATAAAAAACAAAATTTTGATAAAGAAAAAGTTTTGATGAAAAAAAAAACTTTTTGATGAAAAAAAGTTTTTGATGAAGAAAACAAAAATGTTAATGAAAAAAAAAAAATATGAAAAAAAAAAAAATAATAAAAAAAAAATTTTAATAAAAAAAAATTTAATACAAAAAAAAAAATAAATGAAAAAAAAAAAATTTTATGAAAAAAAAAAAAAATTATTGACGAAAAAAAATTAAATTTGATGAAAAAAAAAATCGATAAAAAAAAATTATAAAAAAAATAGTTTTGTTAAAAAAAAAAAAAAAATAATGAAAAAAAAACTGAAAAAATAATATATTGGGGGGTTTTCGTGTCAACTGACACAACTTTTGAAACCGATGTCTTCCGATCGGGATGAAATTTGCACCAAGGTTAGTCCTATTGGATAGTAGTTCAGACACAATTTTTCAACGAGATCGGTCAAGAACTCTCTGAGTTAGAGGGGGTCGAAATTTGAAATTTTGGCCAAAGAGGTGTTTATTCTCATCCATGTAACTTCTTACCTATTGTTTTTATCAAAATGTGTCGCAAAGAGTTTAGATAGCTATTTCTTCAGTCTTTCGAAAAAAAAAATATAAAAAAAATAAAAAAAAATTTTTTGATTTTTTTTCTTAAAAATCCAAAACTTTTTTGACTTTTTCCTCAAATTGGGCCGTTTTTTTTTTTTTTTTTTGATTCAAAAGAAAGCTTAGGTGATTTCCTTTAAGAGCTGTGGGGTCGCTTAGTGGAATGCGAGTGGGATATCTATGAAAAAATTTTTTTTTTAAATTTGGAACACAAAAAACCGTTCTTCAATTTGCACTATTAGGCGTGGGATAGCTAACCAGTTTTCGATTTCGATCCGCGATACCCTCTAATTTTTTTAGGTTCGAAAAAGAAAGCACGAGCCAAAAAATGGGGGCGGTGGGGAGGGGCCATATGGCCCCTCATTGGGGTCAAAGTTGGGCGTAAAGAGGTAAAAATCCTCAAAAAGCCCCAAAACTCCCCTAGAAACGCCCCTGGAGGGGTGCAATGTGAGACCGACCTCCAATAATTTTCTGCCCCCAATATTTTTCTTGAACATATCTTACCCCTATTTCCACTTCCTAAGGGGGCTCCCATACAAACCATTTTTAAAAAATTTGATCCTACCATTCTAACTTACCCTAAAGTGCCCCTAGTGGGGCCAAATGTATGACCGACCTCCATTATTTTATTAATTCCAACATTTTTTGCAAACATACCTACAATGTATCTTTAACCATTAAGGTGGTCCCCATACATTTCTTTTATTTTTTATAAACTTGTTTTATTAAACCAGCTCCTACCGCCCCTACCGTGCCTCCTAGGGAGGCAAAAATTACGACTAACCCCCATTATTTTTTAGTTACCAACATTTTGTCCGAACATCATAACACCCTATCTCCACTCCATAAGGGGCTCGCATACATTATAAAAACATGTATTTTTAAAAACTAATAAAAAAATAAAAAAAAATGTATGGGGACCCCCTTAAGGGTTGAAAATAAAGGGTAGGTATATTCCGAGAAAATGTTGGAGTTGAAAAAATATTGGTGGTCGGTCATACATTTTACTTCTCTAGGGGCACCCTACGGACAGTTAGAGCGGTAGGAGCAAATTTTATAAAATGTCATTTTGTATGGGAGCCCCCTTAGGAAGTGGAAATAGGGGTAAGGTATGTTCAAGAAAAATGTTGGGGGCAGAAAATTATTGGTGGTCGGTCTCACATTGCACCCCTCCAGGGGCGTTTCTAGGGGAGTTTTGGGGCTTTTTGAGGATTTTTACCTCTTTACGTCCAACTTTGACCCCAATGAGGGGCCATATGGCCTCTCCCCACAGCCCCCATTTTTTGGCTCGTGCTTTCTTTTTCGAACCTAAAAAAATTAGAGGGTATCGCGGATCGAAATCGAAAACTGGTTAGCTATCCCACGCCTAATAGTGCAAATTGAAGAACGGTTTTTTGTGTTCCAAAGTTAAAAAAAAAATTTTTTCATAGATATCCCGCTCGCATCCCACTAAGCAACCCCACAGCTCTTAAAGGAAATCACCTAAGCTTTCTTTTGAATCAAAAAAAAAAAAAAAAAAAGGGCCCAATTTGAGGAAAAAGTCAAAAAAGTTTTGGATTTTTAAGAAAAAAAATCAAAATTTTTTTTTTTATTTTTTTTATATTTTTTTTTCGAAAGACTGAAGAAATAGCTATCTAAACTCTTTGGAACACATTTTGCTAAAAACAATATGTAAGAAGTTACATGGATGAGAATAAACATCTCTTTGGCCAAAATGTCAAATTTCGACCCCCACTAACTCAGAGAGTTCTTGACCGATCTCGTTGAAAAATTGTGTCTGAACTACTATTCAATAGGACTAACCTTGGTGCAAATTTCATCCCGATCGGAAGATATCGGTTTCAAAAGTTGTGTCAGTTGACACGAAAACCCCCATTGATAAAACAAATTGACGAAAATAAAAATTTGATGAAAAAAAATTGATGAAAAAAAAAAAACTTATTAAAATGGGAGATAGAGCGTTTAAATGTTTTAAGAAATTAGAGTTTGCAAAACGATTAAAATCGTAATCGTAATGGCGATTAATCGCACCAATTAATCGTAATCGGCAAAAAATCATGCGATTACGATTAATCATTTTCTATGAAATACACTGTTTTAGGAACGAATTTAAATCAGTTTAAATTTTTTTTGGAACTGATTTCTTTTGCAATAGATTCTTGAATATATTCTACGGTAATCTCTAAAAACGATTACAAAAATCATTCATTCTGGAATGTTAAGTAGAAACGATTGCAGGATAATATGATGCGTTCTGGAACCGACTATTTAGAACGGAAAATGTTGCTTGTATGGCCTATGATTAATATAACTTGTTTCCAATTCTCGTAAGAGTCAAAGGTACATGTTTAAAGAAAAATTTAAATTCTGATCTTAGTAACCAATAAATTTGGGTTTTTAAATATATTTAAAAGGCTTTAGCTGAATCTGGTAAAAAAAATCGGATATGAAATTTTGTCGAAAAATGTAATTTTTTCAAACCTGACCATTGTTTACCAACTGAAGAGGCCCTTGAAAAATGTTTGCTGAACGGGAAGCAGCTTTTGAAAAGGAATCACAAGTCAAAATACGCATCCAAACCACATGAATTCAGGTATGATTTCTATGGGCAATGTCACAGCTTAGAGCACTCTATGGTAGCACAGATAAAGATACTGAAGCTCTCTTTGTAGAGTTTATTAAATCTTGCATTTTTTCCAAAAATCACTATTCATCATTTAAACAGTGTTAAAGATGTCAAAAAGGAAAGTATGTTTGAAATTTTATCAAAAAAAATTGTATTATAAGTTTTTAAACAAAAAAAAAATATTAACAAAAACTTCGCAAGAGCGCTCTTTCGATGCGCTATGATATATTGAAAATACCTAGAATACCAAAATCTCGATTTATTTTTGCTGGGGGCTAATTTTTGTATTTTTGTGCGTTCTGAAATTTAAATTTTAAAATATTTTTTTATTGTTGCAACTGCTACTCAAATTATTTAAAAAAATCGATTAATCGATAATCGCGATTAACGGCAATTTTTTTAATCGTAATCGCGATTATGAAATATCTCGATTATTTGCAAACTCTAGTTAAAATGTTATAAGAAAAGAACCGCGATCAAATTTCACTGAAGACGTCTATTAACATTATTTAGCTCAGAAGCAGATTTATTTAATACGACTTTTGTTAAAAACAATTTAACGGTATGTGGTGATTTAAAATTTTACTATTTTTAACAGAGACCATAACTCTTATGAAATTTATTGAAAAAAGTCAAATTTAACTGTTCAAAAATATTTTTTCAAATAAAAATTAAAAATAACAGTTTGAAATGATTTATATTAATATCTGTTCAAAATTACAGAAATAAGAAACTTTTATTTTCATAACTATTATCGAAAGCTCTTTGAGCCTTAAAAGAACTTGAGTTATTAATATAAAACTAAAATAAACGCATGCAAAAGAGTCCTATTGATAGCTTATACTTCAATCATTGATTTAAAGATATAAAGTTTGATTGATTTTTTAAAAAATTACTGTTATAACAGTTGTTTACTCCAATAAATATAAAATAAAAGTTATTTTAAATTGTTTGAACAAAAAGTTTTTAATAACTGTTATTTTTAACTGTTATTGAAAAAATCAAAAAAGTAAATGTTATTGCAAATTTTAACACGGGACATCTCTAGAAGTCTTTTCATACATAAAATACTTAGTTGGGACAACATTCGTTTCATGATTTTTGTAAAACATTTTCCACTTTCCGCACGTTTTATTAGTGTTTTATGAGGATATTTAAAAAAATAACCACCATCAAATTTCAGTGAAGACATCTCTTAACATTTATGTATTACACTCAAAAAACCCCTTGTAAAATTACAAGAAAAACTTGTAACTTTTTTTGTTTGCTACCTCCTACTTATTTGACAATAATTCCTAGTAATTTTTTTAAGATTTTTACCAATAATTTTGTAATTTTACAAGGTTTTTACCAATAAAATTGTAAGTTTACAAATTTTTTGACACGATAAAATTTACAATGAGGTTTCGTAATTTTACTAGATGTCTTGCTACCTCCTATTTTACGAGAATTCCTAGTAATTTTACAAGCTTTTTACCAATAATTTTTTATTTTACAAGCTTTTTACCAATAAAATTGTTAATTTAATTCTCGTAAATTTACTGGAGTTTTTTTTGTAAAATTATCTTGAAAATTTGTAAAATTACATAAACAATTGTAAAATTACAAAAAAAAAAGTAAATTTCGATTTGTTAAAAAACAAGGAAAACTCTCAAATATTGGTAAAATGGGATTACGAGACTTTTCCTAGTAATTTGACAAAGTTTTTTTTTTGTGTGTACCTCAAAATTAGATTTAATACTTTTTTTTGAATTATTCAAAACACCTTTAAAAAAATTTGAAAACTTAAGTGGGCCATAACAAAATAACTCGAGCTAAGTTTTCAAAACCCTTCGGGTGTTTTGGTCTACTGTTGGTATACTTTAGTTTTTTTTTTTTTGAGTCCCATCCAATATACAAAATCGTGTTGCAAGGTGTAATCTGCAAAATAATAATAAAAAATAAAATTTTTTTTTAAGGCCAGACTTTAACCCCCAAGAACAAACCAAAGATATTGGCAGATTCGAAAATGGTTTTGTAGGTAGGTTCTGGTATGAGTTGACCACCTTTTCCGTGTAGCCATTTCCGATCAGAGAAAAAAGTGTTCATCCTAGTATTCGCACTTTTAGGTTACAGCTGCATAAGACCAGCCTTACTTTGTAACAAAGGAACAGTTAAGGCAAAAAATTAAAAATATTTTTCACATTTTTTAAAGTTACCTTTCAAACGTTTTAGATAATTTTGTATTTTGTAAAATTAAAGCAACTCTGCCCTTATATCAAACAACTTAGCGAGGGTATACATTAAATTTTACAAATTAAGGTCCTTAGTGCTATTTCCTCTATACAAAACTACATGTAATTTAATACTTATTTTATCTTATTTTCCAAGTAAAGTATAATTACTCATTTTGTTGTCTTTTTGTTGCGTTGTTGTGTCCTTGCTATAAAGTATTACAGTTTGTTTTAATATTTCATTATCTAACAACTTAAATTTCAATTAAAAGTTAATTATATCCTTTTTTGTTTGTATGATAAGTGCCAGTGTACCAGCAGCAGTACTAGAAAATAAGGGTTAGAAAACGAAAATGTTAACTAATTTTATTTTTGACCAAATATTAACGTTGTAATCTGTCAAATACAAGATAAATTACAAAAATTTTTGCAATAATAATAGAAAAGTTAGAAAAGCAATAGGCTGGTAAACACCACCCATAGAAAGTGAAATTTGAAATCGAAAGTAAAAGAGGCGGTGGTTCCAACTGTCATTTACAAAAAAAAATATATATTACTATTTGCAGAACATCAATCATTTTTACCAAACTTTATAGTGTATGTGTCTATTTAGTAGTGACCATAGTAGGGAACATTAAAGGAAATTTAATTAAAGGCATAGATTTTTAACAATGTCGCCAAATAAAAATTATGGATAAATTTCTGTTGGAACAAATGGCCTTAAAAATGAGATTAAACAACTCAGAGATGAAAAGGAGAAGGATCATTATCAAATTATGTACACTAACAAAAAAAAACCCTGTGAAATGTCAAGAAAAACTTGTTTTTTTATACCCTCCACTCTAGTGATAGATGGTATATATAAGTTTGTCATTCGGTTTGTAACACATCGAAATATTGGTCTAGGACCCCATAAAGTTAAATATTCATGATCCTCGATCGATTTTAAGTCGATCTAGCGATGTCCGTCCGTCTGTCTGTCTGTCTGTCTGTCTGTCTGTCTGTCTGTCTGTCTGTCTGTCTGTCTGTCTGTCCGTAGAAAAGACGCTAACTTTTGAAAGACTTTACAGAGGCCACTTTGGCATATATGTTGGTCATTTACCTGGTCAGGTTGGTATTGCAATCCAGCCAAATCGGTCCAGTGCACAGTGGGGAAAAATGGACTTTTTTTGTCCAATTTTGCCTACAGGTCGCAATTCTTAACCGATTTTGATTTTTCTTTTTTTGTATTTTAGCTAATAAAATTCCGCATCGATCTGTCATAGTGGATTTTTGAAAAAATATTTCGGATTACTTTTTATATTTTCCTTAAATTCAGAAAATTTTAATTTTTTCAGTTTTTTTGCAATAAAAAATGTATTAGGCATGGGACGAATATGCTTTATGTACTAAATTAAAGGTATTGCAACCCCTTATCAACGACGTGATTAGTATTTAAAAATATATTATTATTTTGGTTTTTATAACCAGACAAAAATTCAATAATTTTCACTTTTAAAAGCCTATATCTTTAAAAATAATGTACCAATTTCAATGAAATCTTTTTAAGATTAAAGCTTATGTTTTGCTTAGTCATAATTGGTACACAAAATTTTTTGAAACAAATATTTTATTTTTTTGCTTAAATTTTACCTTATGATTTTTGGAATTTCAAAATTATTTTTAAGTCTGTTTAAAAAAAAAAAAGTTGTTACATTGTAAATTCGAAAAAAAGAGTTAAACAATTTTGCAAAAATACTTCATATACCAATAATGGTTAAGAAAATGATAAGCTTTAATTTAAAAAAAATTTCATTGAAATTGGTACATTATTTAAAATGATATAGGTACTTAAAAGTGAACATTTTTAAGTTTTCAGATGTTTATAAAAACCAAATAATAAATTAACAAATGCTATTAATGTCATTTATAAGGGGCTCAAATACCTTTAATTTTGTCCGTACAGCTTATTCGTCCCCTGCCTATTACATTTTTTAGAACAAAAATTCTAAAAAAATTAATATTTTCTGAACTTTAAAAAAATATTCAAATAAAACAAAAACGATTTTTAGAAATCCACCATGACAGACCGATGAGGAATTTTATTAGCTAAATTTCAAAAAAAGAAAAACTAAAATCGGTTAAGAATTGCGACCTGTAGGCAAAATCGGACAAAAAAAGTGAATTTTTCCCCACTGTGCAGTGGTTCAAAAGTTATGAACAAAAGAGTAAATTTCGGTAAGGGTTTTTCACGAATTTACGAGATAAACAACACAATAACTTTCGAAATACAATAATGCTGAAACCTGGAAAATATCTTTGCCGTTCCCCAGGTATTGAATTTCAGCTCAATCAGTCTAGTAGTTCAAAAGTTATAAGCAAAACCCTGAATTTCAGATTGGTTTCATCTTAAATGCCACGTGTTAACAAGTTTTAAAAGCATTGGTGGTAACTTAACAATGCTTTTCAAACATGCTTGATTTAAAAGCAATGCTTTATAAACTTGTTTAGTTTTAAAAGCATTGGCAACTTAAAAATTACACTCGAAAAAATGTTTACACTCAAAAAAAATTTTACACTCAAAAAAAATTTTTTTTTTTACACAAATGAAAATATTTTGTGTTCATGCGTACGTGCATTCCCTCAGAAATATTTTTACAGTAAAAAAACATTACACTCGAAAAAATTTTTACACTCAAAAAACAAATTTGTAATTTTTCTTAATTTTTAAAAATGACAAAAAAAGAGTTTTTACTCAAAATAAAATATTTCTAATTAAAATTGTTCTTCTTTAATAAAAGGTCGAATATTAACAACTATAATTAAAATTGTTAATTTTTTTATGTTAAAAAATGTATTATCCTTTAAAAAAATGCATTTTGGAGGGTATTTATAGATTCGGCAAAGTCGAATTTAACTTTTCTATTTGTTTTATTTTTTGCTATTTTCTATTTGATAAGAATTCATTTTTATAAGCGTATTAAAAATAATTTTGTAATTTTACAAGCTTTTTACCCATAAAATTATAAATTTACCTTTTTTTTGAGCCGATAGAATTTACAAGGACTTCTCGTGAATTAACTAGATATTTTTTGTAAAAAAAACCTTGGAAATTTGTAAAATTACGAGAAAAAATTGTAAAATTACGAAAAAAATTTAAATTTCGATCGAAAATTTTTTGTTAAACACAAGGAAAACTGTGAAATATTGGTAAAATGGGATTACGAGACTTTTCTAGAAATTTGACAAGGTTTTTTTAACACGATAATGGTTTTAGGCTGGTGTCTAATCTTTAAAATGATGACGGACGTAGAGTTTCTGAATAACCGATAAATTTAGTAACCGCGGTTTCGGTTATCAAAAATTGAATAACCGATCGGTTTCGGTTATTTTCAGTTATAGTTAAAAATTTTATTCTAGTGGAAACTATATTTTTAAAAAGCTTTTTACTAGCATCGAATTCAGTTTAAATTCCCATTTAGGTTTAGCTTCCGCTTATGTCTTTTAAAAAGCCGAATTCTATTCATCTTCCAAAGATTGATTGGTTCCTCATCTTCAAAACTGAATAATTCTTCGTCAACTGGATATAAATAAATTTAAATTATCTCGTTAGTAAAGCAAGAATTTAAAATAAAAAAGATTTTAATTCTGTCATTATAAACTGGATTTTAATTGAGACGAACAATCTAAGTAATCTGAAACTTTCAATTTCTGAAACTTGTCTCCACTAGTTTGTTGTATTTTTTGAATTTCGTAAACCAAAAATTAGTCTTGACCCAAAATTGTAAAAGTTGTCGTTGGATTTATGGATATTGACAGTTGTTATATCGTCAGATAAATATATTTGTGTGAAATTTGTGTGAATATGTCAGAAATTTCATAAAGGGAGTGTCAGCAGTATGCCAGCGGTGATTATTTTTTTCACAACTGGGTAAGTAAGCTAAACTTTTCCAATTTTGATTCTCATAAAAATTAAGAGGCCCTTTTAAGTGTAACGGCTATATTCTTAACAAAAACGGGCAATTAACTTCTTCACACTAATTTTTGTTAAAAGGGAAAACTTGGCACTCGATTTTAGTCACTTGTTTTTTTTATAAAATGTAAATAGTTGTAAATTTAAACTACTTTTTTTAAATGCCAAAAAAAAATATAAAAAAATATATAAAAATAATAAAATTCGGATAACCGAACATATATGGGACGGTTTCGGGTTCGGTTTTCGGCTTCAATAACCGCGGTTTCGGTTACGGTTTTAACCGAAACAGAAACTCTAGATGGACGCCAGCTCAGTTTGACTAACAATAAGTATATAAGCAAACGTTTTTCACCTGATGGTGAATACATTTTTTTTGATCAATTTTATTTTTCATCAATTTTTTTTTTCATAAATTTTTTTTTTTATCAAATTTTTTTTCATCAATTTTCTTTTTTCATAATTTATGTTTTCATTAATTTTTTATGTTTTTTTATTTTCATTAAAATTTTGTTTTTCATAAGTTTTTTTTTCACCAAAATTTTTTTTCTTAACTTTTTTTAATAAATTTTTTTTTTTTTCAAATTTTTTGTTTTAATAACAAAGAGTTTTTTCATCAACAATTTTTTTTTATCAAATTTTTTTTTCATCAATATTTTTTTTTCATCAAAAACTTTTTTTTTTCATAATTTTTTCTGCATCAAATTTTTATTTTCAAATTTTTTGTTTTAATAACAAAGAGTTTTTTCATTAATTTTTTTTTTATTTTTTTTTCATCAAAAACTTTTTTAAATAAAATTTTGATTTTTTTCATCAAATTTTTATTTTTTGTTTTATAAATATTTTTTCATTATTCTTTTTTTACCAAAAACATTTTTTTTCATATTTTTTTTTTTTTTAAATTTAATATTTTTTTTTCATCAAATTTTTATTTTTTTTTTTTTTAATAAAAATTTCATCAAAAAAATTTTCTTTTTTTTCACAAAACTACTTTTTTACCAAATCTTAAGTTCTGACATAAAAATGTCCCATTTGTTTAACAGATGTCCAAAATATAAGTAAGAGTGTTAAATTCTTCTGTGACGAATCATTTATACTCCTCAAAATGTAAAAAAAATGTTTTTGCACTTAACAAGGAATTTCTCCCTGGTGTCACCCGCCGATCTTAATGGAATTGGTTTTATTTTGTAGAGCAGGAAAAATAAACGTATACGTATTTTTTTTTAGCTTCCAAAATTCATATCAAGGGGGTGAAAATGAGGGAGGAAGAAACGGTAATTTTTCAGTTTTTTGCGTTTATCTCCAATAGTATGCAAATAAACCTAGCCATGTTGCATATTAAATGAAAGGTCTTTGGAAAAGCTATCTTCGTGTGAAAAGAACGTGTACAAATATTCCCAACTTTTCGTCATATTGAGTAAAATACCAACATTTTAGGACGTTTTTGGTTATAAGTCAAAAAATATTATTTTTTTGGCACGTTGTTAGCATCACGAGATAGGTATTTTAAATACCTTTAATCTGATACCAAATATATACTAACTATAACATAAATTTGAGTAAATAGGCGTAAATCGTAAAAAACTGAAAAAGGTCAATTGGGTTTCGGCCGCTAAAACAAATTCGTGTCGAATTTTTTTCGTTCTGAACATCAAATCCAAATTTCATAAGGATTAGAGGGTGACACCAGGATGACTCTCCTTGTAAGTAATGCGCTCATTTACCAAATTTACGCTCTTTTGGTTTAGACTGCATCTTGCTTTCCACAGTCAGATGGTCAGATTTACATATGAGAAATGGATATAAACTAAATGGGCTCCTCGGCTGATATTTCAATTGGTTTTGCAGTAAATGGCAAATGAATATAACATAATTTTTTCTAAAAAAAAAAACTTTTTATCATGATTTTATGTTATGGGCTAGAGTACAAAATTCACAGGCATTTTTTGAGTGTGTAGGGGAGGCTCGACTTTGATTTGCAACTTTATTCATTAAATTATCGATTTTGGTTTAAAAATTAATTCTGAAAAACTGTTTAATATTGAAAAATTATAAGATTCTTAGAAACTTTTTTATAAAGAAAATTCTTAGACACTATTTAAAAAAAAAAAAAATACAGTTTCAGAGACACATCTCCTACAGAAAAGTTCTGAGAACCTTTAAAAAAAAAAACATGATAAGATTATGAAAGACTTTTCATACAAAAAAATCTTAGATTCTGATAATAAAAAAAAACATAGGTTTTTTATAAAATTTTCCATATACCATTCCCCCAACCCCCCCCCCCCCTACTAACTCCGCACTACGACATATAGAGAAAAGTAGAAATACAACGAAAACATTGTTTAACTGTGTGTAAATCTGGAACAATTTTTTTATGCTTTAAATTTTCCTCCTTTTGAAGTTTTTAACTTTTCATTCATCTATTGATTACCTTAAAGACATCTTAACCCAACCCTCACCCAACCCTCACATAATTACATTTTTTTATTTGAAATATCTAGGCCGGGAGGAACATCATGCTCGTGTTGCTAGTATTTCTTTGGGTTTAGTTTTGCTGGTGCTGATACCATCTCTACTATTGCTGGTTTGTGCTGCAAACTATTGGATTCGAGAGAAAATTGCACAGGAAGAAACTGCTGCGGCTGAAGCTGCTGCTCTAATGACATCACAAAAAAGGAAGTTGATGTAAAAAAAAGAAAGAAAAAACAGTATGCAAAAGAAGAATCTAAATCAATTACATTAAGGTCATTGTCATGGACTGCTCAGTTTGTTGAGAAATGGTAACATGATACCATGATAGTATTTTACTGAGAAACTGTGCTTAATGATGATAAAATATTGTTTAAAAAAACTACTGGCAAAATGAAAAAAGAAAAAAAAAAATGAAACAAAGATCAACATTCCTGATATGAAAAAGCTATGTCATGACATCATAATCCAATTCGGAAGAAGCATCACATTTCCTTTATACACCACATAATATTTTGTTTTAAATTTGTATTAATTGTTTTTTTATTTATTCAACTAGACGACTTATATAAACTTTATTTTAATATTAACTCTTTAAAAATTTAAAATAAAATTTTGTTAATATTTTATACTAAATATACGTAGGGTAGTGCTTTGCATTGATTTCTTTTTTTTTTGCATCATTGTTAACCAATGCTTTGCCTGTACTAAGTTTTTTACTATTTGCTATTTTTCCAGGGAATTTTTAAAATTTGAAATTTATCTTCATTTATATACTTTTTTAATTCAGATATAAGTGGTTGTGTCAAATGTGTCCCAATGGAAATTCTGTCCTTTTCAGCCGTATTTTTATTTTTATTTATATATCTAGTTAATAATTATATAAAAATAAATTTTTCTGACAAGGGAAGTATCTCAACCCTTATAAACCGATTTGCCTGAAACTTAAAATACATATCAAAGAGACAATTTTAAGGTTGGGGTGTCTCGGCTTAACGGCCATATCGGGGAATTAGGGATTCAAAACATGGGTCAAAAAATTTCGAAAAAATTATTTTTTGGATTTTTCAGCCATTTCCTTTTAAGAAACTACCCAGTAAAAACTTGGTAATAAGTCTCCATTACCGCCTGCATTCTATGTAATGAGTTACCGATAGCTTAATACAAAACCGGTTACATCTTGTTAATAAATAATGAGTTACCGATAACCTGATACAGAACAGGTTACTGGTAAATACGATTTAAAATGTCTGATATTTGTATTTGTATGGGCAATCTAATAGATTGAAACTGGATTGGAGCCACAATCTACTTTAAGCTAGCTTAGAGGACCAGTGTAAATGCACTATTAGAGAACCAGTGTAAATGCACTATTAATTAGTCTTTACATAACTTTTCTGGAATTTAATTGGCTTTTTCTAAATTGTTATTTTTTTCGAGAAATTTTGTGGTGTTCTCCAAATTTTAATTTAACTTTTTTTGCCTTGTTGTTTAAATTATGTTACAGCCGGTAAAAAGGTAAAAAACCATCACAGACAGTATTTCCCTTAAACCCTAACTCTTTCTTATATAGACTTAAGATGGTGTTTAATGCGGTTTCCATTGGCTGAGCAGCAGTCGCTTCTGTATATTTGTTATTGGTAATGTCCTAAGTAGCCAAATGTCCGTCTCCACGAGGTTCCAAGATATATTTTCGGTCCTGTAATATTTGAATTTTACAATCAAACATTTGGAGGGAAGGATATCAACGTAAACATTGGTTCCGTTGGCACATTGGATCATTTCCATTTCCGCATTTGCCAGCTTGGTGGCTCTTGAAATAAACGCGTTCAACATGAAATTGTTCAATTTCATATTGGCGGAAGTTGCCCCAAGTTAATTAATTAATTAAAAGATTCAAAAGCTGTTATTTGGTAGTATTTTTGTAAGGAGTGGGAAACGAGTTATTTTTGAGCAACTGGTAGCTACTTATTTTTGGGACTAATGTATGCTGTTATTTGGTAGCATTTTTGTAAGTAGTGGGTAACGAGTTATTTTTGGGCTTCTAGTAGCTTATTATTTGTGGTACTAATGTATGTAGTTTTACAGTAGCATTCTCGTAAGCGAGTGGGTATTCGGTCATTACTCCAATGACATCGCAATGTTAAAATAATGAGTGTTTCACCAACATGATAACTAGCTACCACCATCTAAGTATTTAAAGGTGAAAACCTCATTACTTGGTAATAGAAGTTTTTACTGGGTATATGATGTTTTCATATGAGAAGAAAGGTTTTTTTTAATGCCTATCCAATAACCTTGTAAAAATTCGGCTTCTTTAAATATTTTTTTCAGGAATATGTGTAAATTTTGGGGGGTACTTATGTGAAGACATAGACCTACGATATCCATATGGATAAGAAATAATCTTTATTAAATTTAAGTCGACCCGTATTTTTGCCCTTGATGATATTCCTGTTAGTTCGGAAGTTATCAAAATTTTCCCGAAGGTCCAAATGGTTTCATAAGGGGACAACGAAATTTTTAAACACCGATATGGCCGATAAGCCGAGACACCCCAACCTTAAAATCGTCTCTTTAGTATATATTTTAAGTTTCAGGCAAATCGGTTCATAAGGGTTGAGATACTTCCCTTGTGAGTAATTTCCATCAAATATTTTATCTTTTTTTCAGAATCCTAATTATAATATAATATTTACGCACTTATATAAATTCAATTTAATAAAGCACTTATGTATATAAAAATTAATAAAATATTTTAAATAAACTTATTGAAAATAAAGGCAATATAGAAAGAATTAAATTGAAATTTTATTTCTCTTACTTCAAAAAATTTTTCTGGTATGTAAATTTGTTTATACAAAGTGCATTAAATTGTTGGGAATCGAGTAAGTTAAACGAGACCAAAAACAAGAAGACTACCAGTAGATCAAGGTAAGCTCAATATTTTTTATTTTTTCCAAATTAATTTTTTTACCCTCCACTTAGTGATAGAGGGTATACAGGGTGATTCAGTCACGACCCGCCGAATTTTACCAGCGTATTCCTTGGCTCATTTTATGAAAATATATCCATTACGACCATCCCCCGAAAATGCAAGTGTGCGAAATGGCAGCGGTTTGAAAATTTTCGGATTGGTGGTTGGAGGGTAGTAGAGTAAAATTGATAACTTCTGAACCTGGGGTCTGATTTTTTTGTGTTTGGGCTTGTTAAAAAGTTTATTAGGAGACCTTTCAGAATCAATAACAAAAAAATTAAAATAAAGTGAAATCGTTGAGATACAGAGCTTTTAAAAATAAAATTTGAAAAAAAGACATAAAAATTTGCACATAACCTCAATTTATTCAGCCAGATGGCAGGTAACTTATAATTTTTTCTCTTTTAAAAGATAGCCCTACGTCTTACCTTTCCAAAATGCCCTAAATGAAGCCCAGAGGTCTTTCTGTTCTAAAGTTATGACCATTTACCTGAAATGCAAACAATTTTTTTTGGGTTTGGAGGCGAAATAACAGCACACATTCATTTGTTTTTGTAAATAACAAAGTTTAAGATTTTATTTTTTAAAAAATTTTTGGAAGGCAAATGGTCATAACATAAGACCTCTAGGCTTCTATTAGGGCATTTTGGAAAGGTAAGACGTAGGGCTCTCTTTTAAGAAAATAAAAAAAACATAAGTTACCTGCCATCTGGCTGAGCAAATTGACGTTATGTGCAAATTCTTATGTCTTCTTTTTCAAATTTTATTTTTAAAATCGTCCATATCTCGACGATTTCACTTTATTTTAATTTTTTTGTTATTGATTCTGAAAGTTCTCTTAATGAACTTTCCAACAAGCCCAAAAACAAAAAAGCAGATCCCAGATTCAGAAGTTATCAATTTTACCCCACTACCCTCCAATCACCAATCCGAAAATTTTCAAATCGCTGCACAGTGCCACATTTGGCCAATCTAGCACGACAAAAATCAAAAAAAAAAGTTCCCCGATTTTTATGATTTGTTTGTATGTATTATAAAACATTCCTAATAACACGGAAATACTCATATAAGAACTATAATTCTATTCGTTATTAAGATGTGGGTGCATAAAGTTGCATCTTGTGAAATCCTGAAAGTTGTGTTCATTATTTCGCATTAATTAAGGCGATTTTAAACAGTTGTAACTTTTTAACAAAAAAATATATTTATACACTCGTTTTTGGTAATTTTAAAGGATATTTAAAGGCTTTAAGTCATATCTTTTCTTCTTTTTTTAAACATTTTTTTCTATTTTTTATTAAATTTTTAACATAATAAAAATTTTTGAAAAGAAAATTATATATTTATTTTTTTTGATGGAATAGAACTTTTGTGTTTGGTCTCTATTGGTCTCCGAACTTTTTCAGACATATTGACCAATATCCATAGTACTTATTTTAACGGCTAACTTTTGCGACCGTCTGCGACGCCGACTACAGTGGGACGATATGTATACCTTGTTTTTACATATTTTTTAAACATATTTTTAAAAAGTGGGCGTGGCAGTTGTCTGACCGCCCTCTTTTTTTGTGATATTATTTCTACAGTCCTTGAGAGTATATATACCAAGTTTAAAGAAATTACAACCAAAATTAAAATTTTTTTAAAAAGTGGGCGTGGCCTCCCATATTTTTCATAATGTTGTTTTTGAAGTCAAAACGAATATATATACCGAATTTCTAGTCAATATAAATAAAATTGGATTTTTGTCGTCCTAGATTGGCCAAATGTGGCACTGTGCGCTGCCATTTCGCACACTTGCATTTTCGGGGGATGGTCGTAATGGATATATTTTCATGAAATGAGCCAAGGAAACGCTGGTAAAATTCGGCGGGTCGTGACTGAATCACCCTGTATATAAGTTTGTCATTCCGTTTGTAACTCATAGAAATATCGGTCTGGGACCCCATAAAGTATATATATTCATGATGCCCGATCGATTCTAACACATTCTAGCAATGTCCGTCTGTCCGTCTGTCCGTCTGTCGGTCTGTCCGTCTGTCCGTCCGTCTGTCTGTCTGTCTGTCTGTGGAAAATGCTGTCACGGACAAAATATTGCACAGAGATGACTGAAACCAAACATATTTATTGGAAGTTCTCCCGAGAAGTTTGGTATTGCATTTGAGCGATATCGGTTCAGCGGTTCAAAAGTTATGAACGAAAATGTAAGCACACCTCAAAAATTTCAGTACATTCAACATAACCTAAAAATACAAAATGCTTTAATTCGGCTTCTGGTTGACATATGTGAACATAATTGAACACCAAATGGTATTTAAACAAAGTACGAACATATTTTTTGACAAAAAAAAAAAATCGCGGATTTTTTTTTTTACCAAAATTTTTTTTTCGCGGAAATTTTTAAAAATTTTTTTTTTTTTTTTTTTTAAGTAATTTCCTTTTAAATAAAGTTTTTTGCAATAATCTTTTTGAAATTGTGGAGGGTATCACTATATTCGGCAAGGCCGAATTTAACTTTTTTACTTGCTTAAAATTAATTTCGATTAAAAGATTAATCAAAGAATTTATACCGATTATTCGAATAATAATAATTTATGCCCAAAAATTTTGGGTAACTTTTCAGATGAAATATGGCTGACATTTGTGTGAAAAGTTTTTGGACGAAATTTTATTTTCTTTTTTGGGCGATTTTGCCTACTACCTATTTTCTGAAAAAAATTTTAGAAAACTTAAATTTTGATACATTTTGTAATGCTTTTGATGTTTAATACTTTAATACTTGTGATTTATATTAATAATTTACTCAAATACCGATTTTTTCTAAGATTGTCGAAAAATATCTTGTAAAATGGAAAATTTTTAAATTTGGAATTATTTGATTAATTAATCAATTTTAAAATTTTATTCGTTTAATCGAATAATTCAAAAATGAAAAATGACCATTAGTCGTTTAATCGAACAATAAAAAATCAGATTATTTGGACACCCTACTATTGTCAGAAAATAATTTTCAAGAAAACTATTTTTCTGATTTCAATTTAAAAATTACAACTTGAATAATTTACAATTTGAATAATTTCAATCTAACCACGAACTAGTGACAATGACCGTCGTTTGGTTGTAGAGAATCAATTAAAGGTTTCTGGGGGAAATCGAACCCACGACTTGCACATTGAAAGGCTAGCACGCTACCAACCAACCTAAGCTCCTGTATGTGGCTATTTTTACAAGATTTATCCGACAAGTGTAGATAGATGGATAGTGCAGTGTTTGACTGACCCCATTAATTTTTACACCCTAACATTTCTTCCAAATAAACCTACTTCTTATCTTTACTCACTGAGAGGAATCCCATACAAAATGTTATTTTTACAAAATTTCTCCCGAGCGCGCTCTAACTGGCCCATTTTACAATAAACAAAACTGGGCCCATCCATGTTAGAAAAATATTATTTACTAGTTTTACTCGCTTATAAAAACAGGTCTAATGTAGATGTATTTTTTGAAAGAACTATAATTATCTTAAAATTCAAATAAAAATATTTTAAATTACATCTTAAAAGGTATTATTTGCGCAATGATTACTAAATGTTGAAACAAATAAAATTGCTTATTAATATATATAGCGTATGATTCATATTTAATTGTACCGATGTGAGTTAATACTAGAGTTTTTCGCGGAAATTCCTGGGACGGTATTTCCCGTTAGTAAACCTTTTGAATAGTTTGATCCGATGAATGTGATTTTTTTTATATTTGAGGGAATTTCCGGGATAAATTCGAAAATAAATCTCACTTTCCCTGGAAATGAAAAAGTCCGGCAAAAGAAAAACATTGCTGTTTTTATACCCTCCACTCTAGTGATAGAGGGTATATATAAGTTTGTCATTCCGTTTGTAACACATCGAAATATTGGTCTAGGACCTCATAAAGTATATGTGGGCATTCCAGGCCACATCACTCACTTTTAGACCCGACCTCTTTCGATTTATTTTATTTTTGGATATGATTAAGTATTTATTAGTGTTTTCAACTCGGTTAATTGATTAACCGATTCCTCGATTAATCGCCTCTATTTCGGTTAATGTCGAAACAAATAATTTAAAACGTAAATAATTATTCGACCCGACTAATCGGTTATAATGGTTCGATTAACCGGTTAATATTATTATCTCTGTATTCCACTATGATTTGTTCAAATGCTTCCTTTTTACAAATATCTTTGAAATTCAGAAATCCCACTTGAAGTTTAAAAACGCCCAAATAAAAATATGAAAATCCTAATTGAAATTTAGAAAAGGAAATTGAAATTCAGAAATGCCAATTAATATTCAGAAACCAACCAACCCCAACTAACAATAAGAGTTTAGAAAAATAAAATTTATATTTAGTAATCACGACTGATTGATTTATTGAAATTCAGAACAGCACAATTAAAATTTAGACATTTCGATTTAAAGTTAGAAAAATCAACTGAAATTAAGAAATCTCAATAGAAATTGATAAAAGCAAAAATTAAATTTAAAATCCAAATGTTATTCAGAAAATCCTATTGAAATTTAGAAATCTTAATTAAAATTCAGAAATCTTAATTGAAATATAGAAATCCCAATTGAAATTTGGAAAAGCAAAATTAAAATCTAGAAATCACAATTGAAATTTAGAAGGAACCATTTGAAATTCAGAATATCACAATTAAAAGTCAGAAATCCCAATTGAAATTTAGAAATCCCAATTGAAAGTTAGAAAAGCCAGCTAAAATTTAGAAATCCAATTTGATATTCAGTAATCCCAATTAAGAGTTTAGAAAAGCAAAACTTAAATTTAGAAATCACAATTGAAATTAAGAAAAGAACAATTTAAATTCACATGGGCACAATTGAAATTGATAACAGTCAATTGAAATTCCGAAATCCCAACTGAAATTCAGAGATTGCGTATTGAAATTCAAGAGAGCATAATTGAAATGCAAAAATTGTTGTCAATTTTTAAATTTCAATTGGTTGTATTTTTTTAATTTCTGTTTTGTTTTACTTTTTTTAAGGACTGAAAATTAAATTTTACCTTAAATACTTTTGTTTTTTATTATTTTTACGATTAATCGCCAATTTTTCCGATTAATCGATCCGAATAACCGTTAAATCCACTTTCGTCATTTTTCGAATAATGCCCTAACCGGTTAACGGTCCGGGTCGAATAATTGGAAACACTAGTATTTATTAAATGCAACTTGGACACCAATTTTCAGCCTTTTTTTTCAAAGATGGTGTTGAGTAATCAATTTTTCAAAATGGCGATTTCCTTCAAAAAATTAAAAAATTAAATTTTTAATTAATTTTGACCATTAAAAAATATAGATATCTTAAAAAAAGTTGGACAACGTTTTGTTGGTATTTAAATGTAGTTTTAGAAAAAAAAATATGAAAAAATTATTCGAAGTAATTATCACTTATTTTTTGACATTTAAAAATTAAAATCGACTTTTTCAAAACGTCCGAAACCTTCCATTTTTAAAAAAATCTAAAAACTCTACTCTAAATTACGCAACTTTTAAGATATAAATCGAGATGTGATCACAATCTTTTCTATTTTTTTTTCAAATTTTTAAAATTTCAACTGATATTTTTTGGCTCTAATTTATTTTATATGGTCCTCAAAAAAAAAAAAAAAAAATAAATTGGTAGATACTGTCCCTAACTTACCATAGATATATTCATTTGGAGGCAAAAATACGGTTCACAAAAATTAAGGACGATCGGTCATGAAGTTTAAAAAACGGATTACAAGGAAAAATATGATTTTTTTTCTGGTTTTGCAATTTTTTTGGTATTTTAAGTTAAGTTTAAATTCAAGTGGTTACAGAAGTATGATATGGAGTAAAATGTCTTTCTAATAAGGTACTAAAAACTAAAATCGGTTAAAAATCAGTCAAGTTATTACAACTTCCCAAGGCATCTAGCGTGTGTCATACCACTTGATTAAAGAATAAGAGTCCCTTTTTTAAATTTATTGAAATTATCTACTGTAATAACAATTTTTCATTATTCATGTTTCAGTGTACTATTTTTTTTGTTTTTCCAAATTTTAAAACCAAAAAAAAAAAAAAAAAATTAAAATAGAGATTTCAAAAGGGTGTTGAAAATGCAGGCATTTTTAGCATTAATTTAAAACATGTTAGCAAATCACAATGTGAAAAATACTTGTCATCTAATTACATTTGAAATTGAAGAATAAAAAAATTTTATTACAGTAGAAAATTTCAATGAATTTCAAAAATCGGATTGTATTGCTTAATCAAGTGGACTGCCACATGTTAGATGTCTGGGTAAGTTGTAATAACATGGCTTATTTTCAACCGATTTTAGTTTTTAGTGCCTTATTAGAGAGGCATTTTACTCCGTGTTATAATTCTGTAGCCACGTAAATTTAAACTTAACTTAAATATCAAAAAAATTGAGAAAACAGAAAAAAAAATAATATTTTTCCTTGTAATCCATCTTCTAAACTTCAAGGCCCATGTAGAACGCATTACCCATGTCCGATCGCCCTGACTTTTTGTGAGATGTACTTTTACCTTCAAATGAATATATCTAGGGTAAGTTGGGTTCCGTATTTACCAATTTAATTTTTTTTGGAGCACCATATAAAACAAACCAGAGTCAAAAAATAAAAAAAACAATAGAACGAATTGCGATCACATCTTGAGTTATGGCTTTAAAGTTGCGTAATATAGAGTAGAACTTTTAGACTTTTTTGTTTAAAAAAATCGAAGGTTTCGGACTTTTTCAAAAAGTCGATTATAATTTTTAAACATTAAAAAATAAGTGGTAATTACTTCGAATAATTTTTTAATATTTATTTCTCTAAAACTACATTTAAATACCAACAAAACGTTGTCCAACTTTTTTTAAGATATCTATATTTTTAACTGGTTAAAATTAATTGAAAATTTCAAGTTTTAAATTTTTTTGAAAAAATCGCCATTTTGAAATACCAGCATTTTGGGATAAAAGGCTGAAAATTGGTGTCCAAGTTGCATTTAATAAGTACTAAAACATATTCAAAAATAAAATAAATCGAAAGGGGTCGGGTAAGGCAATAATCAGTTTGAAAATTTTTTTATAAAAAATTGATAAATCATTTAGTTACTTTTAATTTATAACAAAAAAAAATCTACCCATTTAATATTTTGATATTTTAATTTAAGTAAAACTCCTTTTTTTAAAAGTTGAACATTTTAAAAGTCAGCATTATCTACAAAACTGTTATACTTTTGAACCTTTGGACCACATTTTTGGGTTTGTGCAAGTTTAAACATGGAAAATAAATGCAAGATGTGATGGATCGCTATATTATATTAACTGGTAAACTCTAAGTAATAATAATCTTAAAATTCAAATTGAAAATTTTTAAATTTCATCTGAAAGAGGCTTAATTGGTCTATGATTACAAAATTTTCAAAGAAAAATTTGTAAATTGCTTTTTGATATACATGGCGTATGATTAATATTAAATAATCCTAAATATTAATTATACGCTCAGGCGACCTGCGGATAAAAGCAGGAGGTATAAATTTAATTAAATTTTGATATGCTAAAAACAGCACTCAAAATATTTTGTATGCAAAAACAAATGAAAAAAACATTTAAAACCAGTGAATAAACAATTGAAACCCATTCTAGTAATTATTCATTTATTTTAACAAACATCAACATTTATTTTTGTTTTTTCTGTAAAGACAGTTGAGCTCAGGCTATAATTATAATTATGTATTATAATTTTTTATACATGTTATATATGGTTTGAATTGAGAAAGGTGTGAAAGAAAAATTTATTTTTCTAAAAATTTACGACATCCTGGTTCGTTTTTTACTAGTTTCATATAATCCAGTTATTATAATCATCAGAAAAACTTTTAATGTCAAATTTATTCAGTTAATAGTCAATTATATTCTATATGTGAAAATTATTAACAGATCGCAGCCGCCAGGGATGAACCCATGATTTATACCCGACAGTCAAATATAAATGACTGTTGACAAAATTTTCTAAAATAAATAACATTAAAAAATTACGGTTTTTTCATTTTTTGTTACCAACAAATTCGAAAAAAATAACCTACGAAACATTAAAAATTAATGATAGTTCTGCTATTTTTACCAAAAAAATTACAAAAAATAACCTACGAAAACAATTAAAATTAATGATTTCGTAGGTTTTTTTTATACAATTTTCTATTGAAAATTTTTTTTAACCATTTTTAATAAAATTTTGGGGAATCAATCCCGCAATCAACTACATTCTAGCCAGACACTCTACCCATCGTGCCAAAGCCACTTGATACAAATATGTTTTTATACATATTTCTATAAATAATTTTTTGAAATTTTTTTCTACAAACAAATAACCTACTTGTGTAGGTAAAAACTAATGATATATCATTAAAAATACCAACAATTTAAAAAAAATTACTTACGCAAATCATTAAAAATTTAAAGAATAATCAGCAGGAAACTGCTGCACCAAAAAAAAAAAACAGCAAATTCAAAAGTTTTTGGTATTGGTATAAAAGAAAGCAGAATTTAAGATAAGAAAAAACATTGAAATTCGATATTAAATTCAAAACATTGATTTGAAAATAATTTTTTTAAAATTTTATTTAAAACAAGCTGGACCCGGTCCGCGCTACTGGGCCAGCTAGTAGCCTTTAGTTCCACTCTCGGTAAGCATTATCTACAGAGAAATCTCAACAAAATCGGTTCAGCCATTTTTGCGTGATTGCGAAACGGACAGACGTAACGCTAAGTATAGTACAAAGCAGATTTGTCATTTTAGGCATCTTTATTGAATCGTGGATTAATATTGCCTAAAGTTCCAAGTTGCGTCCTCGGTTAGTACTATCTGTGCTGCAAATTTAATTGAAATCGGTTTAGCACTTTTTGTTTGATTGCGGAAGAGGAAGAAATTACTTTTTATTTAATAAAAAAAGATGTGCCATTTTTATACCCCTTTGCGAATCGCCCTATTATATTACCTACAGTTCCCTTTCGGCTAGTGCTATCTTGCACACTAAAAATTATTGGCTAACAATTTTCAATTAAATCTATTGATCAACAAAATTCAAATAAGTCAATCAATGTTTTGATTAAATTTTTTGTTAATTTCTTTAACTGTCGAATTAAAAATTTTCAACAAACCAGATTTTTTTGTAGCTTTAATTTATTTGAATAGATTAATTCAAAAATATTCAAAATAATCTGGTTTTACTTTTTTTATTGTTGGAAACATATTGGAAAGCAAAAAATATATATTTTTTGATAATTTTGTCATAAGCTTACAATTCATTTGTAAAATCAATCATTATTTTGATTGACTATAAACAAAAAATTAATCAATCTTTTGATCAAAATCGAAAAAATGTTTGATTGAAAAAATTTTCAATCAATCACCTACAATTTGATGATTGGTATAACAATTTTTTTAATTGGAGGAATTTCAATCAAAAAATTGATTGAATCCGCGTTTTTGTTGATTGAAATTCGTTTCAAATTTTTTCTGTGTAGTGACAAATTCGGCTTAGCCGTTTTTGCGTGATTGCAAAACACGCAGACATAATTTTTAATTAAATTCGGAGTTTTTCCTTGTCTGGAGTCTATATTATCCTAAGATTGGTGGTATTTTTATACCCTCCAACCACAGTATGGGGGTATACTCACTTTGTCATTCCGTGTGTAACACATCGAAATATCGGTCGGGGACCCCACAAAGTATATATAATATTGATCCATGATAGAATCTAAGACATTCTAGCGATGTCCGTCCGTCCGTCCGTCTGTAGAAATAACGATGCAGTCCAAACCAAAAGAGCTAGACCCCTGAAATTGGGCAAGAATATCTCTTATTTTACTGGTAAGGTCAAGTTCGAAGATGGGCAATATCGGACCAGGGGGGAAAAAGTTCCCCCTTGAAGAACTAAAACGACCCCTAAAAAATACGATATGTTTACGAGTTTTTTTTAATTTTTACTCAACAAATGTAAAATTTGTGTGCCATATTATGTTCATAGACCTGCGATTGGACCAAGGGGGTTAGAAAATTCGATTTTTTTAGGCCGCCCCCTTTAGGGGCGTGGTTGTAGAAATTAATTAAAAATAACCATAAAAATGTATTATTTAAGCGTCAATATCATAAACAAATAATTTGTAAACATACTTATATAGCAGGGGTACAGGTGTCCCCCACCAACTTCGCCGACCCCCCCCCCCATCCGCCCCCACCAAAAAAACAGACGCCCCTGCATTTTTTTTTTTTAATTTTAAACGTGTTGGAGGGTATAAAAGATTCGGCACAGCCGAATTTAACACTCTTACTTGTTTATTATAATTTTTTATTTTCTTTAAAATGCTGTTTTTTTTTAACAAAACAAAGTCTTTTTTATTTAAAACTAAAAAATCAATAAACTTGAAAATGGTTGTAAATTTAGTAAATACAGTGCTGCCGCAGCACTACAGGAGTGGTGCTGACACAACACGGGTGATACAAAAAAACAGTGTTGGGACAACGCTATATTCTTATAACCGTCGGCAATTTCTGACTGGGAACAGGTCTAATATAGATGACTTTTTTGAAAGAACTACTCTTTTTCCACATTGCCAGGTCTAGCAGTAAGACTCTGAACACTTTTAATTTCATCGGAGATTTGTGAATTTCAGTTCATCTTTTTTGAATTTAAATTAAAATTTTTTAAATTTCAATTGGCATTTTCTTAGAATTCATTTAATTATCTTAGAAGTCAAATAAAAATATTTTAAATTACATCTTAAAAGTAGGGATGTCGCGAATAGTGTATTCGGCATTTTACCGAATATTTACTATTCGGTATTCGGTTGGAACCGAATACGAGTATTTGCCGAATAATTTAATTAATCATACGCCTGTATTTTACCTATGTAAAATATTAAAAAAAGTACCAGATTAAAAGACAACAACGCTGTTGTTGACACAATTTTGTCTGGTACCTTAACAATTCGAATTTTAATCAAGTGCTCAAGTTTTTTTTGTATAAAAAAGAAACTGAAATTACTACGAAAAAGAGTCAAACGTTAATAAAAAGTGTTTTTTTTTAACTAATTTAAATTTTGCCGAATATTCGGCAAACTGTTACCGAATATTTATTTAACCGAATATTAAAAAAACATGCCGAATACCGAATAGTGACGAATATTCACGACATCCCTACTTAAAAGGTATTATTTGCGCAATGATTACTAAATGTTGAAACAATTAAAATTGCTTATTAATTTTCGTGGCGTATGATTTATGTTTATCGCAAATATTAATTATACGCTCAGGTGACCTGTATATAGAATTAATGAAATTTTAATATTATGCATGCTGAGCCGAAGACCCCTTTGATCGGGTGTACCGATGTGAGTTCATACTACAGTTTTTCACGGGAATTCCCGGGACGGGATTTCCCGTTAGTAAACCTTTTGAATAGTTTGATCTGATGAATGTGATTTTTGTATCTTTGCGGGAAATCCCAGGAACCCAGGAAATTCGAAAATGAATCCCGCTTTCCCAGGATATGAAAAAGTCCCGAAAAAGAAAACACTAGTTTATACTTGCTGTTTTTAAGTCTTGAAAAAGTTTTTGTTCAATGTCAATTACGTTCTTACTCGGTTACTGGTGCAACCGTAATTTGTAATTTGTGTTTTTGAACTAAAATGCATGTAACCTTTACAATTTTCAACGATTTAAAAAAACTTTCTTTTTTCTTCATAATAGATCATACTTGAAGTGTAAAAAGAGAAATGATATTTTTTTTTTAATTTCGATAACATTGAAGCAAATTTTTAAATATATCGATCAATAGTTTCGAAGGCAATAATCAGATTGAAAAATTTTTTATGAAAAATTGATAAATCATTTAGTTACTTTTAGTTTATAACAAAAAAAAAAATTAAATTTACCCATATTTTAATATTTTGATATTTCAATTTTAGTAAAACTTTTTTTTTAAAAGTTGAACATTTTAAAAGTAAGCAATTTCTATAAAACTGTTATTCTTTTGAACAACCAGCAGGTTTTTGTTTTTTGTGCCTTCGGCAGTTTCCACCTGGGTTGTTGAGATAACCCTAAAAGTATACTATAAATAAAACGATAGTTTCTGAATTAATTTCATATTTTTAATTTATTTATATATTTTTTTATACACATATTTAGTTTTATATTTTAAATATTTCTTGTTGCTGGTATGTTTTACTGAACATTATTTTAATAATATACATTTTTTGTATAACTATAACACAATTTATACTATAAATTATTTTGTTTTTATATTTTTTTTTTTACTTTTTTTTTAGAATAGTATAAATAGTTTTTCTATAGCTAAAAAATTTATTTATCTAGAACGTGTATATTAATTTTATTTTTTTTAAACATAAATTAAGTTAATTTAAAAGTAAAATATTTGTTCGTAAATATATTGCTTTTGTTTAATTAAATAAAAAACATTCAATAAAGTTATGAAATAATATGGAAGTTTGAAAATGATTTTAAACATGCCGATGGTCAAACATTGCTTTAACTTCACTCAAATTATTTTTTTTTTTTGTTTTTATTTTATTTGGTGCAGTAATCTCGGTATATAAAAAAATATTTTAAGTGATGATTAGTTTGACCATCAATGTGTTTTTTAAAATAAATCGTTTATTACTGTTCGTGATTAAGAAAAAAAACATTTTTTGTAAATTATATTAAAGTAACAATTTGGTCTTTTTCGGCTTTAACCAACTTTTTAATAGATATGGCCACTCTACATCAATAGGAAACATTTTATACAAAGTTTTTTAGTTTTGTGTATAAAATTATTTGTTGAAATCGATTCAACAGAAAAAGAAAAAAGGAGTGAGTTCACACATTTAACACAAGAAATTCCAACCGAAAATTATAAAAGATTATTTGCTTTTCAAATATTCCAATTTTATTTCTAAAAAGCTTAATTTAAATTCTTTAATTCCCAACTTAAATTCCAACATGTGGTTGGCAACAACAAGAAAAACGCAACGCTGCGTAAAGTTATGGTTAAGTAAGATCGGCGAAATGATAACATCTGGCTGATAAAAAATTATTGATTCTCATTTTCTTATTAATCACAGTTTTATTTAAAGACGAGATTTCATTCAATCTGACACACATTAACTGTGATAGTCAAAAAGTGCTGATAAAACTGTGCAATAAATTTGGAATCTTCGAGTGTATCTTGAACGGAACAAAAATAAATAAATAAAAGTATACCAATAGAAGACCGCATACCCCCCAAGGGTTTTGAAAACTTAGCTCGAGATTTTTTTATGGCCCACCGAAATTTTAAATTTTTTTCAAAGTAGTTTTGAATAAGTAAAAAAAAGTATTAAATTTAATTGTGGGGTAAATAATGTTAAGACATGCCTTTAGTAAAATTTGATAATGGTTCTTTTCTTAGAATATATTAACCCCCTATCTCCCATTTTCAGAGGTAATTTTGGTTCTTTTCTCAAATATCCTCATAGAACACCAATAAAATGTGCGTTTAAAAGGTTAAAATGTTCTACAAAAATGTTCTGCATAAAATTTTACTACACTCAAAAAAAAAAAAACTGTAAAGTTAGCAAAAAATTTAGTTAATATTAACTAAAAAAACACCTGATTTTGAACCTACTAAATTTCTAGTTAATTTAACAAAAAATATTTAGTTAACTTTTCGTAGAATGAATGTAGCAAAAAAACCGTAATTTTAACTAAAAATTCAGCTGAAAATTTCGTAACATTTTTTATTAGTTGAATTCAGCTAAACTTTTTGTAAAAAATTTTAAGTTTGTTAAATATTGGTTTTAGACACTAACACTTCACTTATTTTTTCTTATTTTTTTCACAGCATTAAGTTCAGCTTAAGAAGGACTTATGAGATTTGCATAGAAGGATACACAAGAAATGTTTAAAATTTTTCACTTGACAAAAATGTTACAAAAAATCAGCAAATTAATTAGTAAAAATTCGAAAACTCAGTTTTAAAGTCAACAAAAAAAATTAATTCAAAATTTGTACAAAACTAGTATTTTTGTAAATAGAACGTAACTGAAAAAAGTAGTTAAAACGCTGATTTTAACTAAAAATTTGCTAAAAAGCCAGTAAACTCGAGTTAACAAAAATAATTTTGTTAACTTTACAGTTTTATTTTTTTGAGTGTAGGGGTTGTCGAAGATCAAAAGATCGTGCGTAAAGTGCAAAATGGTTAAATTTGATTCAGACAATTTTTGTATAACATTTTAATCTCTTAAACACACGTTTTATTGGTGTAGTCTGTAAGGATTTTTGTAAAGAGGACCAAAATGACACCTAAAAATTGGAGATAGTGGGTCAATACATTCCAAGAAAAGAACCGCCATTAAATTTTTCCAAAAATTTTTTGCCTCAGAATTAGATTAAATATATATTTTTTGACTTATTCAAAACGCCTTTGAAAAAAATTTAAAAACTTCAGTGGGCCATAAAAAAAGAACTCGACCTAAGTTTGCAAAACGCTTCGGGGATTTTGCTATACTGTTGGTATACTTTCATTTTTTTTGGTCCCATCCAAGATGCAAAATCGAATTTCACAGTGTAATGGAAGGAAAGCAACTTGCAGAAGCTACCACATCACCGCAAAATAATAACTGTGTAACGAAATCGGTCTTGAACACCAGTATATATATTATTGATCTGTGGTCGGTTCTACGATATTTTATGAACGACTGTCTGTCTGTCTGTCTGTAAAAAAAACTACTCCTGAAATTTGGCAAATATATTTCTTCTGGTTTAAGGGAGAATAAATGGGAAACATCGCATCTGGGGACAAACGTTTTTCCTTGCTCTTGGACCCAGAGGAAACTTAGGAAACTCAGTTAGTCCCGCGCCGTTTTTTCAATTCTGACAAGAGAATTTCTAAAAAAAAAATATATTTCCGAAATACAGTTTAATAGAATATCTCAAAAAAATATATTTTTAAAATTTTTTGTAAGATTTAAACGTTTTTTCTTATCCAAATGTGTCAGCACATTTGGAATTCCATCCTACAGAAAAATCTAAGAATCTGATAAATTTTTCTTGTAGAAAAAGTTTAATTTTTCCTATAGAAAAAGTCTCAGATTCTGAGACATTTTTCCTATAGAAAAATTCTCAGATTCTGAGACATTTTTCCTATAGAAAAGTTTCATATTCTGAGACATTTTTCCTATAGAAAAATGTTCAGATTCTGAGAAATTTTTTCTATAGAAAAAGTCTCAGATTCTGAGACATTTTTCTTGTAGAAAAAGTCACAGATTCAGAGACATTTTTCCTATAGAAAAAGTCACAGATTCAGAGACATTTTTCCTAAAGAAAAAGTCTCAGATTCTGAGACATTTTTCCTAAAGAAAAAGTCTCAGATTTTTAGACATTATTTCTGGTAAAAAAGTTTCAGATTCTAAGACATTTTTCTTATAGAAAAGGTCTGAGATTCTGAAATAGTTTTCCTATAAAAAAAGTTTCAGATTCTGAAACACTTTTTTTTTATAAAAAAAAAACTCTGAAACATTTTTCGTATAGAAAAAGTAGATTCTAAGGCATTCTTCCGATAAAAAAGTCTCAGATTATGTGACATTTTCTTATGAAAAAGGTCTAACATTGTGAGACATTTTTTCAAAAGAGAAGCCTTAAGTGCTGAGCAATTTTTCCATAAGAAAAAGTCTTATTTTTTTCCTATACAAAACGACTCAGATTCTGAAAGAATAAGTCCCAGTTTCTGAAACATTTTTTTTATACACTCAAAAAAAACCTTGTAAAGTAACAAAAAAAAAACTCGTTATTTTTACTACCTCTTATTTGCCAAGCTTTTCACCAATAATTTTGTAATTTTGCAAGATTTTTACAAATTAAAATGTAAACTTAAATTTTTTTGACGCCATAAAACTAACAAGGAGGTTTCGAAACTTTACCAGATTTTTAGCTATCTCCTATTTTACAAGAATTCCTAGTAAAAATTACGAGCTTTTTTATATTTTTACAAGATTTTTTCCAATTAAAATGTAAATTTACAACTTTTAAGGCAAAATAAAACTTACAAGAAATTCTCGTTAACTTAGTACATTTTTTTTTGTAAAAAACCTTGGAAATTTGTAAAATTATAAGAAAAACTGTAAAATTACTAAAAAAAAATGTAAATTTTGATCAAAAATTTACATTTTTGTTAAATGGGATTACGAGACTTTTTCTTATAATTTGACATTTTTTTTTTTGTGTGTAGAAAAATTCTCAGATTCTGAAACATATTTTCTATACAAGCAAAATTTTAAATACATGTTTGTAAACCGCTTCTACGATAACTTCATGTCATGACAATTGCAGTTTTCAGGTTGGAACTTTTTTTTTTTTATTTGTGATTCAGAATGGTTTCATGTTTTAAAATTGATGTTGTTTGGTTAGTGCCAGTTAGTTTTGTTTGGAAATTTTTAGTATTAATTTTATTTAAATATTTTTTTAATTTTTTTTAGACTTAAAATACTATAAAGCTATTTTTCAGTTTCAGTTACATATTATTTCAATAGATTTTTATTTTTTTGTTTAATATTTTATTTTTATTTTAAATACCAGTATAAATGTTTGCTTGTTTTGTCTTAAAGTCCTATTCTAAGTTAACAAGTTTGCAAAAAAATAATTAAAATATAAATAAATACATTTGTTATACATTTCTGTGACTTTTCTCAAAAAATTGTTTTGTGATCTAAAAAAAAAAAAAATAATTAAAAACTATTTTTTTCATATTCTTAAAATAGGACCATAAACTATTAAAGTTTTAGAAATTCAGCAAAGATTTTTTTTTTGGTTTTTGAGATTTCATTTTACAAGGGAACAATCCCAATCGTTATACAACGATTTTCCTGAAACTAAAAATATATAAGAGAGACGATTTAAAGTTTGGGATGTCTTCGCTTATCTGCTTTATGGTTAAAATATATGGTTCTTCGTGAAAATAACTCTGGAACACAGAAAAAAAAATTTTTTTTTGTTAATGAACAAAATTCATAGTATTTATGAACAAATACATTAAAAAATATGAAATTTTTCATAAAATGTTTGAATTCCACATATTATGATTTATTCATAAATACAATGAATAAGTTTAAAAGTATTATGAAATAGGTAATACATTATTTTGAGGATGTTTATTCTGGCTCGAGGTCATTATTTTCTTTACTTATTAAAACCATGATATTCTCATAGCATAATTTTCAAGAAAATTATTTTTTTGTTTTAAATTTATTTATGTTAGTCATTTTTGCAAGACTTAATCGACACGTGTTTCGGAATTTGTCAAATTCCATTATCAAGATTATTTAGCAAAAAATAGAAACGATTTACTAAAAGTAGCAAACGAGTCTAACAAATCGTTTGTGCACAAACTAACGTATTAATACATATTCGACTCTATCCACAATGTGAATTAGAAATACGAAGAAATTGTACTATACTAGTAAGGCAACGATTGTCAATAACCAACAAAAATATTTAAAACATTTTTACATGTCGTGTCGATTAAGTCTTGCAAAAATGACCAACATAAATAAATTTAAAACAAAAAAATAATTTTCTTGAAAATTATGCTATGAGAATATCATGGTTTTAATTAGTAAAGAAAATAATGACCTCGAGCCAGAAAAAACATCCTCAAAATATAATATTTTAAAGATCGAATAAAACAATTTTTATTGTTTAATAAAAATTAGTCAGAATTTAAAGTTAATACATTATTATGAATTTGTTCATGAATTCTATGAAAGTCATTCATTCGCATTTTTTTTTTTTGTGTTAACAAATTTCGTCTAGAGCAAAAATGATTGTCAACTTAAATTCACAAAAGTTTATTTCATATTCATATGGATATCGTAGGTTCTATGTTTTGACATAAAAATCCCCCAAAATTTAAAAATTTTCGTAAATTTTCGAAAAGTTTGAAAAATCCCAATTTTGTTATATATTTTTTGAATTCTTTACCTCTCTTAAAATTGTCTCTTTTATATATTTTTTTTCGTTTCAGGCAAATCTGCGTATAACGATTGGAATAGTTCCCTTGTGAATGTTTTTTTTTTTTTTTGTTATTTAAATTTAATAAATATTTAATACTCGTATTTAGTTTTCTTAGATTGAGATTGTTCAATTGGTCTATATTGTGTTACATACATACAAGAAGTATTTAGTATATATTTTGTTTTAGTATTATTTGGTATTGTGTTAGAATTTATATATAACATATTTTTTTATTATTATTTTATTTTTTTTTTTGTTTACTTACTAAAAATGTGCTTTTATTTTTTTTTGTTATATGTTGTCTTATAAATGTGTGGATATTTTTTTTTTTTGTTTTTTGCAATTTTATTCTTTTGTTATAAATTGTTGTTTATTTATTTTTTTGTATATAGTTATCTTGGTGCCTTTTAGTTTTTGGTTTGCTTAGTTTTCTATTCTTATTATTTTTTTACATACTACTGAGGGGAATTTATTTTAAGAAAAACTTTGGTATTTCAAAATTTGTTGAATTGGAATTTTTGGAATGCTTTATTTTAATACACTCAGAAGAAAAACTCTTGCAAATGATCTGTAAAATGACTTTCAATGTAAATTAGCAAACTTTTAGCAGATTTTTTTTCCTGAAGAAAAACTCTTGCAAAAAACCTGTAAAATGCAGTTTTTTTTCTGAAATGGATATTATAAGTAAATTCTCTGTCATTCAGTTATAGAAAATAACAGAAATTTTTCTGCAATTTTACTGAATCTCTTTGCTTAATTTCAAAATATTTTTGTGCAGATTTTAAGCGGATTTTTATACTATTTTACAGTCTGTTGCAATTTACATATGTTTTTTTCAAACATTTTATTTTTGTGCAGATTTTTAGCATATTATTTTCTGAAATAGTCTGCTGGCATTTTTTTTTTTTTTTTTCAAAAAAGTTTTTTCAAGGTGTATATTTTGTTGGGAAATTTTAAGTCCTAAAAATTTTAAAACTAAAAAAAAGCAGATTGCTTTGTAAATTTAACAGAAAAATTAAGTTATCCAGTTTCGAAAAAAAATGTTTATTTTAAACATAAAGCTTTAGTATTTTACTAAATATGACGAAGAATTTTGTATGTTTGGACACGTTCTTTACACTCTTTACACTCATTTGCACCCCCTAAATATAAATTTCGACCGGTAAAATACGTGTCCCTCTATTTTTCCTGTTCTACAAAATAAAATCAATTCCATAAAGATCCGCGGGTGACACTAAGGAGACTTCCCTTGTTAGAAATAAAAAAATTCTGCTGAGATCAGCAGATTTTTCTGCTGCCTCGACAGATTTTTTTGTTGTGATCAGCAGATTTTTCTACTGTCTCTAAAGATTTCTCTGCTGATTTCACCTAGATAATCATAATAATCAAATTCATTTTTTATTTGAAATTATCTTTCTAACTAAGCAGCCAAAATACACTAAAATCGGATGGAAAATGACAAAGTTATAAATACATCTGTAGACCATAAAAACGTAATTTTTTTGGAGGACAAAAAAAAAAAAATTCTTTCCAATTATATTATCCAATTGGCCTTAATTTGATTCTACATCAGTTTAAGACCTAATGATAATATGCCCAGCAATTAAAAATCATAAAAAAATAATTTTTCTCATACAAAAAATTACGGTATAATGGTCTGGTAAAATATATATAGCTTGGCCAATTTTTCTCCAATTTCAGAAATATAATTATTATAAAAAAAACCCTTCTTTTTTCACTTATTTAAAAAAGTATGAGTAAAATACATTTTTTTCCAAAAACAAAAAAAAGTGATTTTTTCCTTGAAAATCACTCTTTACAATTTTTAACCGATTTTCGGCTCCGATTGCCTTTAAATTTAAAATTTATTATTTTTGAGTGCTAATGAGCAAATCTGTTACAATCCAACGAACATCGATTTTAAGAACAGGTCTATTGTAGACTTGTTCTTAATCGTTCAATTGAATGAGCGCTCATTTTCGTTCATTTCATTTAAAAGACCTAGTTCGTTCATCTAGTTCAATCGTCATACGTTGTTTTCGTTCAACAGTTCATGAACGAATCATTTTGATCATGTCTGTTGGTCGTTCATCTAGTTCAGATCGGTCAATTTTTGCTTTCGTTTAACAGTTCGTGAACGAATCATTTGATCATGTCTGTTGTTTTGGCTTTCGTTCTAAAAATACAAAAATGTTGATAAAAACATTAATTACAAAAAAAAAAAAAAAAAAAAATACGATTTTTGTAAAAAATAATGCTAAGAAAGAGTGACAAAAGAGGAGAGAAAATTAACACCTAATGACAAAATTAAAAAAAAAAAAAATTGAATGACCGAACTGAAAGATAAAAATGAAGTAACGACCAAGTGAGCTGAATGAACGAAAAGACATTAAAGAGCTGAAATGAGCGAACTACACTCAAAATAATACATTAGTAGATTTACTAATTTTTCTTTGCTAATGCTGGTTAGCTAACTTTTAGCAAATTTTTAGTTGAGATTAGCATGTTAGCAAAAATATCTTGTAAACTTCATTTAGCGCATTAGCAATTTTAAACAAAATTTGAACTAATTTTTTTTGCTAAATTTAAAATTGAGTTGACCAAATTTTTACAAGCTTTTTTGCTAATATTAGCAAAAATAAATGGTAAATTTTTTTTTATTTTCAGAAAACTTAAAATGGCGCTATTTCGGAAACTAAGCCAGATAGAGCAAAATGGAGGTCATTTTTAGTTCTCGGGCTCACCATAGTATCGCCGGTCCTCTTCACATATGTGGACCCTAATGGGTCCAAACTTTGGATCCCAAAAAGTTGGCATTCCCGAAAATTTTAAAATGCTCATATCTCGGTTAATATTGCCGACACAACAAAAAGTCCAAAAGCATTTTTATAGCTCTCAACACGTAGAACAAGACCACAAAATAATCAAAAGTTCTCCGAGTAATATTTTTGAAGTTATCAAGTTTTGTAATTCTCAAAACCCCGGTGGTCTTAGGGGACCACGTATCTAAAAAACTAAGCAAGGCAGAGCGAAACGGACACAAATTTTGAATCAAAAACTATAACGATTGTTAAGGAACCCATCTAGGTCTAGGCCCATCGGGGTCTGGACCTATCAGGTCCGAACCCAATGGGGTCCTCAAATGTGTATGAACTAAGTCGAAATAAACAATTTCAGTCAACTAATTTTTGCAAAACATTTTTGCTAACTTTACCAAAAAAATTGTGGGTTCAAAATCAGTAAATTTTCTTGTAGGTTTACAAGCTTTTTTTGCTAACATTACAGTTTTTTTTTTTGAGTGTAGAAGACTCCATGCCAAATTTGGTGACCCTAGCTTGTCGGGAAATATTTTTTTCCACGACTTGGGGTTTTTCGGCCATAGTGCACTGCTGAATTTATCGTATATTAATTTTGAGTAGGATATTCTAGCTCGAGGTAATTTTTTGTACTTATTAAAACCGTTATATTTGTGTAGAACAATTTGGTTCTAATGAGACGTTTTATATCGCAGAATCTGAGATTTTTCCTGCACTAAAAATGTCCCAGAATCTGAAACTTTTTCTATACGAAAAATGTCTGAGAATTTGAAATTTTTTCTATATGACAAATGTCTCAGAATCAGTAACAATGTCTTTACGTACAATATTTAGCATCTGAGAATATTTTTTTATACGAAAAACGTATCAGATCTGAGACTTCCTTAATATGAAAAATATCTCGGAATCTGAGACATTCGAAAAATATCTCAGAATCTAAGGCTTTTTCTATACGAAAAATTTCTCAGTATCTGAGACTTTTTCTATACGCAATATGTCTCAGAATCTGAGACTTTTTCTATACGAAACATGTTTTAGAATTTAATATTTTTCTATGCGAAAAATGTCTCAGAATCTGATAACACCGCTCAACACTCAACATAGTGCACTGCTGAATTTATCGTATATTAATTTTGAGTAGGATATTCTAGCTCGAGGTAATTTTTTGTACTTATTAAAACCGTTATATTTGTGTAGAACAATTTGGTTCTAATGAGACGTTTTATATCGCAGAATCTGAGATTTTTCCTGCACTAAAAATGTCCCAGAATCTGAAACTTTTTCTATACGAAAAATGTCTGAGAATTTGAAATTTTTTCTATATGACAAATGTCTCAGAATCAGTAACAATGTCTTTACGTACAATATTTAGCATCTGAGAATATTTTTTTATACGAAAAACGTATCAGATCTGAGACTTCCTTAATATGAAAAATATCTCGGAATCTGAGACATTCGAAAAATATCTCAGAATCTAAGGCTTTTTCTATACGGAAAATTTCTCAGTATCTGAGACTTTTTCTATACGCAATATGTCTCAGAATCTGAGACTTTTTCTATACGAAACATGTTTTAAAATTTAATATTTTTCTATGCGAAAAATGTCTCAGAATCTGATAACACCGCTCAACACTCATTTTCCGGTTTGAATTCTGGTGATAAATATTAGTAGACTTTGATCTCCTGATTCCAAATCTGTTCTCTAAATTTTTCCATCACGTCCAGATTTTTAGTTATTCATGGATGAAAATGCGAAAAATTACGATTATTGCATTATTTGAAAGCCTGCACAGCAGCCATTCAGTGGAATACAAATGTGGTATAAAGCGCAAAAGTATAATTTGTCGTTGGTCTCCAACATAGAAAACAAATTTTTTCTAATTATTGCGTTTGGTTGGGTTACACTTGCATTTTAAAATAATACTGTTAAAATTTTCATTTTTGTAAAAAAGCTTAGTTTTTTTTATATTTTTCAAAGAAAAACTAAAAAAATAAATATTTTACAAATTTTAGTTTTGTGTGTTATTTTTCGTACAAACCGGATGATATCTTTAATGGGTTTAAAAGTCTATAAAAAAGAATGAACTTTTGCCTAAATTTTGAGCTCATCACAGTAAAGATTGATCATCTGGTTTTTGTTTTAGAGCCTTTTAAAAATGGTGCTTTTTCTAATTTTTTCACAGTGTAGATAATTTTTTTTTTCCTACACTTAGAGCACTCTTTGACGATAAAAAAACTAATCAAGACGTAAAACATTATTTTGGGTTAAATTATTTTTTTAAAAACAAATCTCGGACCACTGCATATATAGCTGTAATTTCGCCATTTATCATTGCGAGCAAGTTTGGGCACATTTTTCGAAAGATATGGACTCATTCTATATAAGAAAAAATATAGACTGATTGTATCGAACTGAGGATCGCTAAAGGTTTTTTCGGCGCGAAGTAAATAACTAAAAAATCATAGTTATTTTCACAAAAACGCGAATTGCTGTCAGGAAACTGAGTTATATTTTTCCATATTATTTTCAATAATATTAATACTAATATTAATATATAAGGGTGAACCCTGCAAATCAAAAGTTGATCATTAGCAATAGAAATGTGTAAAAAAAAAAAATAAAAAAGTATCTCCAATTACAATTTTTTTTCAACTTTTTTAACTTTGAAGACCTGTCAAAGGAAATGGTGTAGTTGGATCATAAAGATAAGTTTAGGAAACCAGCTCCTATATATGTCCAACAAATTGGTATAAGTAGATATTTTTTGAGAAATTTAATATAAGGACTTTTGGCCGGAAATCGATCTGTCTGGTCATGTGTGCATTGGAATCAATATGTCTCAAATATGTCGAAACGTTGGTCATATCTCTTGTTTTCTTAAAAATTGGTCAATTTTGACACGCTGTGTTATCATAACTTGTGTCATTCCATATTGCCATGTACACTCTAAAAAACGCATGTAAACTTACTATTATAAATTGGGTAAATTTTTGTTGAATAGCACGCATTATGTGTTAATATAAACACTAAATGTGTATAATAATTTCAAACCAATTAAACACAGCAAATTATAAATATTATCCGTTAATTCAAATATTTTACACACAAATGTGTAAATAAAATTGTCAACCAAAATACACACACACATGTTAAATAACTAAAACGCCAGATAAAAGTATAAGCTTCCGTAGCCTAGTGGTTAAGAAGTGTACTTTCAAATCGGAAGGTGGCGGGTTCGATACTGGCTGGCGCCGTGTTTTTTTTTTTTTTTTTATATTTTATTCACCTCTTTTTTATTTAAATTGACCACAAGTGGTCAATTTATAAAATTTACACATTCAGAGTAAAATTACCCAATTTATAGTAGGAGTCCAGTTTCCTACTATAAATTGGGTAAATTTCAACAAATTTTAATTAGAGTGTATGTATCAATAAAATCATAAATTCCAAAGTTTTTCTTAATTTATCTTCCCCTACTTACTTTACTTTTTGGGTTAGAAATATAAAGGTTTCTTTAAAATCAAATCTCTGTTGTTAGAATATATGCTTTACATGTTTTTATATTATATGATTGCTAAAGGATTTTTTTTATATAAATATTTACAAACGTCTAAAAAGTATTATCGGTTTTTTATTCATCAGTGTCATTTAAATTTATACAAGAAACATTAAAGAAACCTTTACAATGAAAATTGAAAAAATAAAAATAAAAAGATTTCCATATTTAATATATTTATATGAGGCATTTCACATCTAAGAATTGGTTATTGTAAAATATATAAGGAATTAAATGATCTTAATAATATCATTCCCAGAAAAATCCTGTTAGATTGAGAGAATTTCGTAAAATTTCATATAAAGAAAATTCTAGGTTTCACAAATTTTTGCAATCAGACATTTTTGAAAATCTCTTCTTTGTCTGTTTGCTTGGAAAAACTAAAAATATTTTTTTATAATTTTCTTCAATGAAACAGTTGATATGAATTTCTTCATATATCTAGTAGGCTTAAATTGTAATAAAACCAATAGATGATTTTTTTTTTTATATTGTTGTTATTATACGAGTAGCTTACAAAAAAACCCCATTTCCTGTTTAAAATAAAACTAATACATATATTTTTGTATATAAATACCTACAATACATACGATTTGCACGTAGTATTTATGTGAATTTGTGTCAGGAAGTTTTTAAAAGAAGGGATTAAAGGCAGTTGTGTTGTTTTGAAAAAAAATTTTACATTTTTTTCTCATATTTTTAAGCTTAAATTCTATATTTTTTGAATACTTATAATCCTTTTTTAATACGTCCGTTTGCTGCAAAGAAAAGAAAAGGGAAAATACACATGAGTTCAAAGTTTTAATTCAAGTATTATAATAAATATAAATTTTTTAATCCAAAAAAAAAAAAATATTAGAAGCATGTTTATTGAAGATATGTTTGTCAGTGGTGTCCCTAAAAAATTTTGTTTACGAGAAACATTATGTTGTAAGAGAGCTCTTTACATAAAAATGTACTCAATACAATATACTCGTACTAGAATAGAGCTATTATTTTTGAGTCTTATACATAAATACTATCAAATATTGTTTTAAATATTTTAATACTATTAATTCCCTATACCACTCTGTGGTACAGGATTTAATAAGGGTTGCTGATGTTTGTAACTAGACTCACCTTAAAGTATATCGATAGACTCAGAATCACTTTTTGAGTCGATTTAGTGATGTCCGTCCGTACGTCCGTGTGGACGTTATGAGCACGATACAGGGTTTTTAACCGATTTGTCTGAAATTAGAAACTTAAGCTTCTTTTGATCCAAGGACGAACGCTTTTGAAATTGGAAAAAAAGTTCATGTTTTGACCTAGCCCCCCATACAAACGTCCCCTTTAAATATGTGCTAATGACCCTAATAACCGTATTTTAATAGGTATCTTTAGAAATCCCAAATTTTTAAGGAATCGGACCAGTTCTTCTTGTAGCCCCTATACAAACCACCCACCCGATATTCACATAAATCTCTAAAATTTCTTGAAAATAGGAAATATGTTGTTAATATTTTTATTCTGCGTGTTTAACGCGTTCTTGAATAACCCAATTAAATCTGATTACACTGTGCTATAGTGAAAAAATACTTCTGATGTGACAGGGTATAGGTGGTTGGTTTTGTCGAGCAGATCACAAAAATGACTATTAAGCATGTCAGACACCCTCAAATTTTAAAGTTATTGTCAAAAAACGTTTTTTTGGGTACTTTGCTCACTAAACCTTGTGTAATTCAGAAAATTTTGAACCGATTTTAAATTTTTTAACTGGTTTGGATAGAAGAGGGATAGGGCTTTCCATGTAAGTGAATTTGTCTACACATATAAGAAAGATATCTATTGATTTTTTCTATAATATCAAATTTTTTTGTTATTTTTTGAAAAATTTTCGAGTTTATCGATTTTTTTCTGCTATAGTTCGTTAAACAACCTTTATATTTATATATGGTTTTGAATTGAGAAAAGTGTGAAAGAAAAATTTTAATTTTTCTAAAAATTTAGACATCCTGGTTTGTTTCTTACTAGTTTCATATTATCCAGTTATAATAGTCTTCAGAAAAACTTTTAATGTCAAATTTATTTAGTTAATAGTCAATAAAACTCTATATGTGAAAATTATTTACAGATCGCAGCCGACAAGAATTGAACTCATCATCATCTGTAATACTTTGCTATTAACTGCTTGTAACGTACAATCACTCTAGACCGATACGCCAAGTAGGCTGTTAAGCAAGTATCAGCTAAATCTGATTTTTTCAATTCGAGTGTAGTTGTTGCTGTTGTTTTTTCTCACAGAAGACTTGTTATTGTAATGTGTAAACAAATTTTTTTTATTTTTAGTAATCATTATTCTTCTTCCTCTCCTTCATCAATTCTGATCTAAGTACTTATTTTTGCAAACATTGCCAGACATGATCTATATTTTAGACACAAATGTTAGGTGTTGCCATTTTTCCAAAGATACTGATTGCCACTTAGGGCAATGTATTTTTAATGTATTTTTAAATAAAATTTAATTCTGAATACGATGAGTTTTATCCTGAAAAAGCAGATAAGAATTAACAGAGTTGTGATAATTTTTCTAAAAAAGAAAATTAAGATTTTGCAGGAAATCGCCCTTCAGCCAGGCAAAAAAAAATAAATTTATAATAAGAGGTCATGTACAATATTTTTAAAGGTTTTTGGTGCGCTGAATCCGAATCTGGCCTTTAAATTGCTCCATCGCTTCCGGTTTTTGAGATATTTAACATAAATTGAAATATCAAAAACTTAATAAGATAGCGCAATTTCAAGGTAAAATTCGAATTCAGAGGGCCAAAAACCTTTAAAATAATTATACGCAACCTCTCAGTATGTTTGTTTATATTTTTATTTTTTTTTGTTTGTGTTGTCCGAACGGCAATTTCATGCAAAATCTTAATTTTCTTTTTTAGAAAAATTATCACAACTCTGTCAATTGTTATTCGACTTTTTCGGCATAAAGTTCATAGTATTCACAATTAAATTTTCTTTAAGAACTTTTTTTGACAAAACCTTTAAAATTTGAGGGTGTCTGGCAACTTTGATGGGCATTTTTGTGATCTTTTCGACGAGACCTACAACCTTAACTACCTCATTTCAAAAGTATATTCGATTTTGTGTTTTTTGTAGCACACTGTTATTACACCGTCCGACAAATTTCCAATTTTGGCTGTACACATGAACCGGACTAAAAAATTCTGAGAGTACGGCCGAAAATAAAATACCCGTGCCTCCCAGTTTTTTTAGATCAATTCGCGTTTTCGCGAAAAATGCAAAAAAAAAAAAAATTTCGCACTATAGAAAAAATTCACTACAGTCAGAAAGTGGGTATAAAAATAACATTCCCATATCTATCAGGTTTTTTAAATCAATTCGCGTTTTTTCGCGAAAATGCAAAAAAAAATATAATTTTAAATTGTGTTTCACAAAAGAAGTGTGAAATAAGTCGAAAAAATATGGAAAATTTACTTCTGAGAAAAATAGTGTTAACAGATAAGTTCAGTAGAATTTAATGATGGTTCTTTTCTTGGAATATATTAACCCTCTATCTGCAATTTTTAGGGTTAATTTTTGTTCTTATTTCAAATACTCATCCAGAAAAGCATTAAATCGTGCGTTTAAAGGGTTAAAATGTTCCACAAAAATCTTTTGCATTAAAATTCACTAGGGGTTGTCAAAGGCCAAAAGTTCGTAAGATGTTAGCAAAATGCTTAAAAAAGTAAAATTGTAAAATATCATATTTTATTAAATTGTGTTACACCACACATATTTACAATTTTACTTTTTTGAGCATTTTGCTTACATCGCACAAATTATTGGCCTTTGACAACTTCTAGTGAAATTTGATGCAGAACATTTTTGTAGAACATTTTAACCCTTTAAATGGATGATTTAATGGTTTTCTAGGAGAACATTAGAAATGAGGACATAAATGACCCGCAAAAATGGGAGATAGAGGGTTAATATATTCCACGAAAAGAACCGTCTTTAAATTTTACTAAAGATATGTTCAAACATTATTTAGCTCACAAGTAGATTTAATAAATTTTTCGATTTATTTCACACTACTTTGGAAAAATACCACTTTTTTATTTGCGTTTTTCGCGAAAACACGAATTGATCTAGAAAAACTGGGAGACACGTGTATTTTATTTTCAGCCCTACTTTCAGAATTTTTCGTTCTGGTCCATGTGTACAAAAGTGTGTCGGACGGTGTTATCACACCATTTTTGGACTCAGGCCCCATATCAAAATTTCGCCCGATATTCACTTAAAGCGGTTTGTTGCCAACAAATAGAAGTCTTTTTTACTCAAATTTGGTTTGTACACTTATCAAAGATTTGACAACAGTTAGACCCAATGAGTACATGCTTGGAATTGGAACCCATTTTTCGGGAAACACTGGTGTAGGGTATAATATGGTCGGTCTTGACCAACTATAACTTTCTTACTTGTTTTTAAAATGGATATTAGAAAATTTTTTGGATTCTTGCTACAAAAACTATGCTCTTTACAATGGACCGAGCGTACATTTTTTTTCTAAACAACTTCCCCTTAAAAAACAACTGTCTATACCTGTGTCAAAAATTCGTATTAATATCTTTTAAAGTCACCGTTTCAGAAGAGACCACGCCATTATTACACCTAAAAAATCATGTCATTACCTGTTTGTAGTTTATTTAAAAAGTTTTACGTTGTCTTGTTTTTAAAAGAAAAACCATTTGTTTAATGTTCAGTTTTTTTAAATGAAAATAAGTTATTCTTTTTAATTTTTAATGATCGTTATTTTTTTTTAAATTGTTGGCATTTTTTAAAGATAAATCATTCGTTTTTACGTACTTGTGTGGGTTATTTTTTTGTAAAAAAAAAATCAAAAAATATTTATAGAAATATAAAAACATGTATTATCAAGTGACTTTGGCGCGATGGGTAGAGTGTCCCCAAAATTTTATTACAATTTTTTTTTTTTTAAATATAGTTCAATAGAAAAATTGTAAAAATAACCTAAGAAATCATTAATTTTTTTTGTTTTTTTTTTGAATTTATTGGTAAAAATAACACACAATCATCAATTTTTAATATTTTCGTAGGTTATTTTTTTCGAATTTGTTGGTAAAAAAATTGAAAGTGACGTTTCTTTTTAATGTCCAATGTTATTTATTTTAGAAAATTTTATTAACAGTAAAAATATGTGTTGATGTTTGTTTAAACAAATGAATAATTACTGGGATGATTTTCAATTGTTTATTCACTGGTTTTAAATGTGTTTTTCATTTGTTTTTGCCTACAAAATATTTTGAGTGTACAGTTTTAATGTAACGGTCTTTTTCAATGGAAAACCAGTTTAAATTGTAATCGTTCAACTCAATTTCGGCAAAATCAAATATTTTGAGTTATGACGTCATGCAAGTAAATGAGCGATATAAACTCATATGTTTTCAAACACACTAAAAATATTTTGTAGGCGAAAACAAATGAAAAATACATTTAAAACAAGTAATAAAACAATTGAAAATCATCCCAGTAAATATTGATTTGTTTTAACAAACATCAACATTAATTTTTTGCTGTTAATAAAATTTTCTAAAATAAATAACATTGAACATTAAAAAATAATATCACTTTCATTTTTTTTACCAACAAATTCGAAAAAAATAACCTACGAAAACCTTAAAAATTTATGACTGTTGTGGTATTTTTACCAACAAATTAAAAAAAAATTACCTCCGAAAATATTAAAAAATAATGATTTCGTAGGTTATTTTTACAAGTTTTCTATTGAATTTGATTATAAAAATTTTTTATAAAATTTTTGGGGAATCAATCCCGCAATCAACTACATTCTGACCAGACACTCTACCCATCGTGCCAAAGTCACTTGATACAAACATGTTTTTATAATTCTATAAATATTTTTTTGAATTTTTTGTCTACAAAAAAATAACCAACACAATTAGGTAAAAACTAATGACATAAAGAACAAAAACAAATGACTTTAAAAATTGAGTGCAAAAACCCTTATGATGTTGACTTTTTTTAATCTTGTTCTTGTCTTTTTGTAGGGTTTTTCTACAAAAATTTTAAAATTACCACAAACAAAATTTGAATTTTTGAATTTTTTTTATATAAAACCCCTACAAAAAGACAAGAAAAAGATTCAAAAAAAGTCAACGTCATAAGGGTTTAATGAAAGTTTTTTGTGTTGTTGTTTTTGAAACAAAGAACAGAAATAGTCATTTAAAAAAACTTAACATTGAACAAATGTTTTTTTTTTTTAAACGACAAAACATAAAATTTTTAAAATAAACTACAAACAGTTAATGACATAATTTTATAAGTGCAGTTACATTTTCTAAAGTACTTGTCGTATCTCATTGAGTTTAAGCACATTAGAAAGTTTTTTTTTTATTTTTTCGATGGTTTAAAAGTGCATTTCAAATGCAATTTTGAAGTGCAGTTTTTATAAATTTTACCCCAAATATTTTTTTTTTTAAATTTTGATATAACTTTTTGCTGAATCTTAATAAACTGAGTGGGCTACCCGTGCAGAAATCCAAAATTAAGGTCCACCCTACTGTCCAACTAGAACATAATTTTGGACAATCCTGTTTCATTTTAGAAAAAAAAAAAATTAACACGAATTTTCGTGTTTATGTTCAAAAGTTTGTTCAAAAAGTATATACATATGTGTTATATTCATAAATAATGGCAACGTATAAAAAGTTAAAATACATTTTACCAACAAATTTCCTTAAGGACCATTTTTTATTTTTAAAATGTGCACACTCACACGTAGGCTCTATTAAAGGATTATAATTCATACGCAGCAGGTTTGTGTATAAATATCAAAAGTATACAAACATTTAACCACGTTTGTGTGAAACCATACCAGAAAAAGTTTGTTTTTGCAGTTTTTTTTTTTTGCCTTATTTAGTATTGATGGAAAAAGTTCCTTTTACATTTTTTTTAAGTAGATATTATTAATAAATTATAAAATTTTTAAAAAAGTGCCAACATAAAAAATTTATTCCAAATGGTTTCATACAATTTTGACACGAAAAGTTTTATTTTAAAAATATTAATAAGTTTAAAAAAAAAAAATTAACATCTTGTAAATTTAAGAGCCATTTTGAACAAAAATAAAAAAAACTTTAAGGTTTACTTACATAAATATTTTTTTATGTTTAAATCAATAAAGATTAATCATAAAACAATTACTAACTTTACTTGAATTAAGTATTTATACAACAAAAATGTATTTGACAAAAGTTTTATTTAATTATCGATTTTTATTTACTAGTAAGTATTATCTCTTTTTATCGTTCTACAATAAAATGATTGAATAATAAAATTGAAAACTTTTTAATTGTTCAAGTATTTTGTAAAGTACATTTAATTGTTGTTTCTATAATTGAAGAACTCAAAAATTTATTGTATTCATTCGTTTTATCCTTTGCAATGATTTGTCATTAAATTGTCGAAATTTTATTCTTATTGTCCTTCATATTCAATCTTAAATTAAATAACTTTTTGCAGAAATAGTCTGTAGAGAACTTTTTTGTTTGTACATACACTAACAAAAAAACCTTTGCGATATAAATGAAATAAATTCCTTCATGAAGGAATTCATAATCCCAGTTGAAAAATGTGTCACTGAAGAAATTTACATTGTGACTCCTAGAGGAAATGTCTTCAGGCTCTAAAAAATCAAAGGTAATCCTTGATGACATGTCCTTACATTGTCAACAATGAATGTTTATTTTAGGAGTTCTCTTAACAATTGCTCTAAGACATCGATAAGTATATGATTTCACATAAACCTGGGCAACTCTTCAATTTCCAAGAAAAGGATGGCAATGTTATCGATTTATTTAAAATAAAATCAAAATCTAACAAGTAGTATAAAAGTAATAAATAGACAAACAATTTTTAAAATAAAGTTTGAAACAAGAAGTTAGATGTAGAACTATTAAACTGAAGGTTCCAGGTTCAAATCCAGTTGGAACAACAAATGGCGGAAATTTTTGTTTTTTAATATGAGAAAGATAATTTTTATAAAGGAAAATGAATAAAAACAAGTAAAAAAGTTCAATTCGACTTAGCCGAATCTATGAATACCCTCCACAATGCCCTTTTTAAGTGATTGTAAATTTTCTAACGTGAAAAAATAACTATTTTGATTAGAAATATTTTATTTTGGGTAAAAAAACTTTTCTTTAAAAAAAAAAAAAAAAATAAATTTACTAAATTTTTTTTTTGAGTGTATTTTTTTTAGTGTAAAAATATTTTTGAGTGACAAAAATACGTTGTAAAAAATTTTTGGGACTTACCAATGTTTTTAAAACATGTTTAACGGGATTTCATTCAACACGTGAATTTAAGGTGAAACTAATCTGAAATTCACGGTTTTGCTAATAAAGGTGGGTAAGTTGCTCGGTTTTCACGTGAAAATCTGCCAAACTCTATATAAAAAAAACATAAATTTCACACTGGCTTTACAAAAGCTTAAAAATTTCGCTGAAGAGGTATTCTGTTCACTGGTGAAAAACCGGCAAAATAAACCGGTATATGTTGCATCAATATGCATCAACACTATAAGCAACATTTTTTTAAATTGTACAGACCATTTAAAAAGCGTTGAAATTTAACATTCAGATCTAAAATGAAGTAATTATAAGTGTTTGGGACTGTAAACATTAATAATATCACATAACTTAAACATAACCAAACATATGACTGTCAAATTTTCGCTACAAATTAATTGATGTTTCGAAACATTTTTTTTCACCGGTGAACAACTTACTTAGCTTAACTGTTGAACCACTGGATAGATCTGGCTGAAATTCAACACAAACCAAGCCAGGGAAACGGAAAATATATATTATAAGCTTCAGTATCTTCAGAATTTTCTCGTAAATTCACGAAAAACCCTTGCCAAAATTCAGTCTTTTGCTCATAACTTTTGAACCACTTGACCGATTTTGCTGGCTTACAATACCAACCTGACCAGGTAAATGACCATTACATGTGCCAAGTCCTCCGTGAAGTCTTTCAAAAGTTAGCATGTTTTCAACAAACAGACAAACAAACAGACGGACGGACATCGCTAGATCGTCTTAAAATCAATCGAGGATCATAAACAGGGAAACCAAAAATATGCTCTAAAAACAAGTTTTATGCGCTTAAAAAAATGCCATTTAAAACGGAAAATATGCTCTAAAAACACTAAAAATATGCTCTTAAAAAAAATTATGTCCCCTTTTTTGCGGTGTTTTTACAATTTGTTAGAGAATAGACTTTCCAAATACAGTTATGTGCGGTAGTTAGAACGTTAAATATGTTCAACAAAAATATTTGCCTTTATATTTTCTACCAAGTTGCTAAATATACCCAGATCTAAAGAAAACTTAGTTTCATATACCGATTTGAAGCAAGAACAGGCCGTAGTTGTTAAAAAAAAACATCCTTGTTGGATAAAAAAATTTACAAATAAGTAAATGTTGTCATAAAAAAATTGAAAAGAATGATCCAAAAATTAAAAAAAAAATGCTCTAAAAATGCAAAAAAATGCTCTAAAAAGTGGAAAAATGCTCTAAAAATTGAAAATATGTTCTAAAAATATACTGTAATGCTAAAATATCCCAGCAAAACTTTGGTAATGGGTAGTGATTATATAACACATTACCAGGTAATGTATATGGGGGTTTTCGTGTCAACTGACACAACTTTTGAAACCGATGTCTTCCGATCGGGATGAAATTTGCACCAAAGTTAGTCCTATTGGATAGTATTTCAGACACAAATTTTCAACGACATCGGTCAAGGACTCTGTGAGTTAGAGGGGGTCGAAATTTTACATTTTGGCCAAAGAGGTGTTTATTATTATCCATGTAACTTCTTACCTATTGTTTTTAGCAAAATGTGTCCCAAACAGTATAGATAGCTATTTCTTCAGTCTTTTGAAAAAAAATTATAAAAAATTAAAAAAAAATTTTTTTGATTTTTTTTTTTTTCAAATCAAAAACTTTTTTGACTTTTTCCTTAAATTGGGCCCTTTTTTTTTTTTTTTTTTTGATTCAAAAAAAAGCTTATTTTATTACCTTTAAGACCTATGGGGTCCCTTAGTGGGATGAGAGTGGGATATCTATGAAAAAAAATTTTTTTAACTTTGGACCACAAAATATGCTTCTTAAATTTGCACTATTAGGCGTGGGAAAGCTAACCAGTTTTCGATTTTCATTCGCGATACCCTCTAATTTTTATAAGTTCGAAAAAGAAAGCATGAGCCAAAAAATTAGGGCGATGGGGTGGGGCCATATGGCCCCACATCGGGGTCAAAGTTGGGCGTTAAGTGGTAAAATCCTTAAAAAGCGCCACAACTGCCCTAGACACGCCCCTGGAGGGGTGCAATGTGAGACAAACCCCCAATAATTTTCAGCCCCCAACATTTTTCTTGAACATACCTAACCCCTATTTCCAATTCCTAAGGGGGCTCCCATACAAAACATTAAAAAAAAAATTGTTCCTACCATTCTAACTTACCCTAAAGTGCCGCTAGTGGAGCCAAATGTATGACGGACCTCCATTATTTTATTAATTCCAACATTTTTTCCGAACATACCTACAATGTATCTTTAACCCTTAAGGTGGTCCCCATACATATTTTTATTATACCCTACACCACACTGTGGTACAGGGTATAATGAGTTTGTGCTGATGTTTGTAACTACCCGAAATATTGGTCCTAGACCCACCTTTAAGTATACCGATCGACTCAGAATCACTTTTTGAGTCGATTTAGCGATGTCCGTCCGTCCGTCCGTCCGTCCGTCCGTCTGTCCGTCCGTCCGTCCGTCCGTCTGTCTGTCTGTCTGTCCATGTAAACGGTGTAAACACGATACAGGTCGCAATTTTTAATCAATTGACTTGAAATTTGAAACTTAAGTCTCTCTTGGCCCAAGGACGAAGCCTATTGAAATTGTAAAAAATCGGTCCATATTTAGACCTAGCCCCCATACAAAGGTCCTCTTTAGTTTTGGCTCAAATGACTCTAATAACCGTATTATAGAAGGTATCGCTTTGAAATTTGGATGGTAAACATGATTTGTCTTCACATATCATCATTCCGAATTTCAAAGAAATCGGACCAGTTCTTCTTGTAGCCCCCATACAAACCACCTTCCCGATTTTCACATAAATGTCTCAAATTTCATGAAAATAGAAAATATTTAATTAAAATTTTGTTTGTGTATGTTAAACGCGTACTTAAATAACCTTATCAAACCTGATAATCATCGGACCAGTTTTGGACTCAGGCCCCTTGTGAAAATTTCGCCCGATATTCAGTTAAAGCGGTTTATTGTCAACAAATAGAAGCCTATTTCACTCAAATTTGATTTGTGAGTGTTTTCTTCACTTATTAAAGGTTTTACAACATATAGATCTAATCGATCCATGGGACCCATTTTCCGGGAAACCTTGGTGTAGGGTATTATATGGTCGGTCTTGACCGACTATAATTTTCTTACTTGTTTTTTTATAAATTTGTTTTATTTAACCAGCTCCTACCGCCCCTACCGTGCCTCTTAAGAGGTAAAAATTACGACCAACCCCCATTAATTTTTAGTTACCAACATTTTGTCCGAACATAATAACACCCTATCTCCACTCCCTAAGGGGGCTCCCATACATTATAAAAACCTGTATCTTTAAAAACTAATAAAAAAAATAAAAAAAATGTATGGGGATCCCCTTAAGAGTTGAAAATAAAGGGTAGGTATATTCTGAGAAAATGTTGGAGTTGAAGAAATATTGGGGGTCGGTCATACATTTTACTTCTCTAGGGGCACCCTATGGACAGTTAGAGCGGTAGGAGCAAATTTAAAAAAATGTTATTTTGTATGGGAGCCCCCTTAGGAATTGGAAATAGGGGTTAGGTATGTTCAAGAAAAATATTGGGTGATGAAAATTATTGGGGGTTCGTCTCACATTGCACCCCTCCAGGGGCGTGTGTAGGGCAGTTGTGGGGCTTTTTGAGGTATTTTACCACTTAACGCCCAACTTTGACCCCGATGTGGGGCCATTTGACCCCACCCCAACGCCCTCATTTTTTGGCTCATGCTTTCTTTTTCGAACCTATAAAAATTAGAGGGTATCGCGAATTAAAATCGAAAACTGGTTAGCATTCCCACGCCTAATAGTGCAAATTTAAGAACCGTTTTTTGTGGTCCAAAGTTAAAAAAAAAAATTTTTCATAGATATCCCACTCGCATCCCACTAAGCGACCCCATAGGTCTTAAAGGAAATAAAATAAGCTTTTTTTAGAATCAAAAAAAAAAAAAAAAAAAAAAAGGGCCCAATTTGAGGAAAAGGTCAAAAAAGTTTTGGATTTTAAAAAAAAAAAATCAAAAATTTTTTTTTTTAATTTTTTATAATTTTTTTCCAAAAGACTGAAGAAATAGCTATCTATACTATTTGGGACACATTTTGCTAAAAACAATAGGTAAGAAGTTACATGGATGAGAATAAACACCTCTTTGGCCAAAATGTAAAATTTCGACCCCCTCTAACTCAGAAAGTCCTTGACCGATGTCGTTGAAAAATTGTGTCTGAACTACTATCCAATAGGACTAACCTTGGTGCAAATTTCATCCCGATCGGAAGACATCGGTTTCAAAAGTTGTGTCAGTTGACACGAAAACCCCCATATACCTTATTTGTAGCATTATTTTAGGATGTCTTACCAAACATTTGTTCCACAAAGTATTATTTTCAAGTGAAAAATAATGCATTACTAATAATTTGCTACGTAATGCATGATTATTGGATAAAATGAATTTCATATTTATTATTTCTAAACATTAAATCATGGATGACTTATATTTGGTTACATTATGTATTATTTGAAAGTTTGAAATAATGCATTATTTATAATTGAATGCATAATGCATTACAATAACATAAAAAATAATTATTTAAAAAAAAATTCATAAGTTTAAACTGGAGATGGGCTCACGACAGGAAATTTCTAACGACACACACTCACGAGCATATTTTATCTACTTACACTCACTTACAATCACGTGAGTAAATTTAATACAAAATTACTTTTTCACTACTCGTAACACCTTATATATTATCTTCTGGTATGCTATATTATTTCATTTCTCGTAACCTATAAAATATCATATATTTTACACCTTACTCGTATTCTTCTTTATAAATTTATGACTTATTTTATACCTTACTGGTATTCTATGTGATAATGTGGATGCATTACTTTGAGTCTCATCGCCTGTTAAAATCATCAATGCTGCAATGTATAAAATAAGAGATCCTATACCATATTTTATACCTTATTTGGTAATATAAGTTTTGCTGGGATGCTCTTAAACCTAAAATATGCAAAAATATGCTCTTAAGGCTAAAATATGAAAAAATATGGTCTAACAAATCCATTCCAGATTCTTACTTACAAGCATTTCTCGTGAATTTACTAGATTTTTTTTTTTTTTGTAAAAAAAAACTTGAAATTTGTAAAATTACAAAAAAAAATGTAAATTTCGATCGAAATTTTTTTGTTAAAAAACAAGAAAAACTGTCAAATATTGCTAAAATGGGATTACGAAACTTTTTTTAGTAATTTGACAAGGTTTTTTTTGTGTGCATTATTAGCTCTGTAATACGCATAATCTTTTTGCTATTACCAAGCGAAATTCCAAAAAGAACCAATTTTCCAGACCATAAGAAAGTACACACGTCCATCCAACAAGTTGTACAACGATACTGCAAGTGTATGGCCATCTTACCATGTATACTACAATCATGTAAATTAATGCCCAAATGTTAAAAAACGCAACGCACCGTAATATAAAAAAATTCAATGCAATTTATTGTTGTAACAAAAACAATTTACACAGAAATTTTGACTTTTATTTAACACCTAATTATAAAATTAGGGGATCAATTAAATTTCAGTGACGATTTCACGTGAGTCACCAATAAATTGGTATTGATGAACATTTTCATCAAATCCATTTGAAGTCTGCAGTTTTCCTTCACATGCCTACTGTTATTCTACATAAATGTTTAAATGATTAAATAAATAATATAATAATAATAAATGATTAAATTTAATCAATGAATACTTTCATTCATATCATGAAAAACTTCATAAAACGTTTCATACTACTGTTATTCCACATTTAATTATTGAATGCTTTCATTCATATCATAATAAACTTCATACAATGTTTCAGACCAGTTCTATTTTTCTGTAAGCTTTCATTATTTTTATGTAAGTTTTCAATTAAAGGAACTTAAATGACACCAATTTGATTGATTAAATGAAACCTGTCTTCGGTTGAAAACGTGAGTCTTTTTCAATTAAGCTTATGTCAATTATTTTTAATTTTCACGAAGCTTTTTTTCAGTGTGTTTTAAAATCTAACATTTACATTTTTAATTTAATTTTGTTGTTAAAAGTCATTGAAGTAAATGAAGATATATATGGGGCATTCCATGTGAAATCGGACACTTTGAAAAACTTTTTTTTTAGATTTTACCAATTTGTTCACAGTTTTTAGTACCCTTCGAAAACTCCTTCGTGGTAAATTTTCAGATTTTTTTGATGACCCGTTCAAAAGATAGCGAATTTTTAAAAATTGGTAGTTTGTTCCTTTACTCAAACTTCTTTTAATCATAACTTCTCCAATAATGGTCCAAATTTCAAATTTTTTTTATTTTAAATTTTTGTTTTTTTACGTACTTTTTAAAAAAAAATCCCAAAAAATTCTTAAAAGCGCTCTAGTATGCGATTTTTAAGTTTTAAAATTTAAATCTCATTTTTGAAAATGTTTGTACTCTTCGATTTTTGTGAGATTTTTTTGTGTAAAACTTCTATTAATCCTACAAAATTTTTGCCCAGGAGGATCGTGGGATAACGATTATTACTATTTTTTAAAATTTTTTGAAAAAATTTTATTGTAATTTTCCAATCTTAAAATCATTTCTACTGCTCCAATGGTGCGTCATAGAGGGGTCCTTTATAAGACCGACACCCATTAATTTTAACGTTTTAACATTTCTTTGGAATAAACTAATACCCTATCTCCAATTTCTAAGGGGGCTCCCATACAAAACGACATTTTTTAAAATTTGTTCAAACCGCTCTAACTGCCCTAATAGTGCCCTTAGAGTAACAAAATGTATGACCGACCCCAAATATTTTTTTAGTCCAAACATTTTCTTAGAACACACCTACCCTCTATCTTTAACTGTTAAGGCGGTCCCCATACAATTTTTTTTATTTTTTGTAAATTTGTTTTATTTAATCAGCTTCTGCTGGTCCAATGGTGCGTCCGAGAGGGGTCATTAGTGAGACCGACCCGCATTTATTTTTACCCTACAACATTTTTTTAAAACATACCTACGCCCTATCTCCACTCCCTAAGTAGGCTCCCATACAAATAACAGTTGGAGCAAATTTTATAAAAATGTAATTTTGTATGGGAGCCTACTTAGGGAGTTGAGATAGGGCTTAGGTATATTTTGAAAAAATGTTGAAGGGTAAAAATAAATGGGGGTCGGTCTCACTAATGACCCCTCTCGGACGCACCATTGGACCGGTAGAAGCTGATTAAATAAAACAAATTTACAAAAAATAAAAAAAATTGTATGGGGACCGCCTTAACAGTTAAAGATAGAGGGTAGGTGTGTTCAGAAAAAATATTTGGACTAAAAAAATATTGTGGGTCGGTCATACATTTTGTTGCTCTAAGGGCACTATTAGGGCAGTTAGAGCGGTTGGAAATTGAGAAATTGGAGGAAGGGTATAAGTTTGTTCCAAAGAAATGTTAAGACGTAAAAATTAATGGGGGTCGGTCTTATAAAGGACCCCTCTGTGACGCACCATTGGAGCAGTAAAAATGATTTTAAGATTGAAAAATTACAATAAAATTTTTTCAAAAAATTTTAAAAAATAGTAATAATCGTTATCCCACGATCCTCCTGGGCAAAAAATTTGTAGAATTGATAGAAGTTTTACGCAAGAAAATTTGAAAAATATCGAAGAGTACAAACATTTTCAATAATGAGATTTAAATTTTAAAACTTAAAAATCGCATACTAGAGCGCTTTTAAGAATTTTTTTGGGATTTTTTTTAAAAAGTACGAAAAAAAACAAAAATTTTGAAAAAAAAAAACTTGAAATTTGGACCATAATTGAAGAAGTTATGATTAAAAGAAATTTGAGTAAAGGAAAAAACTACCAATTTTTAAAAATTTGATATCTTTTAAACGGGTCATCAAAAAAATCTGAAAATTTACCACGAGGGAGTTTTCGAAGGGTACTAAAAACTGTAAACAAATTGGGAAAAATTTTCAAAGTGTCCGATTTCACATGGAATGCCCTATATGTATAACATACAGTGGGACAATTTTTAGTTACTATATGACAAATATATATTTTTTATAATTTGGGGACAACTTTCCTCTAGCGATAAAGGTGGATTTTTGCACCCTTGGGACAGTAAGAGTGAGGAGAGAACATTTTAAAAATGTAATTTTACATACAAAAAATTTTTGTTTATTGTTTTCAACATATTGGAAAGCAAAAAATTTGAATTTTGTTCATAATTTTGTCATAAGCTTACAATTCATTCGTTAAATCAATCATTATTTTAATTGACTATAAATATAAAATTGATAAAATTTGTGATCAAAATCGAAAAAAGTGTTTGATTAAAAAAAAAAAACAAAAAATTATTCACCTACAATTTGATGATTGATATAAAAATGTTCTTCATCGTAGGAGTTTCAATTAAAAAATTAATTGAAACCGCGTTTTTGGGGATTGAAATTCGTTTTCAATTCTTTCTGTGTATGGAAGCCCCCTTAGGGAGTGGAGATAGTGTGTAGGTAAGTTCGGAAAAAATGTTGAGGGGTTAAAATAAATAGGTGTCGATCTTGCTTTTGTTCCTAGGAAATTTGTAAAATTTCAAAAAAATTGTAAAATTACAAAAATAAAATGTAAATTTCGATCAAACATTTTTTGTTAAAAAACAAGGAAAACTGTCAAATACTGGTAAAATGGGATAACGAGACTTTTTCTAGTAATTTGGGAAGGTTTTTAACATAAAAAATATATTTGTTTGAACATCCCAAAAGTTATATTGCATATAAGTCGTCCAGTTTATAAGTAGGCCATTATTTACTGTATGCGTGTGGTAAGTTTTATAACCAGGGTATAGCACTATTATTTTGTTGGTTTACTTTATTATGGTGCCACAATGGTGTGGGCAAAAACAAACTTGAGACTTTTGTCCTCACAGTTGTAAAACGTTTTTAAAGGAAAAATTTTAAATTTGTTTGTAAAATCTTTGACAATAACTTCATTGTGCAGGATACTTTAAATAAACCCGTAAAAGACCGAAAAAATCTTTTTCCCAATAAACCTGTTGTGAATGTTACAAAAGTATCTTTGTCAGCCAACTCTAACATCTCTCTGCATACATTTATAATTTATAATTCAAATTGTCATATGACATCAATTGTTCATTATTCTTAAATTTTAATCAATATTTAGGTTTAACAAAAGTTCTTAAGGTTTTCCATAGGAAAATGATAAATTAACTTTATCTATCTTTAGTCCTTGTTAAATCCTTTTTTCATTTTATTAAAACTTCTTCTTCATTCATTATCATGGACATTTATAGTTAAATTGTGTGTTAAATTTGTTAAATTATTCAACTTTTCTTGACTTTCTAATTTTATAAATGTATTTGTGTATATATGTGTGTGTGTAAGTGAGTATTTGCAAGATAATCTCTGCTATTTACTATCATTTGTACGTGTATTAGTTCTATATTGTCAAGTTTCTAGAATAATTTAACTTAAACTTTGCAGTAATGTATTTACGAATCATTTATTCATGAAGTTTTCATACTGGTTAAGTAGGCCGGAGTAATTTCCAATTTTTTCAATGTTACCTTTTGAACAAAATACCTTGTCTGATTGGAAAGTTTGTTCTAAATAAACTAATAAAATTCAATAACACTTTGCTACAATTTTTTTTTTTTACCTATTGTAGGTTGTAAGTCTCGTCGAGCAGATCACAAAAATGCCCATTAGACTTACAAGTAAAATTTAATTTTTTTCGGGCCTCCAACTTTTATGGGGGTGGATATAAAAAAATTGTTTTAATATTGATAAAATTGTCTTAGTTAAATGAAAGCATTTTTTAAAATCAATTTAACAAAACAAGAAGAAAAGTGATCCAAATTTTGGCATTGGAGTGTAAAAAAATGGTAGTTATGTGTAGGCTTTTGGTTTGTTTTTCATGGAATGGTCCATATATTTTTGCAAAAATTTTTTTGGAAAATCTACATTGAATACACATTAAATTATATTTAGGGCTCAAGTTTTCCCCAATTTAAAAATGTACGAGAATTGTTTAAAAACATTTAAACCGCTCAAATCATCTTGATCGGTCATACTTTGGTAAAAACAATATATGAGGCATTCCACACCAAATGTCCAGCGAAAAAAACACGTGGCGCACGAATTTAATTAAAATGGGATCAACTCGTTGGTTTCGCAAAAATTTGTTACTCATACGCCATGTTTTAACAAGAAAATACAAGGAAATTCCAAAATTGTCGTGAAATTCAATATTCAATTGCGATTTTCTCGAAAAAAACGACGAACGTGTTTCTGATTTTTTTTATGTGGATGGACAAACATCTAAACTTAAAAAAAAAAATTTTTTAAAAAAAAAAGTGGCCGGATTTTTGATAAATTGACTTTTTTAAAAAAATGGAAAATTTCAGAACGGGTTCTGAAAATTTTCCAAAAAAAAAAATTTTTAATCGATAGCCCATACAAAACTATATAAGAATGTAAATTTTTGAGATTGTGGTGCATTCCGTTTTAATGTGATAAATATTTAATCAAGGCAACTCAACACAAATTTGACCATTTTTCCAATATTTGACCACGCCTCCTCAGCCCAGTTTTTGAAAATTTTAAAAACCAAAAACGCCATTTTCTTAGTTCTATATAGGGCTATCCAAACAACCTACTCAGAAATTTACGGGACACATGTTTTTCTGTAGCGGGACATTTGGTGTGGAATGCCTCATATAAGAAAATTATTTACATTTTGCTTCTGCAAAAATGTTATTATGAAAGTTTATTGCGAAAAACTTTTTTTTCAAGAGTTACAAATGAATTTATAAAGTTAAGTTTTTTAAGCACTTTTTTGAGGCCAAATGTAGCTTGGCCTATTTGTAACATTAAAGTCCAATTTCTGAACAGATATTAGTTTTTAATCCCAACCAACCAAAAATTAACAGGGAGTGATAAAAAAAAATTTACATATCTCATTCATTTTGTAGTTGCTCTCTCTCTAATGAATATGACCCTAACCACTAAATGCCACTGTAGCCATTCTGCACTGTTAACACTTCAAAGTACAGGTTATAAGTCAATGTCAGTGTTGGTCATTCATATTAATTAAGTGTTAAATGGTTTGTAAATGGATACATTTTGTTAATGCATAAACAACATAGTCATTGTTATCAAGAATTTAATATTAAATAGCCAATTTACTTAAAAGAATTTGTATAAACGATTGAAATAAAAACGGTAAACATTTTATGTTTTGTGCATTGCATATGGGACATTCCATGCCAAATCGCACACTTTCGGACCGACGCCATTCGATTTGTTTCATTTTTTAAATTGTTGTAGTAAAATTGATTAATCAATTTTTTAAAATGGCAATTTTTTCCAAAAATAATTAAAAAATTTAAATTTTTAATAAATTTTAACCACCCGGTGAAAAATGAGCATATATGGATACATATATGTAAATATATGGATGCATATATGTAAATATATGAGCATATATGGTCATATATGAAATTGTATGCAGTCATATATGATCATATTTGCATCATATATGTCCATATACGTAAAATGAGGGCATATGCCCATATATGACATATGTGGACATTAGGGGTATAACCAAAATAAGAACCTATCATTACGGTATGGGCAATGTTATACTGATATTAAAAATCGATATCAGGGGTCATTTCGGTCCAAAAACCTTCGGCACCGAATGCAATTTCTAAAACACCAAACATTTTTTTTTTAACTTTTATTACTTTTTTTAAACGACATTATTATAAATAAAAACGAAAAACACGGATCAAATACGGTTTGAAAGGAAAAAACACGATAAAATCGGGAAAAAAACTTACAACACACGAAAATATTTATCAAATAATATTACATAATTTAAAAATGTGACAGTTTTTACTGTAAGACACAATTTGCCAATTTTAATAATCAAACAAGTAGAAATTTCTTAACTAATTCTGAGCTATATTAAAAAAAAGAAAAATAATTAAAAATGTCTATGAAAATAATACATATTTTAACGCATATGTTTTATAATGGGAATCCTTCCCTTTCTCTAGTTTCCAGAAGCAGATAACGCGGAGAAAACGTACAATAACATTACATAAAATTGTTTGTTTTTTTAGTTTGACTATTGATTTTTTTTTGGTGGAAGTCCTTCCCCAAAAAATATTTGTGGGAACATCTAAGAAGTTAATATTAATAAAAATATATGTATTTTTACGTTATATTTTTGTCGCATAAATTGTAATATAAATTTTTATGGTGGGTATCCTTCCCTTGTACCGTTTTTTTTGTTTCTTTTTTTGGAATGCAAGGAATCGCCATTTTATAAAAAAAAAAACACGAAATGCAAAGACCAGCATGGCTTTCGACGTTAGAATTCTGGATTTCCTGTAAAACTGAAAAAAATTATAAGCTAAAACTTCATCGCGATCGGTGCCGAACCTTTTTGAACGCTCGCGAAAAAAGGAAGGCACATTTCTTCATCTTTTTTTATGCACAATCTCACTATGATAGGTCCTTTTTGATATTTGCAAAAAAATGCAAATGGTTATATCCCTAGTGGACATATATGGAGCATATATGTCATATATGTTCATATGCCCTCATTTTACGTATATGGACATATATGTTGCAAATATGACCATATATGCCTTCATACAGTATCATATATATTCATATATGCTACATATATGGACATACATGACGCTGTATGAACGCATATATGATCATATTTGTACCATTTTTCACCGGGCAGTAAAAATATTGAAATCTTTACAAAAATTGGACAACATTTTGTTGGTATTTAAATGTAGTGCGGTTTTGGTCCACAGGTGCTGATTTTTAAGACCAAAATTATTTTTTTACCGAATTCATCTCAAAAGTTGACAAACTGTTGAGTATGTTGTGTATGTTTTATGTGTAGTTTCATAAAATTCTTTATAACTTCGGTGTTTGTTCATTTATTTTTATAAAATTCACTTTGTTATCTTTGTAAGGCTTCAGGCTTTTAAAATCCCAGCAAAATTTTCTGTTCCAAATAATCAGTTCCGGAACGCATCAAACTACCCTGCAACCGGTTATACTTAACATTCCAGAATCAATGATTTTTGTTTGAAATTGTCCCGAATGCAATCGTTTTTTAGAGCAAGTAGTTTTTTTGAAAAATAATTTTACATTGAAAATTTTGTTGTGATTACCGTAGAATGTATTTAAGAATCTATTGAACCAGGAATTTGTTCCAAAAAATTTTCCTGGGATAAATAAAAAAACAGTAAATTTTTAACGATTTCGATTTAAACAAAAATTTTAAAATTAATTTTTTCATCAAAAATATTATTTTTATAATATGCTTGCCAACCCGAATTTTCATATGAGATTTTTTTAGTGTAGCACACTGAAATTTACAAAGATTTAGTGCTTTTCATTACCAATTTGTTATGTCATAAAACTGAACGTATTTTAACAACATGCTTCCTTAATATTCTTAGTAAGAATTATATTCTTTAATTGGTATTTTTTATTAAATATTCTATTAATAAAATTTAAAATCCCTGTAAAATGACCCTCATTGTAAATTGAAGCATAAAAATCGTCATAACAAAAATAATAATGTTAAATAATATTACGTACTTAATTTATTTTAATACAAGGAAAACGCTTAACTTTGTTCATCATAAAATCTCTAGAACCACTACAAATAATATGAAAGAAAGTGTAAACTTGAAAAGGAAATATACTACACCACTACTTTGTAAAAGAGAATCCTTTGAGCAAACATCGCAATAAATTATGAAAAGGTTTGGGCTAAGCAATTTAATAATATTTTTTTTTTAGTTTTTTTTTTTAGATTTTGTGCGCTATTCTCCATAAATGGTGTTTATACCCTACACCACACTGTGGACATGCGCGGGTACAAGGGGGGGGAAAAAGGGGAAATTTCCCCCCCCAGACCAAATTTCAAAAAGAAAAAAAAAGAAGAAAAAAAGAAAAAAAAAGAAAAAAGAAAGGAAAAGAAAGAAAAAGAAGAAAAAAGAAAGAAGGAAGTTTTCTAAAAAAATTTTCCGAAGAAAAAAAATTCCAAATCCAAAAATTTTTAATAGCAAAAAATCTAAAAATTTTTAAATGAAAAATGTGACTTAATCTGAAAATTTTCTGTGAAAAAATATCTTTCAATCTTATTATGAATTTTAGTATAAAAAATTACTTAGAATATGTTTTTTTTTTGTCTAGAAAAATGTAACAGGATTTAGTTTACATAAAAAATGTTCTACTGCATAGGAATAGGAAAAATATCTTAAAATCTTAAAAATATTGGTAGTCTAACGTTTGAAAAACTATTTTGGAAAACTTTTTTAGAATGTCTTAGAATCGGTCACAAAAGAGACTTTTTCCATAGAAAAAGGTACAAAAAAATCTAAGATTTTTCACATCCTCAAACATTTTCTTTTTAGGATTTTTGCAGAAGAATTCCCGAATTCTAAAAGTCTCAGAATCTGAGACTTTTTCTACGGAAGAAACATATCAAAACTTGAGACTTATTTATAGGAAAAAAGGTCGCAGAATCTGAGACTTTTTCGAAAGGAAAAAGGTTTAAAAATCTGAGACTTTTTCTATAAGAAGAATCTCTGAATTTGAGACTTATTTGAGGGGAAATGGTCTCAAAATCTGAATCTTTTTTAAAAAGAAAAAGGTCTCAAAGTCTGAGACTTTTTATTGTTGAAAAAAAGTCTCAGAAGTTGAAACTTACTCAATTGGAAGAAGGTCGCAGAATCTGTGACTTTTTCTATAGGAAAAAGGTGTTAGAATCTAATACTTTTTCTATAGGAATAAGGTCTCAGAATTTCAAAATTTTAGACTTATTCTATAGGAAAAATGTCTCAGAATCTGACACTTTTTCTTTGGGAAGCAGTAGTGCGATTCAGTAACTTTTTTAACGAAATTATCGATATCGTTAACTTACGAGATTTGTCGGTTGTTTTAACGAATATGTGATTCTATAAATTTTTTAATTATCGGCAAGAATTAACGACAAAAATAATTAATTTGAAATTTGTTTATTTTGAAATTGTATTGAGAACCGAAAATTTTCGTTAACTTGAACTTCAAAAAAAATTTTGTTGATAAGTTAACGATTTTCAATAGCGATAAAATTCGGTAGAAAAAAGTTATAGAATTGATTTCAAAGACAATTGTCGATAATTAACGATTTTTGACAATATAACTACCGATTTTTGTCGTTAAAAAGTTAGTGAATTGCGCTACAGGTCTCAGAATCTATGAATTTTTCGATAGGATAAAGGTATAAAAATTTGAGACGTTTTCTTTAGAAAAAAGTGTCTTTTTTATATTAGAAGAAGGTTTTATAATCTAATACCAAATTCGCATTCATTTTTTTAAACATGTTTAACCACTTAAACATGTTTAAATTTAAACTTGTTCAGGTACATAAACATGTTTAAGTGTTTAAACATGTTTAAAAAAATGAATGCGAATTTGGTATAAGACTTTTTTAGGGAAAACGTCTCAGAATCTGTGACTTTTTCTTTTGGAAAGAGTCTCAAAATCTCAGACTTTTTCTATATAGGTCTTTGAATCAGAATGTTAAACTTTTTCTGAAGGAAAAAGTTCTTACAATCTGAGACTTTTAATAAAGGAAAAATTTTTCGGAATCTTTGCATCAGTGCCAGCATTTTAGATTTTTTTTATTTAAGAAAAAGCTCTCAGAATCTGAGACATTTTTTATGGCAAAAAGGTCTGAAAGTCTGAGACTTTTTCTTTAAGAATAAGGTCTCAGAATATGAGACTTTTTCTTCACAAAAAAAGTCTGAGAATCTGAGATTTTTTCTATATGAAAAAGGTCTCAGACTTTCTCTATAGAAAAAAGAATCTGAAATTTTTTTAGTATGAACAAATCTAATAATCTTAGACCTTTTCTATAGGAAAAATATCTCAAAAATGCTTTAAAATATGACACTTTCTCTATAGTAAAATTTCTCAGAATCTGAGACCTTTTCTGTGGAAAAAAGTTCTTAGAATCCAAAAATTTTTCTATACGAAAAGACTCTCAGATTCTGAGGCATTTTGCGTTAAGAAGAAGTCTTAGATTCTGAGACATTTGCCCTATAAAAAAAATAATTTTTTCATCATCTGTAGGAAGAATTTCTTCTATTGAAAAATTCTCAGATTTAGTTATAGCAAAAAAAAAAAAATTATCTAAACAAAATACATTATGATGCTCGTCCGAGAAAGCATTATGATTTTTTTTCTTTGAAGTAAAAAAATTTCCCCCCCCAAAGCCAAAAGCTGTACCCGCCACTGCTGTGGTACAGGGTATAATGAGTTTGTGCTGATGTTTGTAACTACCCGAAATATTGGTCCTAGACCCACTTTTAAGTATACCGATTGACTTAGAATCACTTTTAGAGTCGATTTAGCGATGTCCGTCCGTCCGTCCGTCTGTCCGTCTGTCCGTCCGTCCGTCCGTCTGTCTGTCCATGTAAACGGTGTAAACACGATACAGGTCGCAATTTTTAACCAATTGACTTGAAATTTGAAACTTAAGCCTCTTTTGGCCCAAGGACGAAGCCTATTGAACTTGGGAAAAATCGGTCCATATTTAGACCTAGCCCCCATACAAAGGTCCTCTTTAGTTTTGGCTCAAATGACTCTAATAGCCGCAATTTAATAGGTATCTTTTCGAAATTTGGCAGGTAATCATGTTTCATCCACACAAATCATCATTCCGAATTTCAAAGAAATCGGACCAGCTCCTCTGGTAGCCCCCATACAAACCACCTTCCCGATTTTCACATAAATCTCTCAAATTTCATGAAAATAGAAAATATTTAATTAAAATTCTGTTTGTGTATGTTAAACGCGTACTTTAATAACCTTATTAAATCTGGTTATCATCGGATCATTTTTGGACTTAGGTCCCTTGTGAAAGTTTCGCCTGATATTCAGTTGAAACGGTTTATTTTCAACAAAAGAAGCCTATTTCACTCAAATTTTATTTGTGAGTGCTTTTCACACTTATTAAAGATTTGACAGAATTTAGATCTAATCAGTCCATGTTTGAACTTGTGACCCATTTTCCGGGAAACTCTGGTGTAGGGTATTATATGGTCGGTCTTGACCGACTATAATTTTCTTACTTGTTTTAGATTGTGATAATGTTTGAAAAATCTTGCATTGTTTGATACAAATATGAAAAAAAAAACCTTTGACTAATAACAAAAAAATGTATCACCGTCCGACAGCCAATATTAATTATGAACCGGATGATATACGTTAAAAAAAGAGATTAAATGGAGTGAAACTGCATTTACAGTTATGCATTTCGTAATCCTGTTTCCTTTTAAAAGGACTTCAAAGTTTGAAAGGATTAAATTTTATAAAATATTTTTCAAATATTTAAACTTGTCCTAGGATAAAACTGGCGATGATAAATGAAAGAAGAGGATATCCCCTTATTTTTCCATTTTTTATTTTGATATATCAGGTTAAAAGTAGGTGAATAAAGTCATTTGAAAATTTTATCAAAACATTTTGTTGAAAATTTTGAATGATATTTAAAGATAAAGTTTTGAAAGGTTGTAACTTACCTCCCTTTGCCTGTTATGTAAAAAAAAATAAAATAGGAAAATTAGGAGAGATCCTCCTCTTTTATTTGCAATCACTAGTGGCATCCTACGACAAGTTTAAATATTGAAAAAATATTTTATAACATTAAATCCTTTTAAACTATGAAGTGTTTTTAAAAGGGAACAGGATTTCGAAAAGAACAACTGTAAATGCAGTTTAACAACATTAAGTCTCTAGTTTCAAACGTATATCATCCAGTTCGTGTTTAACGCATTTTTTTTTCATTTTTGTCAGACGGTGTTTCAAGTTTGGCTCGTGTGGTTCGCAGAAATCAGGTTAATTTTTCTTTTTGAAAATTGCCCATATATTTGCAAGCAGCCTTTTTGCACTTTAAATGAAATGCTTTGTGTTCTACCTCTAATCTCAGTTTTAAGACCACTTTTTATAATATCTTTTAAATCCATTAACAAAAGGTTAATCTTTAATGACTTTTATAGGGTAAACTAAATTTGAATTAATATAATGCTAAACTTGAACTCTTTTTTTAATTTTTCTTTCATAATTAGGGTGTGGTTTATATTAACGCTTACATTAATTTTAATTTAATAAAGAGTTTATGTTAAAGAAAAAGGGAAAATATATAAAAAATCAGTCCTTCAGCATTAGAAGGTTTATTAAAATAACACTAGCTTACAGATATTTTAATTCACGACATGTTGCATTTATTTTTCATGTAAAATCTCACGCTGAATCCGAAAATCCACTCCAAAGTTTTAAAAGTAGAACATGTTGCAAGATTTTCACATTTTCATCTTTATAAAAGTGCGATTTTCTCGAAAAAAAAAGAAAAACACATATCTGATTTTTTTTTTGTGGATAGACAATCATCTAAATTAAAAAAAAAAAATTTAATAAAGTGGCCGGATTTTTGATAAATTGACTTTTTTAAAAAATGGAAAATTTCAGAACGCGTTCTGAAAATTTTCAAAAAAAGAATTTAATAGATAACCCATACAAAACTATACAACAATGTAAATTTTTGAGATTGTGGTCATTCCGTTTTTATTTGATACCATAATTTGAACACCATAATTTTTTTTTTTGAATATGTATTTGGGATGTCTAAGAATAATTAAGCAACAAACACCAAAATCTTCGTTCGAGCACTTTTTTCAAAAATCGCGGTTAAATTGCAAAAAATTATTATATTCGAATTTTCTTGAAAACTATGAGAGATACCAAAAAAACACATGTGACCAAAAATATTCCTTGGAAAAATGCATTTATATAATTTTGAAGAGTGATTTTTTTTTATTTTTTGCAATTTAAACGCGATTTTTGCAAAAAGTGCTCTATCGAAGAATTTGGTTTTTGTTGCTAAATTATTCTTAGACATCCTAAATACAAATTCAAAAAAATTATAGTATTTGCACTTTTAGATTAAATCTGTTTCCGACCACCCGTGTGTTAATAGGCGATGCCTAAAAAACATTTGGGAGTAGAGGGAGCTGGACCCATGGGGTCCAAACCGATTTAAGATCTCAAATGAGTGTAATTTTACGAAGAATTTAATTTTGCCCATTTTCTACACTCAAAAAAAAAAACCTTGTAAAGTTACCAAAAAATCTCGTGATTTTACAAGGCTATTCTCGTAAAATATGACGTAGGTAAAATTCTCGTAAAATTACGAGGATTTTCTCGTAATTTTGAATGCGCCAAAATTTGGTAAAATAACCAATTTTATTGGTAAAAATATTGGTTTAAAACCGGAAAAATAAAAAAAAAATGGTAAACTTACAAGAAAAAATGGTAATTATGTTTAAAAAAATGGTAAATTTACAAACCAAAATGGTAAGTTTACAAAAAAAAAATTGTTAAACAACATAAATCCTCGAAATAAAATCATTTTTGTAAAATAACTGTTTATTTTTGTAAATTAACTACACTCAAAAAATTATGTCATTAACTGTTTGTAGTTTATTTAAAAAGTTTTCCGTTTAGTCGTTTTTAAAAGAAAATACATTTGTTTGATGTTCAGTTTTTATTAATGACTACATCAGTCCTTTGTTTCAAAAATAACACACTAAAAAATACAGACTTTCACTAACATTTAATTTATAAAGTCATTTATTTTTGTTCTGTAAGTAAAAACTACTGATTATTCTTTAAATTTTTAATGATTTGTGTAAGTAATTTTTTTTTAAATTGTTGGTATTTTTTAATGATATATCATTAGTTTTTACCTACACAAGTCAGTTATTTGTTTGTAGAAAAAAAATTCAAAAAATTATTTATAGAAATATAAAAACATATTTGTATCAAGTGGCTTTGGCACGATGGGTAGAGTGTCTGGCCAGAATGTAGTTGATTGCGGGATCGATTCCCCAAAATTTTATTAAAAAATTTTAAAAAAATATTTCAATAGAAAATTGTATAAAATAACCTACGAAATCATTAATTTTTAATGTTTTGGTAGGTTATTTTTTTGGAATTTGTTGGTAAAAATAACAGAACTATCATTAATTTTTAATGTTTTCGTAGGTTATTTTTTTCGAATTTGTTGGTAAAAAAGAATAAAAAAACCGTAATTTTTTAATGTTTAGTGTTATTTATTTTAGAAAATTTTGCCAACAGTAAAAAATAAATGTTGATGTTTTTAAAACAAATGAATAATTACTGGGATGGTTTTCAATTGTTTATTCACTGGTTTTAAGTGTGTTTTTCTTTTGTTTTTGCCTACAAAATATTTTGAGTGTAGAATCCTCGTAATAAATTTTTCAAAATATTGTCAACTTTTTTTTTTAATATTTTTCAATAAAAAAAAAAATACAACAATATAAATCCTCGTATAACAAAATTTTTGTAAAATAACAGTTTTTTTTGTAATTCAACTAGAATCCTCGTAATAAAAATTTTGTTGTAAAATTACAGTTTTTTTTGTAAAATAACTTTTCAAAATGGTAGAATACAATTACGAAAATAAACTTGTAAAATTACCAATAAACCTGTAGTTCTCGTTTGAGCAAAGTACAAGATTTTTTGTTAAAAAACAAGGAAAATTGTTAAATATTGGTAGTACGGGATTACAAGGCATTTTACCAGGCGTTTTACCAGTTTATTTTTTTGAGTGTAGTTAAAATAAGACACAAATTTAATGATTTTGCTTTAATGCATTTCAAAATTAAAATATGCATTTTTTAAATATTTATAATTTGTATTGTAAAATTTGTTTTCTCAAAAAAAAGAAAAAAAAAAAAATGTTTCTCTGGTCTTGACACATTATATATTTAGTAATGCAGTCGTGCTAGTTATTGGATCAACACAATTCAAATAGGATGGGATGAATAGTCTATAATAATCATGCAATAAGTAAAATGCATTTGCATCTTTTACAAGATTTGTTCTTATTTAACTTATTCAATACAATTGAAAGGGGTGGGGAAAATATTTTTTTTTACATACGAATCTCAAATAAACCTCATACAAATGTGGTATAAAACTTAACATGCACATTTTAACACTCAAGAGAAAACGACTGTTAAAAGAGGACTTTTTATTTACAAATTATTAAATTTTTAGCAGTCCTTTTTAAAACTGAAAAGATCTAGCTGATCTATTATGATTTAATTATAACAAAAGTTTCTGATCAGATTAATAAGATTCGAGATTTTTACCAAATTTCGGATCAAAGTAGATCTGATCAGTAATTTTGTAGGATCAAATCTTGGAATTGTGAAAAAATCTTGGATACAACTGATATAATCAGATCTTACCAGACCATATCACATCGATTTTTACATATGTTAGGCATTTATTGACACGAGATTGCATCGAAATTCTCTGTTGATCATTAAAACTGTACAACAAATTCAGGTTAGCAAAAGTTAGGTCGATTCTGAGATTGAAGGGTGAAAATAGATGCTAAATTAGAAAACCCGTATCGCGGCGTTTGTTTATGTTAGTACGAATTTTTTTTAATCGACCTTCGAACTTTGCAGTCAAATGCCGATTTTCAGCATATGGTTTTTTTTATATGGTTTTTTGGCTGTAACTAGTCGACTAAGGCTGGATTACTCAATGCTCCGTCATAAAATAACTCTCCGTTAAATTTAACTTTTTCATACAAATTTTGACATAAGGCTCCGTTAAATCGGCTTTTCATTGAGTAATCCGCTCTAATTGATATTTTTTCAATCTGTAAAAGCCAAATTATTGCTAGAGACCTGTTCAACAATTAAAATTTTTAAAAAATTGATTTAAAAAGTAGGATTGAGGGGACATCCTAATTCTGTTCTCCAATTCTTAAAACGGTTCATACTCTAAGAACTTTTCTGCTTTCATATCACATTTGACAGATATTTTGTTAAGAGTGTTCTTATTGTGTATGAGAGATTTGTATATTAGGGCGTCCCGTCAAATTTAAATTGTCGTATTTCATGTCGTAATACCTGTCAAATGATGGCCACGTTAGAGCTTATTGTGGGAAAATTTATGAAAAAATTTCGCATGGACATCTTCAGTCTGCAACGAGCAGTCAAAGTTGGGAAAAAAAATTATGTATTTCGCCAAAAATGCATGTTCGAATTTTTTAACCAAATCCGGCTCAAAAATTCAGAAATTTTGCGTACTTTATTGGAAAAATATTTAAAAAAAAAACCGAAACCGCGATTTTGTTTTACAGATGCTGATTTTTAAATATAAACATTATTTTGTATCCAAATTGGTCTCAAAAGTTGGAAAATGTTAAGTGTGTTATCTAAAAAAATATTGAAAAAATATAAAATCGCGATTTTGGTCCGAAAATGCTGATCAGCATTTTTGGACAAAAATCGTGTTTTTATATTTTTTAATATAATTGAGATAACAAAAGTGGGAAAATGTTAAGTATGTTATCTAAAAAATATTTAAAAAAAATTAAAAAGCGATTTTGGTCCAAAAATGCTAATCTGCGGTTTTGGTCCACATTTCGGACCAAAATCTTGTTTTTACATTTGTTTAATATTTTTTAGATAACACACTTAACATTTTCCAACTTTTGACACCAATTTGGATAACAAATAATTTTTATGTTTAAGAATCAGCATCTGTAGACCAAAATCACGGTTTTGGAATTTTTTAAATATTTTTCAGTGTTGGCTACCGTTACCCTTTCAATACCGTTACCGATTAAAAACCCTTTAATGTTGACTACCGTTACCGTTACCAATACCGAAATAAAATTTTTTAAATACCGTTACCGATAAAAAACCGTTACCTTTATTCGAATTTTTACCGGTATTATATCGGTTTTGTTTCGGTTGCATTAATATTATTTATTTTAATTTTTTTGTGAATTAAAAACATATTAAAATATTTTTAATGTACTTAAAATAAAAAAACAATTTTTTGTTCATTGCCAATCAAACCAATGATTACATTCGCAATTAACTTAATTCGAATATCGGTTTTGGACCTCATAAAGACCTCATATTATTGATCAGTGATCGATTGTATGTGATGTTCGTCTTTCCGTATATAGAAGACAAGATACGATCCAAAATAAACGTGCTACTCTTCTGGTACGAATTCGTCTTATGGTTATAGGCTGGTTAAGTTCCGAAATGGGAAAATCGGAACTAGGGCTGTCAAACGGGATCGGTTTTTTAAAATCCCGGGATTTGAAAATTGAAATCCGGGATCCCGGGATTTTTCGGTATTCCGGGATTTTTCGGAATTAAATTTCTTTGATTATAAAAGTAAAAAAACAGTAGACTCTTTATGTTTCAATTTTATTGTGCATATTAAGGGGGTTACTGTTGGTTAGTAGGTAGCGTGCTAGCCTATTAAGCAGGGAGTCTTGGGTTTGATTTCCACGAAAACCCTTGGGTCGATTTCGCTACAACGAAATTATTAAAATAATGATTTCTAATTATTCTAATTGTTATTAAAAGCCAATTAAAAATTAAGTATACGCCACTTATGCAGTTTTCAAGTAATTATTATTATTAAATATTGAACTAAAAAAAGCCTTGTGGGGTTTGTTATGGAAAATGACAACTTTTATTTGCTTTCAACCTTCATCACATTCCGATCTTGGTTGTTGCACTGTATCCACTGTTAGGCACTGTTGCCTAAAACTTATGTGGTATAAATTTGAGGCCAATCGGATTAAATTTACCCGTGGCGCCCTTCGATCAAAGTTTCGGTTTTGCAAACTTAATGTGGCTTAATAATTAGTTCACTGGACTATTATTCAGCAAGCATGGGTGGAACTCTCAGCTCAGCCAAATTCGTGGCCAGCCACGTCGAAAATTAAAAAAAAAATAGTTTTAATTTGTTTATGTAAATGTAACAATAATTGAACAAAGTTGTATTTTTAAAAATAAATTCTCATACATTTTTAATATTTCAAAAATCCCGGGATTTTTAAGCTCTAAATCGGGATTAATCCCGGGATTTCGGGATTTACAGCCCTAATCGGAACAGATGAAAAAAAGTTCCCCCTTGAAAAACTTACAAAACCCCAAAAAAAAACATATATTATTTAATTTTTTTGTCTAGTTTTTTTATAAAATGAAACATTTTTATGCCGTGTGAAGTTCATTGATCAAGATTAGAAAATGCGATTTTTTTTGTCCGAACCTTTTGGGGGCTTGGCTATAGCAAATAAAATTAAACATTGATAAAATTGTATTATTTATGCGTAAATATAACTAAAATTAATTTCTTAACATCTATGGCGAGAGGAAAGGTGTCCCTCCGATGCCGCCAACCCTCCCTTACAAAACATCCCCTGTAACATCCTTACCAAATTTTTTTATCCCTGCCGATTTTTTTTTAACAACAGGACAAACAATTTTGATCATTTTAACAGAGAAATCTGCTGATTTCGAATAAAAAGTTTAGGTTTATTTGAAATCAGCAGATTTCTCTATAAAAATCAGCAGATTTCTGCCTGGATTATCCAGAAAGAAATTTAGCAAACCGCGTCATTTATAATCAGCATATTTCTCAAATGGCTTAAAATGCAGATTTCTCATATAGCGTAAAATTCAGATAATTATTGGTGTGTCTACGAACATGAGTTCGTATTTGTTAAATTACAATATTGCATGAATGTTTTAATTTAATTCTGAGTTAATTTATAGTATCTAATACTATTACAAATATAATTATGTATAGAAAAGGTACAGAATTTAACAGTTTTTTAATTTTTTTTATCAATTTTTTTATTTTTTACGCATATTTAACAAATTTGTGAGTTGTTAACATTTTATTCATAATACCGGTACGTACCGGTATTGATGTTTCGGTAACGGTTCACCGTTACCGAAATAATCGAAAATACCGTTACCTTTACCGTTACCGATATAAAAACTATGTAATACCAATACCGTTACCGATACCGTTATTCGTTTCGGTTGCCAACCCTGATATTTTTCCAATAAAGTGATTCAAATTTCCGAATTTTTAAGCCGGATTTTGTCAAAAAATTTGGACATGAATTTCGGTCGAAATACATCATTTTTTCCAACTTTGCCGCCTGAAGATGAATTGGCAAAATTTTTTCATAAATTTTCCCACAATCAGCACTAATTTTGCCATCGATTGTCAGGTATTACAACATGAAATTCGAAAATTTAAATTTTACGGGACGCCCTATTGTATATGTAGTATAATATACATATTTTGTAATAAGTACTCATAGTGTACAATTTGCATTTGTATAATATGCAGTTTGCGCATAGACAAGATTTTATTTTACATACGTAGGCTGTTTGATAATTTCTAAACTTAATTGAATAACAATTTATGAAAAGGAACTTCTTAAAAAAGGCGCAAATGAAATTGTATGTATATATAACCACCCCAAAAATATCTCAATACTTCTCAAACAACCCTTGTACAAATATCAAGTAGAATTTATACGTGGCCATGTATAATAGTCTATAGTTTGTATGTGCATTAAAATAAATTACCTTTAGTTAGATATATAAAACCACATCCGTTATATGAGATGAGCATGTAACGAGTGAAGGAAGGAACGGAAAAACGAACGAAAGAACAACAAACAAACGTATCCTTAGAGTATGTTTCAGCAGCAACAGGACGATTCTTTACACATTTTCTATGTTTCCGTTGTTGTTGTTTGAGTATTTGCATGTTCAGCAACAGTAGCTGCAGTGGATTGTGAATTTGTTGAGGAAGATTCAGATGCAGTGCTGGCATTAGACGTTTTTCGTGATGACGATGATGAAGCGACATGTGTACGCACAGCTGGTGTTGGAGGAGGTGGTGATGGTTGAGATTGCTGCACCAATGACTGTCGTTGTTGTGCACATGATACCGAGGAAGATGGTAGAACCGTTGTAGTTGCTGCTGATGATGATGCTAATGTTGAGGTTTGATGCACAGCTGCAGGCGCTACTAAAACTGTTGGTGTTTGTGGTGGTAAGGGTGAGTCAACTGCGCCACTGGTACTACCTCCAGTACTACCCGAAGCATTTGTATTACGTGTTAAAAACCAACAATCCATTGGTGTGGGTTTACCTTTCATAACAACTGGCCCACGGTATTCTAGATGAAATGAATCATCCTGGTTGATCTCCTGGCAAAGTAATCTGTAAATGTAACAAAAAAAAAAAGTAAAGATATAAATATATAAATGCTGCTAGTCAACGGCTATAAAATAAAATGTAAGGATTAGTTTGTGTTCCTAACAACATGGAAAAGTTACTGACTCTACTGTTGAGAGACAGACAGACATAAAAACGCTCAATCAGTCATTTAGCCAGGCATTGGCAATATGGTAAGTTTTAAAGTAAACATGGTTTTGGATGACAGTGTTATAAATGTGTTTTAAGGGTACAAATGTGTTTCTAGGGTATTAATGAAAAATTCCTTAAAAGAACACATAAAATTTAAATATATGGGAAGAATCAACAAATGTCAAGCAAACCATGTAACCGAGTAATATCTTATACATCTTATATGTCTTATACATCTTATACATCTTATACATTTTATACATCTTATACGTCTTATACATCTTATACATCTTATACATCTTATACATCTTATACATCATATACATCTTATACATCTTATACATAGTGTTCGCATATTTTTTGATGTACATCGTGGTATTGATTGCCTTTCTACATTATTATAATTAACAAAATCCAAACACTACACAGAAAAAAATAAAAATGAATTTCAATTACAAAATTCGTTGATTCAATTAAAAAATTAATTGATTTCGGACCTATCACGAAAATGCGCATATTAATTACTCATTTTGTTTGAAAATAGTTTTAAAAAAGACATATATAATAAAGATGCAGCAAATGCTTCTTCTTTTTACTGTTCACTAGATGGCGTTTTTTATAACTGTTTCCGGTAGTTTATTAAAAGTTCTTAATTTCATTTGTTAATGACTGAAATCTTGATTACCACATAAAAATCAATAAAGCAAATAAAAACAAATCGTTTTTGCACTTTTTTGGTTTTTATTTGTTTATTTTTCAATTACTAATTATTTTTTTCTTCTCTTCCGTTTCCGGAATTTACTGGAAAAAATAAGCATACGCCCTATATTTACAATGCGCATACAAGCTCTAGGGGTCTGGTTTTAACACTTAATTAACTTGTTAATTGAATCAATTTAAGTTGTGATGCAGTTTTGTTTCCAGCTGAGGTAGCACTAGATATGTCCAGTGTTCAACAAAGGTCTGCTTCCTTTGTGATTGTATAGTTGTACACACGAAGTTGTTGACCCAATGTCGTTAGTACCGATGTATGTGACTCACGAGTATAGGGCGCAGGTGAGTCGGTGAGACCGAACGTTAGTTGGTGTTCGGGGGTGTCAGGGAATCGGATGACGAAAGTAAATTAGAATATGTACGAAGTAACTCACGAGAATGGGGTGCAGGTGAGTCGTGTTACTACGAACGATAGGTGGCGTTCGGGTTTAGTGGGCGATCGGGTATTCTAACTACGATAAGTAAAAATACTAGGTAACTCACGAGAATAGGGTGCAGGTGAGTCGTGTTAATACGAACGATAGGTGGCGTTCGGGTTTAGTGGGCGATCGGGTGCTAACTACGATAAGTAGAAATACTAAGTAACTCACGAGAATGGGGTGCAGGTGAGTCGGGTTAATACGAACGATAGGTGGCGTTCGGGTTTAGTGGGCGATCGGGTGCTAACTACGATAAGTAAAAATACTAAGTAACTCACGAGAATGGGGTGCAGGTGAGTCGTGTTAATACGAACGATAGGTGGCGTTCGGGTTTAGTGGGCGATCGGGTGCTAACTACGATAAGTAAAAATACTAAGTAACTCACGAGAATGGGGTGCAGGTGAGTCGTGTTAATACGAACGATAGGTGGCGTTCGGGTTTAGTGGGCGATCGGGTGCTAACTACGATAAGTAAAAATACTAAGTAACTCACGAGAATGGGGTGCAGGTGAGTCGTGTTAATACGAACGATAGGTGGCGTTCGGGTTTAGTGGGCGATCGGGTGCTAACTACGATAAGTAAAAATACTAAGTAACTCACGAGAATGGGGTGCAGGTGAGTCGTGTTAATACGAACGATGGGTGGCGTTCGGGTTTAGTGGGCGATCGGGTGCTAACTACAATAAGTAAAAATATTAAGTAACTCACGAGAATGGGGTGCAGGTGAGTCGTGTTAATACGAACGATAGGTGGCGTTCGTGTTTAGTGGGTGATCGGGTACTAACTACGATAAGTAGAAATACTAAGTAACTCACGAGAATGGGGTGCAGGTGAGTCGTGTTAATACGAACGATAGGTGGCGTTCGGGTTTAGTGGGCGATCGGGTGCTAACTACGATAAGTAAAAGTACTAAGTAACTCGCGAGAATGGGGTGCAGGTGAGTCGGGTTAATACGAACGATAGGTAGTATTAACATACGTTTTTTGACATAAAAACGTTTCATTTGTTTAACAAAAATTCAAAAAAAAATACTTTAAAAAAAATTGTGTTTTTCAAAGGATGGTTTATTTCTCTAAGGGGAAACTTTTTCCGCCTGGACCGATTTTGCCCACATATGAACTAAACCTGCTGATGACAAAAAGACCTGTTCGTGCTAAACTTAAGGAGTCTAGCATTTTTATTTTGGATGGTATCCGTGATTTATACAGACGGACATTAATAGAATGCCTTAGAATCTATCATGGATCAATAATATATATACTTTATGGAGTCCACGACCGATATTTCGAAGCGTTACACACGGAATGACAAAGTGGTATACATCAATACTGTAGTTGGAGGGCATAAAAACACTCTTTAAGCATGCATTTAAAGATTTATTCTTTTTTCATTAGTTTCGTAAAATTACAAAATTCTTGATTATTTTTTGTTCGTAATATAAAGTCCACTTTCGTATATTTTACGAAAGAAGTTTTTACGAATTATTTTCGTACAAATACGAAAGTCTGTACCCTTTTTTTTGTAATATGTAGTCAACATTCGTATATTTTACGAAAGAAGCATTTACATTCTTTTTTTTCGTTACTTTCGTAAAATTACAAAAGTTTTTACAACATTTTTTTCGTAATATGTAGTCAACATTCGTAAATATTACGAAAAAAAGATTTACTAATCATTTTCGTTACTTTCGTAAAAGTACGAAATTGAATACTAAAGTTTTTCGTACTAAGTATGTAGTCAAATTTCGTGTATTTTACGAAAAAAAAAGTACGAAACTTTTTTTCGTAAAATGTTGCATGGATTTTTTTCGGTGTAGAAACATTATAGTAATATTTTAAAATATCAATAACTATTTAAAATTAAATTTTTAAATCTTGTTATTGCATGCATTTTTGTCGCTTTAGTAAATTTGAAACAAAGAAAAATTGTACTACTATTATATTTCTATGTGCAAAACACAAGGCAAATGCCTCATATTATTTTATTTTTGTTCAACTGTACACATTTCATTAGCAAAACACTTTATCCGCAACGACCACTCGCCTAAAAGAAAACAATTAAACTAATTTTTTTTGTTGCGTTTTTATGTGTTCAAAAGTTTTTTTTTTTGTTGTTTTTTTGCAATTTTATTTTTTTATTGGCTACTAACACTAATGCATACAAAACTGGTTTCGTTTGTTTATTTTATTTTTGTTTTTAGTAAAGTTAAGAATTCAATTAAAACATTAATTGAATCAATTAAAATGTTTAATTGAAGTTAAATTTAATATCAAATCCGTTTTTAATTAAAAACAAAATTACGATATTATTTTCTGTGTAGTTAGCTTTTTTTTAAAAAGTTATTCTAAAAATTTAAAGGCAAAATATAAGTGGGGCACGGCGCAAAAATGGTTGGGAACCATTGTGTTAGAGTAAGACCCCAACCAGCCGATTTTTTTTTTATGATCACTTTTGGAAATGAAATACTTGTAGGACCAAAATGAAACTTTTTGTTATTAATAAGCGAATCAAGCTAAATTGTAATAAAAAAAAAAATATTTTTTTTTTTTTTTCATTGTGTGAACTTTTTTTTTGTAGACCTAATGTTCAGGGCCCGGTAGCGGGTTTTATAAACCACCCTAATGCAGACAGGATCATGAAAAAATATACTTTATGGGGTCCTAGACCAATATTTACTTATATATACCATCTATCACTAAGCCACACATATCACTACGCCAGATGTATTTCGTAAAAGATCAATTGTAATTCGAAAAAAAAAAAAAAATACGAATTACAATTGATGTCTTAAGAATTAAAATTGATCTTGTATGAGTTACAATTGATCTTTTATGAATTACAATTGGAATATTCGAATTACAAATATAATCTTCGAATTGCAAGTAAAATCTTCAAATTACAAATGGAATCTTCGAATTTCAAATGACATCTTCGAATTACAACTTATATTTTATCGCACTTTTGATCTGATTATCGCACTTTTTCTGTTCAGTTTATGTGAAAAAGATTTGTTTGTCCAATAAATGAGTGTCTCACAAACACTTTGACTCAAAGAATATGCAATAGAGGTAAAACCAAAATAGGAACCTTTTATAACGGTATGGGAAATGTTAAACTGATAACAACAACTGTTGTACGGCGTCATTTTGGTTCAAAACCCTTTGGCACCGATTGCACCTTCTAAAACAACACAAACTTAAATTTTGTATATATTATGGTGGGAATCTTTTCCATCCACAGTTTTTTTGTCATTTTACAACAAAAATAAAATAAGAACAAAATAACAGTATGGTTTTCAGCACTAAAAATGTGGGTTGCCTTAATAGCTAAAAAAAAAACCTCATCCCTATCGGTGCCGAACTTTTTTTAGCATTCGCGGCAAAAAGAATACACTTTTGTTATTGAATTTTCATGTACTTTCTCACTATGATAGGTTCTTTTTGATATTTGCAAAAAATGCAAATGGTTCTTCCCTACTATGCAATCTTCATACGATTAATACGATTAAGGCAATGTTTTTACATTTCTACCTACTGTTCATTCATTCACATTTTTATGTACAATCTGAGCAGTAACTAATGCATCAAACATGTTGTTGACTAATGGCACTGCAATCTGTATAAGTCCTTCATTTTATACTAGCATAAGCACTTGAAGAATTTATTTTAATAACAACATAAACATATTCTACTTCCACTTGCATTTACTTTATTTTTATTTAAGACTTACGAATTGTGTAAAGAATTACTTGATGTACGAGTAATAAAAAATAACTATAAATGTGAAATGCAATAATCCGAATATATTTATTTGCATTAATGCATCGTAAGTTTGAGTATACACAATTATTTTTTAATTTAAATTTTGACAATTAAATTCATTAAACGGATCATTTCATTGGGTTTTTCAAAAACTCGTGTGTGGGTCAATTTCAAAAAAAACGTACACAACGATTTTTTTTTGCTTATTTTTAAAGTTTTTTCAATTCGCCTGTAAGAGTGGCCAATTTATGTAGAAATTGATGAAGAATCCTGCGGTACTTTTAGGCTCTCAAAAAAATCAATATTTTTTGATTTTTTTTAGGTTTTCTATGATTTCTATCTTGAGCGTCACACACCAAATATGTATAAAAAATCGCTAAAAATGCAAAAATATTTGAAATTCAAGCTTACTACGATGTTCTTTTGTTTATCAAGATTGACTTTTGCGAAAATCACCTTTTCGATTACAAACACAAAATCACGTTTCACCTTGATTTTTCATTTTTTTTTTTTAAAGGGGCTAGTTACTTTAAAATTTTAAGATGAAAATATGTAAATTTTTGTTTAAAAAAGACTTGAGCTTAAAGGTTACTTGCAAAGTAATAGGCTTGTAATAATGTATTTAAAAAAAAACTGCAATTATTAGTGTGACGCTCAAAATATTTTGTGACGATCAAGAGATTTTGTTGCACGTAAACAAGAAATAATGCCAAATTTAAAGTTTAACGAAAAAAAGATTATTCTTTTACAAAAATTAATAAAAAAAACAAAAATTCTTCAAAAAACAAAAATTTTGATCCCGGCTAAAAATAAATGTGTATGTTCATATATGCTTATGTATCGATCTTTATATGATCATATATGACACATATGGAAACATATATGTAACCATATATGCAAGAAACGATCCCATATATGTGGTCGTATATAAAATATGTGCCATATATGATATCATATATGGAACCATATATGTTATCATAAAATGTTAAATCATAGTACATGTGTATGCAAATTTGAACCAGAATTACAAAATAAAAGTTTTTTACGAAAAAATTTTTGTAAAAGGTAAGTTTTCATTAACATGTACTTAGAATTTTAAAATCATATGTGCTAATTTTTTCCAGTTCATCGTCATAACAAGTATAAGCGTGGACTTTTTTTTATCCAAAACAAGATCATATTTAAAATGAGTAAATGTATGTCGCAAATACAATATTATTGAGTACTTTGATGTTGAATAAAATTAAACTACGCAGCTTCGTTAATCTCGTGCAACTATGTGGAGAGGGCATATGCACCACCATTATGTTTTCACTACGATTGAAATACTGCAAACTATTTTCGAATCCCTTAATGTCGCCATAGCAAATTGGAAATGAAAAGACCCTATAAGCAGTTTTGAGGCCGAGTTACGTTAATCTTTCTCAACTTGGAGAAGAGGACATTTGCATCACCAGAATGGAGAGGGCATATGCACCACCCTAACGTTATTACAACGGTTCCAACACTACAAACTATTTTGAAAACGCTTACATTCGCCATAGCAAATCGAAATGAAATTACCTTCTTTTCAGTCGATCAGTTTTAAGGTTGAGTAACGATTTGGGAAGGACAACGTTTTAACTTACAATTACAAGAAATCTTTCAATAAGCGAAAGTGACAACCTGGCACATTCTCGCCATGATGTAAATTTACATAAAAAACATTTTTGGAAAAGGTAAGCTTTCATTAATATGCATTTGAATTTTAAAATCATGTTTTAATTTTTTCCAGTTCATCGTCATAACAAGTATAAGCGTGGACATTTTATTCCAAAACAAGATCATATTCAAAATGAGTAAATGTATATATGTCGCAAATACAATATTATTAAGTAATTTGATGTTGAAGAAAATTAAACTACACAGCTTCGTTAATCTCGTGCAACTTGGTGGAGAGGTCATATGCACCACCATAATGTTACCACTACGATTGCAATACTGCAAACTATTTTAAAAACCATTAATGTCGCCATAGCGAATTAGAAAGATCGTGTAAGCAGTTTTAAGGCCGAGTTAAGTTAAGCTTACTCAACTTGGAGAAGAGGACATAAGCACCACCAGAATGTTATCACTACGATTCCAACACTATAAATTATTTTGAAATCCCATACTGTCGCAATAGTAAATTGGAAATGGAAAGAACGTATAAGTTTGGAGGCCGAGTTACTATTTAAAGAAAATTCAACCATGAGGAGCTACGTTAAGCTCGTTCTAGAATGAGAAGAGGGCATATGCACCACCATAACGTTATCACTACGGTTACAACACTACAAACTATTTTAAAATCGCTTACTGTCGCCATAGAAAATCAAAATGAAAAAACGTATGATCAGTTTTAAGGTTGAGCAACGATTTCGGAAGGACAACGTTTTTACTTACAATCACAAGAAAGCTGTCAATTAGCGAAAGTGACAACCTGGCACACTGTTGCCCTGATGTAAGTAAAAATAGTTTCTTATCCCTATCCTTCAAATATCGTTACACACATAACCCAGAAAGATAAAATACATACTTCTAAACATATTGCTTTTAATCGAAGTCTTAAGTAATTATGTGCCTACTAAAAAATTTGAGTAAAAAACATGCATTTAGTACTAGCAAGTTCTTTTTTTCTGGAATAAAAAAGGAATATGGAATAATTTTTAATATTTTTTCAGATGAAGTTCTGAAAGGCAATATAACTTTCTGTAAAAGGCACCCGACTAAAAAAAAATAATACGGTCCCATATAACATTTAATCCCAAAAATGGAGGATCCAAAAATATATGATTATATCTTATTAGATCAAAAATTAGATAATATGATATAATTAGATCCCAAAAATGGAACGGTAAATATTATCTAATTTGATATTATAAAAAATAAGATATAATAAGATCTACTAATATATAATTATATCATATTAGATCTAATATGATCTTTAATATCAAATCAGATGAAATTTACCGTTCCATTTTTAGGATCTAATTATATCTAATTATATCAAATTTGATATAATAAGATATAATCATATATTTTTATATCCTCCATTTTTGGGATCAAATGTTGGATCTATTTATATACAATTATATAAAAAACTATATGATTATATCAAAACTTTTTTACTCGGGCATTCATGGCCTTAAGCATCCCATGGTCCTTACAAAATACACTCCATTAACATGTATGTATGTATCTAGCAGTATTAAGACAATCTTTAAAGATACATGGTTGTTTCGTTAAATGATATTCGTGTTATCATTAAATTAGCACCAAATGCTGTTGTTGGTAATAATTCAATACAATAAAAATTCTAGAAATATCTTATTTACATACTAATATTATTTTATATCTATTTTTTTAGATTTTGACTTTTTTAACAAAAACGCTAAGTCTGAAGATAATCGAAATTAACACTAAAACAAGAAAACACAAAGGAAATCATCGTTCCTGTAATAAACCCTTTGTTCCCATCTTTCGTAATTGATATCAATCGAAAGACTTGATATATTAGATCTTTTATGTTCAATTTATTTATTTTTAATATCAAAATGTATTCTCGTATCTATAAGATTAATTATATAATTTTATATGGTCACCAAAAATGCAAACGATAGTAACTAAATAATCAAAATCATCTAACTAAAGGTGTCCATTAAAATATATGAAAAACACCAGTAATGAATAAAAAAATATTTTTTATTTTTAATTATACTTACGTACATCGTTTGCAATTCTAGTGAATATATACATAATAATCTATTACATATAGTTTAAGATGAAAAAATAAATAAAAAATATTGAAAATAATGTAAAACAAATTAAAAACAACATCATATATGATCCAATATATGATTCAATATATGATCCAATATATGTTTCAATATATGATCTAATATATGATCACATATATTGGATCATATATGATCGTGTCTTATATAAGCGCCAATTTTGGAATATGTTCATATATGAGACCATATTTGATACTATATATGATACTGTATATGGTCTCATATATGATAACATATATGATGATATACAACATTTTTAGCCGGGATATAAAAAAAATTGTCATACAAAAAATATTTTTTAATACACTTTTTTTTCATTGATTTTTTTTTCTTTTTTACCTAAAATAGTAGTGTTAAGTGCTGGGACACAAAAAATACGTTTTTTTTTTTAAATTGACCCATATATCAAAAGTGAGCTCATGAAATGTTTGCCTATTTTGTTTTTTTTTGTAGGCAATTTATTTCTCAAATTCACAAATTATAAAAAAATGAGTTGAAACCATGTAAACAATGATTGTCAACTTCAATTTTTTACATAAAATATATAAACTTTTAAAAAAATTAGCGTGCCCTTACCATGGTGTTAACAAAAACTACGCAAATGCACACTTTTTTTAATAGATTTTTTTTTTCGCTTTTTCACTTTTGTAATAATTAAACTTTGTACTTTCCTTACGTTATTTACTTCATTTAAATTCAAATTGAAAACTAGTAATATTACTTAAATTATAAAAAAGTGACGCTCAATGCAAATTGTGGGGACAACCATTATTTGCAACGCCAAATTCGCACTAATTAATATTTGACGACTATAACTAATCAAAACACAAGAAAGAAACGCAATAATTCGAAAACTGTTATTAAATGTTGCATATTTACTTTTTTCTTGATTTTATTTTATTTTGTTTACTAAAAATTCTAACGGGGGACACATGCTTTTGTATGGAAGGAGTCAGAGGGAGAAACAAAACACCATTCTGAATAAACAAAAAAACAAACATAAAAATTTGAGAATTACGTTTTTTGTTACATATTCCTTGCTGATCACTCTCACATTTTTGTTTTTTTTTACCTAAAATATTAGTGTAAAGTGCGGGGACACAAAAAATGCGTTTTTTTTTAAATTGACCCGTGTATCAATTAAGTTTTCTACACTCATAAAAGTTTTACAGTTACTGTTTCACAGTCAAAACAAATAGTTTTCGTTTCAGTTAATATTAAAAGAAAAATAAACAATGCAGTGGCAGAATTTCAAGAAAAGTTCGTAACTTTTTTTTTGCTACCTTCTATTTGACAAGAATTCCTTGTTGTTTTACAAGCTTTTTACCAATAATTTCGTAATTTTACAAGTTTTTTACCACCACATTATTTTACGTGTCGTTTGTTATTATCAGTTATTTAAAAATTTCTAAAATTAGATTTTATTTTTTTTAATTTTAAATTCAAATTTAGTTGCTGAAAATATAAGTAGGTAGGCACAGAGGGTAGCCTTCTGGGCTATCAGCCAGAAATTATGAGGTCGATTCTCCTCAGGTTCGAAGTTTTTTAAACTTATTTCTAAAAAAATAAATAAAAATTAATTATATTTTTTCGGCGTAAGCCAAGTGTATTTAATTTGTTGTTTGTGTTTTTCTGATTGAAGAAGAAAATTGTGTCTTCTAAAGATTAAATTAAATGTGGATTTACCCTAGACCATGGTTTCTGTAGCCACTTCTACGTCATCAGTAGGCAATTACATTAAATTGATTATTTGATATTTGCTAGAAAAATTCTTTATATGTTTTTTTTTTTTTTTTTTTTATCAACAGACTAGCCTGACATGAGCTTCGAACCTGTGTCGTTAAAATCTCTCATGTTTTGTAAGCCGAAGCCATAACCACTAGGCTATACTCGGTGTATAAACATCAGTGACTAAACGTCGTTTTGTTTTTAACTCACAGTAGGTTTCGTGTGTGACGTATACAGAAAAGCTTTTTCTCTAACTCAAGCAATGCATTTAATCTAGAGACCAACAACAATTTTCTTAATCTTTCATTTACTTTATTTTATGCAAACTTTACTATAGCAGAGAATTTTTTGTTCTTCACACTACTACTGCTATAGTAAAGTTTGCATAAAATAAAGTAAATGAAAGATTAAGAAAATTGTTGTTGGTCTCTAGATTAAATGCATTGCTTGAGTTAGAGAAAAAGCTTTTCTGTATACGTCACACACGAAACCTACTGTGAGTTAAAAACAAAACGACGTTTAGTCACTGATGTTTATACACCGAGTATAGCCTAGTGGTTATGGCTTCGGCTTACAAAACATGAGAGATTTTAACGACACAGGTTCGAAGCTCATGTCAGGCTAGTCTGTTGATAAAAAAAAAAAAAAAAAAAAAAAAACATATAAAGAATTTTTCTAGCAAATATCAAATAATCAATTTAATGTAATTGCCTACTGATGACGTAGAAGTGGCTACAGAAACCATGGTCTAGGGTAAATCCACATTTAATTTAATCTTTAGAAGACACAATTTTCTTCTTCAATCAGAAAAACACAAACAAAAATTAATTTAAATTTCCGTAATTTAAACTGTTTTTACAGTAAATTTTTTTTTGTTACGGATTTACGGATTTTTACAGTAATTTTTACGGAATTTCAACAGTTATTAATTAACATTTAAAAATAACCTGAACATTTTTTTGTTTAAATGAAATGTAAGTAGTCCGTTTTTTAAATAAAGTTTCATTTGTTTAAAACATATTTTCTATTGAATTTACTTACATACACGCAGAGAAGAGATATGATTGTGGCAATCATAATTTAAGAGCGTCATATTATGATTGAAAATTTTATCATAACTTGTTTGAAGCAACAATAACGTTTTTGCAGTAAACATGTTATGATCCTAAATATTTGAAAAATTAAAATTAAGGACCATAATATGTTTGCAACAAAAATGTCATGATTGCTATAAACATATTATGATACAATTTTCAATCATAATATGACGCTCTTAAATTGTGGTTGCAACAATCATATCTCTTCTCTCAGTGTAGTGTTTGAGTGTATGTTTTGGTAATTATTGTGTTAAACAATTTTAATAAAAATGTATAAAAACAAATAAAAAAAATCGCATTTTTATTAGTGTTGTTTAATGATATTTCAGCAAATTGTCAGATCTTACAAAAGCTTTTAAATTCATGTCGAATTCCTCTAAGAAATATTGGTGGGTGCTGTGGCTTAGTGGTTAGCGCGTTGGACTACTAGCCAGCAAGCCTGGGTTCGATTCCCGGCTCAGGCAGAACAACATTTTTCAGATATTTATTAGTTTCTATTTATAACTAATATTTATCGCAGCACCCTCCTTCGTTGATAAATAGCACTTAAACGTCAACGAAGTAAAATAATAAAATAATGGCTATTAAACACAGCTTCAAAAATAATTCGCCAGATCAAAAAGAGATGGCGATGCAACAAGTGTACTCAAAATTTTTAACACGCGCAATTACAATGATGCCATACTGAAGACCTTCTATCTTTCAAATCTTTCATCTCTCTTCCCTTTCCGAAAGAAACATCACGGTTACATTATTAATTGATAGGCAGAATTGCCTGAGTGTTGTTTCTTTTAAAAAAAAAAAAACTGCTGACTTTTAGTGAGGACACTTTGAAAATTTATATGAAACTCTACTCAACTCAGTACACAGTGATGTCTTGTGGATGTCAACAGTGACTCTGACATGTCACCGCGCCGTCACTGAGGATGGCGCGAGGACTAAAGGTGTCCTAACGACTAAAGTAATTTTTCAAAATCACTTCTTAATACCAGGTAGTGTCTTAAATTGTAGTTTAGTGAGCCAAAATTTAAATAAGTGGTGCCGAAAATGGATTAGAATTTTTTTCATATTCTTATGTAACGAAAAACCCCTTTTTTCTATTTTTTTTGAAAAATATTGACGTTTCAACGAAAGTACGATCGAAACCTTTTAAATTTCATAGTTCTACATTTTTTTACAACTGTTATAATAAAAGAAAATAAATTAAAGAAAGTGTCAAAAATAAAAAATTAAATATATTTAAATATTGTTATAAAATACTACTTATAATCAAAGGATCTAAATAAGTTGTTGTAAATTTACGCGTAATTTAATTTATTGTGTGTCTTTAAAACCGCTATAATCACAAATTTTGTACGGTAAATTTTGAAAACTTGATAACGGTTAACAATTTCGAGTGTGAATGGTTAAGTTTTCAAAATAAAAATACGTATTTTTAACGAGGTTTCGAGCATAGAGTATACATAGAGACGAAGGTGTCAAAAATTGAGTTGTCAAAGTACAACTTGTATACATGTACATTAGGGATATAACCATTTGCATTTTTTTGCAAATATCAAAAAGGACATATCATAGTGAGATAGTGCATAAAAAATATGAAGAAATGTGCCTTCCTTTTTTCGCGAGCGTTCAAAAAGGTTCGGCACCGATCGCGATGAAGTTTTAGCTTATAATTTTTTTCAGTTTTACAGGAAATCCATAATTCTAACGTCGAAAGCCATGCTGGTCTTTGCATTTCGTATTTTTTTTATAAAATGGCGATTCCTTGCATTCCAAAAAAAGAAACCAAAAAAACGGTACAAGGGAAGGATACCCACCATAAAAAATTTTATTACAATTTATGCGACAAAAATATAACGTAAAAATAGATATCGTCGAACTATATTCAATAAATGCCAACTCGAAAAAGCTTACTGTTCAGGAGAGCTAAAAAACTAGTTATTTCGCATATTATTGCAAAAATAAACAATGTACCTTCCACAAGATGGTTTAAGTATTCTAAACAATTTTTACCTATGCAAAAATTTTCATATTTTGCACTTGTTTGCGTATTTTTGAGAGATGGCATTTATTACTATATCAAAAAACAAATATTTTTTTAGAGTTGGCATATTTTGTCGGAAAATAAAAAAACATTTTTTTTGGAAAATTTTTTATAAATTTTTTTTTTTTGGTTTTTGTTATCCTTAGTACGATAATTGCAAAAACTGAACAAAAAATTAAAAATCTTTGCATATTTTTAAAAGTTACTAGCTCCGAAAGCCTTTTAATCTCAGGGTGGTCAACTTTGGCACTCTGTAACTCACGCTGTGTTGCAATAGGGTCACTCCAAACTAGCTATTTTGAAAGATTATATCATTGACTTTATTTGCCCTATTCATAATGTTTCAATCTGATAAATAGTTTGAAAGTTACATCTATATAAGCAATTTTTTTTTTTGCAAACACTATTAACCGATATTTTAAAAATGGCAATATCTCAAAAACTAGCCATTAGATATCAAAATCTGTACCAGATTCGTGTTCAGCATGGCAAATGCAATAAGATATGTGGTCTAATTTTTTTTTTTTTAAATTTTGAAAAATTTTTGGAAATTTACAATGGGAGTTGGCATTTATTTTCACCAAAAAAATATGTACTTTGAGTTAGCAGAATAACAAAAATGGATGTAAAACGACAACAAATTACTTTTTTGCTCTCAAATTTTTATGGCAGATAGGTATTACATAGGGGAGCTATTTGCCATCGGAAACTCATTTCCGTCAAATTTGAGTTGGCATATTTTGAATATAGGTTCACGATATATTTTTATTAATATTAACTTCTTAGATGTTCCCACAAATATTTTTTGGGGAAGGACTCCCACAAAAAAAAATCAATAGTCATACTAAAAAAACAAACAATTTTGTGTAATGTTATTGTACGTTTTCTCCGCGTTATCTGCTTCTGGAAACTAGAGAAAGGGAAGGATTCCCATTATAAAACATATGCGTTAAAATATGTATTATTTTCATACACATTTTTAATTATTTTTCTTTTTCTTAATATAGTTTAGAATTAGTTAAGAAATTTCTACTTGTTTGATTACACTGCGGAACACTAAAAAATAAACAAGAGTAACGACCATCATTTCTATATATTTCGGACATGCTGATTCGAATGGCATACTCCGTTTTTCGATGTATGGTACAGTTTTCTTGCAAAATGTCGTTAAAGATTTGTTGATTTCGGGCCAGTTTTTCAACAAAAAAATTTTCAAAGTAAATGGTTTATAAATTTTATGACATGGAAAACAAAGATATGACTTGTAGCAACATTTCTTATGCAAATTTGGTTTAAAGCTTTTCAATTTAAGCCCCCTAAATTCGCGAATTTCTTTATTTTTTAAAGTTTTCGCGAAATTAACAGCCAAATTGGTCTTTGATAAAAAACTTGCTTTTAGTGAATCAAAAATGCATCCCTAACAATACGAATAGTGGACAAAAAACAGCTATGTTATATGGACCATCATGATGAAAATCGCGAAAAAACCGTTTTTTTGTATATGCCAGCATCACTTTACGAAATGTTTAAGGTTCCATCTTTTAGTATATAATGTGGGAACCTTAAACAACTAACTGACCAAAAATTCGGCCAAAAAAGATTTCATTTGCAAAAGTTATCTTAACAAAAACTATTATTTCAGTGTTTGCGATACAATAGTAATAGTTTTTGTAAAGATAACTTTTGCAAATGAAAACTTTTTTGGACAAATTTTGGGTCAGTTCATTGTTTAAGGTTCCCACTAAAAGATGAAGCCTCAAATCATCTCCTAAAGTGATGCTGCCATATACAAAAAAAAAAAACGGTTTTTCGCGATTTTCATCATGATGATCCATATAACATAGATGGACGCCTTTATGATTCACAAAATGCAAGTTTTTTATCAGGGACCAATTTAGCGGTTAATGTCGCGAAAACTTAAAAAAAATGAAGAAATCCGCGAATTTAAGGGCTTAAGATGAAAAGCTTTAAACCATATTTAAAATAGAAATATTGCTACAAGTTATATCTTTGTTTTTCATGCCATAAAATTTTAAAATCATTAGCTTTGGAATTTTTTTTGTTAAAAAAGCAGCTGAAAATCAGCCAATCTTTAATGACATTTTACAAGAAAACTGTACCATACATCGAAAAACGGAGTACGCCATTCGATTCAGCATGTCCGAAATATATTGAAATGATGGTCGCACCTCTTGTTTTCTAAAATAGTGGTTTGTTTTGTCACGCAGTGTTATTAAAATTGGGAAATTGTGTCTTACAGTAAAAACTGTCACATTTTTGAATTATGTAATATTATTTGATAAATATTTTCGTGTGTTGTAAGTTTTTTTTCCCGATTTTATCGTATTTTTTCTTTTCAAACCATATTTGATCCGTGTTTTTCGTTTTTATTTATAATAATGTCGTTTAAAAAAAGTAATAAAAATTAAAAAAAAAAAAAAATGTTTGGTGTTTTAGAAATTGCATTCAGTGCCGAAGGTTTTTGGACCGAAATGACCCCTGATATCGATTTTTAATATCAGTATAACATTGCCCATACCGTAATGATAGGTTCTTATTTTGGTTATACCCCTAATGTACATATGTATTTTTTGAAAATGTACGATTTGTAAACATGTATTGTGTATCGACAACGTACGTGTGACAAATTAGAAAAAGATAGCGATATTATTTTTTCTTTCACCTTCGCCTCTATGTGTACTTTCGAGGTAAGTGTTAATGTACTATCATACATAAAAACTAAAAGATATGGTAGTCTAGTTTTGTTTTTATTTGGCATGAGTATCGATATAATTTCCGCGGATTCAAAATTAATTGTGTTTACTAAATAATTTAGCAAATATTGAAAAAGAAATTGTCTGTATTGTACGATACGAAGTGAAGAACATAAATTCTGTAAGATTTTGGAGAAATCGGGCATCTTTAACCCGTTTCATCGAGGTGAAATGATAAATTTGGGACATTATACATTTCTATAATACAAAATATCTGCATATATCCGATTTCTCAAAAATTACAGAATCTACGGAATGTTACCCTTCGATCCGTACAATAGAGCACACATTTTCCAATATTTGCTAAATTATTGTAGAAAAACGCATTTAATTGCGCCCGCGCCAAATAAAAAAAAAAGCTTGGCCATCATATCTGCTATTTTTAATCTTAAACATGTTTTCAATATGATCATAAAGTAAAATTTAATTTTTATTATTTTTTTTGCTTAAAAATTTTCAAATTCTGGCTTTGGAAAACATACAATGGTCGGGGCATGTATGCGTAAAATGCTTATTTTTTTATCAGATTTTAATTTTATTAGTCATTTTAATTCCAATTAACTGGAAAGGTAATTTAATACCATTTTCATATTATTTCACAAAAAATTTAACAGAAAATAGCAAATACCAATATTTATTTACAATAAAAAAAGAGTTTTTCTTTCATATACACTAAAAAAAAAAAAAAACTTTGTAAAATTACAAGAAAAATTTGCTACCTCCTATTTGAGAATAATTCCTAGTAATTTTAAAAGCTTTTTACCAATAATTTTGTGATTTTACAAGGTTTTTACCAATAAAATTGTAAATTTGAAATTTTTTTGACACGATAAAATTTACAAGGTGGTTTCGTAACTTTACTAGATTTTTTGCTACCTTCTATTTTACGAGAATTCCTAAAAATTTTACAAGATTTTTACCAATAATTTTGTAATTTTACAAGCTTTTTACCAATAAAATTGTAAATTTACAGTTTTTGGCGCAATAAAAGTTACAAGGAATTCTCTAGATTTTTTTTGTAAAATTTGCTTGGAAATTTGTAAAATTGCAAAAAAAAAAAAATTGTACAATTACACAAAAATGTAAATTTCATTCCAAATTTGTTTGTTAAAAAACAAGGCAACTGTCAAATATTGGTAAAATGGGATTCCGATACTTTTCCTAGTAATATGTTTTTTGTGCGTGAGAAGGTCCCAAAGCTTCAATCCATTTTCAGCACGTGTTATTTTAGATACTAATAACACAGTGATACAAAATCGAACTTTCGGAATCGGAATGGGATGAAACGAAAAGCAAATAAAAGCTGACGTTTTCCATAAAAAGACCCACAAGGCCTTTTTTTAGGTCAGAGCTAGATTTTATTTTACACGCATTTAAAGTTGGTGATTTTAAAGCATTTAAAGTTTGTGTATACTAAACATATCCTACTTTAAGGGCCCCTGGTTGTGCCCTTATTGAACATGTAGGGTCCAGTTTCCAAACTTAAGCTGAAAATTACTTTAGCTATGACTGGTATGAATTTTGCTGCAATCGGTCCAGTACCTATTTACTGAATAGCCAAATTATTCAAATAAACCACTAAACACCGTTGCGTATGATTGTTATTTAAAGGCAATTATTAATATAAAACACTGGACACCGTTGCGTATGATTGTTATTTAAAGGCAATTACAATATTAATCATTCGCCACTAATACAATTTTCAAGCATTTATTATTATAATTATAATAAAAGTGCACTAACTTTAAATGCGTGTAAAAAAAAATCTAGCTCTGAACTGGAAAAAAGCCTTGAGGGGTTTGTTATGGAATATGTCAGCTTTCATTTGCTTTTGGTTTCATCCCATTCCGATTTTGGGTGTTGCACAGTGTAATTAATAATTTAGGACCCTATCGGGTATAAAAAGGTTATTTTCGTTTTTAAGGACACCTCTAGCGAGGACGTTGCCAAAAAAAAAAACATAAACCCTCGTAATTCTAAAAAAAAAATCTTTTCAACACAATCTCTTATTGCCACAAAATTTTTTTCTGTTATAAAAAATGTGCTACAATATTTTAACTCACTGTATAAAGCACGTTGTAAATCCTACAGCATTATTGTACAAACTTTGTAAATATTTTTGCTCAATGTAAACACAAAAACCGAATACTGTTAAATGCTATGCATTGGTCGAATTATTTATGCCTTTTCAATTTTGCTTGCTCAAAGAGCAACAAGTTTAGGAAAAAATATTAGGGGATGCTAATTTTGACAAAGATGTTAGACAAATAATTATATTTTTAAATTTTGAAGAACATTTAAAAAATCCCAATAATAGAAATCACTTTTATTTTAGCTTTTGAGAAGTTGTTTTGTAATTTTTAAATATCTTTGCAAAGAAAATTTCAAACTGAACATACCACCCAAAAAATAGTAATGGATGTAAAACAAGAGAGACAAAAAAGTGGCACACATTTTTTTTTGTTAGAGAGTGACAGTTTTTTTTTTTAATTCAGTATAACTTTAGTGAAGTAAAAATTAACAAGTAATTTGTTAATTTTTTTTCAACAAAATTAAAAAAAAATAAATTTAATTAAATTATATTTAATTAAGTTAAGAGATATAAATTTCATTAAACTGTGAAAAGATTTGTTTACACTGACAATAAGTGTTAACATATTTTATTTTCCATTTAAATTTCTTTGGTCGTAGTAAATTTTTCAATATGATTGTTTTAATATTTGTGGTTTATGGTTTTATTTGTTAGAGATTTTTGTAAGTGTTATTTGAAAATATGTTATTTGCTTAAAATATAACTTTTAATAAGTAGTATAATTGATTATTTGTTTTTTTGTATACTTTTTTTGTTTATCTAAATATTGCATATTTATATATTTACTTTTGTGTAGTAAAATAATTTTAGAATCTAAAGAACAAAACAAAACATTAAAATATTTATTTTTTACCACCCTCTATTTTAGTAAGCACAATATTCTCTCTCCACATTTGCTTTTAAATTGTAAAAAATTATTGCTAGATAAAAAAAAAAAATAAAAATCTTAACAAAAATGTGGTGGGTACAAGGTAGGTTGTTGTTACAAGACAAAGTTGGATTTTTATACGGGACACCGCCCCAGTTTATTAAGATTCATGTGAAAAAGTTATACCAAAATTTGTTCAAAATTTTCGAAAAGGTTCTTAAGGTCGCACCGGGCTCTTGAAGTTCGAACCCTGAAGCAAAATAGACTTAAAAAAAAATGTTAAGAAAAAAATTAAATATATCATTATAAAACCAGTTTTGTTTTACAATTGACCCTTAGTATTTAATTAAAAAATAATAGATTTTTCGGACATAGTTAACCCTTTACTACACAGAAAAAAAAATTTGTCAATTCAATTAATTTCATTGTTAATACAATTAAACATTTAATTGAAACCGAGCCTACATTGGATATTGTCAATACAACAATGACTTTTGTAACTTTTTTAAAAAAATAAATCTAAAAATAGAACAATCTAAAAAAAGAAATAAACAAACTAAAAAAAAATAATTATAAAAAAAAACATCCATCGACAACTGGCATCGAACCCGCAACGTTCGTGCTACAAGTCTAGCACACTACCATCGTGCTATTTCTCATATATATTTATAGTTGACTAAATGTGTACATAAAGTGTCTGTAGAATCAGTGTGTACTCTTTGCTGTTTTTACAATAAAAAATAAATGTAGCATTATATTTAAAAATAAATAATTATGTGGCTTCACACATGTTTAAAAAATTTAAAATTGAATAACAAAAAAAATATCACAAATTAAAAAAAAAAGTGTTCCGCCAACTGGCAGCGAACCCGCAACCTTCATGATTCGAGTCTGGCACACTACCACCGTGCTATCGTCACATATATGTTTGCTTGATTAAATGAGTTTATAAAGTGTCTGGGTTATTATTAAAAAAAAAATAAATTTTTGTCACATTAACAATATATATTGTTGATACAATTAAAAACGTTGTTAAACTAGTATTTAGTTGTTAACAATTTGTTTGGTTATTTTTGATTTTACGATATTTTTTTCTGTGTACATAATTTCAAAAAAAGTCCTTTCTCGAGATCATGTCCAAAGACACAATTTAAGGGTTTTTAAAATTTTATTCCCATAAATTTAAAAGTCCCCAAGTTTTATTGCTTAAAACATATGACTAAAATTTTCAACAAAAATTAGCCAAAGTGGGCTAAACCAAAGATGGAATATGATGAAAATTCATATGAAGGGTAAAGGTGTCCTTACGACTAAGGTAATTTTTCAAAATAACTTTTGAATACGTGGTAGGGTCCTAAATTGTAGTTTTGTATCTAAAAATGAGTAAGCCAAAATTTGGGGACAATCGGATAAAAATAACTCGTGCCGAAAATGGATTGAAGTTTTGGGACACTCTTATGTGATAAAAAACACGTTTTTTCTAGTTTTTTGAAAATTATTGGTAGATGTTATTTTTTGTTAATTTTTTTGTTCAATAATATGAAAATTTTACTAAATTACCCTTCCAAAAAGGTTAAAAAAATTCAAATCGGATAAAAAATAAGCATTTTATGCATACATGCCCCAGACCATTGCATGGTTTTTAAAGCCAAAATTTGAAAATGTTAAAAATTTCTAAGCATAAAAATAAAAAAAATTAAATTTTACTTTATAATGTTATTAAATACATGTTATAGATAAAAACTAACAAATATAGTAGTATAGCTTTTTTTTAATTTGGCTTGGGTAGTAATATAACTTCCGCGGATTTCAAAGAAAATGTGTTTTTCTATGGTAATTTAGCAAATATGGAAAAAAATGTTTTGTATTGTACTATACCAAGTGTAAAACATAAATTCTGTAAATTTTTAGAGAAATAGGGCATCTTTAACCCCTTTTCATCGAGGTGGAATGACAAATTTGGGATATTACATATTTATATAAAACAAGATATCTGCATATATCCGGTTTCTCAAAAGTTATAGAATTTACATTTTACGCCCGAAATTTTATCACTACCGGCGAAAAATAAAAAAAAATCTTGACTACCATATCTGCTATTTTTAATCGTAAACATGTTTTCAATATGATCATAAAGTAAAATTATTTTTTTTTTATTTTTTGGCTTAAAAATTTTGAAAATTTTGAAATTCTGGCTTTAAAACCCATACAATGCACAGAGGGCCAGACAGATCGATTTCCGGCCAAAAGTCCTTATTTGTAAATTCTCAAAAAAAATGTTTTCCAGTTTGTTGGGCACATATCATAGATGGGACTAATTAATTAATGGCACCAATTAATTGATGGTTTAATTACCATTAAATTGATGTCAATGGTAATGAAATTTTTTTCATTACAATTGGTTGTATCAATTGCACCAATTAAATTACTAATCCATTTAATTACTAATGAAAATTAAAAAAAAAATAATTACCATTGGTATGGTATCAATTAAAAAAAATAATTACCATTAGTAAAAGTCGTCACAATATTGTCAAAATCGTTAATATTTGAAAATATCTGTTATTTTTTGTTATTTTGTATTTCAATTTTTCTTATTTTATGAACCAAACGCACGTTTGCCTTTTGTATAACACAATATTTGAAGTTTTTTTCTTTGCGTTTAGATTTTTGTCTTTATTTATATTTAAAAAAAAAAAAAAAACATGCTTTGATGTTTAAATTTATAACTTTTCAAAAAGACAAAAATGTGTAAACAAATGGTTTTGAAACCAATTATAATTGGTGTTTTTCAACAATTGGTGCATTTCATTACAATTGGTAATTATTTTTTCAATTAAAAAAATTTAATTACCATTAAATGGTAATGAAATTTTTTTCATTACCATTGATATCAACCAATGGTAATTAAATTTCAATGGTAATGAAAAATTCCCATCTATGGCACATATAGACGCAGGTTTTCTGAACTTATCTTCATGATCCAATTACACCCTTTCCTTTGACAGGTCTTCAAAGATAAAAATGTTGGTAAAAAATGTTTAAAAGTTGAGATACTTTTTTAATTTTTTTTCTAAACTTCTATTGCTAATGTTTAACTTTTTGTTTGCATGGATCAACCTTTTATATAAGCCTTTGTAACGAAAATAACATGGATAAATATAACTCATTTGCCTGGCAGCAATTCGCGTTTTTTGTGAAAAAAGTTATAATTTTTTAGCTATTTACCTCGCGCCGAAAAAATCCTCAGCGATCCTCAGTTCGATACAATCGGTGTATATTTTTTTTGATATAGAATGGATCCATATCTTTCCAAAAAAGTTGCCCAAACTTGCTCGAAATGATAAATGGCGAAATTACAGCTATATATGAAGTGGTCCGAGATTTGTTTTTAAAAAAATAATTTAACCCAAAATAATGTTTTACGGCTTGAATAATTTTTTTTATCGTCAGAGAGTGCTTTAAGTGTAGGAAAACAAAAATATCTACCTTTCTAGTTTTTTTGTAGAATTATGGAAAATATCAGTTACACCATTTCCAATTAAATTTAAAGATTTTTTATTGAATTTCCAAAATAAAGAAAAGTGAATAATTTGTCGTCAGCATTTCCAAAAGCTTTTCTGAAACTAAGTAAGTCATTTACACCATTTCCATTATATCAAAAATAAAAAAAAATATATATAACAAGTAAGAAAGCTATATTCGGCTGTGCCGAATCTTTAAATACCCTCCACCAATGTAATGATTTAAAAAACAAAAAAGTTTGTTTTATTTATACCTCAGGAAATAACAAAGTACCAAAAAGTGTACTTCCGGCACTTTTTATAAATGGTACTTTCAATAAAAGGTACTTTTTATAAAAGGTACTTTTAATGAAAGGTACTTTTTATAATAGGTACTTTTTATAAAGGATACTTTTATATAAAAGGTACTTTTTATAAAAGGTACTTTTTATAAAAGGTACTTTTTATAAAAGGTACTTTTTATAAAAGGTACTTTTTATAAAAAGTACTTTTTATAAAAGGTACTTTTTATAAAAGGCACTTTTTATAAAAGGTACTTTTTATGAAAGGTACTTTTTATAAAGGGTACTTATTATAAAAGGTGCTTTTATAAATGGTACTTTTTATAAAAGGTACTTTTTATAAAATGAACTTTTTATAAAAGGTACTTTTTATAAAAGGTACTTTTTATAAAAGGTACTTTTTATAAAAGGTACTTTTTATAAATGGTACTTTTTATAAAAGGTTCTTTTTATAAAAGGTACTTTTTATAAAAGGTACTTTTTATAAAAGGTACTTTTTATAAAAGGTACTTTTTATAAAAGGTACTTTTTATAAAAGGTACTTTTTATAAAAGGTACTTTTTATAAAAGGTACTTTTTATAAAAGGTACTTTTTATAAAAGGTACTTTTTATAAAAGGTACTTTTTATAAAAGGTACTTTTTATAAAAGGTACTTTTTATAAAAGGTACTTTTTATAAAAGGTACTTTTTATAAAAGGTACTTTTTATAAAAGGTACTTTTTATAAAGGTACCTTTTATAAAAGGTACTTTTATAAAAGGAACTTTTTATGAAAGGTACTTTTTATAAAAGGAACTTTTTATAAAAGAAACTTTTTATAAAAGGTACTTTTTATAAAAGGTACATTTTATAAAAGGTACTTTTTATAAAAGGTACTTTTTATAAAAGGTACTTTTTGAATACGGTACAGAATTTTCGGAACGTACTTGTTCCAGAATGTTTTATTTCACTAAAGGATCCTACATTTAAATTCCAAGTTTGAATAACCATTATTTCAGTAAATAAAAAATAAGTACCAAAGGTACTTTTTTTACCCCCGTAGAATCAACATTGGCTAAAAACGCGCCTTAGTGAATCTTTTTTCCGGGAGGTGAACCGACATTGCAAATTTCAATTTTCTAGTACCATTATTTAAGAAATATAAAATGTAATAAAAGTACATATTTTTACCCTTTTTACCCTATAAGAATCATCATTGGCAAAAACCCAGCCTTGTGGGATCTAAATTCGGGAGGTGAACATACAGTCCAAATTTCAAGTATATGTGACAATTTTTTAAGGAAATATAAAAAGTACCAAAAGTACAGATTTTTACCCTTTTTACCCCCTTGGAATCAACATTGGCAACAATCCAGCCGTACTGGATCTATATTCCAGGATGTGAACATACTGTCCAAGTTTTAAGTTTCTATGACCATTATTTCAGGAGATATAAAAAGCACCAAAAGTACGGTTTTTTACCCTTTTTAACCCATTAGAATCAACACTGGCAAAAATCCAGCCTTAATGGATCTATATTCCGGGAGGTGAACATACAGTTCAAATTTCAAGTCTCTATGATCATTAATCACGATATTTAAAAAGTACCAAAAGTACAGTTTTTGTCCCCTTTATCGCCTTAGAATTAACCTTGGCAAAACTCCAGCCATAGTGGATCTATATTTGGACCTACAGTCCAAATTTCAAGTCTCTAGCTTCAGCGGTTTGGGCTGGGCGATGATGAATGAGTATGCCAGTCAGTCAGTCACATTGCTCTTTTATATACATAGATTTTCCGGATTTGGGCGATTTTTGCCAAAAAGTTTATTTCTGTTTTTTATTATTTAACAAAATTTATTTTTTTTAAATTAAAATATTTTTTTTTTAAGAAATCTAAACAAAATTGAATTTTGGCGATATTTTACATCCGAGTTTGCGACAAAGCCAAAAAAAAGTCTGGCAACCCCGTCAATATGACGAAGCAAAAAAAAGGGACACACACACACATGCTTTGTACATACAAATGATTATCAATGAAAACTTTTTAAAATATTTTTTTTATTATTTCTTAAAGAACTTTTTTCTTAAAAAACATTTTTAAATTAAATTTAAATATTGTTTTACATATTTTTTAGCTTTTTTGTAAAGATTTTTTTCCTTTTTCTCAGTTTTTTTTTTTTCATTTCCGTTTGTATTTACACAAAATATGAGTTAATTTAGGGTTATGTTAAAAAAAATAATGACTTTTTTTTACGAATTCACTCATAACTTTTAAAATACTTAACCGATTTAAAAAAAAAATACAGTAGAGTCTGCCTGGATAAATTCCGCAACTTTTGGTACCCCAAGCGTTTAAATCGGTTCCGTATTATTGCCAAAAACGTGATTTCAACAGACAGACAGACGGACGGACAGACAGACAGACAGACGGACGGACAGACAGACAGACAGACAGACAGACAGACAGACAGACAGACAGACAGACAGACAGACAGACAGACAGACAGACAGACAGACAGACAGACAGACAGACAGACAGACAGACAGACAGACAGACAGACAGACAGACAGACAGACAGACAGACAGACAGACAGACAGACAGACAGACAGACAGACAGACAGACAGACAGACAGACAGACAGACAGACAGACAGACAGACAGACAGACAGACAGACAGACAGACAGACAGACAGACAGACAGACAGACAGACAGACAGACAGACAGACAGACAGACAGACAGACAGACAGACAGACAGACAGACAGACAGACAGACAGACAGACAGACAGACAGACAGACAGACAGACAGACAGACAGACAGACAGACAGACAGACAGACAGACAGACAGACAGACAGACAGACAGACAGACAGACAGACAGACAGACAGACAGACAGACAGACAGACAGACAGACAGACAGACAGACAGACAGACAGACAGACAGACAGACAGACAGACAGACAGACAGACAGACAGACAGACAGACAGACAGACAGACAGACAGACAGACAGACAGACAGACAGACAGACAGACAGACAGACAGACAGACAGACAGACAGACAGACAGACAGACAGACAGACAGACAGACAGACAGACAGACAGACAGACAGACAGACAGACAGACAGACAGACAGACAGACAGACAGACAGACAGACAGACAGACAGACAGACAGACAGACAGACAGACAGACAGACAGACAGACAGACAGACAGACAGACAGACAGACAGACAGACAGACAGACAGACAGACAGACAGACAGACAGACAGACAGACAGACAGACAGACAGACAGACAGACAGACAGACAGACAGACAGACAGACAGACAGACAGACAGACAGACAGACAGACAGACAGACAGACAGACAGACAGACAGACAGACAGACAGACAGACAGACAGACAGACAGACAGACAGACAGACAGACAGACAGACAGACAGACAGACAGACAGACAGACAGACAGACAGACAGACAGACAGACAGACAGACAGACAGACAGACAGACAGACAGACAGACAGACAGACAGACAGACAGACAGACAGACAGACAGACAGACAGACAGACAGACAGACAGACAGACAGACAGACAGACAGACAGACAGACAGACAGACAGACAGACAGACAGACAGACAGACAGACAGACAGACAGACAGACAGACAGACAGACAGACAGACAGACAGACAGACAGACAGACAGACAGACAGACAGACAGACAGACAGACAGACAGACAGACAGACAGACAGACAGACAGACAGACAGACAGACAGACAGACAGACAGACAGACAGACAGACAGACAGACAGACAGACAGACAGACAGACAGACAGACAGACAGACAGACAGACAGACAGACAGACAGACAGACAGACAGACAGACAGACAGACAGACAGACAGACAGACAGACAGACAGACAGACAGACAGACAGACAGACAGACAGACAGACAGACAGACAGACAGACAGACAGACAGACAGACAGACAGACAGACAGACAGACAGACAGACAGACAGACAGACAGACAGACAGACAGACAGACAGACAGACAGACAGACAGACAGACAGACAGACAGACAGACAGACAGACAGACAGACAGACAGACAGACAGACAGACAGACAGACAGACAGACAGACAGACAGACAGACAGACAGACAGACAGACAGACAGACAGACAGACAGACAGACAGACAGACAGACAGACAGACAGACAGACAGACAGACAGACAGACAGACAGACAGACAGACAGACAGACAGACAGACAGACAGACAGACAGACAGACAGACAGACAGACAGACAGACAGACAGACAGACAGACAGACAGACAGACAGACAGACAGACAGACAGACAGACAGACAGACAGACAGACAGACAGACAGACAGACAGACAGACAGACAGACAGACAGACAGACAGACAGACAGACAGACAGACAGACAGACAGACAGACAGACAGACAGACAGACAGACAGACAGACAGACAGACAGACAGACAGACAGACAGACAGACAGACAGACAGACAGACAGACAGACAGACAGACAGACAGACAGACAGACAGACAGACAGACAGACAGACAGACAGACAGACAGACAGACAGACAGACAGACAGACAGACAGACAGACAGACAGACAGACAGACAGACAGACAGACAGACAGACAGACAGACAGACAGACAGACAGACAGACAGACAGACAGACAGACAGACAGACAGACAGACAGACAGACAGACAGACAGACAGACAGACAGACAGACAGACAGACAGACAGACAGACAGACAGACAGACAGACAGACAGACAGACAGACAGACAGACAGACAGACAGACAGACAGACAGACAGACAGACAGACAGACAGACAGACAGACAGACAGACAGACAGACAGACAGACAGACAGACAGACAGACAGACAGACAGACAGACAGACAGACAGACAGACAGACAGACAGACAGACAGACAGACAGACAGACAGACAGACAGACAGACAGACAGACAGACAGACAGACAGACAGACAGACAGACAGACAGACAGACAGACAGACAGACAGACAGACAGACAGACAGACAGACAGACAGACAGACAGACAGACAGACAGACAGACAGACAGACAGACAGACAGACAGACAGACAGACAGACAGACAGACAGACAGACAGACAGACAGACAGACAGACAGACAGACAGACAGACAGACAGACAGACAGACAGACAGACAGACAGACAGACAGACAGACAGACAGACAGACAGACAGACAGACAGACAGACAGACAGACAGACAGACAGACAGACAGACAGACAGACAGACAGACAGACAGACAGACAGACAGACAGACAGACAGACAGACAGACAGACAGACAGACAGACAGACAGACAGACAGACAGACAGACAGACAGACAGACAGACAGACAGACAGACAGACAGACAGACAGACAGACAGACAGACAGACAGACAGACAGACAGACAGACAGACAGACAGACAGACAGACAGACAGACAGACAGACAGACAGACAGACAGACAGACAGACAGACAGACAGACAGACAGACAGACAGACAGACAGACAGACAGACAGACAGACAGACAGACAGACAGACAGACAGACAGACAGACAGACAGACAGACAGACAGACAGACAGACAGACAGACAGACAGACAGACAGACAGACAGACAGACAGACAGACAGACAGACAGACAGACAGACAGACAGACAGACAGACAGACAGACAGACAGACAGACAGACAGACAGACAGACAGACAGACAGACAGACAGACAGACAGACAGACAGACAGACAGACAGACAGACAGACAGACAGACAGACAGACAGACAGACAGACAGACAGACAGACAGACAGACAGACAGACAGACAGACAGACAGACAGACAGACAGACAGACAGACAGACAGACAGACAGACAGACAGACAGACAGACAGACAGACAGACAGACAGACAGACAGACAGACAGACAGACAGACAGACAGACAGACAGACAGACAGACAGACAGACAGACAGACAGACAGACAGACAGACAGACAGACAGACAGACAGACAGACAGACAGACAGACAGACAGACAGACAGACAGACAGACAGACAGACAGACAGACAGACAGACAGACAGACAGACAGACAGACAGACAGACAGACAGACAGACAGACAGACAGACAGACAGACAGACAGACAGACAGACAGACAGACAGACAGACAGACAGACAGACAGACAGACAGACAGACAGACAGACAGACAGACAGACAGACAGACAGACAGACAGACAGACAGACAGACAGACAGACAGACAGACAGACAGACAGACAGACAGACAGACAGACAGACAGACAGACAGACAGACAGACAGACAGACAGACAGACAGACAGACAGACAGACAGACAGACAGACAGACAGACAGACAGACAGACAGACAGACAGACAGACAGACAGACAGACAGACAGACAGACAGACAGACAGACAGACAGACAGACAGACAGACAGACAGACAGACAGACAGACAGACAGACAGACAGACAGACAGACAGACAGACAGACAGACAGACAGACAGACAGACAGACAGACAGACAGACAGACAGACAGACAGACAGACAGACAGACAGACAGACAGACAGACAGACAGACAGACAGACAGACAGACAGACAGACAGACAGACAGACAGACAGACAGACAGACAGACAGACAGACAGACAGACAGACAGACAGACAGACAGACAGACAGACAGACAGACAGACAGACAGACAGACAGACAGACAGACAGACAGACAGACAGACAGACAGACAGACAGACAGACAGACAGACAGACAGACAGACAGACAGACAGACAGACAGACAGACAGACAGACAGACAGACAGACAGACAGACAGACAGACAGACAGACAGACAGACAGACAGACAGACAGACAGACAGACAGACAGACAGACAGACAGACAGACAGACAGACAGACAGACAGACAGACAGACAGACAGACAGACAGACAGACAGACAGACAGACAGACAGACAGACAGACAGACAGACAGACAGACAGACAGACAGACAGACAGACAGACAGACAGACAGACAGACAGACAGACAGACAGACAGACAGACAGACAGACAGACAGACAGACAGACAGACAGACAGACAGACAGACAGACAGACAGACAGACAGACAGACAGACAGACAGACAGACAGACAGACAGACAGACAGACAGACAGACAGACAGACAGACAGACAGACAGACAGACAGACAGACAGACAGACAGACAGACAGACAGACAGACAGACAGACAGACAGACAGACAGACAGACAGACAGACAGACAGACAGACAGACAGACAGACAGACAGACAGACAGACAGACAGACAGACAGACAGACAGACAGACAGACAGACAGACAGACAGACAGACAGACAGACAGACAGACAGACAGACAGACAGACAGACAGACAGACAGACAGACAGACAGACAGACAGACAGACAGACAGACAGACAGACAGACAGACAGACAGACAGACAGACAGACAGACAGACAGACAGACAGACAGACAGACAGACAGACAGACAGACAGACAGACAGACAGACAGACAGACAGACAGACAGACAGACAGACAGACAGACAGACAGACAGACAGACAGACAGACAGACAGACAGACAGACAGACAGACAGACAGACAGACAGACAGACAGACAGACAGACAGACAGACAGACAGACAGACAGACAGACAGACAGACAGACAGACAGACAGACAGACAGACAGACAGACAGACAGACAGACAGACAGACAGACAGACAGACAGACAGACAGACAGACAGACAGACAGACAGACAGACAGACAGACAGACAGACAGACAGACAGACAGACAGACAGACAGACAGACAGACAGACAGACAGACAGACAGACAGACAGACAGACAGACAGACAGACAGACAGACAGACAGACAGACAGACAGACAGACAGACAGACAGACAGACAGACAGACAGACAGACAGACAGACAGACAGACAGACAGACAGACAGACAGACAGACAGACAGACAGACAGACAGACAGACAGACAGACAGACAGACAGACAGACAGACAGACAGACAGACAGACAGACAGACAGACAGACAGACAGACAGACAGACAGACAGACAGACAGACAGACAGACAGACAGACAGACAGACAGACAGACAGACAGACAGACAGACAGACAGACAGACAGACAGACAGACAGACAGACAGACAGACAGACAGACAGACAGACAGACAGACAGACAGACAGACAGACAGACAGACAGACAGACAGACAGACAGACAGACAGACAGACAGACAGACAGACAGACAGACAGACAGACAGACAGACAGACAGACAGACAGACAGACAGACAGACAGACAGACAGACAGACAGACAGACAGACAGACAGACAGACAGACAGACAGACAGACAGACAGACAGACAGACAGACAGACAGACAGACAGACAGACAGACAGACAGACAGACAGACAGACAGACAGACAGACAGACAGACAGACAGACAGACAGACAGACAGACAGACAGACAGACAGACAGACAGACAGACAGACAGACAGACAGACAGACAGACAGACAGACAGACAGACAGACAGACAGACAGACAGACAGACAGACAGACAGACAGACAGACAGACAGACAGACAGACAGACAGACAGACAGACAGACAGACAGACAGACGGACATCGCTAGATCGACTTAAAATCGATCAAGGATCATGAATATATATACTTTATGGGGTCCTAAACCAATATTTCAATGTGTTACATACGGAATGACAAACTTATATATACCCTCTATCACTAAGTGGAGGGTATAAAAATTATGTGCGTAGATTTAAATTTTCTTAATACTCTAAAAACTAATTTATAGTTAGATCAGACAAAGTTAAAAAATCTAGCCGCCATATTGTTTCCGCCATATTGAATTTTATCAGTTCGATTTTAAGATAACAGACCCGGAAATTTACTAGGCCACACTTTCAGCTAGCTTCAACAAAGAAAAGGAATATAACTGTTTTTTAATTACTTGTAACAAACTTTACTAAGCATATTTAGTCCGCCATTTTGTTTTTCAAAATTCACGCCAGTAATTCAGATTCAGTAACTTCAAGGCGCCCTTAAAACAAAATTTGAGTTAAATCGGACAATTTTTAAAAAAAATTGTCCGCCATATTGGATCCGCCATTTTGATTTTTTTGGTTTTTAGCTAAATTTTGAAATCAGCGACCTCGAATTCCTCTAGAAGCACATTTTCAGACGGATCCAACAACGATAAAGACTTTTGGCCGGAATTGGATCATGCTGGCCCTGTGTGCAATGGTCTGGGGCATGTATGCGTAAAATGCTTGTTTTTTATCCGAATTTAATTTTATTAGTCTTTTTGGAAAGGTAATTTAGCACCATTTTCGTATTGTTTCACAAAAAAATTATCAAAAAATAACAAATACCAACATTTTACCAAAAACTACAAAAAAAGGATTTTTCTTTTATACAAGAATGCCCCAAAACTTCAATCCATTTTCGGCACGAGTTATTTTTAGCCGATTGTCCCCAAATTTTGGCTCACTAATTTTTAGATACTAAAGAACAATTTAGGACCCTACCAGGTGTAAAAAGAGGATTTTCGTTTTTAAGGACACCTCTAATGAAGGGCTTACTGCAAGAACTTGATAAGCAACATTTTAATTTATCGTGTTTTTCGCCTTCTGTTGATGTTCCATTGACAGATTTTTGGCAGAAGTCTTCCTTTAACCCTTCGTACAAGTATATTGAGAATAAAAGATCTGCAGAAGTCCTATTATCTACGTTATTTAAAAAGTTTTAAGGTAAAAACTCCCATAAAATGAAATGTTGCTTATCGAGTTTTTACAATAAGCCCTTCATATATAATTTTTTTTTTTGTCATTTTCCGATTTTAGATAAACCAAAAAAAGAGGGCGTAAAAGTGGGCGTGGTCAATTTTTCTTTACGTAAAAACCTAAGTTGGGCAATGATGAACATTTAAAAAAAAATGCCTGCGCATTTTGTACTCTTGCCCAAAACATTAAATCATGATAATGTTTTGCGGAAGATTTGGGTGTACTTGCCAAAGCAAAGTTTTTTTTGGAAAAAATAATGTTATATTACTTTGCTATTCCATGCAAAACGAATTGAAATATCAGTCGAGGATCCCATTAAAAAACCAAAAGAGCTGTACATTTCGTAAGTGAGTGCAAAAATAAGTCCAAAAAAGTGTTATTACATTTTGGAGAGTATAAAAGATTCTGCACCAAAGAATATAACACTCTCAATTGTTTTATGTACATTTGATAAACAAATGGAAAATTTTTATGCAAAAAGCTTACATTTGGTGAAAAAGTAGTTTTGGTAAAAAAAATGATTTTTTTTCACGAAAACCAAAATTATGATAAAAAAAATTTAATGAACCCACAATTTCTGGTGAAAAAAAATTTTGATGAAAAAAAAGTTTTTGATGAAATTTTTTGGTGAAAAGAAAAATTTTCTGATGAAAAAAAAATTGATGAAAAGAATATGAAAAAAAAATTTTGGTGAGAAAAAAATTGGTAATAAACAAGTAGAAAAGTTAAATTCGATTTTGCGGAATCTATGAATAGTATTGTATATTTTTGATGAAAAAAAAATTGATAAAAAAATTATGAAAAAAATAAAAAAATTAATGAAAAAAAAAATTTTATGAAAAAAAAAAATTGATAAAAAAAAAATTATGAAAAAAAAGCATTGATAGAAAAAAAAATTTGATGAAAAAAATTGGTGAAAAACATTGATGAAAAAAAATTTTTCAGCAAAAAATTAATGAAAAAAATTTGATGAAAAAAAAAAAAATTGATGAAAAAAAAAAATTGATGAAAAAAATTTGATAAAAAAAAAATTGGTAAAAAAAAAATATAATAAAAAAATATATGATGAAAAAAAAAAAATAAAAAAAAAATTTTTTGATGAAAAAAAAAAAAATAATAAAAAAAAAGTTTGATGGAAACAAATAATTTGATGGAAAATAATTGATGAAAAAAAAAATTGATGAAAAAAAAAATTTGATGCAATAAACAATTTGATGAAATTTTTTTTTTTTTTTTTTTTCAAAAGTAATTATGTTACTTTTTATTCACCAGCTGGTGAAAAATGGTTTTATTCACCAGCTGGTGAAAAATGGTTATATTCACCACGAGGTGAATTATTATCCAAGTTACAAACCCAAGTTATTAAAATTTTTGGTTTTAAGAAAATGAAAATAGTAATTCTTGTTTTCTTTTTCGTTAATTGTTAGCTTATATAGTCAAACTGAGGTGGCGTCCTGCAACTTTTTTATAAATAGAGACACCAGCCTAAAAACATTATAATGATAAAAAAAAATTCTAAATCGGTCGTTCTCAACTGATTCGGTTACCAACGAACGACAATTGCTTTTTATTTATACAGATAGATTTTAACGTAATGTAACCAAATATAAGTAACCCATGATTTAATGGTAATAGAAATAGTAAATATGAAATACATTCTTGCAATAATCATTTATTACCCGAGCAAAAAAGTTTTTTATATAATTATATATAATTTGAAAAAAATATATCAAATTATATGTAGAGGTAAAATTATCCAAAAAATTGTATAAAATTATATTTAATTTTATAAAATTTGATAAAATGTTATCAATTTATATATAATTTGATATAATTTTATATAATTATATCCACCAAATCCTGGATATAATTATATGTAATTTTTTCAAATTATATATAATTTTATACAATTTTTTGGAGAATTTTACCTCTATATATAATTTTATATAATTATATAAATTTTGATATAATTTTATCAAATTATATATAATTATATAAAAACTTTTTTACTCGGGTACGTAGTGTGTTACGAAGTGTTAGTTGGCGAGATTTTTCTCCTTCGGTGGCGCTGATTCCTAAGGCGTGGGAATCGAACCCAAGACCACTGCCGGTAGGTCTTGGGTTCGTGTACTGGCCAGGGCAGCAATAATTTTTTGAATGTTTTTGTTTTTATTTTTTTATATTTTTTTTTAATATATTTATTCAACTATTTGAATTATTAAAAGAAATAAAATGTATATTGATGACATGTTTTGCTAAAATTTATTAATTCTATGAATTTTTTCTATGAATCTAACAAAATCTACACCTAGAAAAGTTTTACAGTAACTATTTACGGTTATTCAAAACAGTTTTTAGGTAAAGTTGTTTTAAACGTTTTATCGTTTGTTTTTCAAAAAAACTAAATTATTGAAAGATTTATACAGTTGTTAAAACAATAAACTACAAAAATTTACGGAAAAAATTTTTATCAGTTAAATTATTTGTAACTGATTATACCGTATAATTTTACAGAAGTACGGTTTTTGTAGTTTGTTATTCAAAAAATTTTATTTTTACTTTCCAAAATAAAAAATTTTAAACAGTTAAAATAACTGAAATATCGTTTGTTTTTACGGAATGTCTAGTCATTTATTAACTTTTAAAAATAACTGAAAAAGTATGTTGTTTCAAGTGAAATATAAGTAGTCCGTTTTTTAAAACGATTGTTTTAAATGTTTTTTCAGTTGAATTTACTTACAAAATATTTTGAGTGTATGAATAAATTTCTATGAAATATTTATATATAATACTAATGAATATATATTCAGCCAATGAATTGCTTCATAGATTCTATGAAGTTGGTTTGATAACATTTTTTATGAAGTTGGTTTGATAACATTCATTCATATTATGACCAATAATTCTTTCAGTCTTCATAAATTGCAAAGCATTAGTAGTGTAAGCTATGGGATACCTTCCTTGTTAGTTCTCTTTTCTATATTAAAACAAAAAACCTAAGAGGGCACTGTGTAGTAAAGAGCGCCTAAGAGAATGCTTTATTATTAAAACCAAGTGGGTACAGTATTCAGTGCTATTATAAATTTCAAATAAACAACAGGGCAATTTTACCGGCATATAAATATAAAAAAAAAAACAAAATTTAAATATAAGAGAATAAACTGGGAACAGTTTATAAAATAAGAGTTTGGTACGTACATTTAATATGAATCTTAATTAAATCCCCCTTTCATATACAATTCTAATTAAATAATAATTGAATTTTTAAAAGTTCAATGACATATTCTTAAAATAAAAGCGTAAAAACTAAGAAATCCTTAAATGTTAATTTTCAATGTTAAAAAAACTATTTCAACATATTTTTATATGGCTTCTTTGAATTGGTTGAACAACAAGGTGGTGGTATTTTTTTTTTAAACAAATATATGGTTTTTCCACAGTGTTTCTTCATCAATTTATTCATTCGCTTAATAACCTGCTAAAACTGTCACTAGTTTGTCGCTGTTAGAAAATATGGAATTTATATTTGAATGTTTCTTTGAGGATACATTGGAACAATTAGTTAGAAATGGTTTACAGGAGCGTTCTGCAAGACGTGATGTTTTGGATCACTTAAATGCTATTATTGGAGGTTGTAGTGATGGTAAGTTGTGTTCAAAAATTTTATAAAAATTTTCCATAAAAAAAAAAAAAATTAATAACCTTTATATGTTTATTTAGGACAATGTATGAATACAGATGAGGTGGCACGAATTGCTGTATTAGCAGCAGTACGTTATCATCGTGATAAAAAGGATAGTAATGGTGATGTAAGTTTTTTTTTTTATATATTAATTCTTTTGTATTCTATTTCTTGAAGGTTGTTACTTTTAAAATGTGGAATGTTGTAGAAAATTTTTATTAAGATTTGCTTTGAAAAGGTGAAAATATTTTGCAATTTCTAATGTGGTCATTGCATAGTACATTAGACTAAATCAAAATCCAACAATGTGCTGGGATGAAATTTAAAAAGTCTGGAAAATATGGTATTTGGCAATTTAGCATTTCATGAATAAAAACAAGTAAATCAAGACCATATAAATCAAACATTTACCGATTGGATCTTTCTTTTACCAAATCTTTAATAACACTAGTTTAAAGAGATTTTGATCCACGACATGTTGCATTAATTTTCCATGTAAAATTTTACGCTGAATTTGAAAATCTCCTCAAAAATTTCAAAATGAGAACAGTTTTCGAGATATCGACAACTTTTGAAATTTTCATCTTTTTAATAAAGTGGTTTTACTTAAACTAAAATATCTTCAAAACAAATTAGATGGATTTCATTGTTTTTGATTTTAAATTTAAGGTAATTTAATGATTTATCAACCTAGCACACAACATTTTTAAATCTGCTTCAATTTTACCAAAATTTGGCAAAAAATTACATTGTAAATTTTACAAAGAAAATAAAATTTTTTAATTTGTTTTTATTTTTGCAGTTTAAGTCTGATCTAATACAAAGAAATTCAGATAGTTTAAAAAAAGTCCGTTGAAAATTATACAAGTCATATGCATTTTAGTATTAATTCAGAAATTCAGCTTTTTCCATACTTAATCGTGCGTTCAATCCGAAAACGAAGTCAAAAAGTTAAAAATTAGAAAAGTTTTTAAGATATTGCCAAATTCCATATTAAAAAATTAGATGTTTTTTACTTTTAAATAAAAGCTACTACTAATAAAATACCTTATCAATTCTCTATAAAATATTTTTCAATCTGACAGCCAATATTAAACATGAACCGGATGATAAACGTCTGAAAGTAGAGCTCAAATGGAGTAAAACTGCATTTATAGTTTTTCATTTCGTGATCCTGTTTCCTTTTAAAGGGACTTCGAAGTTTTAAAGCATACATTTTGTAAAATGTTTTTGAAATATTTATGCTTGTCCTAGGATGATACTGGTAATGTCAAAAGAGGAGGATCTCATCAGGATAAAAGGATACAAAGATTTGAATAAATTCATTTAAAAACTTTATCAAAATACTTTGTTGAAAATTTTGAGTGATATTGAAGGATACATTTTTGAAAGAACGTAACTTACCTCCTTTTTCCTGACATGTATAAATAATAAAATAGAAAAATTAGGGGAGATCCTCCTCTTTCATTTGCTATCATTAGTGGCATCCTCGTACAAGTACAAATATTAAAAAAATATTTTATAAAATTTAATCCTTTAAAATTTTGAAGGAAACATGATCAAGAAAAGAAAAACTGTAAATGCAGTTTTACTACATTTAGCCTCTAGTTTCAAACGTATATTCTCCAGTTCTTGTTAAACAATTTGTTTTCATTTTCGTCGGACGGTGTTATCACCTTAGAATCTATTCATTGATATATCGAACCTTTATTTTAATTTAAATGACATTTAGAAAAAAGAGTATATTCTATTGTAAATTTTACACAGTTCAAAATTTAGTAAATTTTATTTTTAAATGTATAGTTCAAGTCTGATTTATTACAAAAAAAAACTAAGAGATTTTTTAATAAAATCCGTCAAAAATTGTAGAAGTTACATACATTTGAAAAAAAAAAATCACAATTTCATTTTTATGCAAAAACAGTTGTATTTGTTTATTTTGGGTGCACAGAAAAAAAAATAGAAAAAAATATTTGAGTAAATTTTTAATACTATTGAGTAAAAAATTACCTAATTTTGCACTAGTAAACGATTTAATATTATTGATTAAACTTTTAATAAGAAATTATTAAATGAATGTATGTGTGGAACAAGGTGCTAAAATCCAATTTTTGAAAATCGCGTTTTTTTGCAAAATCGTGCCTTCCTACAATAGTTCGACCTATTTGTAAATAAATTTGTTAAAAACTTGATCGTTTTCTGTCATAAAAGTGATTTTAAAAGTTAAATTTTAACCATTTTTGTGAATATTTTATACTTTTTGCCGGATACAAAAATGTGTTTTGCAGTTAAACTAAAGGTCATATATTTAAATTCTTACATATGAGATGGTTAACGTGTAGAAAACATCCTAGGCTTTAACATGTGCCCATTGATTTTGCAAAAAACGCTTTATTATCTAATCTATCGATAGTTAAAGTGTAAACTGGAAAAAGGTGCTATATCCATATAAAAACATAATATTGTTTTACGTAATACTAAGGTTGGATTTTGAAAATCTATCAAATTTTTGAGTTCAAACTTTAAAGTTTAATGGTTAGTTACTTATATCATAAATTGTGCAAATTTTTTAACCCATTATGGGAAAGTTGTTTAAAATAAACTATATAACAGTTATTTATTTTTTTTTTGTTAAATTAACTGCTTTTTATTATTTTTATATAAAAATTGTTACTGCTGGACCCCGTCTAAATTTTGCAGAATTCACCACGCTTAATTTAAATTTTTAAAAAATAACACAAAAAACTTAAAACTACTTGGCAAATGTATTGAAATTCCTAGTAGAAATTGTAACATAGCACCTTATTCCACTAGAACAAAATTTCACATGCATTTTTTTGCTACTTCCGCTCATTTGTTTTTAATGATTTTGTACATAGATCCATATGGTCCATCTTCGTCGAAATGCAAAAAGAAATTTCAGAAAAATAATTTTTTTCGCGACTTATTTAGTTTATTTCTTCTCCTGAACAATTTGGTTTTTGGATTATAGCACCTTGTTCCACACCCACATTCAAATGTTTGCCAAGAAACTTGAGTAAAGTTTTACTTGATACAAGTAAAAATTTACTCATAATTTATCAATTTATTTTTTTAAAAAGTTTACAAAAAAACTTGTTTTTTAAACTTTACCAAACATACTAATGACTCAAAGATATAGGAAAATTTTATACATACGATTACAAACTTTCATATACACATACAAAAAATAAGTCAGAAAATTATAGTCGGTCAAGACCGACAATATAATACCCTACACTAGTGTTTCCCGGAAAATGGATCCCAAGAGCAAACATGGACCGATTAGATATATCTTTTGTCAAATCTTTAATAAAAAGTAAAAAACACTCACAAACCAAATTTGAGAGAAATAAGCTTCTATTTGTTGCCAATAAACCGCTTAAACTGAATATCGGGCGAAATTTTCATATGGGGCCTTGGTCCAAAAGGGGTCCGAATAAAGTTTGGTTTGATTAGGTTATTAAAGTACGCGTTAAACACACACAAACAAAATTTCAAAAAAATATTTTTATATTCATGAAATTTGATAGATTTGTGTGAATATCGGGAAGGCGGTTTGTATGGGGGCTACAAGAAGAACTGGTCCGATTTCTTTGAAATTTGGTATAGTTGTTACTGAATACGTTTACCTGCCAAATTACGAAATGATATCTATTATAATACGATTATTAGAGTCATTTAAGACAAAATTTGAGCCCCCTTTGTATGAGGGCTAGGTCTAAACATGGACCAATTTTCTCCAATTTCAATAGGCTTCGTCCTTAGGCCATACGAAGCTTAAGTTTCAAATTTTAGAAAAATCGGTTGAAAATTGAAACCTGTATCGTGTTTACAACGTTTACATGGACGGACGGACGGACAGACAGACGGTCGGACGGACGGACATCGCTAGAATGACTCAAAAAGTTATTCTGAGTCGATCGGTATACTTAAAAGTGTGTCTAAGACCAATATTTCGGGTAGTTACAAACACCAGCACAAACTCATTATACCCTGTACCACAGAGTGGTGTAGGGTATAACTATAAATTAAATGAGAAAAAAAAAATAAAAAATGAGAATAAAACAAGTAGAAAAGTTAAATTCGACTTGGCCGAATCTATGAATACCCTCCACAATGCCCATTTTAAGTGATAGTAACTAACGTGAAAAAATAACAGTTATGATTAGAAATATTTTATTTTGTGTAAAAAAAATTTTTTTTAGTAATTTTTGAAAAAAAAAAATATTAATTTTTTTTTTGAGTGTAAATTTTTTTTTTTACACTCAAGTAAAATTTTTTCAAATTTTACATTAAAAAAAAATTTACAAATTTTTTTTTTTGAGTGTAAATTTTTTTCGAATTTAAATTAAAAAAAAAAAAATTACTAATTTTTTTTTTGAGTGTAAAATTTTTTTTGAGTTTAAAATTTTTTTCGAGTGTTTTTTTTTTTTGTTTTGGTATAAAAATATTTTTGAGTAACAAAAATACGTTTTAAAATATTTTTGTGACTTACCAATGGTTTTAAAACAGGTTTAACGGGTTTTCACCACGTGAATTTAAGGTGAAGCTAATCTGATATTCACGGTTTTGCTAATAACTTTTGAACCACTGGACCGATTTGGGTGAAATTCAACACGAACTAGGCTGGAGGAACGAAAAATATATATGCCAAGCTTCAGCATCCTCAGAATTGATTTTCGAAAGTTATAGTGCTTTTTATCTCATAAATTCACGAAAAACCCTTGCCGAAATTCAGTCTTTTGCTCATAACTTTTGAACCACTGGACCGATTTCGCTGGATTGCAATACCAACCTGACCAGATAAATGCCCAACATATATGCCAAACTTCAGGAGCCTCCGTAAAGTCTTTCAAAAGTTAGCGTGTTTTCAACAGACAGACAGACAGACAGACAGACGGACAGACGGACGGACGGACGGACGGACGGACGGACGGACGGACGGACATCGCTAGATCGTCTTAAAATCGATCGAGGATCATGAATATATATACTTTATGGGGTCCTAGACCAATATTTCGAGGTGTTACAAACGGAATGACAAACTTATATATACCCTCTATCACTAGAGTGGAGGGTATAAAAAAACTCTTAAATTTTTATTAAATTATTTAATAAATTTTTTCATTATTTTTGAGAAAACTTTTAAATGCGTCAATAAATAGTTATTACTCAAATAATTTTCCCCCACATTTTTTTCTGTGTGTGGTTAATGTAAAAACACACAAATATTTGTATAAATACTGAATTTTTAATTTTTACTCAAATACGCGCAACTTTTAAATTTTTCAACGAATTTTTTTTAAAAGCCCTCTTATTTTCTTCGCATTAGATCAGATTTGAGCTGTAATGATAGAAATAAATTTTAAACAAATTTTTCTTTCGGAATTTTTCAATGGAATTTACATTTTTCCCCGAATTTTGGTAGTGTTGAAGCAAAATTGTCAATATGCACTAAAAAAGACATAAATAAAATTAAGGGAAAAATGTCTTTGAAAATTTATCGTGAATTTTCCTCAAATTTAGTTAAATTATACTAAAAAATTAGAAATTTTCTTAACTATGAGGAAAAATGTTTAGTTAATTTACTTCATAGTTCATTCACAAAAAAAAACCTTTTCAAATTACTAGAAAAAGTCTCGTAATCCAATTTTGCTAATATTTGTCAGTTTTCCATGTTTTTTAACAACAAATTTTTGATCGAAATTTAAATTTTTTTTGTAATTTTTAAATTTTTTGAAAAATTTCACATATCGTGAACCTATATTCAAAATATGCCAACTCAAATTTGACGGAAATGAGTTTCCGATGGCAAATAGCTCCCCTATGTAATACCTATCTGCCATAAAAATTTCAGAGCAAAAAAATAATTTGTGGTCGTTTTACATCCATTTTTGTTATTGTGCTAACTCAAAGTACATATTTTTTTGGTGGAAATAAATGCCAACTCCCATTGTAAATTTCCAAAAATTTTTCAAAAAATTTAAAAAAAAAAAATAGACCACATATCTTATTGCATTTGCCATGCTAAAGACGAATCTTGCAAAGATTTTGATATCTAATGACTGGTTCTCGAGATATTGCCATTTTGAAAATATCGGTAATAGTGTTTGCAAAAAAAAAAATTGCTTATATTTATGTAACTTTCAAACTATTTATCAGATTGAAACATTATGAATGGGGCAAATAAAGTCAATGATATAAGCTTTCAAAATAGCTAGTTTGGAGTGACCCTATTGCAATACAGCGTGAGTTACAGAGTGCCAAATTTGACCACCCTGAGATTAAAAGGCTTTCGGAGCTAGTAACTTTTAAAAATATGCAAAGATTTTTAATTTTTTGTTCAGTTTTTGCAATTACCGTACTAAGGATAAAAAAAACCCAAAAAAAAAAAAAAATTTTAATTTTTTCCAAAAAAAATGTATTTTTATTTTCCGACAAAATATGCCAACTCTAAAAAAATATTTGTTTTTTGATATAGTAATAAATGCCATCTCTGAAAAATACGCAAACAAGTGCAAAATATAAAAATTTTTGCACAGGTAAAAATTGTTTAGAATATTTAAACCATCTTGTGGAAGGTACATTGTTTATTTTTGCAATAATATGCGAAATAACTAGTTTTTTAGCTCTCCTGAACAGTAAGCTTTTTCGAGTTGGCATTTATTGAATATAGTTCGACGATATTCAGTTTTATTTAAAAACAGTTGTTCGTTTATTTTGGGTGTGCTGAATGTAAAAACACACAAATATTTGTATAAAAACTAAATTCTGCATTTTTACTCAAATGATCGCAACTTTTACATTTTTCAATGGATTTTTTTAAAAGACCTCTAATTTTATTCGTATTAGATCAGATTTAATCTGTAATGATAGAAATTAAATTTTAAAAAATTGTTTCTTTCTGAAATTTTTAATGGAATTAATATTTTTTCCGAATTTCGGTAAAATTGAAGCAAAATTTTCGATATACACGAAAAAAAAGACAAAACTAAAATTAAGCTAAGTAAAACTAAAAAATTAGAAATTTTCTTAACTACCTAAGTCAAATAATTATATGTGCACTGTATTATATTGAGTTATAGGAAAGAAAACAAAATATTTTTTCAAGTTTGGTTGATATTTTGTTATGTTTTTAAGTAAGCTTTAAAATCATAAAAACATTAATTTTAAACTTTATTTTTTAATACAGAAAATAAGGAATGAAAATATACTTCATAGAAAATAATTATATGTGCAAAAAGGATAATTCATATATTTTCTTTTTGATATACAATATAATTAGGTTATATGAATATTTAATGAATATTTATAATTGTTTGAGACTACGAGGCATAAAACCTATCAAGTTTTTTAATGTGCCAATACCATTTTTCCCTCGTTTCGTCAATATCGCATATTTAAGTCCTTAGCGCGTAGTGTACCGCTTTGACCTTGAAACGACCTTGGCAGAAAGGGTCCTAAGGAGGAATTTAGTTAGGTTTATGTCAGGACTAATGCCTGGCCACTTCAATACTGGTATGCTGGGCGCATTAAACAAGTTTTTTGTCAAACCAGTTACATGGATTGGAGCGTTGTCTTGGTGGAATGTCCAATTATCTCCACACGGTTCGGTAGAAAAGTCTATTAAATGTTCCCGAACAAGTAAAATTATATTGTTACATTATTTTTAGTATGGGCAAATCATATTCGGAACCGTCCTTTTCATCCAAATGCACCCCATACCATAACGGATTCGCAACCGTGATTTTGCAAATAGCATGTTTGGCGCGGCTGCCTTAAATCTCTCCAATATTGGTGTTGACGATCATTGCCATCCAAATTAAACTTTTTTTATCACTAAATAAGACGAAAAAAGTTAAATTAAGACGGCGCTGATGGTCATCACTTCTCTTGTAGAGATTTAACACATTTCCGCCAAACGTGCAATTTTCGAAAGCACAGCTTCGAATCCGTCATGGAATAAGATGCATTTGGATCATGAAGAAGGGTTTGAATATGATTTGTTTCCAATAAAAATAGTGCAAAAATATATTTTTACTTGTTGGGGACCATTTAATAGATTGGACATTCTCACAAGATAACGCTCAAATCCATGTCACTCGTTTGACAAAAAACTTCCTATATGCGCACAACATACCAGTATTGAAGAGGTCAGCCATTAGTCCCGACCTTCACCCAATTAAATTCCTCTTTAGGACCTTTTTTGCCAAGGTCATTTCAAAGTCAAAGCCGTACAAGACCATTAAAGGACTTTAACTTTAAATACTGACAAAACGGGGGACAAGGTGTATTGGTACATTAAAAACCTTGGCGGGTTTTATGCCTCCTAGGCTTAAAAAAGTTTAAATACACAAGGCGAACACAAATTTTCACAAAATACTTAATTACATTGCAAATCAAAAAGAATATATAGGAAATTTTCTTCTATGCGCATATAATTATTTTTTATAGAATATATATGAAGTATTTCCTTTTTCGTTATTTTCAGTTTTAAAAAATAAGTTATAAAATTAAAATGTTTATGATTTTAATGCATATATATAAACATAATAAAATATTAACCAAACATAAAAAAAAAAAATTCTTTTCTTTCCTATAACTCAATATAAAAAAATGCACATATAATTATTTGTCTTAGGTATAAGGAAAAAATATTTTGAGGATGTTTATTCTGGCTCGAGGTCATTATTTTCTTTACTAATTAAAACCATGATGTTCTGATAGCATAATTTTCAAGAAAATTATTTTTTGTTTTAAATTTATTTATGTTGGTCATTTTTGCAAGACTTAATCGACACGTGTTTCGGAATTTGTCAGATTCCATTGTCAAGATTATTTAGCAAAAAATAGAAACGATTTACTACAAAGTAGCAACCGAGTCTAATGACAAATCGTTTGTGCACAAACTAAAATATTAGTACATGTTCGACTCTATCCACAATGGGAATTACAAAGACGAAGAAATTGTACTATACTAGTAAGGCAACGATTGTCAATAACCAACAAAAATATTTAAAACATTTATGTAAGTTGTTTTTTGTAAGTTTTGTCGAATAAAACAATTTTTATTTTTTATTAAAAAGTAATCAGAATATAAGGAAAAAAGTTTAGCTCATTTACTTATAAAGTTTGCTTTAAATGGAGTTTTTTAATATAAGGCAAAAAAATTTTACTGTCAAAGAAATTTTTACCAAATCTAAGAACCACATCTTTATTTTTAAGACATATTTTTTTAGAATCTACCAAATTGCTAATATATAAATTTTAAAGACATCTAATAACAAACAAAAATATGGCAAGCGCTGAAAGTGTTCCTATGCAAAATGTGACCTTATTTTTGGGGTTCTGCTGCCTCCCCGTTATCCGGTGGACACCAACTTTCCATCTTAAGCTCGAAAATACGTTGGGTATAACCATTTCGAATAACATGGCTATCGCGTCTTGTGTTGAATTGTTTAAAGCAAATAACATGCTATTAAAATGCTTCTGAGATTCCATTACAGTTTATTATCTAATATTTATCCCCCCAATTTATATCATATTCTGTCTGCGGTAGGGTTTATGAAGAGTTTAAAATACATGCAAAAATTTTTCTATGAAAAACCAATATTATTTTTTGTTCTAACGCCATAGTAAATTTTATTTTCAGGTATGTTTAATGGGCAAATATCATAATATATTGTATATTGCATTACGTACGTGTTGGGATTGGAGTGTTAGAGATTCTGCGGTTGTTGTGGTTTTACTGGGTAAGTTATATAAAATTATATAAAAACACAGAAAATAATTGATAACACTGTGTAACAATTTCGGGGATCATAATTTGGGGTCCCTTCCGAAGCAATTCAAATTGAAAGGTAATGTGGGAAGTAGTTAAATAAATACCCAAAAAATAATGTCTTTAACTGTTTGTAGTTTATTTAAAAAGTTTTACGTTTTGTTGTTTTTTAAAGAAAACTTATTTATTTAAGGTTAAAATTTTTTAATGACTACTTACGTACGTTGTTTCAAAAATAACTACATAAAAAATAAATACTTTAATTAGCATTCAGTTTTTAAAGTAATTTTTTTTAATGATTTGTGTACGTTATTTTTTTAACTCGTTGGCTTTTTTTAAAGATAATAACTTTAGAAAAAATTGTTTTTTTTTTTCAAAAAATGACTACAATATTTACTAGAGAATTTGATAATCTACAAATAAAAAAAAAAACATCAAAACTGGTTCAGTAGTTTTTGCTGTAAAACTACAGCCGATTTTGTCCTTTAAAAAAAGCATCGCACAACTGAGTGACAGCCATGGCAATTCTAAAAAACCAAATTTTGTGTAAAACACTACGATAGTTCATGTTTCCAATAAAAAAAAACGGAATGAAAAATATTGCGTATATGTTTTTTTATAGCTGTTGGAAAATTGTTAAAATAAAGGTTGTTTTTTAGTTCCCACCCCTCTAAAGTATTTCTCATGGATTGCTTTGGTTCCCCCTCAAATCTGTTTCACAGTGTAATCATTGTTATTGTAATTAAATTTAAAATTCCTTTATAAAAAAAAAAAAACAATAAATTGCAATGTTTTTAATTTGCATTCATAATATTAATGTCTTCATTATTTGCTTTTGTGGTTTTATAATTTAAAAATTCATAAATACATTCATATAAGTATATTAAGCTGAATTTTTGCTGGCAATGAGGATACACAATTTTAAGTGTGTATGCTAGTGATGCTCTTACAAACAAAAAAAAATACTTTTCTTTTTCGTAAAATACACGAAAGTTGACTACATATTACGAAAAACTATAGAACTTAATTTCGTAACTTAACAAAAGAATGTAAAGAAAAAAATTAGTAAATATATTGTTTTCGTAATATTTACGAATCTTGATTACTTATTAACAAAAATGTTATAAAATTTTGGTATTTTACTCAATATGACGAAAAGTTGTGCATGTTTGGACATGTGCTTTACACACGTATATAGGTTTTCCAAAGACCTTTCATTTGGTATATAGCATGAATACACTGAAAAAAAATACATAACTAAAATTTAGGAAAAAATTTCTTTGAAAAGTTTTTATGAATTTTCCTAATATTTAGTTAAATTTAACTGAAAAATTATAAATTTTCTTGACTTCAAGGAAAAAAATTTTAGTTCATTTACTTATAAATAGTTCACAGCTTTACATGGAGTTTTTTCATATAAGGAAACATGTTTTTTCTGCCAAAGAAATTTGCCCTAGATCTAAGAAATATACCATTATTTTTAAAGATATATTTCTTTAAAATATGTGCACTTGCAATTTAGTTCAAGTTCAGTAAAAATTTAATAAAATAACTTCATCGTATTTTACTTCTAAGAATGAAAGAATTTAGTTATTAACCCTAGGAGGTTCAACCAGGTCTGAGCAGACCTTTTGCGTAATAAACTGTGTATAAATCTATTGTTTTTCGTTTTAGAGACGAATCCGTTTATGACTTCTAAGAAGCGGGTCTTGAGAACAAACTTAGCTCAACATCAGACTGCTTATATGTTTCTATAAGGTTTTATTCGTGTTTAGAAAAAAATAGTCATAAACGTACAAACTACGTCTGTGCAGACCTATAAATTTGAATGAATCCCAATTAGAAATGTCGTTAAGACATCTCAAAGACTTCCTTATGACAATGTCAGTGTACCTGCTGACTGAAAAATCTCTGACCATACAAAAAACCTCATGACACCTCCTGACTTTTTCAAGTATTTTGTCAAAATTCATCGCCGACAAGTATGCAGGTAGTCAATAGTGCTGACTACATTATGACATGTCCATAGTTCGTCTGAGATCGTCAAAACATTAAAAATTTATTAATCACGTCTTTTAATTTACACTACTTACTATTTTTATCTGTCCATTTCTTAAATTTAATTTTTTAAAACTTACTATTTTGATCTGCCTCACTTGGTCCGCGAACTCAGAACCTTCTGTTCACTGGTCTAGCACCTTACCCCTTTAGCCAAACTTTGATAATAAATGTGTTTATTTAAAAACAAATTTAAATTAATTTATTATTTGAATTGTCCTGTTATATATATTTCGTCACCTGAATTGAAAAATGCTACAATATGAATTTTTCTTCCTCAAATATAAAATTTTTTTAAATATTGATTGGAATTTGGTTTCATCCTATTTATAAAGATTTTGTTAGAGTTATTTAAGCGTATCTTAGTTGTTTTTAATATTATTAATACAAAACAAAAAAAAATATTGCAGGAGCCCTTTACAATTAAGGTGACGATATATTCAATTTATTTTGTTTTTGACAAATTTGAAAATATATTTTATTACAAACAATTTTAAGTTGTGGTTGGCCTAGTTGTCTAGCAGGTTCGACAGCTTACGTGTTGTAGATTTTTGGCCTCGGTTCAATCCCCGGTCGCGGATTTTTTTTTTTATTTTTTTTTATTGTTTTAAGACCAATTCAATTTTATTTTTTTAATTACAAAGAAAATTAAAAGAGTTTTAAAGGATGAAACAAAATTACATGGATTTTACATCGGAAAAAAAATTTTTTAGTGATTGGTCGGATTTGCTATATAATTGTCAGCATTAAAGACATGATTTTTCTAAATTGATAAGACAAATTATATGACAAGTCAGTACATTTATAGAACTTGGGAAGCTCCGACAAAAATTATGACATGTCCCTAAGTTGTCTTTAGTAAAATGTATTCACTTGCTGACTTCTACCTGATGAATCATTACTGACATTGTCTTAAAGACAAAATTTCTAATTGGGATGGTAAGGCATGTTATTATAATTAGTTTTGTCTTTTGTGCTCGTAAAATGTGTAAGGGGACCGTACAAGCACATTGACATTCAATTTTATGACATTCTCGTACGTTTTCACTTACTTGGCTAGGTTCAAATATCGGTCCAAAAACAAACAAAAATATAGGTCTGCGCAGACATATTTTTCATGCTTGCCAAGGTCTAGTCAGACCTAAAAGTTATTTGAATGGTGTGGCATGCGATTGAATTTTTTTTGAGTCTTTTTATGCTAAGAATGTGTATGCAGAACGTACAAACATATTTACACACACTTTTAGGATTTCTGCTTATGCAAACCCATACAAATCACAATAGGTCTACGCAGACCTAGTTGTTACGTTTGTGACTTTTTTTCCCCTGAACATCCTAGGGTTAACTTCTTAGAATTTAGTTAATAACTTTTTAGAATTTAGTTAAAAATCCAAAATGTCGATATCTCGAAAAGTGTGCGAGATAGAGCGAAACGGATGAAATTTTCAAAATAAAGACTACAACATATCTGTTGGGGTCTCAAGACTCTAATTTCGGATATAAAATTCCCGATATTGTATGTATCGTCACCTAAAATATTGATTGATTGTGATGTATTATATCAAAATACATGTCCCCACAAAGTTTTAGTTCTCATCGTTAAAAATACAAGTTTTACGATTAAAATTCCAAAAAAATATATTTTGTAGTTTCAAAAATTTTTTGGTTTTCCTATAAAATTATTAAAATGTGATTTTCTAGTTATGACGCACTTCATTAACTGAAAATATGTCAACAATTTTAGACTTTTCCGATATAATAAGACGGACTTATGAACAAAATTCAAAAAATGCTTAACAACGTTTTTCGCTTCGACTAATAAAAAGCGTTGTTACGTTGATTTGCAATTTTGGTGACGATATGCACATATCTCGGTAAATGCTGCCGACACGGGAAAGAGTCCAACAGCATTTTTGTATATCTTGACTCGATGAACACTTCCTCAAAATTAGGCCTCCGCAAAAAAGCCCTTCGAGTAAAATTTTTTGAGTTATCCAGTTTTTTAGATTTTCAAAACCCTATCAGGGCCTTAATTCGCGTATCTTAAAAACTAAGCAAGGAAAAGCAAAACGGACAAAAGTTTTGAATCAAAATCTACGGCGACCCTTAAAACCCCAACGGGGTCTTGAGTCAACAGGGGCAGGACCCATGGGGTCCGAACCCAGTGGGGTCTACACCATTTTCAATTGTATTTTAAAAATTTCCAAATGAATTTTTAAATTGTCCAAATGTATTTCAAAATTGTCTAAATATATTTTAAAATTGTCCAAATGAATTTTAAAATTTTCCAAATGTACTTTAAAATTGTTCAAATGTATTTAAAACTTGTCCAAATTAATTTTAAAATTGTCGAAATGAAGTTCAAAATTTTCCAAATGTATTTTAAAAATTTCCAAATGAATTTTAAATTTGTCCAATTGTATTTAAAAATTTTCCATATGTATTTTCAAAACTGTCCAAATATATTCTAAAATTGTCCAAATGTATTTTAAAATTGTCCAAATGTAGTTTAAAATTTTCCAAATACATTTTAAAATTGTCAAACTGTATGTTAAAATTTTCCAAATGTATTTTAAAATTGTCCAAATACATTTTAAAATTGTCAAATTTTTTTTTAAAGTTTTCCAAATGTATTTTCAAAATTGTTCAATTGTATTTTAAAATTTTCCAAATGTTTTTTAGAATATTCTTTGTATAATTCAGAGTAGAATGTTTTAAAATACATTTGAAAAATTTTAAAATACAATCGGACAATTTTAAAATATATTTGGAAAATTTTAAAATACAATCGGACAATTTTAAAATACATTTGGAAAATTCTTAATACAATTGGACAATTTTAAAATACATTTGAAATTTTAAAAATACATTTGGAAAATTTTAAACTACATTTGGACAATTTTAAAATACATTTGACCAATTTTAAAATACATTTGCAAAATTTTAAACTACATTTAGACACTTTTAAAATACATTTGGACAATTTTAAAGTATAATTTTAAATTTTTAAACTACATTTGGACAATTTTAAAGTACATTTGGACAATTTTAAAATACATTTGGACAAATTTTAAATATATTTGGACAAGCTTACATTTTTAAGTTTTGACATTTTTAAAATTCATTTGGACAATTGTAAAATTGATTTGGACAATTTAAAAAAAAATTTCATGAAGATCGGAGGGTTACACCAGGTAGAATACTCTTGTTAGCTTCTTAATAAACAAATTTTTTTGTTGAAGTTATCTAAATTTGCCAATATATCCCATATCACTACACCATATCCAATTGGTTTTAAAAATTTCCCAAATGTATTTAAAAATTGTCCAAATGTTTTTTAAAATTGTCTAAATATATTTTAAAGTTGTCCAATTGAATTTTATAATCCATGTCCATGTGTATTTGAAAATTGCCCAAATATCTTATAAAATTGTCCAAACTAATTTTAAAATTGTCCAACTGTATTGTAAAATTGTCCAAATACATCCGAAAATATTTGAAAGTTGTCCAAATATATTTTAAAATTGCCCAAATGTATTTTAAAAATTTCCAAATGTATTTTAAAATTGTCCAAATGTATTTGAAAATTGGAACCAAATGTAGTTTAAAATTTTCCAAATGTATTTTAAAAATTTCTAAATGTATTTTAAAATTGTGCAAATGTATATTAAAATTTTCCAAATGCATTTTCAAAATTATCCAAATCTATTTTAAAATTGTCCAAATGTACAGCATTTCCAATTGTATTTTAAAAATTTCCAAATGGATTTTAAAATTGTCCAAATATATTTTAAAATTTTTTATAAAACACTTTTGAAAATACATTTGGAAAATTCTAAAATACATTTGGACAATTTTAAAATACATTTGGAAATTTTTAAAATAGATTTGGAAAATTTTAAACTAAATTTGGACAATTTTAAAATACATTTGGACAATTTAAAAAAACATGTGGACAATTTTAAAATACATTTGGAAGTTTTTAAAATAGATTTGGACAATTTTAAAATATATTTGGACAATTTTAAATTACATTTGGACCATTTTAAAATACATTTGGACAATTTTAAAATAAATTTTAGAAATTTTTAAAATACAATTGGAAATGGTGTAGGTAAAGGGCATACAAACGTATGAGTGCATTATTAAAAAAATAAAGTTTTGTGAATGTGAAAATACCTATCAAACGTTATATTCACGCCCATCACTAGCACAAATATACACCTAACCCAAAATAAACACAACAGATCGGTTTCAGACTTAAACCAAAACATACAAGTCGTTTTGAGTTTATCTTTTATTCGATGTGTTATGTGTAAAATGTTTGTAAAAAAACTAGCTTAGTTGTATGGAATTATAAAAATTAAATATGGAACGCCATATTTTAATTAACCCGTATAACAAATCTATAGTGTAAACGTAATGTTTAAAATTAATTCGCGAATGAGTTTTTGTGCACATTCGAGTTTTTGTGCGCATTGTATATTGTTTAAAACTAGCAACAAGTCAATTATACTTATGCATTTAAAACATTTTCCATGTTTATGCCTTTATTATATTGGCAATAATTTTTTTAGTGTTTTTAATTTTGCACTTGAGACAAAAGTTGAAAAGTTTTTTTCATTTTTTTTTTATAAATTATGCCTGTAACAAAATTATCGCACACCATGGGGTAGAGTAATTATTTTTAGGAATAACCGATAAACAAGAATGTGATATGATTACACCGTCCGACAGTCAATACTAAATATGAACCGGGTGATATACGTCTGAATGTAGATATCAAGTAGAGTAAAACTGCATTTACAGTTTCTCATTTCGTGATTCTGTTTTATTTTAAAAGGGCTTCAAAGTTTTAGAGCATTTTTTTTTATATTTGAACTTATCCTATGATGGCACTAGTGGTGGCAAATGTAAGAGTACGATCTATCCTTATTATTTTTGTTTCTGTTTTTTTTTTTTTAAACCCATTTTTGATCCAAATGCAATTTTTCAAAACAGTATTCACCCAGAATTCGTCAGACCGCCTTAAAGTCGAACGAGGATCAACGATATATATCGAGGATCATGAATATACATCGAAATTTCGCGGTTTTACCCACGGAATGACATAATTGTATATACCCTCTATCACTACCCAATTTCCAATTGTATTTTAAATATTTCCAAATGTATTTTTAAATTGTCCAAATGTATTTTAAATTTGTCCAAATATATTTTAAAATTGTCCAAATGAATTTTAAAATTGTCCAAATACATTTTAAAATTGTCCAAATGTATTTTAAAATTGCCCAAAGATATTTTAAAATTGTTCAAATGTGTTTTAAAATTGTCCAAATGTATAGGTAAAATTGTCCAAATTTATTTTAAAATTGTCCAAATATATTTTTAAATTGTCCAAATGAATTTTAAAATTATCCAAATACATTTTAAAATTGTCTAAATTTATCTTAAAATTGTCCAAAGATATATTAAAATTGTCCAAATACATTTTAAAATTGTCCAAATGTATTTGAAAATTGTCAAAATGTATTTTAAAATTGTCCAAATGAATTTTAAAATTGTCCAAATGTAGTTTTAAATTTTCCGAATGTATTTTAAAATTGTCTACATGTATTTTAAAATTGTCCAAATGTATTTTAAAATTGTCAAAATGTATTTTAAAGTTGTCCAAATGAATTTTAAAACTGTCCAAATGTAGTTTAAAATTTTCCAAATGAATTTTAAAATTGTCCACATGTATTTTAAAATTGTCCAAATGTATAATTCTATGTAGACTATTTTAAAATACATTTTAAAAATTTTAAAATTCATTGGACAATTTTAAAATACATTTGGATAATTTCAAATTACGTTTAGACAATTTTATACTTAAGTTTGACAATTTTAAAATACATAAGGACAATTTTAAAATACGTTTGGACAATTTTGAAATACATTTGGAAAATTTTAAAATATATTTGGACAATTTTAAAATAAATTTGGACAATTTTGAAATACATTTGGACAATTTTAAAATTAATTCGGACAGTTTTAAAATACATTTGGATAATTTTAAAATGAATTTGGGCAATTTTAAAATACATTTGGACAATTTTAAAATACATATGGAAAATATTAAACTACATTTGGATAATTTTAAAATACATTTGGAAAATTTTAAAATACATTTGGACAATTTTAAAATTAATTTGGACAGTTTTAAAATACATTTGGACAATTTTAAAATACATATGGAAAATTTTTAACTACATTGGGATAATTTTAAAAAACATTTGGACAATTTTGAAATACATTTGGACAATTTTAAAAGTATTTGGGCAATTTTAAAATACATTTTGAAAATTTTAAAATACATATGAAGAATTTTTAAAATATATTTGGACAATTTAAAAATACATTTGGACAATTTTAAACCACATTTGGACAATTTTAAACTACACGTGGACAATTTTTAAATACATATGGAAATTTTTAAACTACATTTGGATAATTTTAAAATACATTTGGACAATTTTGAAATACATTTGGACAATTTTAAAAATATTTGGATAATTTTAAAATACATTTGGACAATTTTACAATACATTTGGAAAATTTTCAAATACATTTGGACAATTTTAAAATTAATTTGGACAATTTTAAAATACATGTTGCCAAATTTTAATTTTTATTTTTTGGTGTTTTTCGCCTTCTACTAATGTTCTATTGAAAAATTTTTGTTAGAAGTCTTGTTTAAATCCTTCGTACAAGTATCTTAAGTATGAAAGTTCTTTAAAAGATATATTATTTATCATTATTTCAATATTTTTAAGACAAAAAATTAAAATTAAATGTTACTTATCGAGTTTTTACAATAAGCCCTTCATATGGAAAATTTTGTACTACATTTGGACAATTTTAAAATATATTTGGACAATTTTAAAATACAATAATTAGTGCTGTAGAACTGAAGGGTTTACAAATTTTTTATCAACGATAAAGTAGATTTAAAATTTTAAAATTTATCATTCAAAGCGTATACTTAATATTTAATCCGACTTTTGTTCTAAATTTAATAATCAACATACGCACTGTTGTACATAGAATTGTCAAATTAATGGTTATTATTTTTTTTGTGTTATCCACATTAACTAATAATATTCTTGGATAAACATACACATGTTTAGTTGCTACTTTTATAATAGAGTGGGCCGAAAACTTTAAAAAATTTACAATGATCCCTTCGAAATCCACTATTTGTAAACCCAAATCTCTAGTGAAGGAGGATGTTTAAAAGTTTGTCATTTCTGTTGTAATACCAATATAGGTCTAGGATCTATATAAATAAAAATCAATTGTCGTTCGTTGGTAACCACATCAGTTGAGAACGGCTGGACCGATTTGGACAATTTTTTTTTAAATATAAAGAAAAATTGACCACGCCCACTTTTACGCCCACTTTTTTAAGATTTATCTAGTGTTTATAAACCGGTTAACCGAAAAACCGGTTTTTTCACAAAATTTCGGTTTTTTTGCAAACCGGTTAACCGGAATTGAAAATTTTCGGTGCACCGAAAACCAGTTTTTTTCTGTAGGTTAACCGGTTTTTTTAATACATTTTGCAAATATCAAGGGTATTACACCAATTTTGTATGATATTTTAAAAATTTCGTTGAAAACACCTTGAAAATCCGTAAGAAAGAAAGTTTAAAATATTCTTTGCCTGCAAGAAACAATTTTCCAAATACGAATTTTATTTCAAATCTGATAAACATTTAAAATGCTCACCGTTGTAAGCTCTTTTTGGACACTTTCATGAAAAACCTAATAAGTGACTGTGTCCAGATACTAAAATCCCTGTGAATGGCGAAAATGTCAATAAAATAATATCAAAATAAAATACGGAACTGCAATTTATTTGTAATGAATTGTTTTTTTTTTTTAAATAAAAACAATAAAAATAAATTAAAGTTCCAGTGAATATGGGATATTAAAGTACATTATTTAAATACCACTATATTTATAGAGTAACCTTGCTGAAAGAAACAAATATGTCAATTTAAGCCATATTCGCTTTATTATTGAAAAAAATAGTTAGTTTTAAGGGTTTTTTGGATTTGTCAGTTTAAGAAAAAAACCGGTTAACCGGTTTTTTTATTCCGGTTTAACCCAGAAAACCGGTTAACCGAAAAAGCAGATTTTCGGTTAACCGAGAAACCGGTTTTCCAAAATGTCGGTTTTTTATAAACACTAGATTTATCTAAAATTGGAAAACGGATGCAACGATTTGGGTAATTTTGCATATAAATGTTCGTAGTAATCCAATTTAAATTTTTACTGAAATAAAAATCGACCACGCCTACTTTTACGCCCACTTTTTCAATTTATCTAAAATCTGAGAATGGCTGGACCCATTTAACTAAATTTTTTTTAAATGAATTTTCCTCATATTTCAACTTTTTTCATCATTTTCACCTTCGCTAATTTTTGTTGAAAATCTTCGTCATAATTCAACTAAGGTTTTTACGGATAGTAAAATTTCCCACGCCCACTTTTTTCTATGTATCGAAAGAACTATAACTTCTAGACCGATTTGGTAATAGTTTCAAATGATTTTTAAGGAAAAAAAAAATTGTCCACTCCTATTTTAAATCATGGAATGACTTGATCAATTTGTCAAATTTTGTTTTAATGTTCGTCATAGTCCAACTAAGTTTTTTTGGAAAGAACAATTTTCCATTTCTACGCCCACTTTTGAATAGATGGACCGAGTTGGTTAAATTCAAATAAGGTTTCTACGGTAAGAAAAATTGTCCACCCATTTTTTTCGATATATATTAAATTTGCTCTATAGAAAAATAAAATATAGAATAATAAAATATAAATAAAAATCAATTGTAGTTCTTTGGTATCGCATCACTTGAAAACTGACCGATTTGGATAATATATTTTTTTTAAATTTTCGTCTTATTTTTTTTAATGTTCGTCTTAGATTTTTTTAGAAAACAAATTAATCACGCCCACTTTTACGCCTCCTTTTTTCGATATATCTCAAATCGGAGAACAGCTGGATCGATTTGACAAAACTTTACTTTTTAAATGTTCGTCATCGTTCAACTTAGGTTAAAACGGAAATAAAAATTTTTCACACCCACTTTTATTTTGATATATCTCAATTAAAAGAACGGCAGGACCGATTTGGCTATTAATAGTATTTGTTGACGTTCGTGATAGTACAACTATGTTTTTTACGGAAAGAAAAATTGTCCACCTATACTCCTTTCAATAAATCTAAAATCGAAGAACGACTGGCCTGATAAGTTAAGAAAATATAAATGAGAAAAGTGTCCCGGAAAATTGGAAAATTCGGTAAATTTATAGGGGTTTGTTTGAACTCAAAACAATAGCTTACGATAAAAACGAAGTGTTGGTCGTCAAATGGTAATTTTTTTTTTCAATAAAAAATATAATTTCAATGTGATTATCTTCCTAATTGGGTCTCTAAAACCACGCCCACAAATTTTTCTAAGCCAAGAAATTCATTTCATTTTATGAAGCGAGACGAAGTATAACACTGAACATATATTTGGGCCAGCAACGCGGACCGGGCCAGCTAGTTTAAATATAATTATTAGAGTTAATTTTAAAATTTGATCTGCGAGTATCATCATTTTTTTGAAGGATTTAGGGGAGCTAAAGAGAATGCCGGTATTTTTTTGGAAAAAAATTTTCACTCCTTGGGGTGGTTCAAAGCATCTGAAAACGCGAATTTTGAGCTGATTTGTTTGCAGAGCTAAAACGGCTGAATATATCGCAAATCTGATTTCACCAGTCGATTCTACAGTAAAAAATAATACAATGGTCGTTTTTCAAACTCTTAAAAAAAGTTCCAAAAACCCACCACAAAGGGCGGAGATATAAGGTTTTTCCATTTTCTTTTTAAATTAATTTTTTAAATCCGCACAATTAAAGGGCATTTTCAGCTTAACAAAACGGTACCAAATTTTCCGTTCTATCACAACCCGTTAAAAAGTTATAAGCTCTCAAAAATGGTCAAAAACACGTTTTTTTGAGAACTTTGACCTCAATTTTCTCGAAAACATGACGTGATAGAAAAATTTGAAAACTAGATTCAGAATCAGCATCGGAATGTTAATCGAAAACAAGTTTTATGATCCCAGAATATCATCCAAAAACATCACAAAAAAATTCTCTCAATAATACACAAAAATGCGTTTTTTGTGAACTTTGACCTCAATTATCTCAAAAACCTGACTTTAAGGAATATTTTGGAAACCAGATTTGGAATCATTCAATTTAAGAGTTCAAAAAACTGCTATTGTATTAATTTTTGCTGTAGAATCGACTGGTGAAATCAGATTTGCAATATATTCAGCCGTTTTTTCTCTGCAGAAAAATCAGCTCAAAATCCGCGTTTTCAGATGATTTGAACCACCCCAAGGAGTGAAAATTTTTTTCCAAAAAAATACCGGCATTCTCTTTAGCTCCCCTAAATCCTTTAAAAAATTTATGATATCCGATAAACAGATGAAGTGACATAGTCACCAAACGAACTCTAATAATTATATATAAATTGATCTATCATTTGATCCAAAAAAATGGAGAATCCAAAAATATATGATTATATCTTATTAGATCAAATTTGATATTATTAGACATAATTAGATCCCAAAAAATGGAACGGTAAATTTCATCTAATTTGATATTAAAGATCATATTAGATCTAATAAAATATATTATTATATCTTATTTGATCTGATTTTTTATAGTATCAAATTAGATAATATTTACCGTTCGATTTTTGGGATCTAATTAGATCTAATAATTTCAAATTTGGTCTAATAAGATATAATCATATGTTTTTGGATCCTCCAGTTTTGGTTTAGTACTCTTCGAAAAATCCTTCGTGGTAAATTTTTAGATTTTTTTAATGACCCGTTCAAAAGATATCGAATTTTTAAAAATTGGTAATTGTTCCTTTACACAAACTTCTTTTACTCATAACTTCTTCAATAATGGTCTAAATTTAATTTTTTTTTTTTTTTCAAAATTTTTTTGCTTTTTTACGTACTTTTTAAAAAAAAATCCCACAAAATTCTTAAAAGCGCTCTAGTATGCGATTTTTAAGTTATAAAATTTAAATCTCATTTTTGAAGATGTTTGTACTCTTCGATTTTTTTTGAAATTTTTTTGTGTAAAACTTCTATCGATTCTACAAATTTTTTGCCCCGGAGGATCGAGGATAGCGCTTATTACTATTTTTTAAAATTTTTTGAAAAAATTGTATTGTAATTTTCCAATCTTAAAATCATTTCTACTGCTCCAATGGTGCGTCATCGAGGGGTTCTTTACAAGACTGACCCCCATTAATTTTTACGTCTTAACATTTCTTTGGAACAAACTAATACCCTATCTCCAATTTCTAAGGGGGCTCCCACACAAAACGACATTTTTTAAAATTTGCTCCAACCGCTCTAACTGCCCTAATAGTGCTCTAATAGATCAACAAAATGCATGACCGACCCACAATATTTTTTTAGTCCAAACATTTTCTTTGAACACACCTACCCTCTATCTTTAACTGTTAAGGCGGTCCCCATACAATTTTTTTTATTTTTTGTAAATTTGTTTTATTTAATTAGCTTCTACCGGTCCAATGGTGCATTCAAGGGGGTCATTAGTGAGACCGACCCCCATATATTTTTACCCGACAACATTTTTTTAAAATATACCTACGTCCATGTCACCTATCTGGGACAAAGCGTACCCAAACAATTTTTAGGTTTTAGGAAATTATATGTTTGGTGAATGTATCGTTGACCAACTGATTCTTATAAATTTTGCTCTCCTGATTCCAAATCTGTCATCCAAATTCTTCTAGCACATACCTATTATGAGATTTTAGGGATCCATTGTTATAGTTCTTAAGTTTCTTCCAAAAAAGTACCTTCTGATACCAAAACTGTATTCCAAATATTGGTAGCATGTTCCGTTTTCGAGATATACGCGATTAAGATATTTGCGTGAAAAATTTTCAAATGCAAATATCTCGAAAACGGAACATCCTAAAAAAATTTTGGATTGCAGTTTGGAATCACGAGGTCCATTTACTCGAAAAAATAATTTCTGTAATCAAATTTTTTAAAGATTTATTTTTTTTGGTACGTTAGAAATAAATTTACTTTCACTTAAAAAGTTCATTGTTTATAGTAATCAAATTTAAATCTTTTTTCTCTTTCAAACTACTCTAATAACAAACATTTGTATCATATTTATTTAAGTTCATTTTATGTTTTTATTATATTTTCAGAGGAAATTTATTCGTGCGAAAAAACATTTGAACGTTTATTTTTGGGAGCACTCTTTGGAACACATGCACCACATTTTATAGCTGGCTGGCGTAGTGACTTTCGAGATCAGGTTAAGCTGCTTAAAATACATATAAAATTGTTGTTATGAACAATAGAATGAATTTTAATTTTCTGCTTTTATACTTTTATTTTTTCTATCTTGCTTTCGTTACTTGTTTTCTGCCTTTTTTTGTTGTTCCTTAATAATCCTAACTTATTTTATGTTATTATATTTTTATGATTATTCTTTGGAATATACGAAACAAAAAAACTGAACAACTCCATATCATAAATGTACAACAACAATTTGGTTACAACAGGATGAAAATACAAGAGCCATGGTTTATTTTTTACATCACGCAACAAGTCTTGATATGTCTTTGCCAGTATGGATACCACGTTTTGAACAAGAGCGTATGGTAAAGTAAGTATGTGGTAGTGAAATAAATTAAATAAAAAAAATTTTAATTTTACATAGACTGTTTCATAAGGTTGGTTTAGAATTAAAAAAAATTAATAATAGTTCGGATAAGTTTTATAGAGCTTGATTTAAAGATTTTTACTTAATATTATTAAGAGGTAATGTTTGTATGTTTTCTTTGTTTGTTTGTTTGTAGAAAGTAATCTCCGGAACTACTTATCCGATTTTCAAAAAGTTTTCAGCAATATTTAGAGTGTTCCTCCCGGACGGACATAGGCTAGGTTTCATCGACCACGCCCACTTCTATGCCCACTTTTGGCAAAAAAACTTAAAATTTAAATATCTTTGATACTACTTATCCGATTTAAAAAATGCTTTTACCAATATTAAGAGTGCTCTCCAGGGTGGACGTTGTCTAGGATTTATCGACCATGCCCACTTCTACGCCCACTTTTGGAAAAAAACTTAAAATTTAAATAATCATGAGACTACTCATCCGATTTCAAAAATGTTTTCAACAATATTTAGAGTGTTACTCCAGTGTGAACATAGGCTAGGATTAATCGACCACGCCCACTTTTTCGCCCACTTTTTGGCCAAAAAACCTAAAATTTAAAAATTACTTATCCGATTTCCAAAATTTCTCCACCAATGCTTGGTATGGTTCTTCAGAGTGGAAATATGCTGGGTTTCATTGACCACGCCCATTTCTACGCCTACTTTTGGCAAGAAAAACGTAAAATTACAATATTATAAATCTACTCATCCGATTTCAAAAATCTTATCTTATTAGGAATGGTCCTTCAGGGTGGACATGGGCTAGCTTTCATCGACCACACTATTTTTACCCAGTTTAGGTAAAAAAAAGAACACTTTCAAAATCTCCGAAGCTAATAATTCGATTTAAAAAAAAAAATTCTCCAATATTAGGAATGGTTCTACGGTTCATCGTCGTAAAATTTTAATAATTCAAAAATGATTTCACCAATATTTAGAATTCTTCTTCAGTTAGGGTAGGTTTCATTGACCGCACCCATTTCAAAGATCACTTTTGGTCAAAAGACTTCAAATTTAAAAACCTCCGAGACCACTCATCCGATTGCAAAACATTCTGAAAAATGTTTTTTTTTGGAAATTCCGATTTTTATGTAGCAAAAAGGTGCAAAGTAATGAACTTTGTAACCTTTTCTATCTCCTGAAAAACTGGTCATAGAAACTTGAAATGTAGGATCCTCCAGCCCAACAAATCATTCTGAAAAAGTACCTTCTGGTAAATTATTATACTGTGGTAATTTTACTATCCCCTGAAATCCTCCAGAAGAATTAACAATGAAGAAAAGGACATATTTTGAAATTAAAGCTTTTAAGGGATAAAAGGAAAACAATTGGTTAAGGTAGGGTAATACGGTACTTTTTATATCAATTAAGATAACGATAGTAATATGTTTTTATTTCTTTAACACATGTTATACAGAAAGGAATGAAGCCTACATAGAACGAAATGAATTGGAATTCAATGAATTGAAATAAATAGAATAGGGGACGAAATGGAATGATACGGGGAATGAAATGATTTCAATAATAACGATATAAGGGCTCGAAAATTTTCAATTTTTTTTTTAACGGAACGAACATGATTTCGAGCTAAACGGGGCTGTTTGAATTTTATTGTTTGTTCTAAATTGTTTTTATGAAAGACTTCAACGATAAAAATTTAATTAAATAAAGATTCTGCAGGGGACAATTTTAGAAATGGAGACTCTAATCCTGATCCTTCTTTAATACCGTATTTATTATTACCGGTGACAAAGTTCCGGGCGGGCCTGCTGGTGCTTAACATTTGGGTATGAATATTCACCTCCCAGGAAACAGATCCACTGAGGCTGGGTTTTTGGAAATTACGATTTTAACCGGAGTAAATAGATAAAAAAGTGTACTTTTGGTACTTTCTATAAACACGGTTTTTCACCAAGTTTACTCTATTAGATTCAACATTGTCAAAAAACAAAGACATGGTGGATTTATTTTCCGGAAGGTTAAACTATATTCCAAATTTTAAGGTTTTGGGACCATTATTTCAGGAAGTATAGAAAGTACCAAAAGTACAATTTTTTAGTCTTTTTACTCCGGTTAGAATCGTAATTTCCAAAAACCCAGCCTTAATGGATCTGTTTCCTGGGAAGTGAATCTGCATTGCCACTTTTTGTGTACTTTGGTGCTGGTTTTGTTTTTCAAAAAAAAATCCTTCGGTAAATGAATCGTTCTGGAAAAGTGTAAGTGGAAAAAGTGTAATTTTTCCACTTACACTTTTTTAATTTTTATAATTTGTAATAATGGTCGAAGAAACTTGAAAATTGGACTGGACGATCCATCGTTATAAAGAAAATAATTCGAAAATTCCTTTTCTAAGGGTCGTAAAATGTGTACAAAATTTACTTTTGATACTTTTTATATTTCCTAAAATGATGATCATATCCATTTGACATTTAGAATGTGGGATCCTTTGGAAAAAAAAAACATTCTGTAAAAGTACCAATTTTAAGGGTGCCAAAAGGGGTAATCAGGTGTACTTTTGGTACTTTTAATATTTATCAAAAACTTGAAGTTTGGAATGTAGAATCATTCAGTGAAAAACTCATTCTGGAAAAAATGCTTTTTTGAAATTCTGATTCTAAAAATTTAGGATCCTTTAATAAAAAATATTCTGAAAAATACTTTTTAGAAATTCAGGTTTTAAGCGAAATACTAAAATTATACATTTGGTTCTTTTCGAATTTCCTGAAAAAATTGAAAAAAAAAAACTTTTTAGAATTTTAGTTTCTAAGGATGTAAATGTGGAAAGTTGTACTTTCGGTATAATGGTTCCAAAAACTTGAAATTTGGAATGCAGGATCCTTAGGTAAAAAAAACATTCTGAAAAAAGTAGTTTTTCGATATTCCGTTTTTTAGCGGGGTAAAAAATTTACCCTTTGTAACTTTTAATATTTCCTGAAAATTGATTCTAGACACTTAAAATTTGAATTGTGGAATCCCTCGGTGAAAAAACATTCTGAAAAAGTACCTTTAGGAAATTCCGTTTCAGGGGGGTTAACGCGTATTTCGATTCGAAACGGAAAAATTTTCAAGCAGAATTTTCTTTTGGCAAATAATAAAAAAGAAAATATTTTTTGTAACAAAATTCTTTAGATCCTGTCAGTTCTTTTTCAAGTAATAAAAATATAAAAAAAGTTTTAATTTAACGTAAACGAATTTAATGTTATGGCATGTGTAAAATTTCCGAATTCAAACGATTTCATTCGAATAATATTAGGCGGTAACCCCCCAGGACTAAAAAGTGTTGAGTTGAGGTTGGGTTGAACACACCTAAAATATGTTAGTTTTTAGGCAAGTCCATGGCGCTCAGACTTAAAATAGTAAAAAATTTACTAAATTCTAAGAAAACAAACATGAGTTTTAAACTAAATTCTAAGAAATTTTTAACGTAATTCTAAAAAGTTTAAACTAAATTCAAAGAAATTTTAAGTCCATCCTTAGAAGTTTTTTACTAAATTCTAAGAAAATACATTTGAGTTTTTAACAAAATTCTATGATGTTTTAACTAATTTCTTAGAAGTTTTTAACTAACTTCTATGAAGTCCGCTTCCTCAATCCAAAGAAGTGATATTCGGTGAAATTTTTTGTAGTAAATTTTAACTAAACTTGAACTAAATTTTGTGTGAACATATATTTAAGAAATGTGTCTTAAAAATAAATATATGTTTCTTAGATTTGGGGAAAATTTCATTGGCAGTAAGAATTTTTTGCGTTATATTTAAGAAGTCCATTTTAGGAAAGCTATAAACTATTTATAAGTACATGAACTAACATTTTTTTCCTCATAGTTAGGAAAATTTCCCATTTTTTAGTTAAATTTAACTAAATTTAAGGAAATTTCATGAAAAATTTTTAAAGAAAATTTTTCCTAAATTTCAGTTATGTCTTTTTTTTAGTGTAGAAATTCTCATAAAATAGGAGGTAGCAAAAAATAAAAGTTTTCATATTTTCTTGTCATTTTACAAGTTTTTTTCGAGTGTTATATATACGGTGGCTCGCAGCTTATTTCGTGTGAAACATATTAAGTAGTTGGCAATTCATTCAAGACAAAGTTAACCAAAATACACCTAATTATTATCAAATAAGTATTTTTGTAAAAAGTCCTGTATATGTTATTAATCAAGCTTTAATTAAAGCTTAATGACGTTCAGATTGTCTAAATATTAAATGTGCTACGAGGATCGAACTGGAAATTGAAATTATTGAAAGACCTTTTTTAGAAAATTTCTTAAAAATATTTCTATGTCGATTTTATCCAAGCTCGAACATAAAAAATTTAAAAAATAGTCCAATAGTTAATATTCATTTATTAAATAATTTTTCCAAATACCCAAACAAAAATCAAAATTTTTAAAACACAGTAGAAGAAATCCGAATTTTTTGACCTGCAATTCTTTTGACCACCAATTTTTGGTAAACAAAGAAAAGATTTAATTGTTTAATAATTTTAGTGCACCAAAGTGTATAGTAATGAGATATAAAAATAATTGAACATTTCCTTTGTGTACAAAAAATTGGTGGTCAAAAGAATTGGAGGTCAAAAAATTCTGATTTCTTCGACTGCATTTTAAAAATTTTGATTTTTGTTTGGGTCATTGGAAAAATTATTTGATAGATGACTATATACTATTGGACAATTTTTTAAATTTTTAATGTTTGAGCTTGGGAAAAATCGACTTAAAAGTATTTTTAAAAAATTTTCTAAACAACGTCTTTCAATAATTTCAATTTCCATTTCGACCCTCGTAGCACGATAAATATTTAATCAATCTGGATGCCATTAAGCTTCAATTAAAGATCGATAAATTACATACACAGCACTTTTAACAAAGATACTCGTTGGATAATAATTAGGTGTATTATTGGACTTTGTCTTAAATGGATTGCTAACTGATATCTCACACACGAAATAAGCAGCGAGTCAGTGTACCTCTTTTATTTCTTTAACGCATATTATTCGGACTTTTTTTTATTTCTTCAACGCATATTATACGAAAAGGTATAAAACTTACATGGAACGAAATGAGGTGAAACTTGGAACGAAATGGGATAGAACGGAAAACGAAATTAAATGGAACAGGGAACGATATGGAATGATATTTTATACTCAACATAAAATTTTATATTAACGATTCATCTTCTTCAGCAAAAATATTTTGAATAAGGAATCATCTAGCGAAAAATAAAACACATTTTGACAAAAGTAGTTCTTAAAAAGTTTCGATTTTAATAGGATAAAAAGGTATGAGTTGAGTTGAGGGTGGGTTGTACAAGCCTTAAATAAGGACATTTTTAGGCAAGTCCATGGCGCTCAGACTTAAAATAGTACATTGTACCGTAAATGTATACTTTCTTTAAAAATTGTTTTACCAGTTCACTATTTTTTATGTGTTAACTCATACAATTATAAAACCACCCTCGCATGCTCTGCGTTTGAATAAAAAAACTACGAAATAAGAAAAACACAAAAAATATGTAAATATTGTGATAAGCACAATGAAAAAAGTGTACATGTGTGAGTTTGTATTTACTTAAATTTTAAAAGGGTTGTAAAGTTAACCGAGAATTCTTTTTTACACCTTTTTTTATTATTATTTCTTTGCTTATATTATTATTTTTTAAATTTTTTCTTAAAAAACAAAAGATGTCAAAGTTTTCATTTAAAAGATTTTTAAAGGGATGTTTGCAGGGGTTTACATCTTTGATTTTATACCCTACACCACTTTGTGGTACATGGTGTAATGGCTTTGTGATGATGTTTGTAACTACACGAAATATTGATCCTAGATTCACATTCAAATATACCGATCGGGTCAGAATCAGTTTTTAAGCGATATTCTTGTACACAAAAAAATGAATTGTTATATTGACCCCCATACTTGTGAATACAATTAATTTTTTTCACTAAAAGTGCTTCTCAACGGAAATTTGTTATATCATCAAACGTTTGTAAATTTTGATTCCCGGGTGAAAATGACCATGTATGTTCATACATGCTCATACATGATTCAATGTATGATAGTATATGAACAATATATGGAAATGTATGTCATATATGGGAGCATATATGAGCATACACAAGTAATGTAATATTCCATATATGAGGCATTCCTCACCAAATGTGCCGCTACAGAAAAACATGTGTCCCGTAAATTTCTGAATAGGTTGTTTGGATAGCCCTATATGTAACTAAGAAAATTGCGTTTTTGGTTTTACAAATTTTCGAAAACTGGGCTTAGGAGGCGTGGTCAAATATTGGAAAAATGGTAAAATTTGTGGCGAGTTGCCTTGATTAAATATTTATCACATTAAAACGGAATGCACCACAATGTCAAAAATTTACGTTCTTATATAGTTTTGTATGGGCTATCGACTAAATTTTTTTTTTTTTGGAAAATTTTTAGAACCCGTTCTGAAATTTTCCATTTTTTAAAAAAGTCAATTTATCAAAAATCCGGCCACTTTTTTTTTTATTTATTTTTTTTGAACTTTAAATTTCATAACAATTTTGGTATTTGCTTGTATTTCTTTCGAATGAGTAATATTAATTGCATAAATATTCGTTATACGCTCTGTTGACACAAGAAAATACAAGCAAATTACTAAATTGTTATGAAATTTAAAGTTCAAATGCGATTTTCTCGAAAAAAAAGATGAACGTGTTTCTGATTTTATTTGTGTGGATGGACAAACATCTAAACTTTTAAAAAAATAAATAAAAAAGAAAAAAAAAAGTGGCCGGATTTTTGATAAATTGACTTTTTAAAAAAATGGAAAATTTCAGAACGGGTTCTGAAAATTTTCCAAAAAAAAAAAATTTTAATCGATAGCCCATACAAAACTATATAAGAACGTAAATTTTTGACATTGTGGTGCATTCCGTTTTAATGTGATAAATATTTAATCAAGGCAACTCGCCACAAATTTGACCATTTTTCCAATATTTGACCACGCCTCCTAAGCCCAGTTTTAGAAAAATTGAAAAACCGAAAACGCAATTTTCTAAGTTCCATATAGGGCTATCCATATCACCTATTCAGAAGTTTACGGTACAAATGCTTTTTTTCGCTGGACATTTGGTGTGGAATGCCTCATATGTAGATGTATGCAACTACGTGTAGATAGATATGTCATACTCCTTCTTATATGCTATGCATCTGCATAGCATACATGTCTTAAAAACAATTTTTTTAAAGGTTGGGTTCGGCAGAACTTTGCAAAATTGGACGAAGTTCATGTATGGGTTCAGTCTGAAAAAGTCGTTCGGTTGGACAATAATGATCATACATTATCAAGATTGATTATAATTTTTGTATTCTTTAGGTTCTGAATTAAACTTTAATGAACGCATTACCCAATCACAATTTATCGAATGAATTTACATTTGATTTTAAAATATACATAGAATGAATTCGGTTTCTTTTTCATTCGACTTTGAAATTGAATGCGTAAGTTTTTATAAATTCGATTTTTAAAAGTCTCATGAATAATAAATAAATGAAATAAAGAATGCTTTCAGTTTTTAAAATTCTTATAAACAAGAATTCGATTTAATGGTAAAAATCGAATCCATTCCAAAAAAATATTGATATTTTAAAGATAATTGTCATAAATTAGTACATATTATTTATATTTGAAAAAATTTCAATTAATAGACGTTTTATGGAAAAAAATACAAAAAAAATTTTACATACAAATTCATGTATGACAATGTATGATCATTAATGTACATGTACCCTCAAATTACGGATATGAGTCATTCCATGTCAGACCGAACACCTTTTTTACACCACCTCTTCCGATTTTCTTTAAATTTGCCAGACGTATTAAACATAAAAAAATATTTTTCACGTGTTTCGGGAAAAAAATTAATTTTTTTTTTTCAAAGAGTTATGTGCATTTGAAAATCGTCAAAATCGTGAAAAATCTTCAGACATGACAACATTTAAACTAATGTTTTTATAAAACTAGTTAATGGATTTTGAAGTTCAATACCTTATTTTAAAGGAATTTGAACCTTCTTTTTTAAAAAAATATTATTTTTTATAAATTAATTTTTTTTTATTATTAAAATTTGGTTTTTTACTTAATTTCTGTTTTCCACAATCTTCGAACAAGTCGAAAAATCTGAAAAAAATATTTTCTTAAAGGTTAATATATTCTTAACATTGCCTCAAAATTTCAGAGTGGAGGTCGAATGGATTCTATTTTTTTACGATTTTTTTCCATTGCAGCACCACAAAAAAATTACATTTTGTATATAAACATTTTATTTTCAAGCATGTTAACGAAAATGTCAACGCGTGTATGTATGTGTGTATGTATTCAAAAACACACGCTAACATATTCATGTTTTTTGTTGCAATTTTCTGTTAACTATTGGCGATTCATTCAAAAACTGCAAAGATTCATTGAATTTTTCAATATTTTGTGTGTGTAGTATGTTCTGGTCTGAATCGCTTCTTACACTGAAAGAATTTTGTTCATTACGGCTATGAAAACGTACATTGATTCTATGAAAAAAATCATTAGAAGTGAGCCAATGATGCCCTTCATAGAATCTATGAATCAAATTCATAGAAACCAGAAACCTATGAAAAAGTTCATAGGCTATGGAAAAAAAATTATTATTCAATTCTATTTTTATTTATTTTATTATTTCAATTTTATTTTTTTTTTATTTTATTTTTATTATTTCATTTATTTACTATTTTCTATTTTTAAAAATTTATATTTTTTTTTAACTTATCCCCACCGAGATTCGAACATAAAACCTCTTGTTCGTGAAGCTTAATGTCTAACCACTTAGCTAAATTATATAAACAAGTAACAACACTTAAAAGCTATTTTGAATAATATTCTGCTAACATATTAAGTTTGTGTCTTTGCTCTGTCACAACGCTCTGCCAAAAGCTGTGTGTATGTTTGTAGAAAACAAATATTTTGTGTATTTACAAAAATGAAGCGTTATAAAACCAAGCGTTAGTTGGCGAGATTTTTCTTCTTTGGTGGCGCTGATAGCTAAGGCGTCGACAATTGCCACTTCAGCCGGTAGGTCTTGGGTTCTAGCCCCGGTCAGGGCAGCAATGAAAATTTTTTTTTTAATGTTTTTTTTATTTTTTTTTTATTTTTTTAATAAATTTATTCAACTGTTTTAATTATTGTAACATTATTTTAATTATTTAAAAAAATAAATGGCATATTGATGGCATTTTCTTCTATGAATGACATTCATTAATTCTATGAATTTTTTCTATGAATTTAATAAAATCTATGAATAAAATTCTATGAAAAATTTCAGAATACTAATGAATATTCATTCAGCCAATGAATTGTTTCATAGATTCTATGAATTTGGTTTTATGAAATTTGTTCATAGATGGAATGAACAATAATTCTTTCAGTGTATAGCCCATGGGCTCGTTGTTCTAGGGCTAGGGGATAAACTTCCTGTCGAAACACAATCGCTGTCAATTATTGGCATTTTATTTAGTTTTAGTCGACAATGACCACAAATTCTAAGCCTTCCATTCAAGGTTTGCAAATTTAATTTTAGCTTTTGTTGAAAATTTTCCACATTTATCCAACGTAAATTTTTCAGTTTAGTTTTTTATGTTTGACAACATTAAACGGATTACAACAAAATCTGTAATTCGGTTTCATTATTTTAATTTACTTAACAAATTTTTATTCCCTCTGAAAGCACTGAACTGAGATAAACGAACTTTTCTTGTAAACTAAAAATCACCTGCAACCTTGCTATTTTTAAAATAGAACATACAAAAAAAATCTAACGGCAAAATAGAAAAAGCAAAACAAACAAATCTGCAGAACAATATGAATTTGTTAGCTTGTGTTTTTGTATACATACATGCATTGATATTTTCGTTAACATGCTTGAAAATAAAATGTTTATATACAAAATGTAATTTTTTTGTGGTGCTGCAATGAAAAAAAATCGTAAAAAAATAAAATCCATTCGACCTCCACTCTGAAATTTTGAGGGAATGTTAAGAATATATTAACCTTTAAGAAATTATTTTTTTCAGATTTTTCGACTTGTTCGAAGATTGTGGAAAACAGAAATTAAGTAAAAAAACCAAATTTTAATAATAAAAAAAAATTAATTTATTAAAAATTATATTTTTTTAAAAAAGAAGGTTCAAATACCTTTAAAATAAGGTATTGAACTTCAAAATCTATTTACTAGTTTTATTAAAACATTAGTTTAAATGTTGTCATGTCGGAAGATTTTTCACGATTTTGACGATTTTCAAATGCAAATAACTTTCTAAAAAAAATTTTTTAATTTTTTTCCCGAAACACGTGTAAAATATTTTTTAATGAAGACTTCGTTCTCAAATTTTGAAAGACATCGGAGACATCAAAGTCAATTTTTAGCAAAAATCGTACGGTTTGACATGGAATGACTCATATGCACTTGTATGGACATCCATATATGCATCATATATGAACATACATGGTCATTTTCACACGGGTTGTTAAAAAAAGAGTTTTGTTTTTAACAACAAAGAAATTCCACAAACACAAACTCAATTTGTTGATCTGACAATAGTTAAAATCTTAATTTTTTCAACCAAAGAAATTCAACAAACTTTGTTGATCTGACAAATGATTTTTTTTTCAACAAACTAGTTCAACAAACATTGACATGATAAAAAAATTTTGAAATAAAATTACTTGACTGTGTGTGTTGAAAACAAAATCAAAGTTTTGTATTATGGATTAAATGGCGGCCGTTTTTACTAAATGTTTGGTTGATATCATGTTTGGCTGATTTATAATTGATGTTTGGTGATTTAAATTTGACGATTTTATTTTCTGTGTACTTAGTACTCATAAAAGTTCATGAAAATAGGAAAAATTTAACAAAAATTTGAAAGTGTTAAACTTGTACTTAGATATTCATATGTATTAAATCTGAGTTTAATTAACCAAAATTTTGGCTTTGTCCCAATGTAAAATGTTCCCCCGATATTCGGAAAAATCTGTCTATTAACAACATAAACAAGCATATTTCACTTCAAATTTGGTTTGTTTGAATTTTCTACACCAATAAGATGTGTTACTAATGATACTTCCAACAGGGCCAAGTTTAGACTTGGGTCCTATTTTCTGAATGAACACAACTGTAGGGCATTATATGGTCGATAACGAACGACTATAATTTTTTCACTTGTTTTTTCTTGTTCTTTTGTTTCTTTTCTGTGATAATGTTTCTTAAATTATGTTTATGCGTTACGATGTTATGTCAAAAATGACAGCAATGTGTTGCTTATTTAATTAAAATAATGCCTTTATGTATGTAGACAAATAAACAAAAGAATCAGAATAAAACATGTTATAACGAAAGTACATTAAGGGGGTTGTTAGTAGGGTAACCATTTTTTTCTAAACTCAAATCAGTACGCCCAAAATCTCTTTTAATTTTTTTTTTCTAAAAAAACTTTCGAAAATGTTTTGAATGCACAAAAAAATTCATATTATTAAAAAATGTCGGTTAGATTATCACAATTGTTTTTGTGGTGCCGTGACATAGCCACCACAGACATTATCCCCATTTCCGGTTTGGGTATTAAGACCGAAATGAATTTGGTCATAGGTTAGGTTGTAAGTGGCTGCTGACGTTTTACGTCAACACACGTAGACTCTGAGGTCCATTGTGATACCACGGGACCGTAATAGGTTTCCCTACTAGTCCCTGTCGTTAAACTAGTTTGAGCTTCTTATAAAACTCCTTAGATGTTGAATTTTGACATCCAACAAATCAGAAAGATCGTACAGCTTCCTAGATCCCAGTGAAGCAAGTCTCTGACCAGAAAGTGCCGGGCAATGGCAAATAAAGTGTTCGATAGTTTCCAACTCCTCTTCATCCATGCAACTTCGGCAAAAGTCATTCGACGGCACATTTAACCGCTCTGCGTGCTTCCCTTAAAGACAGTGTCCGGTAATTATAGAAACCCCCGTCGAAATCTCTCCTCTTGGAAGCGATATCAGCTCACTTGTGAGCCCCTGATTAAGAGAAGGCCAAATCAGTCGTGTTGTCTCACACGTCCATACATTTGCCCATCTTTGATTAATCTCCGTCGCAGAACAAAGCCGTAGGTTTTGCTTGCAAGTTTCTAGAGGCATACCAACACATTCCAATTCTGTTGGAACCTGTAAGGTAGTTCCTAGTCTTGCAAGCTCATCGGCTTTGCAATTCCCTGGAATGTCTCTGTGCCCTGGGACCCATATGAGTTGTATGTTAAACTGCTTGGCCATCTCATTTAAAGACGTGCGGCAGTTAAGGGCTGATCTTGTTTTCAGAAACATTGAATCCAGGGACTTGACCGCGGCTTGACTGTCAGTATAGATGTTGACTGCGGTTGTAGACAAGACATTGCAGCTCAACCAGTCAGCCACTTCCTTTATTGCCAGCATCTGTGCCTGGTAAACACTGCAATGATCTGGCAATCTACGAGCCAGACTCAACCCAAGTTCTTCCGAATAGACTCCAAAGCCCACTTGTTCGTGCAGCCTCGATCCATCTGTGTAAAAATTTATGGTAGCTCCACTACCCGGAGTATCCCCCATCCAAGACTCCCTGGATGGTATCATTGTGGTAAAGTGGCGCTCAAAGAGGCTCAAAGAGGGAGCACAGTCCACATTTTGTGGTATTGTTATCTTTTTCAAGATCGCGCTATGGCCACAATCACTGCTCCTCCATTGCAGCGTGCTATTAAGTCGAATTGCCGACGCAGCCGCATACTGCTTACCCAATATGTCCAAGGGTATCAGGTGAAGGAGGATTTCTAATGCAGCCGTAGGTGTAGTACGAAGAGCACCAGTGATACACATTGACGCCATTCTCTGTACCTTCGTGATAAAGACACAGTTCGCTTTTGTTTCTAAAGCAGGCCACCAGACAATGATTCCATACAGCAAAATTGGACGCACCACTGCTGTATAGATCCAATGAACGACTTGAGGGCTAAGACCCCATCGTTTTCCAATGGCCCTTTTACAGGAATACAAAGAAATCGTTGCTTTTCTCACCCGTTCCTCAATATTACGCCTGAAATTCAGCTTCCTATCTAGAAATACTCCAAGATACTTGGCTCCATCTGAGAAGGTGATTTCAGTACCGTCCAGAGAAATAGGATCAAAAGCAGGAATCTTATTTTTCCTTGTAAACAAAACAAGCTCTGTTTTACTGGGATTAACTCCTAGACCACAGTTTAAATTTAGACAGATCTTTCAGAGAACCCTGAAGAATGTCCCGCAATGTTGGCAGATGCTTCCCCTTTACCGCTATCGCGACATCGTCAGCATATGCGACAACATGATCATAATCCCATATTACTTAGTTAGTTTTGCACACCACATCTTTTGAGTTTTGAAAACAACAAAAAAACCGATAGCACTCACAACAAAAAGTGGACTAAAAAATGGTAAAATTACATAAATTTTTAGAAAACATCATGCGCGGGTACAAGGGGGGGAAAGGGAAATTTCCCCCCAGACCAAATTTCGAAAAGAAAAAAAAAAGGAAAAAAAAAGAAAAAAAGAAAAAAAAACAAGTGAGATTGTTAAATTCGGCCGTGCCGAATCTGTTATACCCTCCAAAATGCAAAGAAAAATTAAAAAAAAATTGTCAGAGGCGTGAGTTTTTTTTTTGGGGGGGGGGCGTGATGGGGGTCAGTGGGGGACGTAAAAAGCACCTTCCCGATAAATATACCAAATGTGTCATTTATTTAACAAAAATACAAAAAAAACATGTAAAAAGAGTGTTTTTTTCAGAGGTTGGTTTAGTTCTTTAAGGGGGAACTGAAGAACTGGGCCGATTTTGCCCATTTACGAACTTAACCTGCCTAGGACCATAAGACATATTCATGCCAAATTGCAGGAGGCTAGCTCTTTTATTTTGGACTACATAGTGCCATCTACAGACAGACGGACGGACGGACAGAATGTCTTAGAATCGATCATGGATCAATAATATATATGCTTTATGGGGTCCCCGACCGATATTTCGATGCGTTACAATGCGTACTGTGGTTGGAGGGTATAAAAAAGAAGGACATTTTCGAAAAAAATTAAATCTCGAAATCTGAAAATTGTTCATAGAAAAGTTAAAAATTCTAATGCGGAAACTTTTTAAATTTGTAAAGGAAAAAGGTGATTTAATCTGAAAATTTTCTGTGAAAAATCTAAGAATCTGAGGCTTTTTTAATGTGAAAAAGGTCTCAAAACTTATTTATAGGAAAAGGAGTAAGAATCTAAGAATTTTTCTATAGGAAAAAGGTCTTAGAATTTCTTAATTTGAGACTTATTTTAGGGAAAAAGGTCTCAGAATCTGAGTCTTTTTTAAAAAGAAAAAGGTCTCAAAGTTTGAGACTTTTTATTGTTGAAAAATAGTCTCAGACGTTGAAACTTACTCAATTGGTAGAAGTTCGCAGAATCTGAGACTTTTTATAGGAATAAGGTCTCAGAATTTTAGACTTTTTCTATAGGAAAAATGTATCAGAATCTCAGACTTTTTCTATAGGAAACAGGTCTCAGAGTCTATGACTTTTTCTATTGGAAAATGTCTCAAAATCTGATACGTTTTCTATAGGAAAAAAAATTCCGAATCTGTGAATTTTTCTGAGAAAAGGTTCGCAAAACTTATTTATAGGAAAAGGGTCTTAGAATCTGAGACTTTTTTATAGGAAAACATTTCAGAATCTGATGCTTTTTCTGGATGAAAAAGGCTTACAGTCTGTAACTTTTTATAAAGAAAAAATTTCTCAAAATCTGAGACTTTTTCTGTAGGAAAAGGGTCTCAGAATCTGTAACTTCTTCTTAGGGAAAAAGTGACAGAATTTGAGACTTTTTCTCAATATAAAAAAACTCTCAGATTCTGAGACCTTTCATTAAGAAAAAAACTTTTTCTGTGGAAAAAAATTCTTAATATCTGAAAGTTTTTCTATACGAAAAAAGTCTCAGATTCTGAGACATCTTTCGTAAAGAGAAGTCTGAGACATTTTCCCTAAAATTTTTTTTTTTTCACGAAAAATGTCGCAAAATCTGATATTTTCTATGTAGGAAGAATTTCTTTAATTAAAAAATTTTCAGATTTGGACCCCTTTAAACTCAAATGTGTTAAAATATTAGCTATGTATACAAAAATATACAATTTTATTTTCAAACAAATTAAAAAAATTTATCTAAACGAAATATGAGGCTCTCAGCGCCAAATCGGCCTAACCCTCATTTTCAAAAAAATCAAACTGACTATGCTGATCTAAGCGGAACCTTTTGAAATAAATACTAAAAAAACTCCCTATTGCATAGTATAACCTGGTGTTATACTGGTGTTATACTATGCAATAGGGAGTTTTTTAGTATTTATTTCAAAAGGTTCCGGTTAGATCAGCATGGTCAGTTTGATTTTTTTTTAATGAGGATTAGGCCGTTTTGGCGCTGAGCGCCTCATATGATCATGAAAAACAAACCTCCCTCGGCAAAAACTAATAAATTTGATGATTTTATAGCTGTCCCATCACTTTTTTTTGCAAAAAAATCGTGTCCTTTTATTTGCTCGTTGACGAATTAGCGCTAAAGATTTTTTTAATTTATTTCATATTTTTCTTAAAAATAAAGAAAACAAATTTATTTAATTTTTTGTCAATTTTAACTAGAAAATGGGAAAACATTTTAGTATACACATTTGAAGAATAGCTTGGGCCCAAACCCCATTGGATTCGGACACAATGGGACCATACCTCGAGACCCCCGTGGGTTTTTCCAAGTTCGCTATAAATTTTTTAAATATAATTAGATCCCAAAAATGGAACGGTAAATTTGATCTAAATGATATTATAAAAAATTATATCTAATAAGATATAATAATATATAATTATATCTTAATAAATCTAATTGGATCTTCGATATCATATTAAATGAAATTTACCGTTCCATTTTAGGGATCTAATTATATTTAATTATATAAAATTTGATCTAATAAGATATAATTATATATTTTTGATCCTCCATTTTTGCTGATCAATTTTTATATAATTATATTAAAAAGTATATGATTATATCAAAACTGTTTTTACTCGGGTACTTACTGAATCCCCGAAGTATTTAAAAACAAGTAAAAAAGTGTTATTCGGCCTTGCCGAATGTAGTGATACCCTCCACAATTTCAAAAAGATTATTGCAAAAAACTTTATTTTAAAGGAAATTACTTTTGAAAAAAAAAAAAAAAAAAAATTAAAAAAAAATTTCCGCGAAAAAAAATTTTGGTAAAAAAAAGTCCGCGATTTTTTTTTTTTTTCAAAAAATATGTTCGTACTTGTTTAAATACCATTTGGTATTCAATTATGTTCACATATGTCAACCAGAAGCCAAATTAAAGCATTTTGTATTTTTAGGTTATGTTGAATGTACTGAAATTTTTGAGGTGTGCTTACATTTTCGTTCATAACTTTTGAACCGCTAAACCGATATCGCTCAAATGCAATACCAAACTTCTCGGGAGAACTTCCAATAAATATGTTAAGTTTCAGTCATCTCTGTGCAGAATTTTGTCCGCGACAGCATTTTCCACAGACAGACAGACAGACAGACAGACAGACAGACAGACAGACAGACAGACAGACAGACAGACAGACAGACAGACAGACAGACAGACAGACAGACAGACAGACAGACAGACAGACAGACAGACAGACAGACAGACAGACAGACAGACAGACAGACAGACAGACAGACAGACAGACAGACAGACAGACAGACAGACAGACAGACAGACAGACAGACAGACAGACAGACAGACAGACAGACAGACAGACAGACAGACAGACAGACAGACAGACAGACAGACAGACAGACAGACAGACAGACAGACAGACAGACAGACAGACAGACAGACAGACAGACAGACAGACAGACAGACAGACAGACAGACAGACAGACAGACAGACAGACAGACAGACAGACAGACAGACAGACAGACAGACAGACAGACAGACAGACAGACAGACAGACAGACAGACAGACAGACAGACAGACAGACAGACAGACAGACAGACAGACAGACAGACAGACAGACAGACAGACAGACAGACAGACAGACAGACAGACAGA